>CM024958.1:34310371-35510371 GCA_014282245.1 Rhododendron simsii
ACATCATGAGCCCATGACTCAAGCCCACCAATAATATCCTTAGCTGAAGTGAAACCCATCTTGTGAAGGTACTGAACGGCCCTCTGTGAATCGTTACCTCTTCTGCAAACCACATACAGAGAAGCAGCTGAAACACCATCACTTCCACTCTGCTCATCATCCTTCTTTAACACTGAAGATAATTCAGACAATCTAGCCTCCAAATTCGACAGCGGGATGTTCATGGACTTGGGAAGAGAAACAATTTTGTAGTGGTGTGCGGGCCGCACGTCAACCAATACGTGCGCTTCGCCTTTAAAAACTCTCTCGTTGTATTCTTTACTGCTTATTCTAGCTTCTGCCGGAAGCAGGTTCAACTTCAATGGAGACTGCAAACACATAAAATGAAACAGAAAAATTAACCAAGGAACAAGGTTGGTAGGAGTGGCTTTTTCCTATTCAAAGAACAAACCAGAATAACTGAATTAAGGGAAATAACAGAGAACTGAGGTTCATTAAAGCAGTGTGCCAGTGTCCATACATTTGCATGCATAGTCGCATACATGATACTCACATGCTCATCAGCTCATGTGCTCGCAGACACACGGCATGCTTATTACTATAAGTCAGTTCAATACTTCCAATATACAAAGAACTATGCATCTGAGGAAACAAAAACCTATATGACAGGAGACAATTGTAATAGCAGATTTACTTCCCATGAATGAACAAATCTGAAGCAAGCTATAAAAAACACAACGTCCAACATCAAATGGTAAAGAACACAAACCTACCGTGGACAGGGGAGATTGAGTAAATTTCTCATAGTCAAACTCTCGAAATTGTTGTTCCGTGAATGCGGCATTCTCTCCGCAAACTTCACATTGTGACAATCTCCCCCTGATCTTGACCTAAGCAAAATCATGGCATGAAACTAATTGAGGAACGGGGAGTAACATATGGTAGTACGAGTAAGCATATGATTACACCATGACCAAAGAGTACTGAGGTACAACCCCAAATTAGTACGCAACAGGAAGAGCTTTATTCATAAAAGACGGCGAGGTTAAAGCATGAATACAAAAATTTTGCTGACATACAATACGAATACGAGCAGACAGTGCATCAAAAAGAAGCATCCTTCCTGAGAGTGGTTCACCAACACCACTTGCAACCTTTATAGCTTCAAGGGCTTGGAGACAGCCAATAATTCCAGGAACTGTAAATTATGACATATAAAGACAGATAAATAAATGAATTGATCAAGTAAGAAAATCTCTGCTAATGGATGTATTTGCAGTGACTAAAAACCAGAAATATTACAAGGAGGGACCTCAACGCATGAATCTAAAAAAGCAGACACCTAAATGAGATATCCCCATTAGACTCCTTTCATCGCTCTATATTTATTACTAGCAGATGATAATCCTATGTGGTTGCACTAAAACACAAAACGTTATGAATTACCAACACCCAGAACTCCACTATCGGAGCATCTTTGACACGCTGTTGTTGGTGGCGGAGTAGGAAATAGACACCGATAGCATGGACCTCCATTGTAGTTGTAAACCGTAAGCTACAGAAAAGATAAACGATCCAGTTATACGAAAACTTAGAACAACATACGAAGGGGTTAATTATGTTCGAAGACCCAAACCTATACACAGACTTTCACATGCTTGTATGAGAACATGTGAAAAAACTGCTGCACTTATTTTTACCTGCCCTTCCAATCCTAGTGCTGCACCTGATACAAGAGGCTGCATACAAAAAAAAAAAAAAAAGTTGCTTAGGACTCCTTTTAGCTAAATTGTCAGACGAGACTACTTCACTGGATATGTATACAAGTTTGTTTGAAGCAGTCCATCAATCCAAAATTCTTGTGAAATGAATCAACAGACATACATAACGAATGGTGCCGAAAATTCCATATCAAGCACTATAATTTGCTTTTTCTTTCATTAACCATTGTTTCAATGGACACATCCAGTTCGGAAGCACATCGAATAATAAAAAGACTCCGTGAACTAATATATCAAACTTGCAAACAAGATAAACCACAGTAATTTTCATAAGCTAAGACACTTCATATGTTGATAAGTGCTAAACAATGGGAAGAATACCTAAGGGTACAAGAATGGAAGGTCTCAGGATGCCACCGTATAGTATTACATAAGTTATATAGATTCACATGCAACTCACCATTTATATGTCAACTTCTTAGTGTCATTGCACAAGGTATTCCCTTCTTCTAATAAGAAAAGGAGAATACAAACAGCTTACCTTTCCCAATACCACGCAACAATCACTGATCAGGTAACGGCTTGGAGCATTGTCTGTTGCATCTACTACTATGTCATATCTAGGAAGCATCAAAGTCATGGAAACCATACCCCATGAAAAATAAAATCTACCACATAGAGAGAATGAATAGAAGTTTACTTATCAAGGATACTTTCTCAAAATTTCCAAGGCATTAGTTGTGCGTAAGGCTTCTTTGTATTCCACGATCTGAATAGTGGAGTTAATCCTAAGTTTAACAAATGGCAAATTAGAAATGCAAAAACATAATATCATGGTAGGTAATTCAAAGCAAGTACCATTGACATGCCAAACTAAGATAACTCTTTCAAAATGACAGCATGGACACTGGTATTGGTGACATGGCAAAAAAAATTTAGAGTAGACAGGCAGGTAACCCAAATAGCGTCACATACGAGCGACAAGCAGCAGCTGCAGATTCCACTTTCGACTGACCAATATAAGCTTCGGAATGGATGATCTAAAATGTAATGATAAAAGTTAGCAGATGAAGATTCACAGGCATAACAAATTATACAAATTATGTGCACAATATATGTCAATGATTGAAGTCACAGGGTATCCAGGAAAGAACTTAGCAGAGCGCTAATACAATCACTTGCAGCAGCCGCGTCATAATCATCAAACAAAAATTCTCAAAATTTTGAGCACATAATTGAGATTTGTACCTGCCTGTGCAGATTGTTTAACTCAACTATATCATGATCGACGATACCTATGCGACCTAAAAGAGATTTGAAAACAACAAAATAAGTTTCAGAACCAGAAAGTTTCAACAAAAGATGACAATAATGGTTCCGTAGAAGCACCCATCTATTTGGAGTGTGGCATATACAAACCATTTTTACCATTATCATAAAGCTACAACAAATAGGCACCATTAGATAAGAGACACTAGAATATTGGACAGTTGATACATCAGAAGGGCATCAACTTTTGGCCTTTCTTTCCTTGATTGGGTTATATCAGGCAATGTTAAGAGCAGACATCTTACCAACACCACAGGCAGCAAGGTATAACAGAGCCGGTGATCCCAAACCTCCCGCTCCAACAACTAGGATTGAAGTCTTCAAGAGACTAGATTGGCCTGTAATCAACCATAGAAGTCACAATAAAAAACTACGGTGATTACAATGAACTTTAAGATGAACACAGCTAGGTTTCTCTACCCACAAACCTGCATTTTATAAACAAATAAACCAGTGCACGAAGCTCCCGCTATGGGAGAGACCGGGGAAGGATTGGATGTACGCAGTCATATACCATAACGCAGAGACTGTTTCCGCAGCTCAAACCCCTGACCACCGTGTCACATTGGAGCAACCTCACTGTTGCGCCGAAGCCAATGTTTCGTTTTTAAGAATACAATCCAAACCATTTATGCACAACAAAAACACCATGATTTACCAAATTGGACAAGTTTTTTTTTTTGATAAGCTAATTGGACAAGTTTATGTCCATTAAGGCACACAATCAACAACAACAAAACCCATATAGTCTCCAATCATTGGGCGTATGGGCGGGGGAAGATTGGAGACAGACCTAACCTTTGGCAATATGTACAAAGACAAAGTGGTTACTCTCAGAATACTATTGAAACAATGACCCCCCAATCATTAAGGCATGCAATCGATATGAAGAAATGCAGTTAATTCCCAATTGCTTACGGTCAGCCGTATGCATCCATTTCCTGAAGGTTAGAACTTTCTTCACTATCTCTTTATTTACATTTAAGCAGATTACACACCAAATTGATGCAAAGACATCCAAAGCAGGACTTCTACTTAACCCGAGCCGGCCTGGGACTTAGGACTTGCTCCCTCCTAATTCTGAAGTGTAAAGCCTCCCAGGCCATACAAAACTTTGCTCAATCTTTAACTGGCCCACCAAAATAATAAACAGAGGGATTGGTCCCCGGAGTAGTTGAGGTACAAGTAGGATAGCCATGACAGTTTAACGGAGATTCGCAAGTGGGCGGTGTGATTGATCACTAGTTGAGGTGCGCGGACACCTGAGTTATCAAAGAACAGGACTTCAGCTAAAAAAAAAAACTAATCTTTCCAATCCAATCTCACTTATAACAATTGTACATACACAAGACATGCATCCACTTGCGCATGAATAAGGATTCAAGGAAATTGTAGAAAGTCAGACCTTTAACACCAAAGGAAGGGAGCAGGAGGTGACGACTGTATCTGTATATCATATCAGGTGACAGTCCATGTCCGAAACCTGAGTCACCGTTAGTCGACAGAGGAGAGCACGGACTAGTCAAATTGGTACTGGGCACGTCCTTGTTGCCATCGATATCACGAAGCTGAGATTCGAGTGCTGATATACGGCGCTCAATTTCGATCTTCGACGACTTCAAGCTGTCGATTTCGCGGCGAATTCGAGACGGTTCGGCTCCCTTGGACTCCATGGCTCTTCTCTACAGGGACTGCGGAACTATCTAAGTTCGCAGGGTTTTGGAATAGTGAACTAAGATCGGGATAAACCCTAAACGAGAATAACGGCGTGCGGGTTTCTACTGGAAGCGGTTCGAGTAGGGTACTGATAAAACAAGAAAAAGAAATTAAAAAACTTACTATTGCAATCACGCTTTCAGCGGCCAAGAGGAGTTCCTTGCGGCAAGAAGTAATTTCAAGCGGCCAGAAGCAATTTCAAACGGTTAAGAGCAATTTCAAGCGGCCATCAGCAATTTCAAGCGGCCAAGAGTAATTTTAAGCGGCCATCAGCAATTTCAAGCGGCCAAGAGTAATTTCAAGCGGAGGAGTAATTTCAGGCGGCCAAGAGTAATTTTAAGCGGCCAGAATCAATTTCAAGCGGCCAAGAGCAATTTTAAGCGGCCAAGAGTAATTTTAAGCGGTCAGGATCAATTTCAAGCAGCCAAGAGCAATTTCAAGCGGCCAAGAGTAATTTCAAGTGGCCACAAGTAATTTTAAGAGCTCAGGATCAATTTCAAGCGGCTAAGAGTAATTTTAAGCGGTCAGGATCAATTTCAAGTGGCCAAGAGTAATTTCAAGCGGCCAAGATCAATTTTAAGCTGCCAGGGTCAATTTCAAGCGGTCAAGAGTAATTTTAAGCGGCCAGGATCAATTTCAAGCGGCCAAGAGTAATTTTAAGCGGCCAAGAGTAAATTTAAGCGGTCAGGATCAATTTCAAGCGGCCAAGAGCAATTTTAAGCGGCCAGGATCAATTTCAAGCGGCAAGAGCAATTTTAAGCAGCCAGGATCAATTTCAAGCGGCCAAGATCAATTTCAAGCGGCCAAGAGTAATGTTAAGCGGCCAGGATCAATTTCAAGCGGCCAAGAGTAATTTTAAGCGGCCAATAGTAAATTTAAGCGGTCAGGATCAATTTCAAGCGGCAAGAGCAATTTTAAGCGGCCAAGATCAATTTCACGCGGCCAAGATCAATTTCAAGCGGCCAAGAGTAATGTTAAGCGGCCAGGATCAATTTCAAGCGGCCAAGAGTAATTTTAAGCGGTCAAGATCAATTTCAAGCAGCCAAGAGCAATTTCAAGCGGCCAAGAGTAATTTTAAGAGGTCAGGATCAATTTCAAGCGGCCAAGAGTAATTTTAAGCGGTCAGGATCAATTTCAAGTGGCCAAGAGTAATTTCAAGCGGCCAAGATCAATTTTAAGCGGCCAGGGTCAATTTCAAGCGGTCAAGAGTAATTTTAAGCGGCCAGGATCAATTTCAAGCGGTCAAGAGTAATTTTAAGCGGCCAAGAGTAATTTTAAGCTGTCAGGATCAATATCAAGTGGCCAAGAGTAATTTTAAGCGGCCAAGATCAATTTCAAGCGGCCAAGAGCAATTTTAAGCGGCCAAGATCAATTTCAAGCGGCCAAGATCAATTTCAAGCGGCCAAAAGTAATGTTAAGCGGCTAGGATCAATTTCAAGCGGCCAAGAGTAATTTTAAGAGGTCAAGATCAATTTCAAGCAGCCAAGAGCAATTTCAAGCAGCCAAGAGTAATTTTAAGAGGTCATGATCAATTTCAAGCGACCAAGAGTAATTTTAAGTGGTCAGGATCAATTTCAAGCAGCCAAGAGTAATTTCAAGTAGCCAGGATCAATTTTAAGCGGCCAGGATCAATTTCAAGCGATCAAGAGTAATTTTAAGCGGCCAGGATCAATTTTAAGCGGCCAAGAGTAGTTTTAAGCAGTCAGTATCAATTTCAAGCGGCCAAAAGCAATTTCAAGCGGCTAAGAGTAATTTCAAGCGGAAGAGTAATTTCAAGAGGCCAAGAGTAATTTTAAGAGGTCAGGATCAATTTCAAGCGGCCAAGAGTAATTTTACGCGGTCAGGATTAATTTTAAGCAGCCAAGAGTAATTTCAATCGGAGGAGTAATTTCAAGCGGCCAACAGTAATTTTAAACGGCCAAGATCAATTTCAAGCGGCCAAGAGTAATTTAAAGCGGTCAGGATCAATTTGAAGCTGCCAAGAGTTTTTCGTGGCCAGAAATAATTCTTCGCAGCCAAGAGTAATATTTTGCGGCCATGTGTAATTATTCGCGGCCACAAGTAGTTATTTGCGCCTAGGAATAATTCTTCGCGGCCAGTGGTGGAACCAGGATTTTGTTACCCTGAGGGCCAACTTAACAGACATATATTTTTTATCGGAATGTATAATTATTATATCATCAGGTTTTTGCTTTTTCGTTCATTACATTTGTACATTGAATTGATTATTTAGGCTATTTCAACTGTCACGTGCTTCTTTTTTATTTATGAAAGAAATTGAGAAATGAGAATGTAAAATAACCAATTTTTTATCAAATCGAAGCAAAATTATTAAGATTATAAGTAACTATACACGAATAATTATCAATAATATTTAAAATCAAGTATATATAAAATAAAAATTTTAAAACTCGGACGCTCGGAGAGCCAGGGCCAGAAGGCAATCAGGGTAATTTTCCATGTCAAGCGCGAGTTTTTTTTTTTCAAACATTAAGGATATGGCGTGATTTGGTTGTTTGATGTTTCAGAGAAATAGCCTAATCGAGCCGAAGACAGAAAGCAGCGGGCTGGAAACAGAGAGAACGGAGCCGAAAAAGCTGGAAGAGTACGAGAGATTACAGGAGGAATACGAGAGGCTGAAGGAAGCAAAGGCGCGACAAGGGTTCGCAAGTCAGACTATTGAGAAGGCGTCTGATGCTGCCGAAGAGGCAGTGCTTGGGGAAAGCAGATTTGAAACTGTCAAGGAAAGGTACGAGGAGCCTGTAGGCAAGGTCGGATTAGAGGCAGGAGGAATGAACTAATTACTTGTTCAAAATGGTGTGTAATGAATAATGATGATACTGTTCTTCTGTTTTTGTTTTTTCCAACCAAAGTATTAGGCTACTAGAAACACATGAAAAACAACGGCACGAATAGTACGATCCGTCACCTCAACATGAAAGGGTGATAATGGTACCATCCGTCACCTCAGCACAAAAAGGTGATCTCGACGTCTCGTAGTTTTTGATTTGTAAAGATGCGTCGGTAGGTTTTCCAATTTTTTTCCCATTGAGGCCGAACCTGAAGTTCGTTGAGGTCAAATAAGTTGGTGTTGTTTTCTATTAGAGTCTCTCTATTCTCATTGGGGATGCTAAGGTACTGTGACCAACCCAAGTCTGTGGTTCTTGCCTTTTAGGTAAATCAAATTGAAGTTGGAGACTTTTGAGCCTAATAATTCTGGCTCGTTAATTCAGATCAATTCATCATAGGATAAACAAATCCACTTTCAACATATTTGGTGAAATGATTTTTCAAACCAAACCAGAGTAAAATATGAATCCCCAATGTGAATAGAGAGACCACCAACTGTGATCTAATTTGTTGATTTTTTTTTAATAATCAAAAGCAGAGACCACTAATTTCTCCTTCTCTACCCATTTTCGAGGTGGGATATGGGGAAATGCAAAGTCTACGTGCGCGATTTTAGAACATAACTCCGGACACAAATGTATTCGGAGCCATTCGATGCATGTGGACTCATGTGCCTACATCAAACATTGTGGACGCGTTGTGCCCGGAGTTGTGTTTTGGAGTTTGCTTGCGTGACATTACTCATGTTGAAACTGTCCATCACATTCTGATCGTAGTGCTATGATAAAAAGGAAAAAAAATATATGACATAGATTTTAGTGCTGGGGGTAACCCGCAATGAAAAGGAACAGAGCGCCGTAATTCCAGATTCGTTGAGAAACAGCGCGCAAACATCATAAAATTCCATGTTTCCTGGTTTATTATCAATTTTGAAATGTTCTTTTCTTTACATAACACAGAAATCTTGATCGGTGTGCATTTTCAAAATTCTTGTCTTACACATGTTTAAACAGCAGTGCCTATGGCTCCAGAATTGAGACTCCCGTCCAGTTTGGGTCGTTTGTGGACCCTTCTCCAGTCCACAACAATGATCGGAGCCGTTCACTTTAAAAACCTCACCGAGAACATCAATCTCACCAAAAATAAAGTTAATTGGATTCCGTTTGATATGATTTCGAACATATCAAGATTTTTCCTTTTCATATGAGGAAATTATTTTGATCTCGCATCCTAAGTGTATCATGATCTTTCCTTTTCAATTGAAGACAGTTTCATGGTCTAAATTCTAAAACCGTAGAGTTTTCCATGTTTAAAGGAAGAAGTTACTTTTTTCATCAAATTTCAAAAGAGCCACCAAATGTTTGCCATAAATAACTACGATACAAGAGTAGTACTGGATTCTTTCAGTTTTATGGTCTAAATTCTTAGTTTTCATATAATTATTGACACAAAGAAAAATGCATTATATAAATGGAAAGAATTAAATTAAATCAATTCACTTCATCTTATTACACTTCTCTGCTGGCCAAAAAAAAAAAAAATCTCTCTATTATTCTTACCCGACAATTAATCCAAGTTCCAATCTGAACAAAATTCTATCAAATGAATTTTTCTCTCCAAAAAAAAAAAAAAACATTTAGCTAGAAGAGAGTAAAGATATAGAGCTGGATTTCTCACCACCTTCCAATTCATGTAATCTAGCAAAAACCCCAACCAAAGGTGCACTATTATACGTACAAGCCTCAGTCTGCACATAATTCCCTCTATCATCTTGGAAACCATCCTCGTTATCTGGCCCACCCACAAGGGCCCCAACAAGTGTGTGAGGGTTAGGATCTCTCTTCCCATACCAGTTATCATACCCTTGTGTGCACCCAATAAATCCCTTGCTTTCCCTGTATGATTCCATGGACGCCCCTCTATGGTGCACCCTTTTCGGGTACGTGGGGCCGTACCCAACTAGGTAGCTCGTAGCCATTGGATTGGAGCCCAAAATGTAGTCAACCTGCGATTTGGCCAAGGACAGGATGTCGTCGGGACTCAGTGTTCCTCCGTGGCATTTGAGCGTTTGGTTGGAGTTTTTGAGGTGGTCGGAGTAGACGGTGAGGAGAAATGTGGATGTGGAGACGTACTGCATGTTGTTCCATTGACGGGTGTAGAGGAGGCCCCCCGGGGTGCGTCGTAGGTTTGTGGAGTTGTTCTTGTTGAGGCAAGCGCAGATGTAGTGCTCTGCTTTTGAACGGTATTGTTCAAGAACTTGCTTGTGTTCTTTGTGCTTTTCTTCCAACAATAGCTGCAATTCATGGAGAGTATGATTAGACCCTAATTTGGATTTATAGGTAATCAACAAGTAATGAACTTTCTAGGATTGGGTATGAATGTTTTAGGATTTAGTATTGGCTTTTGATTTATTGGAACTTGATCAATTCATGTGCACACAATAGAGAAGGAAAAGAGGTGGAAAACTACAAAGAAGGTAAGGTGGAAGATAAGTTATTTTTAGGAGACTAAACTTATTCTTCGTCACGGACTTTCAATCATTTTTTGATTATTTTAGAAGAAGTAATTAATATCAGGCGGCGGATACACATTTTTTTGTTCAATTAAAAGTTTCATCGAAAAGATTATGAGGCAACGGTAACTTTTTTTTCTTCTTTTGTCTGCCTGCAGACTTAGAAAATAGGAAAATTCTAAAATCAGTTTAATGGGCTGACAATAATAAATGTGTGAATGTATATTAAAAGGTATAAAAAGTACACAGAAATTCGTATTTTTCTTGTCTTCTTGTGTGCTTATTATCAGCTCAGTGAGCTGATAATAGAAAGACAATAGAAAATATAGGAAAAGTAGATATTAATTGGTATGCCAAGATAACAATTTCCACTAGTATTTGATTACCTTAAGATATGCATAAAATATTTCATTCCTATACACCATTCCTACTCTTGACAAATCCAACACTCAAAACATTTGGTTAACCAAACTAAACTAGTCAAAGGAATGAAGAAAAAGAAAATCAAATTGATAAATCGCCATGCAAATTCCATTAAAGTATAGTCTTGACTCTTGAGACTTGAGAGTTGAAATTGTACCATGGAGGCAATGATTTGGACGCCAACGTACTTGACATCCCAACTGAACTCGGTCATGGCCCAAGTAGTTCCACCAAATGAGGTCCCCTTTTCCACCACATACTTCAAATATTCCACATTCTCTGTTGCCTTGTAGATCCACAAAGCTGCCCACAACAATTCATCCATGAACCCACTCACCGACGGATAATTCCTCTTCACCACCCCAATGCTCTCATCGTATTTCCCTCTGTACTTGTCACCAAACTCAAACAACTGCAAAACCAAACCCCAATATCATACAAATATCTGCATCTATATAAATCATATACTATTTTGTTTCCAATCTTTTGATTTCTCGAGTGTCCGGACCATTTTACGTGCATCTCGATTAATCCTAAAGGATTAATTTTACCGTATATTTCAAAGATTCCAATTATAGTCAAAACATAGTTCTGTATGGACTGGCTTGCTCCAAACAATGGCGGAACCAGAAATGTAATCTATCTTGGGCTAAAATCGGTTGGTGGGTGAAATGAGTTGGGCTAAAATTTTATTTTTTCCCAAAGTTGACGTGGGCTATAGCCCACCCCATTCTTTAACAACTTCCGCCATTGGCCCCAAAATAGCAGTTGAAAACACGGAGGTTTTGAACCTGAAAACTTAGGAAGAAATAAACCCATAAGTCTCATGCATATGTATCTATATGAGCATGTGAGATTATTCAGGAGCCCTGGAGCACCGGCAAGTAGTGCTGCGGCCCACGGACCACTCCATGCATAGTCACATATTCTTGTGAGGTCTACCATTCATGATCAAGTGTATGGACCCCACATAAATATATAGTTTTGAAATTATCAGGAGCATCGCCACCGCCACGTGGTGCTCGTGAACTACTAAATAATTATTCTATGAGAATGTATTTGGTTGAACAGTTCCTCTACATTGAACCACGTACTAACTACCTTAATTATCAGTGTGCCCGTCCGTTAAACTATTCATGAAAACATAACTAACCTCTTGGGAGTGGTGCAAAAGAAGGTGAGAGTAATGTGGATTGGTTCTCCTAAACACGATTGACGCGGCTGCCATGGCCGCCGCGGTCTCTCCAGCAACATCCGAGCCGGGGTGGTACTCGTCAAGCTTGTAAGCTCGTCGGGAGGTCGTCATGTCCTCCGGCCGTTGCCAACAGTAGTGATCGGTGTCTCCATCACCAACCTACAGAAAATTGTTACGCAGGATATATTTTAGACAAATTATATTACAAAACATGTACAAATAAAGGTTGTTTTATCTTGCCTATCGATCTCAACCTACTTTCATTTAAGTTTAGCGTGAATTCAAATCGAATAGCATAGTCGTATACATGCACGTAAATTTATCGAGACGGAATACAACATTAACGAAATCCTCACAACTTTTTTGTATGGTTATACGTAATATACCGATTTAGAATGAGCTTTTACCAAACAAACCAAACCTTGACTCATTTATTAAGTTGCTTGTTTCAAGGACACGGTTAACGCACCTAAACTCCTTTTTGGAACAAAATGTGACCGTTTCTGCGTTCTCTTTTTGTTTTTTTGTCCTCCAGATAAAAAGATCGACATGGTTTGAATCTGATTGGAGCACTTTTGCTCATTCTCCTCGTGAAGCGCTTCATCGATCTGCTTCCACTGTTTCTTCTCGAAAGTGCTAAACTAAAGCTATGGGGATTAGAGCTGCTAATTAATTAAAGAAACCAAATTCTTTGAGTTCGAGCGTTTATAATCATCCATTAAAAATTCGTTCAAGTTCGGTTTGTTTACATGATTTTTAAATAGTTCATTAAAGTTTAAAACCAAATTCGAATAATCAATTTCTCCGCTCATCATTCAACTTAAGACGCATAATTAAAAATTTTCAAGTTACTCAAAACTGACTCGTATTCGGCCTATTTAAAACTAATTTGAGATCAACTCATCAAAGAGACGAACTATAAGTTTGGTTGGATATAGTTTTAGAACTTGTCAAGTTCTCAATTAATCAAGTATGATCACCCACGTGCAGGCTACCCTACTCGACTCAACTCGTTCGGCTTGGGTTATCATTATAATCGGGATTTCATACCTGAGCCCAAAGGACATTGGGGTGAGAATGCGCTTTGACGAAATAATCAGTCCCCCACTTGATCGCCTCGAGCGCGTGATGGTACTCTCCGGCATCCGCTATCTGTTCACCATACTCAATTACGCCCCACGACAACATTGTCACCGTAAAAGCCATCGGCAGTCCGAACTTCACATTGTCGCCCGCGTCATAGTAACCTCCTACCAAATCCACCTGAACTCGTGACCCAAAACAATCAGCAAACTTTTCAAAAACTACTTCTCAAAATTTCTTTAGTAATTTAAAGTGTTCGAATCAATTTACGCGCACGTGAATAAAAAGAAAGTTGTTATTTCTCAAAAGTTATGGAAAGCAGAGAGTAGAGATTGAGATACTGACTCCTTGTTCTAAGCCGTCGGAGAGGCCGGAGTGATGGCGCCAGGTGACTCTCTGGTTGTGGGGTAATCGGCCAGAACGCTGCGACTCCAAGTAGAGGAGGCTCTTCGTTAGAGCTTCTCCGTAGTCGAATGATTCAGACAAGGGTAATATGGCAACAACAATGACCAAGATAACAGCAGCAAGCCAATGTTGGAAATATCTAGGTAGTTTTTCTAATGCTGCGGTTTGCTGCTTCTTCATCTCTCTCTCTCTCTCTCTCTCTCTGGTCTTTTGCCACTATATGGTACTTTAAGTTTAACGTAAAGAACGAAGTCCAGGGGAGTTTACGCGTGAGGTTTAATTTGTAACGGAACAGGTCAAGCTGGGGGAGTTTTGGGGTGGTTTCTTGTGCTGGAGTTGGCTATCAGAAACAAGACTTGTACCCACTAAGTTGAATGGGTTAACGAAGTGACCATTTCTTCCTTTAAAAATTGTATGGTTTTTTAATTCCGGGCTTAAATTTAAAATATAGTTTTATACTTTTACTCAGTGTGGGAGTATTTTATAACAAGATGAAGTAACTAGTACAAAATTCAAGTTATCACAATGGTGGTTACACCCCCAAAAAACTTGGTAATTCAGATCCACATTATGATAATGCAACATGAAAATTCCTTCCGACCCACTCGGGCTGAAATCCTTAGAGCATAGATATATATATCGCACACTCCACCACGAGAGATTATTCAATACTCTTAGAGCGATGTTCTAAGGGCACTTCCCACCACATATTGGTATGGGTGCCAAACACTCTGCCTGGTTAAGAGTGAAATTCACACTAATGTATGATGGAAAGGGTTAAGAGTGATTCACACTAATGTACAGTGGAAAGTGTCGCGGAGTATTGCTCCAGGAGCATGGAATGATTATTTCTCCACCACTCATTGTCATATATTTTCAAGGTTGGTTTTGGGCCAATTGTCAGCCCAAACAACAGATGTTCTTGTAGCAGTCCCGAAAAAGGCACAAAAGCTCTGACGTATGAACTGGGCCCAATGTAGGCATTGGTAGAGCATGGACTGTCAATTTGTTTAATTGGGCCAGAAGTAGGCCCATAGGGGGAGTGAGGACGAAATGGGGTTTAATATGAGAAATGGGCTCTAACACAACTGAAATGAAAAGGGAAAATGATGGTCAATGACATATTTTGATAATTAATACACGCCAAGGACATTTTGTTCATTAGCAAATGTTCCTAGCATATTCTTAAAAGGTATTAATTATCAAAATACGTCATGGGCTGTCATTTTCCCAAATGAAAAGTAGGACCGGCGTGGCATTTTAAAAAACAAAAATGGGCTTTGCAAGCCTCTCTAATGGGCCTCTAAAACCACTCAGAGGGTTTTTCTCGCACGGTTAGTGCGTCACAGTCGAGTCAACAGGGTTTTCAAGGCATAAGGAGGCAACATCCGCACGTCGGTCCGGAGTCCGCAATCTCCTGAGCTCAAACTCAGTGAAAGTAAGTCATCTATAACTAAAGGGAAAAATTCAAAATACCCCCCAACCTATACACCCAAATTCAATTAGACTCCCAACCTTTTAAAAACTTCAATTTTACTCCCAACGTTATATTCCGTTATCAAAATGGCCCCTTCCGTCCAAATTACTAACGGATTCCGTTAAAGGCTCAGTTAAATAGTATTTTGATCGAATTTCGATGATCCGAGCCGCTCAATGTGTTTAAAACGTGATTTTAAGGGTACTTGCAAAAAATCAACAAAAAAAATGACCGGGAAGGGCTTCATCTGAACAGTTTTTTATTGAATAGTTCAATAAAAAACTGTTCAGATGAAGCCCTTCCCGGCCATTTTTTTTGTTGATTTTTTGAAGGTACCCTTAAAATTGCGTTTTAAACACATTGAGCGGCTCGGATCATCAAAATTCGATTGGAAAAGGGGAGATGTGGATCGATCCCGATTTTATTCAAGTACGGACGTCCGAATTTTGCTTCGGTTTGTACCTCCCCTTTTCCGATCGAATTTCGATGATCCGAGCCGCTCAATGTGATTAGAATGTGATTTTAAGGGTACTCGCCAGAAATCAGAAAAAAAAAATGATCGGAAAGGCTTTATCTGAACAGTTTTTTATTGAACCATTCAATAAAAAACTATTCAGATGAAGCCCTTTCCGATCATTTTTTTTGCTGATATCTCCCGAGTACCCTTAAAATCACGTTTTAAACACATTGAGCGGCTCGGATCATCGAAATTCGATCAAAATACTATTTAACGGAGCCTTTAACGGAATCCGTTAGTAATTTGGACGGAAGGGGGCATTTTGATAACGGAATATAACGTTGGGAGTAAAATTGAAGTTTTTAAAAGGTTGGGAGTCTAATTGAATTTGGGTGTATAGGTTGGGGGGTATTTTGAATTTTTCCCATAACTAAATTACCACCAACGCCCATTGTCAATGCCACTTCACTTCGATCAAATAGTAACATTGCCTATTCCATGCTTCACAAAATAGCGAGGGCAACCCACTACTAGCTACGAACAGACCAGCTATAGAGAAAAAATAAGAATAATGAGAGTTTCTAAATACTATCTTACACTCACTTTTCATCTAGCTAATCTAGTCTAGAGGTACAAGATTATTGCCTGCCAATTGCACAAGGTTCATGACACTTGATGTTGCGTGTGGGGGAATGGATAGACGAGTTTAGGTGGTGTAATAATTAAAAGGTCCCCAAGAGTAATAATAAGCCTCCCAAACAAGCCGAAAGCCCCAACTTTTGCCACCATCTCTTTTCGTTTTGCCGGGATGGGTGAACAAAATTCTGCCGACTAGGGCGTGAGTGCCCCATCAAATTTCAACTGTGATGAGTAATGATTATGGTTCATGCAGGAGGAGTAGGGGGGGAAGTTGAAATGAATGATACTACAACGACAGCTAGAAAAATATATAACTTAATTCATAGTAAGCTGGCAACTAAATTTGGAGTCGGACGAGCTAGGGCAACACAAATGTCGGGGTTGGTTACTTCTTGCGCTCACCTCGAACTAATCCGTAATGAAGATAATGTGGCCTGAAGAATTGTTAATCAGGAGAATTGAACTTGAAACCTTAATTAAGAGGAAGTAAATTCTTAAATTTTAGGCCAGAACCAACACACCGACTCCTTAAGTTAATGGATGGAGGGATTTGGATGATGTTACTAAAATGACCCCAAGAGAAGCCTAGCTCTCAAACAACAAAAGCCCCAAGTTTGCCATCATTCTTTTTTCCGCCGGCATTGGTTCACAAATTCTGCCGACATGGGTGTGAGTGCAACATCAAATTTCAACTGTCGTTGATGTTTCACAACCAAATTTCATCTGTTTATAAATATATAACTATTAAATGTGATGACTTGTGAAGTAAGGTTCACAAACCTATTAAATGTGATAACTTTTCCAATCTTTCCCTCCTACAACTAGACTTGGACAAATCTCCCTCCTCTTTATGCCAAATTCTACGGTATGCCTCCATTTTTAAACTAAAGGAGGTATCTCAAATTTCAACTCAATTAATTTCTCGAGTAATTATTTGGTCTAACACTCAGAAATAGCCTCAGGAGAGATTGATAAATGCAATAATAAGTTAGTCGTAGCCATGAGGCCTTTACCCTAACAGCATCAGTGGATGCACTTAGGTGTTAGGAGAGTATGAGTAAGGAGGTCAAAAGTTCTACTCATATAAGGATCGAATTTAACTATTCGAATAATATTAATGTTCGTTGATAAAAAATGATAGTAAATCAATCGTATACCCACCTCTGGAAGTTTTAAAAAATGATAGTAAATCACTCGTAAACCCACCTCTGAAAGTTTGAACACGAGATTTCTCTTGTTGAAATATAACAAGCTTTGAACAACTAAGATAAGTTAAGCCCCGTTTGGTTCACATTGCTTTTCAACTTATTTTCTTACGTCTTATAAATAAGTCATTTAAGAACAAATAAATTAATCTATAACTGTGATTAATATGATTGTTGCTTCTACACTAAGCCATACAATGTGAACAAATGCATCCCCAAGTTGCTTATTTTGCTACCTAAAAAGCCATTTGTCTCTTCTTCTTTTTTTTTTAACAAACAAGATAATCCCAGTTATATTAATACAGGTGCAACGAAAACAACATACAACCAAAAAACAACAAAATAAAATAAAAAAATGCAATGGTGGTATCGGAACCCAGAAGAGTAGAGAGGCCAAGAAATCCGCCATAGAATCCAAAGAGGAAAGCATGTTCCCGCTGCAACGAAGTCACATCTGAACTAGAAGATCAAAGCCGAATCAGCTGCGCACATGCTTTCACCGTCGAGGTGGGAGAGCTTGAAGCCATTTGTCTCATTGAATTAGGCCCATATTCAACCAGAATACTGGACAGGTGACCCACAAAACTCTCTTGTACATTACCTTTTTTAAAGTACAGCTCCAAACTCTTCCATGGCAGTACATTCATGTACACAGTACACCCAAACCTAAACCTAGCTACCAGAGGAGATAAGGTCATAAAAGTTATTTTCACCCGGTGGTCACGCATCAAATATTTGGAAATTAACTAAAGTCAAGGTGGAGTTGGAAAAATGGACTCAAACAAAAAAAGCTATGGCCCTTTTCCCATTTTTTTCTCAACCGTACATTCACCAACTGCTGACATTTTTTTCATGCAACGAGAAAGAGGCCAAAAGCAGCAGCAAAGACCTCCTTTTGAAGTTTCTACTGGCCATAACGTCTTGTTTCGTGTCTATAAGCGTTGGTACTTCGAAAGTTTGCTAGCTAGGTCCCGGGTTCAAAATTTCATCGGTGTTATCAACTCCTGTGTGGCCAGTTATGTGGGGCTTTGTCCCGACTTTAATTGGGGCCGTCCGGCGTTAGTAGACGGTGAGATTAATCAACATATATGATTAGGCGTGACACGCTTAAGGTGATCCGGACGCTTGAATCATTAAATAAAAAAATCCTCAGAAAACACACACCTTGTTGACTTGTGACATTAATTTGTTTGGTGACCTATTGAACAAAGAGACCAATTGACCCAGGTTTCCTTTGTTCAGACGCAATAAAAAGAGGTAGTATTTTGCTAGTGGGTTAAGTTGCCAACCAAACAGCGTTTAATTCTGACTTTTTTAAACTGCTGTGGGGTTTGCAATGTACGATAGGGAATTACCCAAACAAATTATGGTGAAATCAGCAATGATCTTATTTTCTTAATCGGTTTGGTTAATCGATGACCTTTTCTTTTGTTGAAAGGCCTTAATCGATTACCTAAGTGATTTTATTTATGTATGTGCAGTAGATTAGTGCTGGAAACAAACTGATCATGAGAAGCTTGAGCTGAACTCCACGTAAAATCTCGTTTGATAGTTTTTTTATAACCAAATGTTCGGGTCAGCTTGCCCGCCTCGACTAATTCTAGAAATGATCGAGAAAATCTTTCAGTGGTCCTAAAATTTGGAATGTTTAACCTATATGAAATTCGAACATATGATCTAATGGGGAAATAGGCACTTATCGGGGTTTTTCCCCATGATTTTCGTAGTCGTATGATATCAATTGAATAGGATTTTTTTTTTCTCTCAAAGTTGAAATTTAGCTTCTCAAACACAAGAATTGAGCTTGGGCTCAATTGTCTAAGCGCAAATCCACACAATGCCTTTTAAAACTCGAAACTTACTGGTCTTTTCGAAAAGAATTGGAAACAGTTTTTTCTGGGTAATGCCACTTCTCCTCGTTACCCACAATATTCTCTCTAAACCTATTACTTGGGTGTTTGGGAGACCAAATTTTATGGGTGTCAGACGGGTAGCATGTGGCAATATCTGTCGGTGATACTTTGGTCCGTCTAAAAGAGAGAGTCGTTGGGGGGGGGGGGGGGGGGGGGCACCCAAAATCCATTCTGAAAAATAAATCGTCGATGGCAGAATTCAAAAAACCACTCCTTCAATAACATTTCTCATTCAAGTACTTTCCCTATCTTATAGAGCTTTCGTCTCATGACCAATTCTTTCCACTTAATTCCAAACTCGACTAGCCTTGCTGTTGAGAATCCCTTATTCTACGAGACTGCTTCTTCGAGAATCCCTTGCTTTTGGCTATGGTCTTTCGGGTTGTCCCCAGAGTCTTCCCTTCTTCAAGCTGGGCTAGGTTTTCTTCTCGGAGCTCTTCGCCTTGTGGTTGGTTCTACTACAGTAGTATTATTCTACTCCTATTAGGGAGAGGTCAGCAGTCAGGCGCAAAATTAATACTAGTAGTGAACCTTTCAAACCAGCCGTTGAAATAGGTGACGCCTTTGCGTCTCTCTCTTCCTCATTATCCTCTAATTTTTTAATTAATTCAGTCAGAAATAGTCTTTGCCGTCATATTAATCGTGAAATTGGTGACGCGCGCTAATGTCAGGAACATTAACTTAATGGTTAATTTCACTTCACAATCTGGACCTGCTGATTCATGTTTGACTTACCAAACCTATGAATAGATTTACGAGGTCATGGCTGTTTCAAAATATACCGATGGCTACTTGACACTCGAAAATAATAGATAGTACATTACATGTTTTGCAAAGCTAAAAGGGTGGGAAGGGGCGACCAGCGTAGCAACTCCCTTGAACGTGACCACGGGTTCCCAACCCGGACCATAGCTATTACTCGTGAGAGTCGACTGTCAACTTAGCACCACCTGGATACCAAATGGCCAAAGGACCTCCACGCAAGCCCGGCAGTGGGCAGGAGTCGAACCAGGGCGTGGAATAGAAAATTACATGCTGAGAGCTAGGAAGTGTGATCTTTTGAAAGAAGTGGAAGTGCCATGTATTTTTCGGGGCCCAAGCACCAGACCATTAATTTGTCCCTCCTATTTATTTGTGAAAGAGACTCCACACGCATGCATGCCTTGAAAATACTGCACGGAATTTTTATTGCAGTGCGAATCCAAAGAGATAGTACAACGGCTAGGAGATGGTCCAAAAATAGAAAATATTTAATTTTTTAAATCACTAGTAGTACTAATTACAAAGTAACAATGACTTCCGAACCGACGCTAACAGCTCGGTTGGTACGCGAGAGTTCGCGAGAGATGAAAAGAATGGGGAGAGAGCTCAATCTCTTCCTCGTTTGGAAAGGGAAGAAGGCAAGAGAGAGGTTGAGAGACGGAGGGAGACCAAAACCCCTCCCAAGCCTAGTTTCGTTTCTCGCCAAAAGTGGCGAGATTTAGTGAGAAAGGGGAGCGTGTGGTCCACCCCTCGTCGGATCATCGTCGAACAAGTGGCTATGTATCGCCGGAGGGGAGAGAGAGAGAGAGATTATCAGGTTTGCCGGAGATGAGAGGGAGAGAATTTCAGCTCATCGGAGAGTAGCCGGAACTCTATCAGTCACCTGTGAGAATTTGATTTCTCACTGTTATTTGGATGGGAGGGTGAGAAATCACACCCCTTTCTTTTCTTTTCTCTCTAATAACAGAGAACACACCTCTTTCTTTTCTTTTCTCACTCTTCCATCCAAAGGGGCTGTAGCCTGTAAGTGGTGGGAGTACGTAGGCGCCACCCCACCCTGACTTTCAAGTCAATTTTTTATTTCTTCACGCTAAGGAAATCCAGTAAGACATTTAACGGTGATTGGACAACTTCATATTTTATACACATAATATAAAGATCGATCTCTTTTTACAAAATAAACGGTTTGGGTTAATAGCAATAATATCTCAATGACTTTCATTTGAAGATCACAATAGAATAGGTCTAAATTTTTTTCCTTTGCAATCAAAAAACTGCCCACGATAAAATTTAATTATAGGACTACACAGATAATCTTCTTTTTCACACTTTTGCGGACAACATGCAATTACAAAATTGGCCTCCTATAGAACACGTACTGTCACACCCGAAATCCAATCCTGGCTCTGCCACGTTGCTTCCGACCTATCACGTTTGTTATCATTTTGAGAGTTGAGAAATACTCTAGCTAGGCAAACCTTTAAGAAAAAGGGTTGTGAGTTACAACTTACAAACTGTGGGCAATGCGAATTGCCCCGACTCTTTCTCTCTCCTCCGAGGGAAAGGGATTCCGTTCCCCACCCTTTTTTGAGAAAGGAGAGATGCTGCCGGTTCGCGTGAGCGCTTTTTATGAAGCTGGACGTCAAGCGCTTGCGAAAAATACAGAGTCGCCACTTGGGTTTGAAGGTCCGATACCCAAGGAACCGTATTTCGAAGCACTTGCCGCGCTGTTTGATTTGAAAAAGTTAAGGAACCAGTCCGTCATAACCATATCTGGGTTCGGGAGCCAGGTTACGAGAGGGGAAGGGTTTTATGGCACCCCTCTCGCCCAATCCGGAGATCGGTCTCTACTTAGGCATTTGCGAAAATGTTTGTTTTTGCGATTCTGTTTAATTAATCATTTTTTAGCCAATTAGGGCGGGGGAACAGTTAATCGGGGATTTAAAACTGTAACATGTTTGCAAGGTGTGGTAGATAGCATGCATGGATGAAATAAATGAGATAAAACTGAAAACTGCTTTCTGGATGCCAAAACAGTGCAGGGTATGAATTTATCACGAACAGTGACCAACTTGCATGCAGAAAATAGGAGCATGCAAGTCACACCATCGCGCGACACACCCATACCCTCGCGCGAGCATCGACATCTTTTTTACAGGTTCAATTTTATCTCCTTCTGGGCTCTGGAAGGACCAGTGCACACCCAGGACAAACCAAGCAGTTTATATATGCTGGAAGTAAATACTTATTACAATCTGATTGAGTGAGAATGATACACAGCCCTTAAACAGTGAGGGTGATAAAAACAGAGACCCAAGGTCTAGCTGCCCATACAAGGGCAATCACTGGAAATGATTAAACCATCGCGCGATGGAGTCACATCATCGCGCGATTGTTCTGACTGGACATCCAGGAATTGCTTTGCATGCCTGGGCTCTGAGACATATTCAGAAGCTACCCAGGGGCATTCCAACATGAATAAGGAAAGCAAAGTATACTAATCTACTGGTTTTTAACATGCAAGACAGTGAGATATCAAATATGATTAAACATGGACATATGAAATCATATAAACTGGATCAGAACAAGAGACCCATCCCCACGAGAACCATATCACACGAGCTAGAAGCATCGCGCGATGATGTGGGTTCGTCGCGCGTGGGTTCTCATGTTCACAGCATCTTGTAAATTTGCTGGCTTTGGGGTCAGGAGCTGATATTGATTACCAGTCCTAACCCTGTCAGCCCCCCTCAGGGATCAAGACAGTAAAGGCTAAAAGTTATACCTTTGCTTGAGAATGGCTTGAGTGAGGTGGTATGCCTTGGACAAGGGAGAAAGTGATAGTGGTTTTTTGATTGAGAGGGAAGATCAAGATTGTGACTCTTGTTCTTTTCTTTGGGATCTTTTTTGTAACCCTTTGAAAGTAGGACAAAGGGGGGGGTTTTATAGGAAAAGAGGGAGCTTGTTGGTGTCAAACATGGCTAGGCAGCCAGCCAACAATGCTGGCAGCAATCCCTTGGTAGAGGAGAGGGGTTTAAGTTGATGGGAGAGTGGGGGTTTAGGTGGTGCAAGGATGGCCGAGCAAACGCCGTTCAGCTGATGGAACGGGGTCACATGGCCCTGCAGGCGCTTCATCATCACGAAATCCAGCTGGATATGACAGGTGTCAACCATCGCGCGATGGAGTGGAACCGTCGCGCGAGGGTTCTAAGTTCCCCGCGATGGTCAATCAGTCAAAGTTTGACTTTGACCACCACTTGGCAAGAGAAGCATCGCGTGAGTGTCTCAGTGCATCGCGCGAAGGTCAAACCCATAGTCAAAGCTGGGCTCAATGGTTCTGGGGTTAAGGGAGGGGTCGCACATTCACCAAACTCAAAACCATTTCAATCAAAACTGTCCTCGACCTGATTCATCATCGGGGGAACAAGAAACTGAAAAGAAACAAACCGAAGATAGACAAAATGATTGAGCAATCAGATTGGGGTGTCTACACAAACACAGCTAATAAGGGTGCATAACTTCGAAGTAAAGAGGTTTTGAGTTCGAATATGAACCAAAAATTAAGTGTTACTGTAGTTTTTACTCCACAATTTAAGCTCGAAACTTACCTTTCACAAAAGAGAAGAAAATTATTAGATGTGCTTAAAAAGTATTAGAACAAGAGCACTCTCTCTTCAAAAATAAAATAACACATAAAATTAACTTTCCGGCCTAGAATTACGTAAAAAAAAGTGTGTCCAACATTAAAATTTATGCAGTTCAGATCTTATGTACATCACATGCACAATGGCGATTATGAATGAGTTTTTGAAAATATCTCCAACTATTTAAAATTTGCAAGTAAGAGAATTGAAAGCAAGAGACCAATTAAAGAACGAGCAAGAATTGAGATCAAAGCGGAAACGGAAGGGTACTTACGTTACCAAGGTCCAGAGTCACTTAAGTGTATAGGGCAATAAGGGTATGAACATCCATCCCAATAAACCATGCACACAATTAGGGTTGTATACTACTGCTCGAGTTGAAGGTCCTGCTCACTCAATAAAGGCTCATCTAAGATGAATTTGTCAAATATATGATACAATTGTACATATTCTTAAATTTGCGCGTTAAGCTTTTAATTATAGCCTGAATAATTGTTTACGAGTGAGGTCATTAGTGTATCTATAAAGTTCCTGACAAATATATGTCTTTAAAGTTCATTAAGGCTCCGTTTGTTTCGACATAAAATGTTTTACAATGTAAAATATTTTTTCAGAAAATAAATTTTAAAATTTTATTTTTCGGTATTTGATTGACAATAGAAATTATTTTCAGAAATTCACAAAATAGTGTAAAGAGAGGGCTTAAACGGTGAAGAGATCTAAGAATATTGAAATTAAACGTGTGAAACTGAGCAATGAGAATTGCAGTAGAAAACATCAGGTTCATTTTCAAAAATAACTTATTAAAGCTTTAAGGGTAATTCATTTTCATCCAATTGATAAAAAATATTTTACATGTAAAATATTTTTCTAATTTTTTACACAACAAAACACCGGAAAATAGGTAAAGTATTTTACCAAAAAATATTTTACTCCCAAACAAACGGAGCCCAAATTAAAATTAGATATAAATTGCACTGAAAATGTTTTTGGAATAAAAAAATGAAATCCGAAAACAAAACAAAATGCGTGATGTGTCGGGGTGCTGCTGATCTCAGTGCATGCATAGGTCGATAAAGTAGACAAAATTGGATACGCTTATGGAGGAGGCTGCCTAGTATTGTGTATTGAGTCCAGATCTTCTGTCCCCGTAAATTTCTGCTCCGATAAATTTTTCGGCCGTTAGAATCGCTCGCCATAAAAAATACACATACAGTCTAACAGTCGAATTTCAACATGAGAAATGCTAAGTGCAAAAAAAATAGACAGAGAAACGACCCTTAAAGTGTACATGAACGACTCAGATACACTGCACAGTAGCACTCCTCTGAAAACATTCACATCACAATTCGGCGCCAGATCCACTACGTGAATGTTTTCATGACCTGTTAAAACCATGAGTACCGTCCAGTACTAGAAAGGGGCCCTCCTTTATTGATTTGATGGACATGTTTATTGCTATCAAACAAAGGAAAAAAACAAGTCGCTGGCAACCCAACGTTCGAATTTAGTGAAAAATCAATATAGACAAAGTAATAATACTCCATCTTGTTTCAACTATCGTTATCATTGCCATTCAAGAACTATCATTACATTTTTTTTTATAACTCTGACTGATCTTTGGACTAACGAAAGCGCACATTTAATAATCTTAAGATCAATCACATTACCCATTTGCAGAGAACTCAATTAATGCAAGGATAAATCTTCAAATAAACTGACCTGAAATGAATATGTAACACTTGAGATGTTTCAAATCTGAAAAGATCATCAAAAGATCATCAAGTGTTGATTGTACAATCTTTTTTTTGTTCCTATTAATTTGATTTAGACCCTGAAGTTTGTTTCGGCCCTTCCAAAATCTTGACAATTTTAGCTCCTTCAGATGAATCATTTTTATCCCAATCCTTCCAAAATCTAAAAAATTCACAATTTAGCATTCATCTGATGAAATTCATGTGTCCGCTACTGGCTGTGAATATAAATTCTTTTTTTCTCAACAATTTGCTTTGTCATGGTGTTGCAAACCAACCGCATTCAATATTGATGACCTTTTATTTATTTATTTTCACACATGCGATAGGGCTTCCTAGCTACTTCTTCTCTTGATCTTGAAAAAACATTCCCGAACATTTACGATGAGGGTGTCATTGGACTAGATGGGATATACTTATACCATTAAATCCGTTTATCTTACTCTATATCTAGGGCCGGATTGCCGGATATAGAATTGGAGTAATTTGTTTCACAATGAACAATCAAATTGTTTGCCGAATTACGCATCGGTAGTTTCACATTGACGAAAGTATTGAGGGTCGAGATGTCTTTGAAAGCACATATACCATATTTTATTTAAATTTGACGCGATCGATCGGTTTCATGTAGCATCACACACAGCTAGCTATATAAGTCATGTCCACTTAAGTACCATAATCATACACCGATACAAGCAAATGTTTACCATCGATCTGATGGGCTTCCATGCGATTTCTTTCTTTGGATGATATCAAGATAGTATGCGAGATATTTAAAATACTCTTTTTTTTCTTTTTTCTTTTTGAGCAAGGCAGATCTTATACTACTAATCTAGAGGAAATGGGAGCGACTGATGGGATTTGAACTGTTACCTAATTTGAAGAGTATAGAGCGTCTATCATGGGATTTGAACCCTTACCTAATTTGAAGAGTATAGAGCGTCTATCACTTGATAACCACTTTATTTACAATAGGTAAAAAAGTTATGGATGTAATTTGGGAACTTAAAGAAAGGGGAAAGAAATTGACAAGCATAAAATGTAGGCTATTATCTGCTGCAAGAAACGTCATTCATTTTGAAGGCAACCATGCAAGAAATATGGAAACACAATAAAAGTGTGCAACACAAAGGAAACTACTACTTTATGGAAACATATTTTATTGGAGGCGAGTGTATATCGAATGATACATACAGGATCTATTTGTTGGATTGTTTCGAACCAAAGAAAAAGAAAAGAATGGAAAGAAAAATAGTAATTCCTTATATGGTTTGAGAGGAAGTAAATAAATAAATAAACAAAACAAAGAATTTAAGCAAGTGAATTTTTCTCCACTAATTTCACACACACACAAAAATCTTTCCCTTTTTAATTTTATTTTCTTTCTTTCTCCAAATTCCGAAACCGTAAAAACTGGGCATGTTGCTTGTTGTTGGCTAAAAATAGGCCTCACGACCCCAGTTATACATACCACCACCCATTTCCCCCACAACGTTCCCATTTTTCCCCACTCACTCCACTCTCCTACTCTCTCTCTCTCCCTCTCTCTCTCTCTCTCTCTCTCTCTCTCTATAAAACAGAAACAGAGGACATAAACCCAAGAACAGAATACCAAATTTCCTCTCTCTCTCTCTCTCTCTCTCTCATGCTCTGTTTCCACCAGCTACAGAGCATGGCACCCCTCACCTTCCTCCCCTCCCTACTCCTCTCTCTCCTCCTCTCCCTCTCCCACTTCCCCACCCCTTCGCTCTCCGACAACGGTTCTATCGGAATCAACTACGGCCGCGTCGCCGATAACCTCCCACAACCCTCCAAAGTCGTCCAACTTCTCAAGACCCAAGGCATGAACCGGGTCAAGCTCTACGACACCGACTCCACCGTCCTCACCGCCCTCTCCGGCTCCGACATCCGCGTCACCGTCGCCCTCCCCAACGAACAACTCTCCTCCGCCGCCGCCGCTCAGTCCTACACCGACTCCTGGGTCCAGTCCAACATCGCGGCGTTCTACCCCTCCACCCAAATCGAAGCCATCGCCGTCGGCAACGAGGTCTTTGCCGACCCCAAAAACACCACCGTATACCTCGTGCCCGCAATGCAAAACGTCTACAACTCCCTCGTTAAATACAATCTGTCGTCGATCAAGGTGTCATCCCCCATCGCCTTGTCCGCCCTCCAGGCCTCCTACCCTTCCTCCGCCGGCTCGTTCAAGTCCGACTTGATCGAACCGGTGATAAAGCCCATGCTGAGTTTCTTGCAAAAAACCGGGTCCCCCTTGATGGCGAACGTGTACCCGTTTTTCGCATACACGGGGAACACGGACGTCATATCCCTAGACTACGCTCTGTTTAACGCAAACCAGAGCGAAGCTCAGGTCGACTCGGGGAACGGGCTCCGATACAACAGCCTGTTCGAAGCCCAGATCGACGCCGTTTTTGCAGCGATGGACGCGCTGCAGTACAACGGCGTCAAGCTGGAGGTGACGGAGACCGGGTGGCCGTCGAAGGGCGACGAGAACGAGGCCGGCGCCAGCGGGGCCAATGCGGCGGCGTACAACGGGAACCTGGTGCGCAGAGTGCTCACCGGGGGTGGGACCCCATTGAGGCCCAACGAGCCTCTCAACGTCTTTCTGTTCGCGTTATTCAATGAGGATCAGAAGACCGGGCCCACATCCGAGAGGAATTACGGGCTGTTTTATCCAGACGAGGAGAAAGTCTACGATATACCGCTCACGGTGGAGGGTCTAAGTAACAGTAGTTCGGAGTCAACGCCGGTGAACGGCGGCAGCAAGACGCAGGTGCCGACGCCGGCTGCGGGAAGCGGCGGTGACGTGTCGGCTGCGGCGACGGCGGGGCAGACGTGGTGCGTGGCGAACGGGAAGGCTGGGGTGGAGCAGTTGCAAAAGGGGCTGGATTATGCTTGTGGGGAGGGAGGGGCTGACTGCCGTCCGATCCAGAAAGACGCCACGTGTTACGATCCGAACACGGTCGAGGCCCACGCTTCGTATGCTTTCAATAGCTATTACCAGAAGAAGTCACGTGGGGCCGGGACGTGTGATTTTGGTGGGGCCGCTTACGTCGTCACCCAACCACCCAGTACGTATTTTCTCCATCTCCCCCGCCCTCCTATAGTCCTATTTCTAATTTTCTCAGCTAATTAATGAATAATAAATAGCTAATAAACAAGTAAATAATAAATGCCGAAAAACACAAGAAAACAACCCGGATACAACTGCGTCTGGGATAATTCGTTACATAAACATCGGTTCCGAATATAATTGGGTCCGGTAGTGTTTTTAAAATAGTGTTCTTAATATTTATCGTTAGTTTGTTTTGTTACTAATTCTCCAAGATTTGTAATTGAGGTAGTAGTAAATAAATTGATCATTATCTCCGTGCTAGTTTATTTTAGCTATGATATGATTGGTACATTCATGCGTATCTAAGACCCTTTGTTGTGGATATAAATGCACAGCCAAACACGGTTGTACTATATTTTTCTCACAAATATTCCTTTATGAAATCGATACAAAATTGAACTGAAACTATTACTACAATATCTAGTATCTATTATATCGGAGGAGGTTTGCTCAATCATTAATTTCAAAAATTCGGAATTAATTGCGCGTAAATTGATCTGAATATCTCATTATAGAAAGAAAACTAGTAGTATTACTTAACCAGAGGTCTGGATTCTGTGATCACAAATTACAAGACACTTTTGCTGCTTTCACACATCTATAGTCACACTTTCTACATTTCCATAGAGGTTATCGAGAACTCAAATAATAACTATAAACAGCATTTTCCATGTGAATATGTTTTGTTTTCGTTTTGGTTTCTGTGCTGACTATCATACCCGTTTTGTCATTTTTGTGTTGCAGAATATGGCACTTGCGAGTTCCCCACGGGATATTGAGACGCCGAGATGAAGTTATTCGGACATCCGGTTATCAGATGAAAAAAAAAATTACAGATGGATTTCTTAGTGCTCTATGGATCATTTTTTTTTCACATAATTATTTTTAGTATAGATAGATATCATATGTAGGTGTGGTTGTTCTTGGCTGGTTTGACTATGTTATCTGTATTTATCAAATTCCTGTTTTGGGCTTTCTCCTCTATAGGGTTGAGTAGAAGAGGGTTCATATTTCATAGCTTAGAATATTCAGATTTTAATATATTATATTATTTCTTCTTTATGGTTATCCCTTCTCTTTCAAGGTTCCTATATATTGGTTCAGCTGCTCATTAGATGGCATAATCATTCTGGTCCTCTAGAAAATGTAACTTGCAAGAAAAATAAATTTGGCTATTAAGTGTAAAGCATAACTACTACCAACCTACCCAAAAAATAATAAGACCCATTCCGCTAAAAGAATTAAGTACTTATTTTTTCAATTAAAAGTGATGTATTATGAGAGAACGACATGTCTTGTAAAGCGAAAAATAAGTACTTAAAAAATAAGAATTTTAGCAGAACGGGCTAAATCTTTTACCACTTTTGCAACCTTTGTGCCATATTCAATTGCTTGTTGCCCAGTGAAAGAAAATTCTCTCGAGTGTACAATTGTATGATCGATTGTATAAGGTCACATCACGTTCAAAAATTTTGTAGGTGTAACTGCGGTATCTAGTTGGAATGGTTTTTCTAACCACTGCTCAATAGGTTGTTTTAAAGTAAGGAATGAAGCAAATTATTTTGTAACCGAATACTTCTTGTGCAAATTTCGTGACGATTTTATATTTTTCTAGACAAAACACATTTATTGTGATTAACGACATTCATTAGGTGGTCGTAATTCTTTTGCCAAACGAGATGTGTTAGTATGTTATAAATTAAATTCCTACAAAAAAACCGACTGCCACTCTATAAACTCAAAAACCAACGAACAACCTCAACCTTAACATTGGTCGTAGGGTCTTGGGCTGTAAGCATTTGCCATTTAGGATATATAACAGGTTATTTAGTATTACTCCCTCTGTCTCTATTTGTTTGTCTCTTTTTTGACTTAAGCATGTCTTAAATTGATTGTCCAATTTCAAAATCAATGGACCAGATTACGTGAATTTTCAAATCAATGGATTAGATTTTTTTTCCTTAACTAAGTTGGAAACTGTTTGTCTATTTTTGTGGATAGTCGATGATCGACTAAGGAATTGTAGTGTGTGCTGGAAATGTGGTGTTTGTGGTGGTGGAGTTTGGTTCCTCGCCGTGTTTCAGGACTTCTCTGGAAGCAAACTTAATGAAGTGAATGGAAATGAAAGAAGAATAACAAAATGGACTTTATTATTCCTCAAAGTAGAAGTCAGTCGACTGTGAGAACACAATCGATTGGACGGTTAAGTTACAAGCTACTCCTAGAGCGAGAAAAGTAAAGTACAGATAAAAAGTAGAAGCCTTTGGGCGATTGAGTGGGGGGTTCTTCTAAATGTCTTCAGTCTTTGTATTTATAGACTTAAAATTCAAACCAGATGGAATTCCCTCCTTTGATTTGAATTGGACGGTTACTGCCTTTTATTTCCTCATCTTGCTCCATGATCTGCACGGCAGTTACTTCTCTCATGATGTGCTTGTTTTTCAACTACCCATCATCACGTCTGTAGATGTGTTTGTTTCACTTGTGCTTTGTCCAATTGCCACGGGTCCCCGACTATGATGCACATTCTCGACTAGTCATTAGTCCATTTGGCACTTTGTTGTTATCGAGCGGTAATCAAGCTAATTCATTAACTGTTGCCGCGTGTCATTATTTAACGCAGTCGATTAGTAATGATCATCTTGCTAAAATATGGTGTAAACAATGCCCCCCTATTTACCTGAGTTAAGGATTAACTTTGGTAAATATTTCTCTTAATTTTAAATCACCCCTCTGTCGATATCGACGGGTGATAACTTTTTTCCGGTGATAACTTTTTCCGGTGTAAACATTTATGCCCCCAACTCCCGAAGAGTTTTAGATAAATTTTACACCAACTGCTAAGGCTTAATTCTGCTGTCGAAAACCATATGTTGGCTTTGCCGCTGTTGAGCTGTCGATCATTATTGGATAATATTGCCTCCGTCGATTAGGCTTCCATTATCGACATAAGAATTTTCCAATCGACTGGAAACGTCGTAAAAATGTTCCAATCGACAGAAATAAAAATCCATGGGCAACTGGGGTCTAATTACATAATTTAATGACACATGGATTGAATACATGTCCTCAACATAGCCTATATACAAGTCCATTGATGTTGAGAATCTGCTTTTATCATGTCCAATGCATGAACCCATAGTGGATCATTTTGTACATCAACCATTTATGGTCTAAATCAACTCATCGACCATTTTCATTTTGTTCAGTCGATTTTCTATTCTAGTCGAGTAACTTTCACGACTTGACTTACTTTGAGTTTCAATTTTCGAGCCACATAAGTTTTATAATTGGCTCTTCTAAAGATGAGTTTGCCCCCCATGCAAACTTGATATCAAAAAAGGGCTGTTTCTCATTTCAATCATCCTTACTAAAATCTGGATGAAGGAGACATAGATGCCAACAAGACCTTTCAAAATTTTCCAGTAGATGATGGCCTTTTTTTTTTAAAACAGTTGAAAATCATAAACTATGAAGGCCTTTAGGAACACAAGTGGCGCCCAAAATTACAAGTCTCTGCATGTCCACTATCGACTGCAAAGTGTTCAAGATCGACTGGACCAAGCAACCAATCCAATCGTTGCCATATATCCAAAGATGAATATCTGCCCTCTAAATTCATCATTAAAAGGAGGATTATTTCTCGTTCTATATTTTGCCCACCAAATTCATTTGTCTAAACTAAACAATACCGGGCAACTATTGAATATATATTCGACTGCAATAAAGCCTTTCTGGCTTTAAACTGCTGTCGAAAGTAATCATGGTGACATTTCAATGCTTAAATGTCACCGTCGAATGGTGGCATGCCCCTGTCGATTAGTTCCTTTGACGAAACTTTGAGCAAATAGCTCACTAATGCCCACAACTGTACAAAAACAGAGAGCATCGTCTATAATTTTTATCAATTGTGAATTACAACTGTAAATCCACGCTGGGCATATTTATTTCTAACACAGCCAATACAAGAGGCCTTGAACATATGAACAACGTCGATCAAAAATTCGTATCGAACATATGGTCGTTCATGATTCACAGCCATGATTGACTTGAACTCATACTTCATGGGTAAGTTTTCACCAATCTTAAGGATCATCTTCTACTTCGACCATTCATGATCTAAATTGAACAACTCTAGTCGAATCATTTTCACGATTCAACTCCATTTGAGTTTCAATGCCAAAGCCACTTTCTTTACATAATTTGACTTTAGATTAGTTTGCCCCCCATACAAACTTGATATCAAAAGAGGACAATTTATCATTCTGGGATCATTGAAGAGGCTATTTGTTCACTCTTGACTGGTTGCCCCTTTTGACCAAAGATCTTCATGGGCAAAATGTTTTACTGATCATAATGTTTTTTTTTTTTAAAACAAAATTGATCAAAATTGGTTACCCCCAGATTGTTCAAAAAATGGGGCAATAAATGGCTTGCTTCTATTGAACAATAAGCTGTACGTTTCAAGCCTTAACGTGTAAGGCTTCCATGCAAGACTTATCAATGAGCCCTTGATTTTGGGGTTCACATTTGTTCAACAAATGGCCGGCCTTCCATTTGATAACCGTTTCTGATACCGTAAAAGGAACTATGCATGGCCAACAAAGCCAACAAATGGCCGAAGGAAAGTCATGACAAGTGGCCAACAAAAATGACAGACAGCCAACAAAGCTGTGTTGGAACCCTTTTTTTTTTTTTTTTTTGGTTCCACATGCAAACACGCTATGTGGTTTTGCTACAAACAACGGTGATTTATAGAATCGACAGACAGTCGCTTCTTCTTTTCATTTTCCAGAAGATCCAAGAGTTGGCCAACAAATGGCCGTTATTCCATTTCGCAAAATGTTCAAGCCTTACAAGCAAGACTTTCATTTCCACATTTGATTTTTGCCATCACTTCCAATTTAGTGATGGTACGGACAAAACTGTAGCCAATTTGGCCACTTATATTTGCCCAAAATTGTAGAAAAGCAATGAACATTATCTACACCTCTTAACCATAACTGGGCATATTTCAACCAAAACCAATATAGATACCAATACAAATGGCTCTGGAAAAACCCATGTCTCTTACGAATAATGTTGATCGACAATTGAATAAATGGTTCTGGGGCCCTTGTGGTTGATGTGTAGTGTGCCATAGGAGGCACATATTGGCTTTGACTAGTACCAAATCCAGGCGGTACATTGAAACCAATGGGAATGTTTCCACTTTGGCCATTACCATATTGACTTCCAATTCCATTACTTCCACTAGTATTTGGAACCAGTTGATAAAAATTCGCTGGCCTTGTTGGGCTAGGCCTAGGTTGATTGGTCCCTAATGGAATTTGATTCGCTCCATTCAGAGGTTCAAAAGTAGGATTAGTATATACCTGTTGAGGATGCCCCCCAGGCATATCTGATGTTTCTACAGTTTTCCTGTCGTTAGGCAAACCACGGGAAGAAGGATTCTCTCCTTGTTCTGGCCCAATCAACATACGTAGTAGAGTTGAAAATTCTCGGGCTGCGTCATCTTGTGGATTGGCCACAACGTAAGCCAGAACTTGAACCAATTTCTTGATTAGATGCGCCATTACTTCCAAATTAGTAATGTGGCCCTCCTTCTAGCGCCAATTCTTGTTTGTCTATTTTTGTGGATAGTCGATGATCGACTAAGGAATTGTAGTGTGTGCTGGAAATGTGGTGTTTGTGGTGGTGGAGTTTGGTTCCTCGCCGTGTTTCAGGACTTCTCTGGAAGCAAACTTAATGAAGTGAATGGAAATGAAGGAAGAATAACAAAATGGACTTTATTATTCCTCGAAGTAGAAGTCAGTCGACTGTGAGAACACAATCGATTGGACGGTTAAGTTACAAGCTACTCCTAGAGCGAGAAAAGTAAAGTACAGATAAAAAGTAGAAGCCTTTGGGTGATTGAGTGGGGGGATTCAAATCGTCTTCAACTTTAGTATTTATAGACTTAAAATTCAAACCAGATGGAATTCCCTCCTTTGATTTGAATTGGACGGTTACTGCCTTTTATTTCCTCATCTTGCTCCATGATCTGCACGGCAGTTACTTCTCTCATGATGTGCTTGTTTTTCAACTACCCATCATCACGTCTGTAGATGTGTTTGTTTCACTTGTGCTTTGTCCAATTGCCACGGGTCCCCGACTATGATGCACATTCTCGACTAGTCATTAGTCCATTTGGCACTTTGTTGTTATCGAGCGGTAATCAAGCTAATTCATTAACTGTTGCCGCGTGTCATTATTTAACGCAGTCGATTAGTAATGATCATCTTGCTAAAATATGGTGTAAACAGAAACCCAAGATTATACAAACAAATCGAGACGGAGGGAGTAATATTTATGATATTGAGGACTTCCCTTTCACTTCCTGACTTTCCTTTCACTTCCCCAAAAGCAAGGTTTGAAGCCAGGTTAATGGATCACCTTCAAAAGATTGTCAACCTCGGCTCAGCCCAACCCACATGTGTATTAATTATCAAAACATGTCATGAGCCGTCATTTTCTCTAAACTTTTCCGAGTGGGCCGGGCTGGCGGAACTCAAAAGTCAGCCCGAGATTGTCTCCAAAATGCTCCTAATTAATCCACGTACATCGTAATTTAGTGCGAAAATTGCTTTATTGGAAGTCAAGGTAGTGACGGCACCACCAAACAGGACTTAAAGGGGCGCCAATTACTAAGTATTCTCATAGTACCATGTGAAATGTTCCGTGGCACTCTTCGGCGTTCTCGCAAATAAAAGATCACCCACCACTTGACTTGATGTAGGTCACCCATATCGAACGTATAACTTGGTTTGCTGTATGAAACTTTAACGGGTGATACCGAAATTGAGACTACTTTTGCAAAAATATTATTTCGTGGCCCATGTCGTTTGGTTTTAGAGTAATTTTTTTTATCAGCAAAATTAAATTTTATTCTAAGATTAAGGGAAAGGGATTCCAACCAAAAGTTGGAAATACAGCCAAGAGGGACAAAACCCTCAACACCTAAGGGCCAAAAAGTTCATATACAACATTAAAGCACACTTCTGATGGCCTAAAAAGCCAGATATTATAGTTAATCACACACCCAAAGAAACCCAAAACCTTACCCTAAAGATCTATACAATTTCAAAACTATACCGGAAACCGGCCACATCACCCAAAACGTAACGTACCCTAGAGTAACCTATTTGCGCAAATATTTATCATGTCAATCAGATAATGGTCGATTTACCTTAAAAAAAAGGGGAAAATAAAACTAGTACTAATGGGAATTTTAACACGTAGAAGGCTTCCTGACAATTCCTTTTGAGCTTGTTTGTTTGGAAGAATTGAGGATGGAATGAAATTATGAAAAATTATACGACGCGCATCGCCCACCTTGCAAGCTTAGGCACTGTACCCTCATTCCATGAGTAAACAAACCAAGGGGTGGAATTGGATAATTTTTGGGACTAAAAGGCGAGCAATAATCCCTCATATAAATCACTATTGTATCCCACCTCTTCACCTACGATTATTAATTCTGAGACTAAGTGAACTTTTGAGAAGCCAAGCTTGCTTGTCAAGTTGGTATTTTCATCTGTCTTTTCAGTAGAGGCGTGAGTGTCTTTTCAGTGGAGGCATGAGTTCGAGTTCCTTGGAGGGCACGACTGATACCTCCCACTGGTGTATAAAGGTGACCAAACAAAAAAATTTGCCTTGTCGCGTGGATTCAACAGCAAATATTATCATTCAAAATACACATGGACCTCTTAGTATTAACTAATACCATTGAATTACATATTCCCGTTTTTTCAATCCCTCAAAACAAACATGACCGTGTAGTTCGACCTATCTTTCACGCGCGCTCATGTAAGGTTTACTTTTACTAATTTCTTCATTTCGACTATTAATCATCCCCAAGAATATGGTTGATTAAATAAAGTTCAATAGTCCTTTTTTTTTTTATGTATCAGATATAGTTCAATACTTGATCAAGTAAATTTATCTTGCTGATAAAAATGAAGTATATTTATAATACAAAAATTTGGTGGTTTATTTGATGAAGGAATCTAGACTCGATCCCAAGGACTTCAATTAGGAAATAGGAGTAGTGTATACCAATTCTTATCCCCAAGAAGAAAGAAAAAAAAAAACTAGTTATAACAAGGAGGCATAAACTAGTTACTAGAAGCTGAGGCACACGCATGCGTGTGCAAGTTGGATTTGTCAAAACTTGCACAATAGCTTCCCGTTTGATATTTGATCGAATTTTCACAAATTTTGACAAAATCTAATTCGCACAAGCATCGCGTGTGGCCCGTTATTTGATCTAATTTTCACAAATTTTGACAATCTGATTTGCACACGCATCGCGTGTGTCCCGATCTCTAGTTAACCTATCGTTAAGGATAAACAACAATTAAATAAGCATCACACCAATGAATTGCTTATGTATTATGATATTAATCTTGCACATAATTTTTCTTAGTCTGTATTTATCCCTTTTAGATAACAAACTGAAAGTGCTTTAACATGCATAAAGTTAATTAACATGATAAGTCTGAGCATGCAAGTCGAAAAATAATCCGGAAAAAATCATACTACATGCATCAACCTCCCTCATCGGTTCTTGGTGTCTTCTTTTCTAACAATCTGTACCAAGCAAAATCGAAATATATGTAACATTCTATATGTAACATTTAAAGCAATTCCATGGCTTAAAATCAGATAAGTACGCGAGTTTCTAAAAACAACTCCATGGCTTTGTTTCGCTAAACAAATTGATGACCTCATTAGCAAAATGCGACTGATTTTGGACTGAGCAATTGGAGCAGATGATGTGAAGACAAATTGAACTTATTACTCTCGCAAATAAAAACAAAATGAATTGGTAAAAGGATTAAACAAATGAAATCCACTTGTAAAAGTAGAGAATACAAAACCAATTTGTCTTTGCTTGTTCTCACCTCTGTATCAATGGCCAACACCAACGCTGGATGCAACAGGAAATTAAGCATCCATTTGTGCAGAGTGTATAGAGGAAGATGGGTACAGGAGCTCTTCGGTGGTGAAACAATGATAGAAGAGGTAGTTTTTGTGATAGGTGTAGAAGTTGTACTAAAAGGGAAACTGACGTGGGGGTGGGTTATTGGGTTTTGTGGTTATTGGTGTTGGTTTTGTCTATTATTAGGACCCTACAATTAAGTGGGGGTGGGTAGTTATTGGGTTTGGTGGTTATTGGTGTTGGTTTGTCTATTATTAGGACCCTACAATTAAGTTCTCAATAAATTCAATTGTGCTTGAATCTTTTTTCTCTTGGGTGTACAGTTTTGAAAATGAAAAAGCATGACAGGGCTTCAAAAAAGAGAGACAGAAGCGTGCTCTCCCTTTATATATTAGAAATAGATACTTGCACATATTTTAACACAAATCAATGCGGAGAGAGAGAGAGATTGATACGCATCATCAGCATCGACATCAACATGGATGGTCAGAACTTCCGGGGGAACTACTGGAGCTAGCTTATCTTGGATCATCCAACAATGGAATCGCTAGCTTGATCTTTTGAGGTGTCGCGACGTCTGCCGTTCATGGCGATCAACGGTTGCGAACCGTTACCAATCTAAGGCGCATTCTCTGTTGCTACCGGCTGTGCTATACGTTCCTGGTGACACCAAAATAGCAAGAGGAACTGATGACGACGCAGCCGGCCAGGTTTACAGATTAAACCTATATAATGATAATGTTTACCGATTAAACCTATCGATCTATAATAATGCCTTCGTCGACAGTAACGGAAAGAGGTTTGTCTGCGGCGCGACCTCGTCCCGGGGTTGGCTTCTACTCGAAGATCTCACCACATCCGAATTTATTAGCCATTTTTTCCTATTCAACCCGTTCACTGGGATTAAACTTGAACTCCCTCGAGCTATCTTCCAACAGATGCACATGTCCAAGTCCGCCATGTCCGCAAGCCCTCGTAATCCGCACTGCGTGATCGTGTTACAGAGCAGGATAGATTTCCAGTTCACTTATTGCCATGTTGGAGATGCACTGTGGAGGCCTATTTTTGTTACTGGACTGAGGCATTACGACGACATCATATACCACAGAGGTCGGTTTTACGCTGTGAATAGGTATGATGACTGCATGCTATGCTTCGAGTTTGCTGCCAATCGAGATCGGCCTCCTACCGTGATTCCGATTTGACCCAGCTGCATGCATGGAAAAGGAAAGGACATGAGTGAAGCTAGGGCTCTCAAAGTATTTGGCGGAGCTGCCCCCCTGCTGCTGCGGCGGCGACGGTTCTAATACATTTGACTGGGTACTGGTAACGAGAGGTTCGAGGTGGAACCCGTTTCAATGTGATTAACTGATTATGATACAGAATCTGGCTATGACACGACATGGTTTAGGGTTTTCAGGATCGACTGGATTACGAATACGTGGAGGATTACGAATACTTGGAGGGAGGTAAACAATTTCGACTGCAACAACTGCGATGTCGTGGATAAGAGGAAATTAGTCTTATTTTTGGCTCATGATGAATCTTTCTCTCTCTGTGATCGCACTCCCAATCAGTGTAAAAGCAATTGCATCTATTTCGTTGGTGATTCGCACCTACCATTTCGAAGCAAAGGTACAGATATGGGTATATTCGACTTGGAAACTAAAAGGATTGAACCGTTCTATAATTCTCCATTCACCCGGTGGTTTATCCGGGATGTATTAATATAGCCTAGTTATTCTTTTCCATCTTCAATTGTTACAGCAGTTTAAATTGAACAATTTCAACTTTTAAAGTTTTTTTGTTATGATTATGGCCTTATTTACTAACTTCGATTTTATGAGGTACTCCTGAAGTTGCTGGTTGAGGTGTCAGGAGTAGCTTCTTTTTCGTCTTTTACTTATCCCTAGAAAAGCTAAGCCAGGTTGCTACTTTCCACCAACGACGGATCGAGTGGCGGATGAGATCAGGCGACCGCCTTGCCCATCAATGGAAAATCATAGAATAAACTATCAGAGTAACGTATTATAGAGTTGAGTTGTGTGGTTGAGGGCAATCGGTTTGTTTTATAAATAGATTAGTGTGTAAGTTAGGTAAGGTACTGTGGAATTGAGAGTTAGGACAAAGACGACAGAGCACTATTGTAGTGTGTGTGCAAGTGTTAGAGAAATTATGTTTATGTAATTTTGAAATACTTTAACACAATTAATTGTGAGAGTGTTGAGTATGAACATTTCTCATGATTCTATCAACATCCGCTTTATTTGTAATCATTGAAACACAAGATGAAACCTTAGAACATTTGAAGCCTTTACAATCCCTTCTCTCTGTCTTCTCAGAAGGCACCAAGTACGTCATGAACGCCCATGGTAAAGAGAAGAACCGTGATATGACCATTTCTAGTGTTCGTACCTGTAAGAGGAGAAGTCAACATGAATGTCATTCAACAAAATACAACTAGTGATGGCTTGGGTGGCATGCCTCTAGTTATTTAACCCTGATAGTGCTCACAAGGAATCTCAAGTTCTTTTAAGAATAGATTTTTCACTCAATATGAGTAAAAGAAATAAATATAAAAACATGAAGGAGTAGAAAATAGAAAGTTAAAAAATTAAGGCACAATAATGTTTTCAAGAACACATAATGGTCAATAAAATGGTTTTGCACTTGAGCTACCAAACTATCCATATATTGTCCTGTATAAAAACTGTCTTTCAAGTCTAAATCACAAATTGAAACAGTGAGTTGGAACCTAACAAAATAGTAGAACTGCAAAACCATGTACTGTAACCCTTTGTTTAGCCAACGCATTCCTATGATTTCAATTTCCAACCCAAAAACCATTGCAGATAAGAACATTCAATCATGCATGACTAGAGATGAAATGGTATCAATAAATTGCACAAAGCAACTTAGAATCATAACCATGACAATCTAATGACAATTAATTAGTAATCATCGGAGTTATGTGTTCAAGGGAATCACCTCTCCTAAATGATCCAATGCCCCAAGAATACCACCACATCCTTAATGATCCAATGCCCCAAGAATACCACCACATATAGTGGAGAACATAACGTACCAAATTTGAGTATCCATAAAATAAACCTGCATGAAACTTGGAATATTTGAGATCTTTCACATGCCTACTGATAATAAAAAAAGGCTTCAAAACTTGTTAATAAATTGAAATAATAAACCAAGGGAGAAAAAAGGGTTTTGTGGGATTTCGGGCTAATGGGCGGGTATCACGGCCGGGCTCATAGGTCAAGCCTACAGGCGGGCTGAGTAAAAATTCAAAAGCCCAAGCCTGCCCATTACAAACTACGAGTTGGGCTAGCCCGCCAGTTTCACAGGCTCGAACTGGGTAAAAGCCTGATGGGCCTGGCTAGCTTAGGGCGGGTCGCAGACCTTCGGGCTAAATGATGACCCTTAATCCTGATTATTCGAAAGATAATCTATTTTATTACAAACGAGTAAAAACGAGCATGTGTCCCACATCACCTAGACATACCTCATCTGTGCTAGTTATAAGACTTCAATTTCCCTATTCTTCACACCTGGTTTTAAGGAATAGTGTGGGCTGAACGTTTCAACTTGGTATTAGAGCTTAGTTGGGACTTTGTTTGGTGGACCGTTGTCCAGTTGCGATGTGTTGTGGTCCAGGAGGGTGTGTTGGAATGTGTCTCACATCGCCTAGACATGCCACATCTGTACTGGTTATAAGGCCCCAATTTAATTTTCCCTTCTTAACACTTGAGTTGTGTTGGAATGTGTCTCACATCGCCTAGACATGCCACATCTGTACTGATTATAAGGCCCCAATTTAATTTTCCCTTCTTAACACTTGAGTTTTTAAGGAGTAATATGGGCTGAGTTTTTCAACTATTCACACTCATCGCTAATTTCGTACCAGCCATACTCATTTTGTAATAAAATAGATTATCCTGGTGTACACATCACTCACTCACATATCACACAATTATTGATGTACATATACTCCAAATGCACTCTCCACACTCACCTAACACATCTCCAAACGTTATCTTGCAAATGTGCACCTCTCAAAATGAGGTTTTCCTTGCCTTTTATAACTACTAAAGGCATGGGCACACGTGATGCGTGCGTAAGTCGGATTTTTGCAATGTGTGTGCAAGTCGGATTTTCACAACGTTTTTGTAAAAATGCTTCCCATTTATTGTTTGATCAAATCTTCACAAATGTTGTGAAAATCCGACTTGCACACGCATCGCGTGTATCCAAGCCTCTGGTGCACGTTTAAATAAATAGGTATTACTACGCACACACGCACAGAGGACGGGAGATTATACCTCATCCTCAATGTCTTTGAATTTTTGCTTCATAGAAGCCATTGGGTGCGTCTCACTCGATGACGACACAGGTACTGCCTAATTGATCAGGCTTCCGAGTATTCGAGTGCCAGCAATTTGCATCTGCAACGAAGAAGAGGAGGAGGCTGTCGGATTAGAAATAGGGTGTGGGTTGATGGTATTCCGCGCAATACATAGGCTGAAATCATGGTGTGGTGAGAAACAAAATAGACCAATAAAAACTCAAACTCAAAATCTGCAAGTTGTTGTGAAAGCAAAAGAAGACATTAATACAAACACCTAGTAGTCAATAGAGAGAAAGAGGAAGTACCCTTAGTTTTCAAAACTTTCTTCACCGCAGGTATGAATTTCCGATAACTTTCAGCAGCAATTGGAGGACGAAAGTTGCAAATTTGAGAAGCAGAGAGGGAGGAGAAAGAGGGGTGGGGTGTGGCGAGCAGTTGAGAGAAAGAGACGTGGGTGTGGGGGAGTGGAAGTTGTGGAGAGCGAGAGAGGCCGGAAGGTAGCATGAGAGGGGGAGAACGTAGGATGGGAAGGAATTTTTTTTTTTTTTAAATAATAGGAAGTGAAGAAGTAATAACTGTTTAAATGTCCAAAATATTCTCACAATTAATTGTTTTGTTTTGTGTTTAAAAGGGCACTTATGGAAATACATGACAAAGGGAGCTTAGGGAGGAGACACCAAAGGGTGCTCACCCTTTATATATTAGAAAAGATAAATCCTTCTCCATAATCAACGGTCAAGAATCATATTCATCCAACGACTCGTATTCAATCTACATAGTTCTCCATCCCTCCGCAATATCCTAGAACTCTCCATTGCTAGACTTGATAGTTTCTAGAATATTAAATCTATGGAACTCTAAATGTTCTATCAACTCTATAACCTTTCAAAATGTTCTAAGAATTTTAGAACTACAAATGAACCGAGTCGAGTTTTGTATCGTTCAAACTCAAAGCGAGCTAAGAATTCTAGCCTTTGCTCGAGCTCGGGTCGACATAAGTTGGTAGAGCAAGTTTATCAATAATTAGGTAAAAAAAACTTGTGAACAGTGCACATTTTTCATTTTACCTGCTCATATTCCTTTCAACACTACACCAACACTATCTATTTAACCTATCCTCTATTAAAATATACTTTTTTCTTTCCCAAATAGTACAACAAAGTACAGTTTAAAAAAAAAAAAGAAACAGAAAGAGAGAGGGATGGAGAGAGGAGAGAGAAAATAATGTTGTATATCACATACTTGATGAACAGTTGTAAGGTAAAAGTGACGAAGCACTGTTCACAAATTTATTTTTGCTCTTTGTTTACCTACTCTAGTGTAGGGCTATTTTTCCTTCTTTGATGAGTTAAAATGGCTACAAATCTATTTTAACTCAGCTGGTAAAGTTGCTCTTAGAAGTAGGTTATTGTCTCTTAGTCTCTCTACTTTACGGTTCCGGAGTCGAATTTATTATTAGAATACTACCGAGATCGATATGTAAAATTGATGTTCAGATTGATCAATTTATCTCTCTGTCGATAGTATTCTTATTCTTTTTTTTTTTGGTTATGCGCGTTTATCGGTTCACCAACTTAGAGAGAGATGCAACATCGAGACCAGTTGCTCTTGGACTTCCGAAGTGATGGCATCAAAACAATAAGCAAGTATCAATCCATTAATTTGGGGGAGATTTTGATGATGTGCTGAAAAGTTAACTTGGTTTGTTGTAGGCATAATTTTTTTCCTCTTTACATTCATGACTAGGCGGGTCTCTTTTTTTTTTTTTTTTTTTCCTTTCACAACTTGGGGTATCAATTTACAAAAATGTTACGTGCACAACGCGAGGAACACAACAAGGTACACAACTGATCGCTTACCATCCATTATTGTAATTAGTGGTCAGGATTCATTCAAACCCTTCCCGCAAGAGTTATCTCTTGCTATGCACATCACGGCAATTGAAAGAAACGCAAATGAAAAGATTTTTTATTGTTTGCATGACATCGCAATTCAGTACTTAAATTGATCAAGAATGCTATGTGCACAACGGTTGTGCAACAAGTTGTGGCATACCTTTGCATCTCAACCATCCAAAAATATTTTTGACGGTCCAATTTTTTAATAAATTCTTTCAGGGGAAGAGTTTGAGTAAATCCTGATAATTAATTACAACAATAGACGGTAAGCGATAATTGTGTTCCTGATTGCGTTCCCTCTCGTTGTGCACATAGCATTTTTGTAATTAAAAACTCTCAAATAGTAAGTTAAAAGCATTTACCGTTGGTCGTTAATAGTGTGATTAGTGGACCGCGAGGACGTTACAGCCCAAAACACGAGAAGAGAGTCTTTAATTTCCGGTCTATTTCTCATTTGTGGACTCGGACCACTTAGATGATCAAGATTTGTTTTTCTGATTACCGTCGAGACGATTAATCGTCATTTAATAACTAGATGTTCGAGTTAGTTTGTGCGCAACTCGATTAATTCTAGGTCCTTGACGGTAATGACCGGATATAAATCTTAGTGGTCCAAAGGTTTGGGATGATTGGTCTCTATGAGATTCGAACATGCGACCACATGATCAAACACTTATTGTTTTTTCATGTCCACTTTGTCAACCCCTTAGAGTTATTGATATCATGATCAAACATGAGACTATTAAACTGAATTTGGAAAATCAATTGGGGCGAGCTCAGTTGGCCAAAACTCCTCTCATTAAGAGGTTAGGACCTCGAATCTCCCCAACCCTGCGTGAGGTGTTCTTCCCTTTTAGAGGGGCTCTTCCTTTCTTTTGTTTTTCTCCTACGATAGGCTTACTTCTTGTAATGATTGAGTTGTTAAGTTTGATTATCTCGTGAACTCTCAAAATTAATGTAATTCTGTGATTTGTACTTTATAATTTATATGTGTACATTGTAATTTATACATGATGTAAATTATTTTTAATATCGATTGGAAATAAAAAAAAATCTGGAAAGAACCCGCTAGGCCAAGTTGGACGGTGAGAGGAGCAGCTACCTTGATTTTGTGGTGGGGTCATCAACACGGTACAAAGACCCTATGCCTTTCGGAGTCAGCTCCCATCTAGTTTCTCCCCCATCCAGTATGGTCTAGTTTGGGTTGTTTGTGAGTCTTTTCCGAATCCACAATAATGATCGGAACTATTTATGTTTTATAACTCGTCGAAAACATTATCTATGTCAAAAATCAGATTAATGGGGTACCGTTTGATATGATTTTTTGCAAAGGGTTGCAATCTTTTGTGCACCTTTTTTTTTTAAACAAAGATTAATGCATTTCGAAATCATATCAAACGGTATCTGATCAGCTTGATTTTTGACATGGTCAATGTTCTTGATTTTTGACATGGTCGATGTTCTCGGTGAATTCTAAAAAGTGAATGGTTTCGATCATGGTTGTGGTCTCGAGAGAGACCCACAAAGGGCCAAAATTGGACCAGACTGGATGGAAAGGAAATGGATGGGAGCCGAGTCCATGGCTTTCTTTTCTAACTAACCCTTTATCGATCAGAACCGTCAATCGGGATTCTCTGTATGAGGATAGTGTGAAAGTTTTCATTTAGATCGTCGATATCAATAATTAATGGTTCAGATTAAAAATAAATTTGTCCAAAAAAGAGTTAACTTTAACCTGACAGTATTTGTTTTTAATTCAAATCATTAATTATCGAAATGTATGGTCCGAGAGTTAACTTTGACCTGACAGTATTTGTTTTTAATCCGAATCATTAATTATCGAAATGTACGGTCCGAATCACATGAAAATCCTCGCACCATTCTCACGAGGAGAATCCTCGTACAGCACCCCTTTTTGACACCGTTCCCATGCAATGGGATCATCGTCGAATCTAGCCATGCTAATAACGTTTCTCCCTCTTCTCTCTCCACCGGGAAGTTAGCTGCGACGAAAAAATCTTCCCATACGTATCTCGATCTGTTTGTTTCAAATAACCTAAAACCAAGCCGCGAAAATCGACTGAATCTATTAATGCCGCCACCACTAGTCATGTGATTTTGCGTTACAAATAACCATCGTTGTATCCAGCTTTTTTTTTCCCTTCCGGATTGAGAAACGGAGCTTCGTCTCCGATTCTCAATTGACGACAGTAAAATTTTCCTTCGAAATAGTAAAATCTGAATTGAAGCCGCGAAAATCGATTAATTTTGCCAATGTATTTGATGCCGGGTTTGAATCATTAAGAATAATGGAGATTGATTCGTCACCAATAAGCAAGTGCTCGAAAGAGCACCAGATGATCTATCAGGAATGGTTCAGTTACGCTGATTCAGGTTTCGTCTGCTTCTAAATTCCATATCTCTAATTGCATGTTCCTGATTACGTGCGGATTTTTTTCTTCGGATTATTAACTCATCAATGTATTATTGGTCGTTAATGATCATCCGTTTCGATTTCAGATGGCGACGGGCGCATTACCGGGACCGACGCCCTCAAGTTCTTTGCCATGTCGAATTTGCCTCGAGAGGATCTCAAGCAGGTAGGTACCTGCTGGCTGCTTCTCTCTGGTCGTGCGTTTTTCGTTCATTCATCCTTTTTTTCCTTTCGATTATTTCCTAAGTCACATAATACGCGTGCACAAGCGAGCTTGAAAACGTCCTTTAAAAATATCTCAAACTACTAAATTCACTATCGCGAGAGCAAAGATTGAGAACGAGCGTAGAGCAAGACTTCGGAGCGGGGGCGCCCTACTAGAGAATTCTGTGGCTAAGGTTATTTCTGTCTGTTCTGTTCCTGAGAAAATTGAGGAAAAGAAAAGCGCAATTCTGCTGACTAAAAGGCTTGGGCACACGAGATGCGCATTTCTATAGATTATTCCACTAAAGTTTTCTTCTTTGTTTCTCTCAACAATGTGGCAATCCTTAAATTTGGTCCTGCTGCCAGAGATTGTACCCGAAAAGGTCAATCAACAACTATCGTTGATTTTCCTTTTCAGGGTAATTTCGGAGTACATTTTCATTGTACTTAGAATTTCTCAATAATGCAGAATTCTTTTGGGGAAAAGTCTACTTAGGCTCCCATTTTACAACCAAACACACAACCGATTTGTCACATTAGCATATAGGCTCCATCATTTTAATGATCAGAAATTAAACGTTCAGACCGCGTTAAAAATATTAGTCAAGCCAAAATTCATATTTATCTGATTTCGATAGATGCATCATCAGAACACATTTACCTTTCGTGTGAGTTGTTTTTTTCTGTTGTAATCATGGATTTATTGACATTCTTTAAACATGAATTTTTGTATTCTTATTATTGTGGGGTAGTCCATACTCCATACGGTGCCTAATAGACGGTGGGATAACTCCCCAAAGATTAGTAGGTGCACGCCCGGACACCTTTTCCTAGTTACCAAAAAAAATTATGTACTAATTCACGGTAACCAATACACAATCCACTAAGTGTAGATGTTTACGCTGTTGACAATACTACTACAATTTTGATAAGTTACTTGCTCTTTCATCTTCTTGTGGCTATGACTTTGTTTCAAGATTGCGAGCCAATTTTTGTTTTTTCCATTCTCGGAGAGGAGGGGAGGGGAGTGGGTTGTTAATGTGAAGTGACCTGTGCTAGGGACTTCTATTTTTTCTTGAACGAAATAAATCACGGGGAGACGAACAGGACACAGCTCAATTTTAATGCACGTGTAAATGACTCCCCAGATGCAATAGCATACATTTGTATAAGAGCATTTTGGCTTGACCACATGCTTGTCTTTGTGCACCTACAAATAGAGATTTATGCTTCTCTTTCGTTTTATAGTTGTTGCCCAATTATGCTCGCTTTTTTTCCAAAAAAAAAAAAATCCATCAGGACTAAACTTCATCCTCTTCTTTTTATCTGCAAGGTATGGGCTATGGCAGATTCCAAAAGACAAGGCTTTCTTGGCTTTAAAGAGTTCATTTCTGCAATGCAGGTTCAATTTCTGCTGTGCCATCTTGTTTTCTAATGTTTGATGTGTGACTCTATAGTTTTGACTTATCTTTTACAAGCTGACATCTCTTGTAGCTAATTTCTTTGGCGAAAGGTGGACATGCGCTAACTAAAGATACCTTGAGTAATGAAGGTAAGTAGTGTAAGTTGGGTGTTCTAGTCATTGGATGCTTGGGGTGGTTTGCTGCAAGTTCAAGTTGACAACCTCGTGTACCCTTGCAGTGGACTTGGAAAATTTAAAGCCCCCTGTTATGGAACGTCTGGATAAGCTACTAGCTGTAAGTATTGTAATGACTCCTAGAATTTAATTTGGAAATTATTCTATATGTCCTGACTTGCTAAATAACAATATTCAGAAGAAGAAGAAGCGTTCACATAAGACAAGTGACCCTGAACAGAATGGTAAGAATTGTTTTCCCTCGATCTGCACAAGTCTCAATTTGTCCTATCAAATCATTGATAAACACTAACGCAGGGGGTTCTCAACTGCAACTATCTCCATCGGCTCATTGGTTTACTTCTTCGAAATCGGCAAAGAAGGTATACATTGTAGTGTTTCAATGCAGTCTTTATTGGTTTCGGATTACCCAGAAAGAAGAAAAAAAAAAAAAAAGAGTCAAAGAATTTATCTCTCCCAGGAAAGCTCTTCGCTACTTGTCAGTATTCATGGTTAGGAGAGCTTATGTTGTTGTCTTTTAGGTTTGTTATGATATTATTTCTTCATTTATTCCTCCTTTCTGCAGAATATTATGTATTGTTGATCATTGGGTTGCATCCGTCTTTATTGATCCATATCTCTTTTCTTTCATTCCAAAGACTTTTGCCATTAGAAAAATGAATTTCTAGTGAAAGTCACATCGTGTAACCATGAACTACATGCCACTGCTTTTTGTGCTCTCCTGAAAGAAACTTACAGAATAGTTAGGATACTTCATATGTTTATGGTCTGTCTTGTTTCGAGGGTTTTCAATTAAGATTAAAAGTTTTTGACGCTCCCTTCCTCATGATTATTTTTTTCTTCGCTAAAGTATGGACACCAGCCCACTAGAAATGACTTGATTTTCCTTGTTACAAATTAGAGAAATTTGTTATAATTGTCTTCTCTTCTTGAATTTGACCGTTTTCTTAATTTTCTAACTTCATTCATTTACTTCTGAGAATGCTCCTCTCATGTATGTTACAGGTTCCATTGTCCTCTGTTACCTCAATTATCGATGGCTTGAAGAAGTTATATGTACAGAAATTAAAGCCATTAGAGGTTACATACCATTACAACGATTTTGTGTCCCCCTTATTGGTAAGTGATAAATGCATATGGCCTCGATTTTCATGTGAAGTAGACTGTAGACTTCTCTTGACTTCAGTTTCTTCTTCTTCGTTTATGCACAAACATTTAAATAGTTTTTTTGCCCTTTTGCAAGTAACATGCATGGTTAAGATACATTAGTTAACACTTTCTTTTTTTGTGTTGCCTGTGGCAGACAAACAGTGATTTTGAAGCGAAACCTATGGTTATGCTGTTGGGTCAATACTCCACAGGGAAAACAACATTCCTTAAACATATACTGAAAAATAGTTATCCAGGCAAGTGTTAAACATTTACTGAATAGTTGTCCGGGCAAGTGTTATTCGTTTCTTCTGTATTTTTTTTCTTCTGTATGTGATTTATGTGCGTTGGGTGGCAATATTAATTTTGCCTATCATGTCTTCAATTTTCAACAGGAGCTCACATTGGACCTGAACCTACAACGGATAGATTTGTTGTTGTTATGGTACTTATCTATCAGTTCTTCTGCCTTCTTGTTGGTGAAGAAATAGCCAAATTCACTGTCCTCTTGTTTATGCTATTGATCTTGTTACTTCTCTTTCTGTTTCTAATGTCACTCACTCTTTCAATGTTTAGTGTAGCCGTCTGCTCTATTAAGTTATTAACAACTCTATGTTTCTAATTTCTACTTTATGCATTCTAATGCTGAATAGTTTGACTATCATTCCTGATATTTGTCACAGAATGGTCCTGATGATAGAAGTATACCTGGGAACACTATTGCTGTTCAAGCAGATATGCCATTTAGTGGTCTGACAACTTTTGGAACTTCATTTCTTTCAAAGTTTGAGTGTTCTCAAATGCCACATCCGGTTAGTTATTGCAGTAGAATTTCAGTTAAAACCATTGAGGTATCTCTCCCTATGTACTAAATTTGCTTTTGCTTTTGAATATATATATGAAGTTGTTGGAGCACATGACATTTGTTGATACTCCTGGGGTTTTATCTGGAGAAAAGCAACGGACACAGAGAAGCTATGAGTTTACTGGTGTAACATCTTGGTTTGCTTCAAAGTGTGATCTCATTCTGCTGCTGTTTGATCCGCATAAACTTGATATCAGTGATGAATTCAAGCGTGTGATTTCATCTCTACGAGGTCACGATGACAAGATACGTGTGGTTTTGAACAAGGCAGATCAAGTTGATACCCAACAAGTAAGATAGTACCCTGTAAATTGTAACACGATTTTGTATTCAATATTGATCTCTGAGTATCTATGTCTGGTAGTAGCAATTAAATATGCAAATTGATTGCTTCACATTGCAGCTGATGAGGATATATGGAGCACTGATGTGGTCGCTTGGGAAAGTTCTAAATACTCCTGAGGTTATGCGTGTTTATATTGGGTAGGCTCTCAATGTATCATCATTGCATATTTTTTCCCCTCCAGTTAGATGAATATAATATAAACACTGAAGTAGTTTCTTTATTTATTTAAAGACTCAAAAATTGGAAATCATGCTCTCATGTTTCCTTTGTTAAAGGAGTATTTCTTTAGTAAGAAATATACGTTCACATAATATAATGATAAAAGGACATGACAAAGAAGGTGTTGGGCTTCCATAAGAAGAAATAGTGTACATTGCTTCTTCACGTTTATTTCAGTGGTTTCTTAAGAATATGTACAATTTGTTTTGGTTCATACCTCTTTCTCTACTTGCACTACCCTCGTAAATTTTGGAGTATCAAAGTGCTTGTATGCTCAATAGTTAAGCTGTCCTTCCTAATTTTGGCAGATCATTCAATGACAAACCTGTAAATGAGGTTGTTGCCGGTCCACTTGGCAAAGAACTTTTTGAGAGAGAGCAGGAAGATCTTCTTTCTGACTTGAAAGACATACCAAAGAAGGCCTGTGATCGTCGGGTGAGTCCAATGCAGTACCTCTTTTGAGACTTTTAATTCGTTGTCTGCTCTTGTTGTAAATTTACTGGTTTTTGAAATGTTGAACAAACTTAAAGCAACCGCATTCATATAGACTACTGATGTGTCATGTGCAGATCAATGAATTTGTGAAACGTGCCAGAGCTGCCAAGATTCATGCTTATATTATTAGCCATCTTAAGAAAGAGATGCCTGCTATGATGGGCAAAACTAAAGCTCAACAGAGGCTGATTGATAATCTGGAAGATGAGTTTGCAAAGGTCCCCTCTCTCTCTCTCTCTCTCTCTCTCTCTCTCTCTCTCTCTCTCTCTCTCTCGCGCGCGCGCGCGCGCGCTCGCGCACCAAACAATGTTTTGTACTGATACTCCATTATATTGTGTTTTTGTACTTTGCTTTTCCTGTTGTGTAGGTCCAAAGAGAACACCATTTACCAGCCGGAGATTTTCCAAATGTTGAGCAATTTAGGGAGGTTTTGAGTGGTTACAACATCGACAAGTTTGAGAAGTTGAAATCTCAAAAGATACAAGCTGTTGATGACTTGTTGGGATATGACATTCCTAAACTCTTAAAGAGTTTCCAAAATCCCTACGGCTGAACTTTCAGGAGCTTGAGAGACAATGTTTGCCGCATAGCTCATTCATTCGTGTAATTTATACTTCGTTGTCTCCTTTTCAACCGATTTTTGCTGACTTTCTTGGGCGTACAAGTGTCTTTTGTTAGGTGAATGCAAGAAAGGCGAATTTATGGTACAGATGTAAGTAAAAAATCATTCCCATTTGCGTAGAAGCTCTTATTCTATTGGAATTTGTTGCAGAGAATTTTGTACTTCTTGTAGCTTTATTTGTTTGGTAAAACTAGTTGTGTAATGAGTTCTGCATTTTCCATCTTGATAATCATGGTCTATTTTTCCCTCTTGTACGTGGATTTTGAAAAATAAAGGACGCATGTAAATGCCTAATCCAACATACAAAAAAAATTTGTTGTGTATTTATATGTCTTTTGATGAAATAAAGCAAGTATAAAAAAAATCTGTAATCTTTTTTTATTTTTCCTTCTTATTTTCCCTATTAGTTCATTAGTTATAATTATGTTTCATCACTAATGCAGTAGTAGGAGAAAGAAAAGTAGCAGAAGACTTTAAAGAATGATCAATGTGTAAATTTTAGTGACTTTATTTCCTAAAAGAATCGTTACAAAGAGTCATGATTTTATTTTTTTTTTTCAGTATGGGGATTAGATATCTATGTGTTCTCCATGTGGAAAAATACACTTTGAAGAGAAAAAAAGACAATGACTATGATAATGTATAATGCATGATTAATATTCAAATTTAACAAGGTTTGTATAATTGTGTCTAATTTGATGTCGAAATTAAAGCTTTTACTAGAAAAAGAAGAAAAATAGATAAATATCAAAAATAACTAAACGATAAATATGGAATAATTTTAATAAAAATATGGAATGGTCTGGTGACTATACAAATTGTCTTATAGACTCAGCATAATTTTAGTTTTAGTATTTAATACTCCAATTAAAGTACAAAAAGAAGAAAAATCCTTGATTTTTTAGTTCAGTCAATTAATAACAAAAACTAACGGCGTTAGTGTGGATTTAACGGAATGGGGGAATAGGAACAATAGTTTGTAAGGTAATGGGAGATCAGTGCAATTATCAGAACCTCAGGGGAGGTGAGTGAAATTTACCCTATAATCATATAGGAGTACTCCGTACTTGGTACTAACTACTAACCAGTTTCTACGCGATCAGAATTCGAGCCAAACGGAGGGTAAATCGAGTTCGAAAGAAACAGGTCTCTCTCTCTCTCTCTCTCTCTCTCTCTCTCTCTCTCTCGTGCTGACCAGGAGTGAATGAAAATTCAGCTCACATGTACTTTTTAGCTTTTATTTGGAGTTTCTGAAGCAGTGGTTTTCAAGGCTTCTGCCAGGGGCCGGCCCAGGTGTTTGGTTAAATTCCCCTTAGAAATAATAATGTCTTTTAAGGTTTTATCTCTTCCATTAGTAAGACTGTGAATCGAGTGTTATGGGCTATGCTGAGCAAATGTGAGCAAATTATGTTAGTATCAATTTGGCAAAGTGAAGTAAAAGTTAATTAACGGGTTAAAGCCTTAGGGCCCTAGATGGTACGTTACGCCGAGCATCTCATCTCTCAATGGGAAATTCTCATCTTCGTAACTGGTTGAAATTTCATGTAATTAACAAACCCTTGGGCTACCTAGGTGGAGATTCATGTAATTGGTACTGTACAGAAGCCATGTCAGAGGTGCTATCAACTTTTATAAGCCACTTAAGAAAATCATAACTTCCTGTGCGAAGTAGAATCAAAGAACAATGGTACTGACTGATTCGCGGCTAGATATTCACTTAAAATAAGAACTCAACACCAGTGTTTCACAGCTTTTACACTTTCGAGTTTCGATAAATCCATAAAGAGTTTAAAGTAAGTGCCACTGCCATTGAAGGGGAAAGAACACTTGTAGCAGCAAAAGCAACATGCTAATTTGTTCCCTGTTTCTGTTTCTGGTTCTGGTTAATGTTCTTTTAGGATATTTTCAGTTAAATTATCCCAAATACCAGAGTGTTTTTTGGACTGTTTGCAATTGCATGCCTGGTGTATTGTGGATTACAGGTGATTGCTCGAAATACCAAACCAGACAATGGAGGCAGTGGTTTCTCATATTTTTATAGGTGGAGAATTAGTAAATTGTACCTGTAGTATTCTCATGAAGGGACAGTTAAGTAAAAGCAAGTGGCGGTCTTACTCTTCATTCACACTACTCACTGAGTTATTGAATTTCGATTTGTAGGAGATTTCACAATCAACAATAATGCTGCCACGGATGAAGAAGGCCATCACTGAGAACCCAAAGAAACTCTCCAATTTGATTGACCTTGTAAATCTTCCTTCAACACTTCGAGATTTTTTGGGTCAGTCTCAGATCTCCCGTTTGGGCTGTTTTATGCGTGTCTGGTCATACATCAAGGCCAACAATCTCCAGGTCCCTTTCTATCTCCCTCAGATTAATATATTACGAAAAAGCTTTGTATCCTCACTTTACTATGGTTGTAATAAGATTGATTAACAATTCATTAAGCTTATACTAGTCTTATCTTTTGCTATATCACGTAATATGTTTATGCGTTAGACTCTAGTGATTTCAGTTGGAAATGGGCGATAGTATGTACACGGTTAGTGTCATGATGTCTATATATTCTAACATCCTATACAGATTGCCTAGTCCAAAAGAGTGTTATCACTTGCTTTTTGCATGCACACAGGGTTTTAACCTCTGGTCGGATCATCATTCAAAATCTGCAGTACCTAACTTTAGTTTTGTGGCAATTATTACCGATTTCTTTTTTTGGCACCACACTACTGATACCTTTCACTTTTCAACATCCATTGCCTGGGGTTTCAATAACAAAATGTAAGCATTAATGTTTTTCGGCATGCTAGGCTGTCTGGAATTGCATTTGCAGGAGTTTGGGTGGTGTATTGCTATAATATTATCGGTTTCCACATACCCTGACTGAAAGCTACTTTTGGCGTTGTTCAGGATCCAAACAACAAGAACGTAGTAAACTGTGATGATAAGTTGAGAAGCATTTTGTTGGGTAAGCCTCGAGTTGAGCTTGCTGAACTTCCTACACTGATCAAGCTGCATTTCCCAAAAGAGCCAAAATGATATGACCATTTGAATTTATGTGCCTATCTTCTTCTTTCTCTTATATACATTACCAGACACTCTAGCTGCTTCATGTTTTGGTACTTAAGAAGTCAGTATTCTTGTGTTTAGTTTTGTAACAGCATAAATGTGTGTTTTTTATGCCAGTTTTAATCTTTTCCCATATTCATCTGGCAATGGATTGTCCATTGTAGTTGACAATGTACTATCATGTATAAATCTGAGATCAGTGTCTATGAAACAATGCTTGGCCTTTATTACGTTTAGTAGCCTGACTATTGGCAGAGATATACCATGGTTGGTGGTTAGTACCTTAACATACTACAAGCAATTACTCCTTTTTTTTCCTGTTGTTTTGAATACGGTTGGATTTTGGAGAGAACATGTGGACTAGATAATGGAGGCATTTTTTACTTTTGTCAGAGGGATATCTTCTTTGGGTAAGGTAGCTGACCTTATTCTTTGCTGCTTTTGTAAATCACCTTCATATCATCTCAATGGCAAACTAAGTCATAAAAGTCTCTCCATCTATATGTCTTTACATATACATGTACACCTTTCTGTGTGCCTCTATGGACTGAGCCCAAAGTACATACGCCATGCTCTCTGTTGTTCTTCTTTTGGTCTCATCATCTACAATTCGGCATCTATGACGTTGTATATTTGGACGAACTATGAAGATATAAAAGTTGGTTTGGTTTACTGCAACTGAATCATATATGGGGGAAAGCTTTCCATTTTGGGGAACATGATCTTAATTTATTAGCTTGTAGTTTGTATAGTAGTTTAGTGTATGAATAGTGGAAACAACATTTGTGAGTTCAAGCACTACAGTACTATGATAAATTACAGGAACCCAAATAGGGAATTCTTGACCGTGTGATCAGCAACAATAAAATTTGTTTTCTCTGTGGGGTGGAAGGAATCCCAAAACACGTACTTGGTGGCGTCTGAACATGTGAAAGGGTTCAGTTTGTCACACATGTAACTCATCTCAATCATGCCAGTTGCACAACATGCTCTTGCTGCATTATCAAATCCTGTCATGATGAACAATAACCTTAAATTCACTGTTCGAAAAAACACCAATAGCCTTAAATTCCACATGGCTATGAATGTTTGTGGTATTAATTTGGATTCAAATGGAATGCAAATGAATATGGTTACTGAGAATTGAGGTGAATCCCGTATTGTACCTTATATAAATTGGGCTGACAAGCCAACGGATTTGATTTATTTACCAAAAGCAATGCTCAGAATATTTGATTCCTTTGGTCATAATCTTTGGGGGGATAAAATTAGTTAAATGCTAAGTCTTTAACTGATGAAAAAGGTTGCTTTATCTCCTCCCAAATGGGAAGAAAGGAGAATAACTACTGAAGAAAAGAAAGACAGACCAAATTGTCAAATTACAATGTGAAGCATATCTAGTGGGTGAATTGGAAGTAGTTGCTTTGCTGCTATCTGAGATCGGGATAATGAATAGAGCATAATTGCCAGAAGAGGAACGGGAAGCAGAAAATAATAGGAGAAACAAAAGCAGGGAATGCACCCAAAATATGTAGGGGAAACAGCAAGCAGAGAATCAATTAGGAACTGAATAGGAAACACGATGGGTCTTGGTCGAAATTTTTGTTAGACATGGAAGAGACCTTAACATAAATGACAATTTTCACAAACAAACCCTCATAAATTTCGTTCCTAGAGGTACCGGCTTCCCTTTAGTTTTCTGGGAGTTCATTTCTTCGTTTCCCAAAAGTAAATAAGTCGTTCTCCCACAATATGACGATTTCCTGATAACTATAGATAGAGTAGTTTTCGCCTGAAAATATAACCTCAGTTAGTGGAATAGCCAAGTAGGACTTTGTTAAGTGCCTGGTGACCTTGTTCTAAGTTGTTTTTAGTTAGCTATACACTAATTTACGTTGTCTGTTATTGGAAAAGTAAATTACCGTTGACAAAAAAACAAAACAAAATGAAAAAATCATTGAGCTGGTAATATTTGGGTAAAAGTTCAACGCTGGCACGACCGATGCAAGCAAAACTTACCAAAAGCGTGAGGATACTGAATGATTTCTGAGAGGATATCATATGGGTTTGAAAAAACCAAGCGTAATTCAGCAAGCTCCTTGTTCAGCTTCTCAATCAATCCCTTCAACTTCTCATTGAATGTTAGCGCCACGTTGTTGTACTTCTCTATACATTTGCTCCCAAACAGCATGTTTGTGGTCCTCTCCAATGGCAAACACCCCATCGGAGGAAGCCCGGTAAGAGATATTTTTCGGGCTCCAAGCTGGTAAAGCTCCGTTACAAAATCTCTCGCGATTCCCACAAGAAAATCCTGGTACTGACCAATGGAATACTTAGACGATCTTCCTGGAACTATATAGTAGTTCTCCAGGAAATCATTAGTTCCTATGCTTATCAGATATAGCGCTTCACTTAGAACCATGTTAGCTATCTCTTTGCCAAGATAACCTCGTAGCTGCTTCTGGTATTCCTTGTAGTACTCTATTTCTTTCCACAGTGGTATTACAGACTGCAAGGGAAATGAAGTAAATTGTAATCAAAGTTAAGTCTCTAGGCCCACCTACGTTCAAACCTTAACCAGTTGATTCGATTCAACTTGACTCGATGATATGATTTGTAACTGCCTATATCTGAAAAGTTCTGCTATAATTGGGAATATCAGATGATTTGGAACCCTTTTGCCTCCCTTTTTCACCAAATAATATTAGTTCATAATGTATTGGGTACCGGACTACATCCCACGTATCAACTACTACTTATGTGATGGTTAAAGTACTAATTAACAAGCGCAGAGCAGTTCGTATTGGAATATATTTTTGGGACTTACTAGCACATTTGAGGTAGCATTATCATAACCAGTGCCAGCCGAGGCGAAGCAAACTCCAGAAGCGAAATCTGCGATGCTGTACTGGGGATCCAAGTAAGCAGGTATAGTTGGCTTGAGACCAAAAGCCTGTGAGATGAAGTCCGTTGCGATTTTACCATTGGAAAACCGTCCGGTGGCCTTTTTTCCTTCGAAATCTCGACCGTAAGGCTCAAAGTTGCTCTTCAGTATTGTTGAGATGTGGTTATTGTTCCCTGCGTCTACCGTGGAATCTCCAAATACAATGATGGATGAAACTCTAGCATTGGTCCTGACTGTTTGCAGAAGTTGAAGTAACAGAAGCAAAGGAATTGCCTTGTGTGCCATGGTTTTGATGTTTTGCTTCATTTGGTTGGAACAGGATGTAGTTTCTTGATTGCTTTAGGCAAAACACAAAAGGCAGGCTGAAATAAGCACAAACTCTGAGTTTCTGAGTTTGGGTGTGAGGTTTTGCTGAAATTTTCAGTAAAGCTCCTTAGGCAAGGAAATGAAGAAGGGTGAGGTGGGGAGGACTGTTTTGACTCTCCAGAGGTACCGTAAAAGGAAATCAGTGGTGCATTTTTTTCCCATACTATGTCCTAATTTAGCATGTGTTGATTCTTCCGAAACAGGACATTTTTGAACGGCGGTGATGTCTATTTCGAATAATTCGATGCACGAGGCTCTTGCACTGCGGTCGTCTTTTCGACATTCTTGTGTTTGTTAAACCAGAAAACAAGCACCCCCCCCATGCATTGTACCATCAAAATCTTACACTGTATCTTAAATTACATTGTGTTTGTCATGAGTGTTTTGGACTATTGGTACTGTTTCCATTCCCACTTGAAACGTGAAGAGAGAGAGAGAGAGAGAGAGAGAGGTTTCACCTGTTTCATCTGTGCCTGACTTTAGGTGCCGTTTGGCGTGATGAAAATATGTGTGCGGTTGCAACGGCCAGGAAAAGTATTTAATAAGGCTGTATAGCTTTAGCCTTTTTTCTTTTTGCTTTTCTTCCTGTCTTTCTGTCGGGTCTGGGCCTGGGCCAGGCTCGGGCTACCCATGGGTCTTGTACTCAAGTTTAGCCCGTTGGTGTGCTAAAATTTCATTGTCGAAGCCATTTTTCAGCTCGCCATAATGTCAAAAAGTCAAAGAAGTGAATTTTCACACTGCCAATGGTGATTCTTACTCCCTTTTTTATTTAAAATAATACATGCACTGTATTTTTTGTCATTTAGCTGAACTTTTATGTGCCTTCCGGCTTTTAGGTAAGTCCCATTGGAATTGTATTTAGTCTTTGCCCGTAAGCGTGCTAAAATACATTGTCGAAGTGCATTTTAGCTCGCCATAATGTCAAACCAAATCAAACCGAGCCTTAAGTCCCAATCACTTGAGGTCGGCTACATGAATCTTTTTTTTCCATTAAGCTCTGTCAAGAGCCATTTGTGCACACAAACCTGCTCTACTCATATCGTTGCGTACCACAGCATCTAAAGTCAATTTAGGTCTACCCCTCCCCGTAGCATTGCTACCCAAAACTATCATTCTGCTCTTTTAACTACTGCATCTCCTGGTCTACGGTATACATACCCAAACCATCTTAGTCTATTTTCCCTCAACTTTTCTTTATGGGTGCATTTATCAAAAAAAAATGAGGGTGAAAATCATTACCCAACTATTGATTTTTGCATTCCTCTTTTATTCGTTGGCATTTTAATTTTTGTTTTTATTCATCTAAAAGTATGAAATTTCCTTTCATTTGAAAAAGTGGCTCAAGAAGTAAGTGTAATTTAATATTTCACATGAAAAAAAAGACCAAAAAAAAAAAAAAAAAGAGTGCCAATGGATAAAAGGTAAGTGTGAAAATTATTTTTCTTTATAATTATAATTTATTACTGTAGTTGTCAAACAACTTAAATTGTGTTAACTCTTGGTCTCTAGAATCAATCATTCTATCTGTGCACGGTTTTGATAAGTTTTCCCTCAAACCATTATTATTGCTGTCATTTCATCTTTCTCTTCATTTATTACTCCAAATACTTCCCTCAAAACCCAAACCAAACAAGACTTTTATGTACGGTTCCATGCTATGGGAATGGGAGATGCACATCTTCTTGTAGAGAGGTGCAGAGTGGCCGGATCGGCCGCTCATATGAGCAATCGACAGCTTGGATCTTAACTGAGCAATGGACGATCCAGGTTTGTATGAGCTCAGATTGGATCTGAACTGTCTGTGTCGTTCATCAGGGCACGGACAGGGCCGGCTCTGGGGTAAGCCCCCGGGCTTGGGCAACCCCCCGGATTAGGGCGACCCAAAAAAAAAATTCTATGTAAATATATATATTGACGAAGATATAACTCCAAGGATGCTATTGGCTTGTTGGCTAGAATCGTGTAATTAAGTTCTTACCTTCTAGGGTTCGATTCTTATGCGGGATTCTTTTTTTTCCAATTAATGCTTCTGAAAATAGTTCGGGATTCTTTTTTTCCCAATTAATGCTTCCAAAAATAATTCTTTTTTTTCCCAATTAATGCTTTCGAAAATAGTTCTTAACTCCTTTTTGTTCCTTTTCAAATCTCTCTCTCTCTCTCTCTCTCTCTCCTCTTCATTGACAGCAGTGCACCCACTTCTCTCTCTTCCTCTCTCTTTATTTGTCCAAGAAGTGGAGTGGTATTTGTCCATGTATGTAAATATATATAAAAAATGTACATGCATATGTATTATTTTTACATAGGACTCACAATGGTTATTTTCATATATGTATATATATGCACAGGCACCGCTTTAAAAAACTTCAATGAAAAAATTAACCAATTTTTAAGTCAGGTTTGTATTTTTGCAAGCTGGCTCCTAATGTTTCTCATTTCATTTTAATATTAAACATTGAACAATGATCAGAATAAGAAAAATAACTAAATGAAAGCTAAAAATAAGGGAAATGATTTTACCACTCCCTTTTTTGTTAATGCCACTCCCCTGCAAGTGTATTTTTTCACCCAAAATACACTTGTAGGGGAGTGGCGTTAACAAAAAACGGAGTGACAAAATCAGAAGCCAAAAAAAAAATATAAACGTATTATAATCTTTTTTTTAATCAGATCATGCTAAATCATAAAACGCTTTAACCAGGATTAATTTTTTGTTTTATTTTTTTATATAATTCAAACTAAAAGTATAATATAATTTTGATTTTTTATTGAGTTTTTTTATAATTTTTTTATGACTTAATAGTGAGCGGACAACCAAGCTTACGGTCGGGCTTGAACAACCTAAATGTCAGAGCTGGCACTGGCACGGACAGACCACTCTGCACCCGTTCGGCAGGGATTCCCCGGGTCATGGTGTGGGTATAGCACTAACCTTCATTAAAGAAACAGGGAAAAAAGACTTGAAGATAAGATCACGCGTTACTAGGACACATGTCAATGATAATATCCAAATTATTGGAAAGTACTCCCGGTTTCTTGGATTTTTCGAAGATTCCCATTTTCGTTGTTCAACTGACCACGTTGTTTATGTTTCCTCAAAAATTAGTAAACACTTCTCCTCTGTAGAAACCCAACCAGTCTCCAATGGCAGGTTCTAAGATCCAAGCCTTCTGGAACCACCCTGCTGGCCCAAAAACCAGTCAGTTCTCTCTCTCTCTCTCTCTCTCTCTCTCTCTCTCTCTCTCTCTGTCTCTCTCTCTCACACACACACACATAATGATAAGCTTATGTCGTTGATTTGTTCTCGTTTGTTCATCTGTCAGTATTTTTTTTGTTCAATTTGAATTGATCTCGTGGACGGAGAGGTTGCCTCCATCCACGAGATAAGTGGATTACTGTTTATATCCGGTTTACGAAAAGAAAAGAAACGGGTGAATTAGAATCAGACAGTAGAAAAAAGAATCTCCATTTATGAATTCACAGTGTCGTGTTTGGCATCGTGTCTAGGTCGTATGGACAACTTTCTAATCGCCAGATTTCGTCTGGCTCGAATCCTTTTTTTCCAATTAGTGCAACATATTCTGCTTCTCACGAAACAAGAGATTCGTCGTCTTACCAAACAAAAGTTTTCAATGAGCTCACCCTGCTGAAGTTCCCAAGGGGCGATTCGCCAGGTGACTGAGAAATGGGATTGCGATTGAATTTCGAAGTGATGGGCCTACCGCGAGTAGTTCCTTCTTCTCATAGGAGAGTCATAACAAGCTTCGGATCGTTTCATTCAAGCTTGGATCAAGATTAAAGATTGAGTCTACCCCGGAGACAGACACAGAGACAAGCCTGGCAGTTCTCTATGTTGTCTATCTATCTTATCTTAGCTGGCTCTTCCCCAGGGTGGTCTACAATCAGATAGGAAAGAACAGATTAGATGACTAGGCATTTACCGTAGTCAACTTTGTTTCTAAGGGATCGCGGAGATCCAAAAGGCATATACGACAGGCGATTAACTTGGAGAACTTGGTCTTGAGTTCCCCACACACTGCCAAGATCCTATGGTTGCAAGTGGTTGCGCGGTGATCCCCTCAAAAGTATCCTTACTAATGGGTTTAGCCCGTAGTTTTATGTTACTCATAGAGGCTCAATAGCTATATACATGGTAATTGAATCATGAGCCGAGATCATAAAGAGCATGCTGCAGGTAGGAAGTGGAATTAGTCAAATGGGTCAAGAAGCATCAAATGTCTGTTGTTCGGAAGAATCGATGGCCTTTTTTTCCTTCCACCTCTGCTCCTACTCTAAGCTTTCGATAGATTGATTGAATTTGTATTGATTCTATTCAGGGGGCAAAACCACAGCCCACACCACCTTCGCCTTTCCCATATAGCCGCGTAACCATAACAATTTTTCTCTAATGCCATACCAAACCAAACCAAGACCTTTCAAACAAGGAATGCAAGAACCCACAGTTCCTTTTGCCTTTTTTGAATACCATCCTCACTCCCCCAGGACCGAGTTTCTTTATGCCGGATATAGGGATTCTCGTCTTTTGCTCATATTGTCTCCACTTCTGGCAGGGCCTCTGCTGCACCAACCACATCCACACACTCTGCTGAAAACAACCAGCTAGTCCAAAAAATGCTCGTTTATACTACTCCAATAGGGGATCCTTATTTGAATGTTCAGTGGGGGCATAAACCATTGGTTCAATCCAGTTATCAAACTTATGCTTTTATAATTACAGCTGTGTAAGGTCTGAACAAGATTGAAATTGGGCCTGGCTAGAAGTACCAGCCTGACTTACTAGTGTTTTAGCATATTCACTTGAGTACCTTATCTGATTATCTCCTTTGCCTCAAATGCAGTTCACTTTTGGGCTCCAACATTCAAATGGGTGATCAGCATAGCTAATGTTGCTGACTTCTCAAAACCACCTGAACAGCTCTCCTATCCTCATCAAACTGGTACTACTCTCACTTCCTAACATTTACTAGGAGTACTACTTAATAGTATTTAGATTCATGCTCCTATACCGGGCTATACATACATAGATTCACTCTAAGGATTCGATTCTTACAGATTTTTTTGTTCGATTTTGTAGTTGTTGCAATCAGTGGACTCATTTGGTCTCGCTACAGCACGCAGATCATCCCTGTAAGCCTGACCCTCCCATTCTAAAATTATTACGTGACTGGAAAATTGTCTGGAAACTGTTTGTGTTAGTGCTCGGAAATTGTTTTGGTTTGAAATTACGAGAACTGCTAAATTGAAAAACAAGTGAAGCCCAATGTCAGTCAATTTTTTTCAAGATGGTACTAACCCACAAAAATAATTAGGCACATCAATCAAACACGTAGAACGGAGGAGAACACAAGATACATGTGATTCAGCAAAGTGCATACGAACATATAGGAGAAGCAGAAACCCCTGCTCAAAACTCTTTTCTGGGCCTCCCTTACTTCCCCTTTCTCTGTTGTCTTGGAAATTACAACAACTAGCTCCGAAATTCTACTCCATTCTCCGAGCAACAGCCGTCTGCCTCCATAGTTCGTTACATAAATCTAAGAAAATATTAAGATGCAAGAGTACTCACACCACAGCGCAGGATCTTGTGACCCATTTTATGTTCTTTTACATGATAAATGCCCCCTACCCCTTATATACCTTTGCTTTGATTTTATCCCGAGTGAATAATTGGAAACAATTTGCAGCCTCAATGGTGCTGATTCGTAGCCTGAACAAGAACCAATTATTTAGGGATATTGACGGAGTATTTTGTTTTGAGATTTCAGAAAAACTTGAATCTTGTTTGTGTCAATCTCACAATGGCTGCGACAGGCTTTTATCAACTGTCACGCAAAATTCAGTAAGTTGGATCGATTCAATTCCTGTAACTACACATTAGTTGTTTTTTCATTTCCTTCGTTTCGTAACTGTCGTGCATTTTTCAGGCATGATTACTATCCTGAGCCAGAACCAGCTGAGGCAAAAGAATGATGATAATGAAAATTGAAAACAAGTTGGAAATTTCCAAGTACATGTGTATCATTGATGCATTGTAGATTTCAACAAAAAAAAACATTCGTCGTTGTAATAAGTGATGGTGATTACAGTGGATAATGAGATTCTGATCGACTGGAAATGGAAGCATGACCATTTGGGAGATTTCTATATACTTTGTCATGTTGAAAACTATGGCTTTCCAGATTACCTGTTCTTCTTCATCATGGATAGGAGGCTTTGTTATGAAGTTGATCATGCTAAAAGTAAAGGCCAATCTTGAGAGTAAGAAAATGGAGTCCTGAATTGTCGTGTTTTAAAGCTTTTTTTTTTTTTTTTTTGAACAGGTGTTTTAAAGCTTATTTAAGCTTTTTTGTCTCGTAAACGACTTTATAAACTGTAGCTAACATGTGAATATTAAACCCGTATAAAACACATTACCCGTCTAAATAAGCTGAACCAAACTTTGAAGTGCTTGAGTTCGGCTCGTTCAAAACTATCCCATATTCAACCTGTATAAAACACATTACCCTTTCAGAGCTACAAACAAGCCGAACCAAGCTTTGAAGTGTTCGAGCTCGGCTCATTCAAAACTATCCAAGCTCGAGCCAGGTTGAGCTCAAATAATCGAAATCGAGCCTGAGCTGTAGCAAACATGTGAAAGGTTGATATTCAACCCAAATAAAACACATTGGTGATCGTGTGGTCAATTTCGGCCTGATTGTTGGGCTAAACAGCATTGTCACCTTATCTCTCCTTGCTATGGTTAAGTGAATTTTTTTATCACGTAATTTTTCAGCAAGAGAAAACGTGATTTTAGTGATTTATTTGATCAAGATAGTAAAAAAAATCACTATAATTTTCCAATAAGACTCTCCGCTCTTGTCCACAATACTTATTGTATGTCGTTTTCATTATCAGTATTCTTATTGAGATGTTTTCGATAATATTTTTACTGAGATATTTTCGGAAGACGTTATCAAACTCTAAAAGCTTACATTTTAAAGTTTTACAGTACTAAAGAACAAAAAATAAAATTCATTTATCAAAAAAAATGAAGTGTGAAAATTACTATCCCATAATTAGGTTTTGGTGGAGGAATTTCGGTAAAGATGACTTGGTGCCCAAAGGTTTTGGATGCTTCCCTCTCCGCTCGCGCTCTCTCTCTCTCTCTCTCTCTCTCTCTCTCTCTCTCTACCGGCGGATGTCGCTGTATAGGATTACTTCTGGTTTTCAGAGAAGCGTCCGAAACTCATTGCTAGTTTATGCTCGCCGCCCCATCGTAATCGATTCCAATGAATTCCACTCTCTTCGTCACTATCAAAACAAGGTGCGCCCTCTAACTCTGGAGTGACTTGCACTTCGTATAAGAACTTGGGTTTTGCTAGGGTTTAAGGCTCAGGTCTCGTACGTTTCTAATTTCTATAAAGTTGTAGTCTTTTGTGTATTATTTACCAAGAAATTATTGTGGGTGTCAAGGTTTAGGTTTTGAAGGTATGCAACACAAAAAGAATTCAAAAATGTTGGAGCTGTGATTCCCATTTTTTCTTCTCATTTTATTAGTTATTTAACGTCAAGGTGCACCCTCAATCAGAACTCTGGACTTGAAGTTACGAACTAGATCGAGGATTTAGGACAGGATGTCATCTGTTAGCTATGACAAGCCAACAACGTCTGTATTGCCCACGATGCTGAGGATGACTGAGGAAAGATAGAGAAGTAGCCGGACTGAGAGCTGTCTATGTATAAGGGGTAGGTCACGCGGGTCTTGCCTAACCACCTTGTGATCACAAGGTGGATACCGGGGCCAATTGCACAAGTTCTAGCCTCTCAATCGCGACTGGCAATTCACATTGTGCAACGGGTACTATACCTAAGCAAACCTTCTGTACCTTCCCGTGGTGTTGATAGTAGGCCTGAGTCTTGCCCGGTAGGACTCTTGTTCTTATGGGGCTTCTGGTCCTCATACTGCGAGGGAAGGTTTGAGGCAAGGTTGTTACTGCTATGCAATGGTTAGCCCAGTGGGTATCACGGTTTGGATCCCTCAGAGCTACGTTGCATGCACCTTCAGTGCTATATGGTTTGGAGGTTGATTTTGAAGAAGAAAGAGACATTTCCTCTTCTTTTTTCCTGGTGAGTGGTGACATTTCATCTAGGAAGTGCTGAATGCATGTGTTTTTTGTGTTCCAGGTGGTTACCAATCTCGTGTCATTATCACAGAACTCACCCCCTCAACGCATCTGTTTTTCGACAACTTGGGTTCTGGTCATCTGCGTCTCCTGAAACTAGAGGTGGCAAACGGGCGGGTCTAGACGGGTTTGGGCGGGTTGAAACGGGTCGTGGGTCAAATATGGGTCAAAAGGTAAACGGGTTGAAACGGGTTGGGTCAAATATGGGTCAACCTAAACCCAAACCCACCCGACCCAACCCGTTTTCCTCTTCTTTTTTCTTTTTTCTTTTTTAAATTTTTATCTGACCTTGGATTCGACAAGTGGCAATGTTGTATTGGTTAAGTTTTATGAATGATTGTAGGGAAATAAAAATAATTAGTACAAAGTAATTAATTAACATAAACAAAATTCTATTTGGCTAGGACGATATCATGCATTGAAAATAAATTGTCGAACTCTTTAATTTTCTGTAGAACGAAATTATGTACGTTAGGAACTTCAAACAGGAGGAAGGGAATTCGTAAGGTGATCGAGATGACTAACTATAAACTACTATATAGCAATTAGCAAACCGGCCAACCCGACCCGTTTTCCGTTTTCGAGGACAAGTCAGAGGCAGAGAATTGCCTGGAAGGCGATTATTGCACCGATTGTACAGTTTCGATCTTCATTGCGTTCGCCGAAAGGCCCGAAACCACCGCTTAAATTTGGATTAAAAAGTCAAGTGACTTTTTTTTTGTTTCTATTCATATTTTTTTGCATTTGTTTGTTTTGTGACAACAGGCTTCGGTCCCGACAAAATTTAAAAGACTTGATAATGCCTAATAAGTTTTGGAACGTGATACCTTGTAAGTTTTTACTTTTTAGTAAAAAGTAAGAATTACGATCGAAACCTAATTTTTTTAAATAAAGACAAAAATAAGTCAATAAGCCAAATTTTTCGTCTTTATTTTAAAAAAATTGGATTTCGATCGTAATTTTTTAGTTTTTAGATTTCTCTTGTCATGAATAAGCAATAATCTCCAAAAAATTGACGAAAAACTAACAAATGTGAAAAAAAATTGAATAAAGACAAAAAAAATAAGTCATTTAGCTTATTTAACCGAACCGCCCTAAAAGTCTTTGAGAGAGAGAGAGAGATAAATTGTAAGGGAATCAGAGAGAGAGAGAGAGAGAGAGAGGGAATCTGATTGAAGTGAATAAAGAAGACCAAATTTGGTCCAGGAGCGATTAACTTTTGTGCAGGAATGGGTATTCTAGGTCGAACCCATATTTAACCCACTCTCAACCCATCTAAACCCATATAAATATGGGTTGATATGGGTTCAACCCATATTAACCCATGACATAATATGGGCGGATTGGGTTGGGTTATAAGTGGGCGGATTTGGGCGGGTTAAGAAATATGGGTTTGAATTGCCACCTCTACCTGAAACTACCGAAACGGAAGCTGCCCGGTCTAAAAACAATGGTACTCACACTAGAACAAGAGAAGCTACCACCCATCCTGATAAAAAAGAAGCTTCCAGTTCTGAATATATGGAAGTAACTAATCAGAAAGTTGAATCAGATTCTAGTTTGGAATCCCAATCTGCCAAAAGGAGGAGGAGACATACTAAACGAATTGTATTTTCTGATTCAGATTCGGAAAGCGATTTGTCCAGGGAGGATCTGTTGAAAGTTATGGCAGATAAGGAAGAACTCCTGAAAGGGAAGGACAAAGCAATTGAGATGATGTAAGAAAAAGTTCTCCTGGCTGATGCTGAAATGGCAAATGTCATGTTAAGGACAAGACGTGAAGCAGCAAACTCCAAAAAATTTGCCATACAGGTTTGTGTCCTTTTAAATAATGCTGTCTAATTTTTAAGGTGGATCCAACCCTCAGTTTTTGTTGTGATTTGCCGATTTATAAGTCTTACTTGCTCTTTGTTTGCACATTATGCTGCAGAGTTTTGCAAAGAGTTTACTGGATGTTGCAGATAATTTGGCTAGAGCTGCTTCTGTTGTTGAAAACAGTTTCTCAAAGATTGATGCATCTAAAGACACTGCTGGAGCAGTGCCCCTTTCTCAAAACACTTCTTGAAGGTGTTGACATGACGGAAAAGCAACTTCTAGAGGTATATTAAACATATTGCTCCAGAGCAATTATGGTGAGATATCATGCATTCCTTTACTCTTGCATGTGTGTTTCTTTGTATTTCCATCCAAACTGCATTCCATACTAGCGGCTGGTAATTTCTTGGCCATCTGGAATACTGCAGTCGTTGCTGTATGCTATCATTTATAATGGTTCAAATTCGATTTGTTTTGTTACCTTATAACATTTGTATCAAGATACAATTTCTTATTAGGTTTACTGAATGTTTGGTTCAGGTATTCAAAACGTCCGGAGTGGAAAAATATGACCCCACAAATGAGCAATTTGATCCTAATAGGCATAATGCAGCATTCCAAGTTCCAGATGCTTCTAAGCCCCCTGGCACTATAGCTATTGTTCTGAAGGTAATTTCTTTTCTTCCTCTTTGCTATCAATAAATTAAGACTAGCCAATTTTCTAAGATATGAAGTGTCATCCCTAGATGTTTTAAATATATAAGCTTTTTACTCAATTATTCATGCAAGTATTCACGACTTTATCATCTCAATTGAAGGCATTTTTTTATCTTTTTGAAATTACCAAAGTCAGTCACCTGCATCTCTCTCTCTCTTTATCATCTCAATTGAAGGCATTTTTTTATCTTTTTGAAATTACCAAAGTCAGTCACCTGCATCTCTCTCTCTCTTTATCATCTCAATTGAAGGCATTTTTTTATCTTTTTGAAATTACCAAAGTCACTCACCTGCATCTCTCTCTCTCTCTCTCTCTCTCTCTCTCTCTCTCTCTCTCTCAGGATTTTGTATTTACTATTTCAGAATGCATAAAATTAGGTAGTTGTCTACAGATGGTCAGTAACAAGCAAAATGGTGTAATGTGCTTTCTGTGCTGCAGCCAGGATACATGCTGCACGATCGAGTTCTTCGGCCGGCTGAAGTAGGCGTAACAGTAGACATGGCTAATGAGTAGTGAGACAAACCAAGGCTCTGAATCTTGAAGGAAAGATTGTTCACAATATCTACGAGGCCATATGAAACCTGCCTATGAACAGAAGAAAGCATGATTCCCCTATTAGATAATCTTTGGCTGATGCGCCTAGTCTTAGTACAAAGATTTGGACAAACGAAAATTGACCCAGTTTTATATCTCTCAATTCAATTTGAATTTGGCTTATGATAGGGGAGATTATTCAGTCATTCAGCTCCATCTTTGTTGCTCTTGTGGATATTAATTTCCAGAAACCGACTCAGTCAGGATGCAGAGGGAGGCTAATTCTCACTTATGCATGGTTTTTTTCCTGTAATTAATAGAACAATGTGGCCTTAGTAGCAGGATTCTTCTAAAATGGGTGCGCTCCCAAGACGGGAGCGCGAATCGGCGCCCCAAGATGGGAGCTTGACGGGAGCTCGCTCCCCTTGAGACGGGAGCTCGCTCCCAACTAATATGGGAGCTTATTGGGTGGTTAAGGCAAGTATTCTCTTATTCTTAAGGGATGTATGCCATTGTGGAAATAAAAATATGAAAATCTTATCACTCAAGAAGTTTGGCAAATTGAAAATATCTAACTTCTTATAATTACCCTTTAAGATCATGAAAATTCTCATAAGTAATCAATTTTCCTTCAATGGTTAAGTATTTAAAGATACTTTATATACGTATTTATATGAAATCTATATACGCTTCTTAGGCGCTCCCAACCTTAGGAGCTTCTAGGTGCCTCCGCTCCCACGCTCCCGCTCCCGCTCCCGCTTCGTGCTACTAAGAATGTGGCATTTTTCTCTTTGCCCAATGGTTTGTTTATTGGAATAGAGCTCTGTGTCCTGGTTTTTGTGCTAATGGTTTATTGAGACCCATTTTCATCGTTCACTGTTTTTTTGTTTCACTCTCCATTGCTGACATCGGCCTTAGACTCCGCTATGACTAATTCTTGAGTCGATGTAGTCTCCGTATAAAGTAATCATGGGATTAAAATGCAAAACAGTAAATGAAATCAAATCTCTGCTTTTTCCCTCTCCTTCAACAGAGTTTTCATGTCAGTACAGATAAATCTTTCACGATTGCAAATTTCTGCAGTGTCTATTGATAAACTCTACTCCAATTTTTTGGGTGAATGAATCAACAAAATTAGACTTCGGTCTACCCGTGTTTGTCTGGCATTTTGCATTAAGCATAAAGATTTTATTAGATGCATAATTACCCAAAACAAATAATTCCTTGCCCCCAAAAAAGATATTAGATGCATGCATCGTCTCCTCAACCCTTTTGGTCTCCCATAATTGTCTCTCTTTTTTTATTATTTTACAAACAGACAATTTCATGGCTCAAAAAGTACAGAAAATTGACCGGAGGCTACAAAATCTCAACATCCAAAGCCCATCATTAGGTACAAAGACCTCAACTTTCAGGTTATTCAAGGATGAATTCACAAGGGTTTGGTAGATATTCACCCAAGTACAATAAAGAAAGTTCTACATAGGGAGAGAACGCAAATGGAGATGACCCCTTACTTTTGGGGAGTTAATAATTTGAGGGGTGCGAAAATCACTTCCCTTACTTTTTACCCAATATGAGCAACAAATTGGCAATATATACATCGTCAAATATTTGTATTATGTTAAATTGTTTGATTCTCGAATTCAAACATGCCTCGAATACATAAATTTCACAAAGTGTAATATAACATATGTTATTGCTCTCGAGATGTTAATGTTACTATTAATTCCGTTAAAACACGTTTCTGCTAACCAAATGGCATTTTACTGAGAATTTTGGAAGTTAAATTTAAGAAAGTACTTTTGGGTGGGGTGGTTACGAAAATCGTTTTCGGTCGGGATGACGGTTTCCTGAAATTTCCATCAGACCGAATCGAACCGAACGACTATTTATTTATATAAATATCGTTTTATATATATTTTACATATATATACTTAAAATTAAATGAAAATTTTATATTTTGGAAGGACCGAATTCTCCAATCGGACTGATCTCACCCCGAACCGAAAACTCAACTTCGGTCGGGAATCACCCCTATTTTGGGGACACGAAAAAACATAGGGAAAAAAAAGAGAAGGGAAAAGGAGTGCAAAAAGGTGACTGTTCGATTAGGCCAACCCATTAGGCGTTGATTGGGCCTTGGAAGCACCGGCCCGTTATCCTTCCACCGTAGAGAGCGGGAGGTGATCGTTGCTCTGTGAAGCCAGCCTTACGCTTTGCCCTCCGCTCTAAGGGCAACGAAACCCAAGCCTTCGCTCGAGTCCCGCAGCCCAACTCTCCACTTGGAGCGGGCGGGCCAGGAAATAGCAGCCAGAGGCCCTACCATCTGGATTAGGCCAATGTCCAGTCACCCTGATGCCCCCACTCGGGTCACAGGCTAGCGTTACCCAGCCCGGCGATATTAAAGTCTATCGTGCAGCTTAATATAGCAGGAAAGATTAGTATTCCTGCTCGATGTGGGACAAATGAGAATAAGCTTTCTCTCTCATTCTTTATTCGTCTCTCTCTCTTTCCCTCTCTGTGTTCCCATTACCTGTGTTTATGGCTGTGATGATGGAGTTTGAAGCTCCAACAACCACTCAGACATAGAATAGGTTGGATAGGGACAGAATTCGCCGTGTTTCTTTTCTCTCTCTCTCTCTCTCTCTCTCTCTCTTCATCAGATGACAGAAAAACTATGAAAACAGTTAGTATTCCTAATATGAAGTGGTTGTTCAAAGCACCTGCGTAAATTGTTTTTGTTTCACTGGTTTTGGTTGCAAATCGCATTTCAAACTGCCCCTTCCCACCGCCTTGTTAATTCTTTTCAGAGTCTTCTCTGAACCAATAAAAAGAGTCTCGTGTACGCATGAATGTTCGAATTTGGGTAGGAAAGCGGGTTTTAGCTTACTTTTGTGTTTCACTCGTGATTCTGGTTGAAAATGTTGTGAGAATACTTCACCTTTCACTGGCAAGCGCCTCAAATCCAGGTTGAGGGACTGTTTGTTGCCTTACATCATCTACAAAAACACGTGCTATGGCGCAAGCAAGGAAGAAATATACATGTAGGTTTGCATTTGATTTTTCAGATTTCAAATCAATGGGTGAAATATAAATGGATTTCAAGTAATCGTTAGTTGGGAGCCTCCCCGATAAGAATTCCAACGAACACAAAAATCCTTCAATCCTTCCATTAGGCCTCACGTATTGGAATTGCATCACAAATTTCTAATCTCACTAAGTTTCGGATGAATCGGTTCACGCATTCAGATTATGAAACAATTACTCAAAAGCTCTTTTGCGCATGTGCATGTACTCTATTGTAGTCTAGTCTTTAAAATCCCAACACCGCGGAAGAATCAAGAGATGAAGAATCAAAAGAAACATCAAAGACCTATTAGTTGTTCACTTCTACAATTTTTAAAACAAACGAGCAACACTCTGATCACATTAAAGGGTTCTGTCTTTTCGCAGAACAGTTGGTTTCCGAAATATCGAAAATTTTACAAACACAATCAAAATGCATCAGGCACAATGGAATCCCTTGTTCACCCAAAGCTGAACAGGTTCAAAAGCATGATCACCATTAGCCATCATTACATGTTGAATGGTAGTTTCATGACATAGTACTGCATATCTTTCACTAACACTACATTTACATATCAAGATAAACCATAAACCAATACTAGAGCTCGATTACAGAGAGAAGGAAATTTGTCTGTCTTCACCAGAACATATATTCATGCACATGAGGCACCAAGACTCAAGCTCTGCCATAAACCCATCCGAGCCCACTCTACCCAACTTCGCCTCCTTGGTTTTTCATGTTTGATTCATCGTTGTCATCGCAGCCCGTATCCAAATTCAAATGGCTACTACTTGAGGGTTGTCCGGTCAACGCGTTCTTGTTGGTTGCCTGCAATTCAAAACCATACACTTATCAATAACTGTTAATGATCGACGATCACAAAATATAGCAAAGCAAGCAATTGCATCTTTTTCTTTGACCGAGAAGCATAGCTGGAATTAGAGACTTAGGTTTTATTACCGAGCATAAAACCTGGAAATATACTGAATAGGCTCCCAAACTAGAACAACACCCGAAACTGGAAGTGGAATTTTTCAGGAGGACAAATAAACAACCTGCATTTTGTTCCACGATAGCAATCTCAGTTACACCGGGCTTTTCATAGGCATCATCATAACTCTGGCATGTAGTTTCCGTCGAACAGGTGTTCCAAAGACTCATCAAACTTCATGCAAATAGGACAAAGTTTTAGATTGAGCACAACGTCTTCGAAACGGATTTTCCTTGGTGGCGAGTAGACCAACACTTGTAAAATGATAAGCAGGAGTTGACATTGGATTATGCAACAAAGACTATAACCGAATACTTCATACCGCGAAGGCAAGTAAATCTAGCGAGTATATCAGCAACTTACTGCCTTACTTTGCACCCAGCGAGATAGGGGGGGGATTACATTTGCTCTCCTTCCTATTCCAAACAGCAACGTCGCACCTACAAACATGCCAATCACCATTAAACCTCTTGTAATTTCAACACGAAGAAATGTAGTCTCCCAAATATCTTCCAAATATTTATAGAGTACTCAGGTGTGTATGTCTTTCAAATATGTCTTTCAATATCTCCGGAAATATCGAAAGTGCTTTGCAGTATAATTACATATCATCCTAAGCATAGCCATACGATAGTTCTGCTACAATACGTTTCAATTATCAGTTCCAATCGTGATATTTTAACATACAATAAGGCATTAGCAGAAGAGAGCAACTTTGAACTTCACAAATAATAGTATCGAAGTCAGTGACAAAGTATATTAGCTCAAACAAAGTAAAGAAATTCAACTTCATACCCAGCATTTATAAGATTTTGAGCCATTGGTGAGCCCATAATTCAAAGACCAAAACGCCAAAACGTGCTGACATTTCATCTGCTGCAATGGAAAAACTAAATTTTCAACATAAGGGGAAAACCAGTTCAAAAATTTGTAAGGGAAAAACCCAATGACAAATGGAGAGTTGAATTGCTTGGAAACTAAAATGCTCAATTGAAATTCCAACAAAACGACTATACTTCAATACCCAACTGGGAAATTCCTTTTTTTTTTTTTTGGTGGGTGAACAAACCTAACTGGGAAATTTACGAAAACTAAAACCTGAAACAAAAATTCAGAGAGAGAGAGATGCAGATACCTCTGGGACGAGAAAGCCTTGGACGAAAAGGAGGAAATGGGTTTTTTGAGGTAGAAGAGATGGGTCGGGCTGTGAAGTGAATGGGTATACCAGTGGAGAAGCTTGAACGATTTGCAATGGATTTTGTTTTGGGAAATGTTTGGAAATGGAGAATTTTAATAAGAATTGAAAGCAATTGGGATTGAGGAGGATCATTGCCAGCAGAGCACGATATATGGCATATGCCAAAAAAAAAAAAAAACCGCGTTTGAAAAGCGAGAGTTCTGGTTCTAAAGACTTCGCAGGATCAACGTGCGAAGTATGTTTAAATAACGCAAGATGCATTAATAATCAAATATGGACTTATATTAGGTTTTTCCCACAAATCTAAATCGTTCATATTGTATAAATCATCAAGAGTAACCAGAACTGTACACAAAATTCATGAAACAATTATTTTCAAATATTTCAAAATCCCTATAACAAATTTTATACTCCTGCATAACTAGAAAAAAAAAAATGTCAAATGAAAACGCAAAGCTTGTCCAAAGATTTAACACTAGGCGTCATGCTTCAAAAGGTGCCTCTAGCTCCTGGAATATCTGCCCAAGCTTCATGTACAGTTCCTTCTGCTCCTCAAAAGTCAAGTTCCTTATTATCTGAATCAAAGAAACAATAAGAACATAAGAGCTCAATATTGCACACGGATTAATAGTTTGACGCCCGTGCATGGTATCACAATTCAGAAACTAGGATGTAAGAAAAAAACAATCCTGATGCATAATAGCTTCTTGGAAAATCATTGCTGATAACAAAAAATAAGTGAGAAACGCATCAGTTTTGCCTCACATCTAATGAAATCTCATTACCATGATTAGCATTCCAAGTCTAGAGGTATTTCGCCAATCGTACCATTCCCACAAGGTCTAAAGCATAAGTGTATAAGGCATGGAATTTACCTGATCCAAAAGCACCTCAACTGGATAGATTTGAGGAACAATGAAAGACTGATGATAGATGTAGGCAAAGACGGCTATAACCATCTGCAGATACATGGTAAAGAATCAATTAGATTTCAATGCCTTTTCTTGTTTTTCTTTTCTACAAGGCATAACAAAAATACAAGGATGCTGCCTTGCTAGATTGGCAGATTTAAGGCGTCTTGAGGTAAATAATTAAATGAATAAATGTCTTCAGCAGCTGACCTGGCAGTCCATTCTGTCAGTAAAGCCACCATGTCCAGGAATACTATTACCAAAATCCTGCGATAATTGTGGAAGAAGGCTCAGGATAAGTTACTATTGATCTCATTCAGATAATGAGGTTTAAGCAAAACAAACAATACACTAGATGAACCTTAATTTTGAAAGCTCTCTTGAAGCCACTTGCAAAGAATCCTCCAAAAGGTGCTATAATTGACGCAAATAAACCCAAGCCCAAAGCATGCCATTGAACAGGAAAAACTGATATCTCTTTCCATGGAAACTGCAAGATTCAGTAAAAAATGACATGGTAAAAACATCATACATGATTATTTTTTGTATATGAACAGGACACAAAGTAGATGCTCACCATCTAGGTAAAGACACACAAAAAAAAAGACATTAGTATTTTAGTATGCGACTCACCCATTGAGGAACCCATCCATGCAAAGAATAGTAATCTGGCTTAAAAAGCGGACCAGGATCACATTGAAGCCAACCAGTTGATAAATCCTACGGACATCCACTGGATAAACATTTTTGGAATAGCAATGCAGAGTTCTTCACATGTGGACTGATTGTATTGGTCAAAAAACTTACCTTCCGTGGACAAGTCAACCATTGAAAACGGCCCAAGATGTTCGCGAGCTGCATGCAAGATGGTGGAAGCATCATTAAAGATACCCAATCAAATCTCTTTTTCCCAAATAGAGACTCAATGCCATGACGTAATGATAAAATCTCAAAAACTTTGTTTTGGTACAAAGGACACTACCAACAAACAAAAGAAAATTACACCTCTCAAATGAGGTCCTTGCTATGTAAGCAGCAAAAAGTTCCCCAACTAGGTGAAGAGTTAAATGCCCCCAGCAGGATGAAAAAAAAGGCCCATAAGTTAATCCATGATGAGTTAGCTTGCTCACCACAAACGCTGAGATCATGGTTGCTACCGATGCTCCAATGAAACCCTCCCATGTTTTCTTCGGAGACAGCTTGATCAAAGGTGTTCTCCCAAAAAAGAAGCCAAAGATATAAGCAGCTACATCATTGATAGCAATAAGTGATGCTGGAAGAAGAAACCTGCATATATATCTACACCATCTGAAACAGCCCATGCAGTGGATTGAAGTAAAGTAGAAGTACATTGAAAAAAAGTTTACATATCTAAGAGTTTCAGTTCAATAGGAATTGAAGTAATTACCAAGCATTCATATACTTGAATACTCGTGTATGATACTTGACACAATGATAAGGGTACGGGCTCCATGTCAGAGTATATAGTTAGATATTCACCTAGCAAGCGTTTGCTGTAATTCAAATTTACAATGCACTACACGTGAAACTCATAAATTTTGCATGAAACGCTAGAAGACACTTTGTAAACACTATTGATTAGAGAAAATAACAGAGATAATGTCAGAGAATTGAACATTGTGGCATATCCGCTTGTCCTTGAGGTGGGGACTATAAGAAATCAGACACTTATTACAAATATCCGCACTGACACCAATACCCAAGTTCATGAAACATAGACGAAAAGAAAGAACTATTGTGGGAATCACATTACCAGAAGATGCCTTCAAAAATATTGGCAACCGTAAATGATGATTGGGTGAAGACAACAATGAGAATCATGTGTGTCCATGCGTACTGGCCGAACTGATACTTATACATCTTCTTCTTCTTCAATGTAAGGATGAACCACATGAATCCTGTACCAAATACATGAACATCACGAATACTTTCAAAGACAACTCATTAACATAGTCAGTCAACAAACTTACGAGCTGAACAGCCAAAAGCAAGCACAAAGTAACCAGAACTCAATTATAAGATAGAAGAAAAGAACAGTTCTGATTCCTGAAGATAGATGTGTCAAATGACTCAAATTGAGTGGACGCATAAGTGCACTTGACATACAGTTTTTTTTGCGTGTAACACTGTGACTACTCGTATAAGAAATGAACCAACCTGCGATATATAAGAAATAACAAATAACCATCTGATACTTGATAAAGCCACTCAAAAGCTTATAGAAGAACTTCTCCGAAGTTACAGTATCCACAAGCTGCTGACTGAGAATGCGGCCATATACAAACAACATCGCTGTGAAGAAAAAGTGCCTAAAACAACATGTAATGCTTACAATTAGCATCAAATGTCTACACCAAAAGCTTTATTTTTAATTATTCAACAGTAAGGAGCCGAACAAGGCTTTCACGTGCAAAACATCAATGTGCAAAATTATTCAGGGGTAATCTTCTTACCAGTTGAGGAGCCGAAATCCTGGAAGCCACCTATCTTCATGAGCTCGTCTGAGTAAATTAAACAGCTCTCCGGCCATAATTATTTGGATAACAACCACCACTGCCCAAATATAGAGGTGACCCAAATAGATAATAAATGCAAAGCCTGCAAGCATCCACAGAGTGGAGTATGTGCGAATCCACAGTGATTTGTATTTGTTCTCGTCATTGGCAAGGAAATGGTTTCCATCTATTTTGCTTAAGTCAGCAGGAATCTAACACCAAAACAAAATTTGGATCAGTCTTCTGATCAATCTCAGTTCAATAGCAATCCACAATACAAATTACTTTCATTCCAACTTGTGTGCAAAAGATACATCAAGTGTCTTGTAAATTCAGGTAGGGGGAGGGGGATAGAGAGGGAGAATATAATATCCGTGCTAACCTCATTTGAACGTCTCCTATGCCGAATTCGAGCAGTGGGTGTTGATGGTGCACTACCACTGTGACCTCTTTGCATTGTTTCTTAGAGTTCTCTTTCACTGAATGATTCCAAGAAGGAAAGAAAGAACAGCTTGGCATCCATTATTTACTTAACATCATTACATGAGGAAAAAGTAAATTTCCACTTGTTTAAATAGAAATAAAAACTCAAGTAGCTTAAAATTGAATAATAGGCTACTCCAACCATGGAAAATGGAGAAGTTCTTGTGCAAGAGGTTCTAATAGCTAGGAAATAAGTGAATAAACACCATTCCAACATATTACAATTAATTTGTAGCTGTGCACATAGGCAAGATATGATTCTGCAGAGAATTTTATGTACTGTATTGGCCATTATATTTATACATCTGCTCAATAGTAAGTTTGCACACAAACACCACAAGGTTATGAAAGACTTGGCATTAGAACTCACTTATGCTCGTACTGAAGGCACTGCCTCTAACTTCAATAAACAACATGATAACTAGGGAGCATAGAAAATGTACAACTCCCGAACACAAAGAAATGATGAAACAAGGCGAGTAATGAGCTAGGAAACAAGCCACAAACAGCTCTCCATTCCCTACTAATCATGAACAAAGGACTCCCCTTAAAAGGTTTTGTCACTAAAGCCTTCAAGATCTTAAAACTTATCCAAAAGATCATTGTGTTTCTCTCCAACTTTTTCCTTTCGGATCGGCAACTATGATACAAACTAATGTGACCTGGGATGTGGTACTCATTCTTGCATATACCAAAGCTAGCTCTAGAAATCCTGCAACCTACAACTTTTGTGCCCTACAGTCCTTTTCCTACCTTAAGCTCACTTTTAATCCAAAGTGATTAAACACAAAATATTTGTTGGGCCCAAAGTGCCCCCATGGATTTGGTTACACAATGCTACTCTTTGTGACCGCTCTAAAAACAAACTTGCAGGTGCGATGTCGAATACCATAAAAGACTTAATTGAAGTCATCGCTAACACCAATTGGTTTTAGGAGAGATGGTGGAAAGCGGTCCGACAAATGGTATCAGAGTTAGGAAGCCATGAGTTCGAGTCGTGGGAGCGTCATCGGAGGGAGGGATTGTTGGATCTGGAGTGCCCCCATGGATTTGGTTACACAATGTCACTCCTGACGACAACTCTATAAACTGACTTGCGGGTGCGATGTCTAATGCCATAAAAGACTTAAGTGAAGCCATAGCTAACACTAATTGGTTTTAGGAAAGATGGTAGAAAGCGGTCCGACAATATTGACAAGGAAAAGACTAGAAAAACTACATCCATAGTACCGATGCCACCATGAGTAAACCCTCAAAATCACAATTTAATGGTTGTTTGATTTCTTGGAGTAATGGGTACAAAGAATTCACAATCGGTGATTATATTCTTTATTGTATCACCATAATATCACAGACAAGAATTATTTCTACACTCCTTACATAGAAATTGTAGAAAAGTAGCACATCTAGTCAAACAGCAAAGGACAAAACAATGCAGAGAGAAAAAGACAAGAGACAATTACAACGATGGCTGCTGATATGGCACGGTAAAATTAGATGAGTCAAAATGTTGCCTTTCCCCTGGCAACTCAATAATTGTCCTGGCATTGGCATCACCCGTCATTTTATTTTAACAGAAGCGTCACCCAAACATTGAATCAAGGGTCCTTCTATTGAGTATTGACAGCCCAAGCAAAGATAAAAGACAAAACACACACACACATACTCCAGTACACTTTTTACACTTTTCAATAAAATTTCACACTTTTATACACTTTTAAGTTTTAACTCATTTCAAAACACTTTTCAAACATTAACGTCAGCCTACTGGGATTTCTTTAGCACGTTCCTTGAATCAATAACAATAAGGTGAATAACAAGAGCAAGAATCAAGATTGCATCAAAACAAAAAAGAAAAGAAAGAAACATGAGCAAGAAAAGATAAAGAGCTGCTTTTGTTTGAATTTGTAATCAGATAGCCATCGTGAATCATGGGCATGCATTTAAAAACGGGGAAAATAACATTAATCTACGAATTGTACAGTATAACGATGCATATAAGTATAGAAAGAACAAAAAGTATATATGCGGAGAGAGGGAGAGAGAGAGACAGAGAGAGAGAGAGAGAGAGAGAGAGTACGGCGATTGATTAGAGACGGTGGGAAGATTGGACGGACTTTCTGTTTCAGAGATCTCACTGGCTCAGCAAGACGAGGAAAAACAGGAAGTGGAAAATGTTTTCTGGATCGAAAATGGTGACAAGAAGAATTTGGCGGAATACCCCACTTTTCGCGCACTAAAAAACGAAAGATTAGGTGTGTATGACGTCAAAATTAAGAAAGATACGAGGAGGTGGTGCCCCACTTTTATAAAAAGTATTTTTTTTTTTCAAACGAAACTAATTTCAAACTCAAATATAATGAAAGTGAAAAAATAAAATTTTAATTTTTTTTGCACCGTTTAAAAGATCTTAAAAGATCTATAAAACAATATCTATATTGATAGAAAAATTATTTGCATAAATACATAATTTTTAATCTTGAAATTACCTTTTTTCAAAAGTTATTTTTCTATAAAAGTGGAACACCCCTGAGTATATTGAAAAAATTACTAGTGATTAATTTTCACACTGCTTATCTTCTTCCTTTTGCCGCGCGTAAACTAATAATGTTAGTAGGATCAAAAAACAAAAAAACTAATAGGGCTAGTCTTATCTCATGAAAAAAAATTCCGACATGGAAAGCTACCATTGCGTGTTGCATGTAAGTTCTAACTTCACAAATAGGCTTGGCAATCGGACCCATTGCGAATTGCATATAAGTTATAACTTCACAAATAGGCTTGGCAATCGGACCCGTTTCGCCCTGAAGCCTCCTCGCCCCACCCCGAACGGAGCGGATTTTCACAACATTTTTTGGTGTAGGGTTAGGGTCGGGATAAAAAATTTAACACCTGACCGAGTTTAGGTAGGGTTTGCGGTGACAGTACCCCACCCCTCAACCCGTCCCGAAAATGTTTTATGCAGAAAATTTTATTTTTATTCTTGTATTTTTAGCCTTACAACTTAAATACTACATAAAATTTTAACTATTTCTTCCATTTTGCTTTTAGATATTAGATTTTGGTTAAGTTGTAATAGTTATTTTGTGAGTTTTTATTATTTGTGCTCACTTATTTTGGGGTTTAGAACATATTTTCTCAATAGAAAAAAAAAAAGAAAAAGAACGGGGTGGTTGGGCTGGTATACCTGGCACGTGATAGGGGCGGGAGTACCCATACATTACCCTGTCGAGTTTCAGGGCGAGGATAAACTTTTGGGTCAACGTATGGCAAAACACACCCCGTCCCACCTTGTTGCCATTCCCTACTCACACATGCAAAATTTTCTTTTTTGGAGGAATAGAGCAAGAAACTCCATTACATGGCCAAAAAAGCACAATTGTGCTATAGTTGGTTCGATTATAAGACACACCAGCGATGAGCGAAGACCAATTAAGAGCCCAAGAGACTGAACAAAACTGAATACAGTTCCGCAAAAATACAAAATACACAAAAAGTATGCTATCGCCAAAAGATAAAAGCCCACAAAAAGGTCTAAGGACACCGACGACGAGTTGAGCCCAACAAAGATTTAAGGAACGGAGCACAACATGAAAAGTGTGCATGGGGCGATACAAGAACATTACAAAAACAAATACAAAAGATGATGGATTACTCTCCAATCAATTTTTTATTGAACTCCCCACCATACTAAATACTCCCACCGTCCCAATTTCACTGTCCCATACAGTTTTTCCTGCATTTTCAAAAATATATAATTCTACATATACTATTATTTTTAATTTTTCTTACACCAAATTAAAGTACTAAATGAGCACATTAATTTGGTGTAAGAAAATAAAAAATAATATTATGTAGAAGTATATTTTTTGGGGGTTCAAAATTGCACAAAAAACTGTACAATACATTTAAATTGGGATTGAAGGAGTAGTATGCAATGGAAAAAAGACTTAAGAGCATCAAGAGTCGATACTCTAGAAGTACATAATGATTTTCTCTTGATATGATCATTTTAACCTATGTGACAAATTGAACCCAATTTTATTAATAGATTCAAGCTCATCTACTAAAAAATAGATTTAATCTAACTCATTTATTAGTTGGGTTAGAATGAATCCTAACCCAACAAACTTATTTTTTAATTGGGCCTCAATTGGGCTTCGATTGGGTCAAATGACCCAACAAGTGATGAATAACCCATCAAAGAAAAACCTTCGTCAGTGGATCTCCTTCCTCTCTCGCCGACTGAATCGCTTCTCTCTGGTTCGTTCTCTGATTCGTCTCTTCAGGTACGTCTCTCTCTCTCTCTCTCTCTCTCTCTCTCTCTCTCTCTCTCATCTGTGTTTCGTGCAGAAAACCGAACCTCTATCGAAACCCTAGACCCAAACATACACTTATTAGCTCCCTCTCCCTGTTTAATTTCTGCGAAAGAAAACCTTGGAGGAAGAAAGGGGGATTGGGAGGAACCCTTTGCAAGAATCTGTACTTGGTCTACCCATTAGGTAAATTCGTGCATATCATGATTTTTGTCGGGTGGAAATGTTTAGAAGTTATTGTTCAGCAAAAATTTCTAGCTGCCGAGCATGATCTTTTTTGTCCACATAGAAGAATGCATTTGGTGAATGCAAAGGGTGGTTGTTGCTTTTTTCCTTCTAAATGGTGTTTCCTCGTAGTCAGCTTAATTATCAGCAGTTGGACCATGAGTTTCATTTTAATGTGAGGATTAGCATTCAGATCAATTCTGAAGTTACTTTGGCTTGTCCTAATTATGGAAAATGCTTCATCCTTGATGAACCGAGACTGAAATCACTGAATCATTTATGGTTTGGTATTTTGAAGTTCTCTGCTAATATCATTGTTTTATAAGTACACTATTTCTTATTCCAAAATGTCCCTCCACTAATGAACACCTTCAATCTAAGTTTTTAGAGTGGAACAATGTTTGGCTTTAAAACTTGTGAACATCTGATGAGCTGCCTGAGGTCAAACTAACCGAAAATCATTACTTTATTGGCAAGACCTTAATTGATTGGTCATTGGTCATCGCCCCGCTTGCATAAAGATCATATGATGTATACATTTTGAAATCTTATTCTCCACTCCCTCTGTTTTTTAATGTGGCACTTGACAAACTAAATTAACAATATAAAACTGTTTTTCGCATCCAATGGTACATAGGTTCTTTGAGTGCACAAGAACAGTTGACGGTCGCAATGGCGTTTTATGGTAGACTTGGAAGTCTCATGAGGCAGACCGTTTCCCAGCCAAGTGGGCAAGTTCCCATGGCATCTATGCTTAACACCATTCGTTCCATGTCATCTACAAAGCTTACCATTAAAGGTATATACTTGAGTATCGTTGTGTAATGTACTCAACGTTGTACAAATTATTAATTGTCTTTGAAACTGGATCAAACTTTCCGGCCTTTTTTTCAGGTCTTTCTTTTGGAACGAATGACGATTCTCTCAAGGACGCGTCTTCGGGCTTTGGTTGGAAGATTGGATTGCCTAAATCACGAGTCTTATATACTGTGTTACGATCACCTCATGTTGATAAAAAGTCCAGAGAACAATTTGAAATGGTAACCAAGAAAAAACTGCTGGTCATGAATACAGACTCGCATGAATTGCGCAATAAGTTATTTTGGTTGAAACGCCAGCGCATATTTGGAACTCAATGTGAAATCCTAGTTTCTTGCAAGACCCGTTTGGATAAGGGTCAAGTTGTGGATGGTGAGTTTAAATCTGCTGTGAATGAATTTACAAGCTCCCAGAATCCAAAAGCTAAGTTGTTTAATTGGGGTAAACCATAACATGTACGAGGATAAAGTTGGTTATTACGGTATCGGTTTATTGAGCCAACCAATGGCTTCTATGGTACTCTGTTATCGTAGCCTCACAGCTGCACACATGATAGGATAGGTGCACGATAGTGTGTGATTATACTTACAATCTCTTTTTTAGAGTTTAATTTAGGGGTTGTCCTACTGTTTTCACTTTTCACATGTATCATCTAAAGGTGAATTGGTTACTAAAGGTTAAGTACAACTGTATAAGCTTTTCGAGATAGTAGCTACTGTTTTACTTGGGGCGGTGTCCATTATTCGAAACAAAAAAAGTGTTGCCAACTGTTTGTACTCAGCTTGATATCTACACTTGGAAATTGTTGGAACGTTACGTCTATTTTTGGAGTATGGCTGACCAAATGTTTTGGTGATGACCCTGTAATCAACATTCTTGTTAGTTTTTTTAAGAATTTTTTATCTGAACATTCTTGTTAGTTGATTCTTGGCTCCAAATATGTACACTTTAGTTGTCTGTTTTCAAGATATAAATTTGAGTCATAGTTGCTATCGTTTATTTGTGCTGGCCTCTGTCTCTTAGCTTCTGTGATTCTTTCTGCATAAGGTGTTGAATATAAATCTTATAGTGCACAGAGGGGAGACCGTACGCAAAACACACACACACACACAAGACTTGTGGGTTGTATGGTATGTTTACATAACATGTGGATATCCTGACAGTCTATTGACTCAGATGTGTTTCTGTGTTTCTATAGCACCAGTCCACGGGTTGTTTTTGGTGACTTAAACAGGAGTGTAATTTTTGGTTTCTTCCCCTCTTATCTCTTTTTCTACTCTCTAGATTTCCTATATGGGATGTGGTAGTATATGGCCTTGTACTCTTGTTTCTATGCTCAACTTGTACATGGTTTTGGTAGCACTGCAAAGGTCATCACCGACAGCGATGCAGGGAGATCAAGAGGGTTTGGTAGCCAGCTCGGCAGTGTCGGCCATGGATGGACAGGTTATAATCAAACTTAGGAAGCTTTTTTTTCACCTTTGTTTTTTGGGTTTTAGTGCAGCTAGCTTATTTGTCGCTTTTTTTTTTTCAGCCTCTTGACGTCCTAACATCCACGTGAGCTATGCTAATGATAGACCACCTGCCCCTCGTGGTTATGGTGGATGCAGCGGCAGCTATCGTGGCGGTTTTGGTGATGCAAGAAGAGAGAATGATGGTTTCTGAGCACTGTTAATCGGACTGCCGATCGGTACCATGGGCTATGTTATGTTCATTGTTGTGTTCCACATTGGATTTTCCATAACTTGTTTTGGGTTATGAATGCTTTTTAAGGAATACTAGTTTGCCAAGAACTTGAAAAGTTGAAATCATGTTTATCAGAGATGGAATTTTAAGCTGTTCATTTTTTTTTTTGACAAATAAGATCATCCCATTTAAGCTGTCCATTTTTTATACAGGGCACTTTAACTAGTTTATTATGACTGCAAACAACCATATTCATCGAATGGTCCAACCAAATGTAATTTGGAAAATATTCATGATTAAAAATTGTAACTATTTTCTCTTAACTAACCATGCATAATTAGGTTGCCAACAATCTAACTAGGGGTAATAAACTAATGAGCTGGGCAATTAGTTTGGTTTGAACAAGGCCCACAACATGTTCAAGCTTAGCTTGTAAAGAGACAAGTTAATCTCGAATGAGCTTTAATGAGCCGAAATCAAGCCGATCTCAGGTATCTTAATTTTTTTTTGTATGTAATAAGCCGAACGAGCCGTGTAGTAGCTTTTGTTGAGCTTCAAAAAAAATTTCAAGCTTAATTTATTTATGTAACAAACCGATTTTAAACGACCTTTTAACTAACGAACATAAACTCGAATGGCTTGTAACTCTAACAACTCCTTAGCCGGACAAACACACTGGGTCTCAGCTCGGGATCAAAAGAAAATTTAAATTGTCTACAGCGGAAAAAAATGCTAACCACAGCTCATTAAATAATGGTTAAAATGCAAAAAGTGTATTAATAGATGTGAAATCGTACTAATGACCGAAAATATTAACCATATATCTCACTGAATTGCATGTGAATTTCTGATGTACGGAAAAAGTGCATGATAATCTCGAAAGATGATTGAATTTTTGCATATCTAAAAAATGCACCAAATACTTGACAAAATTGGGTAGGAAAAGGTTCTGAGGTATCCAACATAACAATACCCCAATAACACACACGGATTGCCCAGTGGTTCGAGCGGATGCCCAGGCTTTGAGAGTATTCCTCAAGATTTAGGGTTCGATTCTTTACCGGATGAATATCCTAAAGTAAGTGGGGGGCCGTGATTGGTATGATCACGCTATCTCCCTGGAAGTTTGGATTGCACAATCGGATCCTTTTAGTGGAAAATGAAAAAAAAATAATTAGACTCATACATTTTTTCTACTACACAATAAAAATACTCCGTTTTATATAACGGACTCATTAGAAAAAATTAAAAAGACCGGTCCTCTTTTTTTTTAAATCCGGAGGAAAAGACCTCAACTTATACGGCGCCCATAGATGAAGTGTTCCAATTATTAGTAATTTTTTTGGTTAATAAAAAACGTACGGAGAACAAAAAACAAAATACTAAAAGAGAGCGCATGTGAAGCTTTTTGGCTGTTTCAACTTTCAATGCACCCAAACACAAATCCCTGTACGATTCCTTGTACGTATGGGCCACATGAAGCAAAAGACTTGAAAAGCTTCTGATTTCCGTAGTCAATGTATTGACGTATCGGTACCTATGCATTCGAGCAACTTTCGGTTTGGCAGCATTGGAAAAACAAAAGGTTTTTAATCATCCCTGACAATGCCAAAAATTTCAAACTTTCAAACCATTAGAAGGATTGTTCGATCATTAATTTTAGAGCCTAGAATTAGTTGGTTTATGTGTATGTTGGCCAATCTTGAGGCCGCCGAAGAATTTACCCGATCATTAATTTCAGAACTTTAAAATTAGTCGAGTTTCGCATATATTGATCCGGACATCCAGTTATTAGATCAGGCGCGGAATTGCACAGTAAAATATGATCCGCCTTTCTCGGACCATAATGTCCCGCATCCGGCGTCTGAATCTGCAGTCAACGGTCAAATTCCATGTAGAGTACTAATAGGGACTAGGAGGAATATTGAAGTTGCATGCATGTGAATCCCAGATTTCAATGAAAACATAATCATACCCACATAAGTGGGTAGTGGGTGGTGGGTACCAGACCTAAATGGATGACTATCTTGTCTGAATCAAGAAAGATACAGATACAATCATCTAAAACAAGAAAACAAATGCACCAATGTTATTTAATAATAATTGAATATCGAAGCTAGCTTTTGCGTATTTCGATTAATTTCGGGATCCTAAAATTAATCACTGATTAAATTTTCTGGTGGCCTTAAGGTTTGGAATATTTGACATTCATTGGATTCAAACACGTAACCTCGTAGAAAACACACATTTATTTGCTTTCTCATGTTCACTTGGTCAAACTCCAAATGCATCAGTGTTATCCATTATAGAATGCATTTTTGATTGAGCACCTTAGTTGAAGGAGGAAGGTCATTGTTGGTTCCAATAATTTGAGAGGACCTCATGTTGCGTATTGAACTCTGACATGCAATAAATCTTTCATGGATGTTTTTATGATGATAATAACATCGGCCACTAAGATCTTTAGCTAATATTTTTGTATTCAATTACTCTTAGTGCAAGTCAATTCTATAAAGAGACGGATACGGCCCTAGATCCACATCAGACATCAATTCTATATAATATGACCTCTTATGCATGACTACACGCATTTCTTATTGAAGGCTTTGAATTGATCTCCAAACCTCCATCCCAACTCTTCTAACCCGTAAATTGGTATTGACTCTTATACTAAGGCATATTAGGTCCGATCAACCAAAACCAATACGCCATACCAACTTTTTCTTTACTGTTCTACCATAAGAAAAATATGAAAAATGAATTGCTATAAGATTTAGGGAAAATGATGGTCAATGATGTGTTTTGATAATTAATACCTATCAAAAACATTTTCAGTATTAACAAATATTTTCAGTTTATCCTTGACGGGTATTAGTATCAAAACAAGTCCTCGGCTGTCATTCCTACATAATTCAATGTTTTTTTTCTATCTCTAATCTATAAATCCAATAACCGTGGGCCATTCTCGAGCGGGAACGAGATTTCTTCTCAAGTCAAGTAACAAGTAGTCAAGTAGAGTGGGTCAAAGAGCAAGAATAGGGCCACAACAACACTGCCATCGTAATTAACCCAAAATACAAGGTCACAACAAATCAAACGCTACGAAAGATCTTCTTGACGATTGCCATAGGACCCCGCTTCTCTTGTCGCTTTGGGCTTTAACGGTGTCGGTATGAAACACTCTCATATTATATCAATTATCAATTGTTGATCTCCATAATTAATGATTTAAATTTATAAAATATTTTTAGTTATAAAAATACTTTTATAAGTACTTAATGCCTTATTTGGATGGTATTTTGAAAAAAAAATTCCAACTGATAAATTACTTATTATCCATACTTTCAATTATTACTCTTATTTTTCTCTCTAATTTTCAATCATTATTTTCATTTCTCTTTTTATTTCTCCCCACTTATTACCCTTATATCTAATTATTATTCTAATTTATCTCTTCGCTCATTACCCAAAAATCAAATTTAAAAATTTTCAAAATACCATCCAAACAAGGCACAAATGATTTAAAATACTTTTTAGCCACTTCCATTATAGGGAGTAGTCTCTATCGTTCAAATTTAGACTGCGGATTCATTGAAACAGACGGCGATCTAAGGCTTCGTTCTGGAATAAAAAAAAAGTCTTTGGCCTTGTTCGTTTAGTATATTTACTTTATTTTCCAATCATTACCCTATATCTTTCTTCAATCATTACCCTATTTTCCCAATTATTAATTTCATTCTCAATATCATATCTCTCTCTTAAATACTCTCGATCCAATCATTATCTTATTTCTCTCTCCACCCACTACCAAAACAAAAATACCCAAATGTGCTAAATTGACAATCCTTTATTTTTAAGACAATTTCTCAAAATATAAGCATATAGAACTGCTTAATTATAACAATATGATTTCTGAAACGGGCCTTCAATCACATAAAATTTTTCATTGTTTCCCATTGCTCAAGTTTTCAGTCACCATTTTGCGCTAGTGGTGCTAGGGACACACATAAACACACACTGCTATTTTTTAACACAATCATCATTCTGAACATGGCCTGTAGGTCCCACACACACATTTTTTCACTTGTTAGTCCTATGTGGGACCCACCACTCATATGTGAATATAGGTGTGTATTTGGGTGTGAATTTAGATGTGTCCCTAGAATTATTGTTTGCGCTTGACCTCTCAGTCTTCGTTCATGCAGATTTTAAATACTGTAGTTTGAATTTTTAAATAGAAGGGGACGCTCGCGCTCCGCTCGCGAAGACTTGACGCCTATGCATACGTATCGGCCCCACGGCTATAGTTTAGGCCCATCTGTACATTTTCTTACTCGGTGTCCTTCGCTCTCTTCCACCACCACAGTCGTTTCAAAAGGAAAAAGTCACTACCCCTTCGTTTCAAGCCAGCAGCCCACTGACTGAGACGAATACTGGCTAGATCTGATTCCACAAACTTCGAAAATCGCTAGCCCCAATTACGATCTCGGTAAGCATTCCACTTCCACTCTGCTCTTTTGCTACAGGGTAACGTGGATTATACATACGGAATTCGTTACATGTTATCGGGGTTTAAATGGGTTCGATTTGAGATCTGTGACTTTTGAACTTGACATTGCAGTTTGTTGTACTAAGTGGAGGGTTTAAGATCATGGGTTGGTACACATTTGTGTGAGAATGAGGGTTTTGGGGGGTTTTCTTCTTTATTACTTGGTTGTTTTGAGTTACAAACCCTATTGGTGAAGTGAATTGCTGGTAATTCTTACTTTAGAGTGATTAACAGTGCTTGTCCTGGAAATTTTGTGCTTCTTTGTTGTTAATTGAAGCGTGATTGTACTGAATTGAGGGTTTAAGGTTATGTAGTGGTACACATTGGTGTGAGAAAAAAGGGTGTATTAGGGGTTTTCTTCTTTATTACTTGATTTTTTGAAGTTATATGCCGTTTTGGTGAAGTGAATTGCTGGTAATTATGACTTTGGAGTGAGTAGCAGTGTTTGTCCTGGGGATTTTGTGCTTACTGTAAGCTTTGCTGTTAATGGAAGTGTAATTTTTGCCTTTTTGATAGTGCTTGGCGAATTAATTGGGCTTGGATGAAAATGAGCGCTAGTTAAACCCTTAATGTGGTTGCACTAATGCCTTTTGAACTTCATATTGCAGTGGATTGTCCTAAATGTATGTTTGTTTGTCTTGGATTGGATTGGTACATATTTTTTCGAGAATGAGGGTTTTGGCCTTTGGGGTTTCTCTTCTTCATTACTTCATTTCTATTTTATCCGTACACCCTCTTATTAGTGAATTGAACTCATAACTCTTACTTTGGCATTAGTAAGCATGCTTGGTCTGGTGATCTTGTTTAACGGTATATTTTTGTTTGGAAGCTAATTATGCATTTGATGCCATTGCTTGGTGAATTTTGGTGGGATCGGACGCAAATGAGTGCAGGTTAATTTAAAGAGTGCACGGGGCTTGGGATGTACTTTGGTGACATTTGGTAGAAGTTGAAAGTTGTTATGAGGGAAATGCAATGGCCAATGGGTGACAGACAAACAGAGCAATCACAAGAGTATTGCAGGGTTTGGAAAACCCAATGCAAATCCTTATCTCATGAATCAGGCCAACCTAAGTAATAAATGGGGTTGGGCCTAGTGAGCCAAAAAACAATATATAGACATGATCCATGTTGATTTCAAGAAAACCCAGAAAATAGGTTTTGCTTTTAGGCACGGAACTGTATAGTTCAAGAAATTGTATCTGCGACGTCGCGTATTGGGCAAGCACTTCGGGATGATCCTGCTTGGGAATTAATGTAATAAGAGTCTGATTTATACCTTCTGAGAGTATCCCCTCCTCGAGAGCCGTGGGTGATGGATTCCTCTACCATAGTTGAAAATGTTGAATTTTATAATGCAATGAATTAGGAGTTTCTCTAGTAAGATGGCAACATGCACATTAATGATATAGCGTTCGCGGTTCGTGTAGCCAATCTCAATTGATTGGGACTTGAGGATCGGTTTGCTTCTCTTTTTCTTTCTATTAATTTTAAAATATCTTCTGATCCTGTACGATTTCCTTTTGAATTGTTGTGTGGGCAGAGTAGGTTCTAGAAATAGCGACAATGGCGGCAGTGGATGCTCGAAATCCTCTTCTCGTAGACACTACTTGTGGTTCTCTTCTGCAGCAATTGCAGGCAATCTATTTGAAACCTTCTTCTTTCTGCATTCTGCCATGTTTTTTTGGGGTTTATCAGATATGGTACCTGTTCAGCCAAATCTTTGTTGGTTGTCATAACTGAAAGTAACGAGCTGTGAATTCTATTACTCCTTAGTTAATACTCTAATATGTGTATTAATGCAGCAAATCTGGGATGAGGTTGGTGAAAATGATGAGGAACGGGACAAGATGCTTCTTCAGCTAGAGCAGGAATGCTTGGATGTGTACAAGAGGAAGGTTGATCAGGCTGCTAAGTCTAGGGCACAACTTCTTCAGACCTTGGCAGATGCCAATGTTGAACTCTCCAGTCTTATATCAGCTCTTGGAGAGAGAAGTTTTGTTGGAATTGTTAGTAGTTACCCTATCATTATCAACGCGTATTGGTTTTTAACTGTAACTTTCAAGGAAGTTGGTATTGTCATGCAGAAAATAGGTATAGCTTTCTTAAGTATATTGTGGGAGTTAGGGAAATGGTTCTCATAGAAAACCTTGGTTTGATTTGCAGCCTGATAAGTCTTCGGGAACAATCAAGGAACAACTTGCAGCGGTTGCACCAACACTGGAACAACTGTGGAAGCAGAAAGAGGATAGGATAAAGGATTTTTTAGACGTACAATCGCAGATACAAAAGATACGTGGAGAAATTGTGGGAACCAGTGGACAAGTAGGGAGTCCTGTAGTTGACGAGGCTGACCTGTCCCTGAAGAAGTTGGATGAGTTTAAATCTCAGCTCCAAGAACTGCAGAAGGAAAAGGCAAGTACATTTCTTTAATAAATGTCTTAACGAGTTTGACTAAATTTTACCTATTTAGTTGACACCTGTTGGTTGTTTCTTTGATCTGGAAGAGTGATAGGCTGCACAAGGTCCTTGAATTTGTAAGTACTGTGCACGATCTCTGTTCTGTCCTTGGGGTGGACTTCTTCAATACAGTTACGGAAGTTCATCCAACCTTAAATGATTCAACTGGTGTGCAATCCAAAAGCATTAGCAATGACACGCTATCTAGGCTGGCTAAGACGGTCTTAGCACTAAAAGAAGATAAGAAGCGGAGGTTGCAGAAGGTAATTCCATCCCTGATACTTGTAAGAGGCATTCATGAAAAGTTTACCAGTTTGCCCTACATTTCTACCACATGTAATTTACAGCCCTTGTTAATCCAAGGTTTTAAATCTCGTGGCACGTATTAAAGGTACGAGAAGATGTCTCATTATCTATGATGATGACAAAAGAACTTCTTATGTACGGTACAAATCTGCATTATGTAGATGTATGGCCTCTCCGACTACCATTATGCTATTAAAGGATAGCAAGTCTCTTTTCCATAGTATGTATGGCCTGCAAAGTTATTTTTCCACTATCAGTAGACATGCTTTTGTTTCAATTGTAATATGTTCACGTGTTTATTGCTGTAAATCTCAGCACTGTGCTTGTGCCTTCTTTTTACATGTTATTTCCATGAGATATGTTATGTCCTTAAAAAAGGTTAAAACAAATATGGTGGATATAGTAGGGTTATTGTACCATTTGGTTGTATGGACATTACCCCTTTCTGCTGTATGTTCAAACAAGCTGAATTTTCTTGTAATTCATCTTCCCCAACAGCTTCAAGAATTAGCAACTCAGCTAATTGATCTTTGGAATCTGATGGATACCCCCGAAGAAGAGCGGAGTATGTTTGATCATGTTACCTGTAATGTATCTGCTTCAGTAGATGAAGTCACGATACCTGGGGCTCTTGCTCTTGATTTGATAGAGCAGGTAATGAAAGTTCACTACCTGGCAGAAGTTTAGTTGAATATAGAATGCATGCTCTGCTTATTTCTCAAATTGTTTTTATGTGAAGGCTGAGGTGGAAGTTGAAAGGCTTGATCAGCTAAAAGCTAGTAGGATGAAGGAAATTGCTTTCAAAAAGCAAGCAGAGCTTGAAGAGATTTATGCTCGTGCTCATGTTGAGATTGATTCAGAGGATGCCCGCGGCAAAATTATGGCTCTGATTGATTCTGGTGATGTTGAGCCTTCTGAGTTACTTGCTGACATGGATAACCAGATAGCAAAAGCAAAGGAAGAGGCTCTTAGCAGGAAGGATATCTTGGATAAGGTTGAGAAATGGATGTCAGCTTGTGAAGAAGAGAGTTGGCTAGAAGACTACAATCGGGTACTTCTGTTCTCTCTCTCTCTCTCTCTGTGTGGGTCGGTGGGTGTTTTTGTTTTGTTTTGTTTTTTTTTTTTTGTGGGGGGTGGGGGCGCTGGTGGTATGTGAGCTTTCCTTGTGGACTTTGTGAGCTCTCCTTATGGACTTTCCAATTGCAGATAGTCCTTATAATCCTTCTATGTTGTTCTTAAGCACACATCTAGTTTTCAAGGAATCAGATGAAGAAATGAAGTGAGAATTCAGATAAAGGATATAAACATCTACTTAATGTGATTAGTATTTCTCCACAGCATGAGTGCTGGATCAAGGAAGGAGTCTGAGGTAAAGGAGGGGAAGGTTTTTATTATTACCAAGGCCCGTCTCTTTACCTCCTTTTGCAAGTGAACTAGAGACGCCATTTCTATATCCTCCTATATCAGTTGGCCCAAATCTGTTGCAACTACAGTCAACCATGGTCCTCTCTGTATCTTTAGTCCTTTCTGTTAACCGAAAAGTGAATGCTGTTAATGCCATTTTCTCTCTTGAAGTGCTCTGTAGACCTCATTGATCAATCTTACCAAACAACCATGTGAACTACCGCCGCACAAAATTCTTATTCTTTGGGTTCTGTTTTCCAAATACACATAATTACTGTCACATTCACGCTCGCAAATTGCCCTATGGGCCTGTGAAGATTTCATCTCTTGGTTGGAAATTTATGGCTTTTGAAACTGCAAAATAATAGTATGTTTTAGGCAGTGCATTATCTGCATTTTTTATGCTTGAAGGTCCTTTTTCTGATGCTACAATTTGATTACTGCATGTCTGATACTGTGGCTGTGAAACAGGATGACAACAGGTATAATGCTAGTAGAGGTGCACACTTAAACCTCAAGCGAGCTGAGAAGGCCCGTGTTTTAGTCAACAAAATTCCAGGTATCCAGAGAGTTAATATACCATTGCTTATGGTAGTTGACATTTGTCAAGGATCAAATATATGTGTGCTTTGTTCATAGTTTAAGTATTTACTTTGTGACATTACTTTCCTTTCTTTTCCCACTTACAGAGCTATCCTTCCTGTGGTTCTTGTTTTAGGGCTTTTTTTCCCCCCTGCATTGTTGACCCTTTATATTGTTGAAATCCTTGCCTTTGACAGCAGAACTGTGTCTACTTGGCTTACATGTTAAAAATGAACCGAAAAGCTCTGATTTTCTGAAACTTCTAATTACTCTTTCTGCATACATTTTTGAGCGGGTGGATATTTCTATCTTGCCATGTGATGTGAATATTTCACTTCAGCCATGGAAATTTAGCTAAGACTTGAACCTTTTATCAAGGTCTGGGTTGCTGGTATGCCTAAAGGTAACCCTTGTGTTGTGTAACTACTGTCTAGTGATATCATATCAGAAGAGATGATTGGAGAGAAGACCTAAAACCGTTGCTGTGGATGCAGTCATCCCTTTCTAGATACAACCTTCTCCGTGTGTTACCTTTGAGTGCATAAATCTGGAACCCCAAGTATTTGGCCTTTCATCATTTGCAGAAGCATTTGTAAACAAAATGGATGCAGCTATTGCTTCTTGTTTTATGCAAAAAGTAACAAAGAACAATGGCTATTGATTGGCTTTTACGTAATGTAGCTCTTGTGGAAACGTTGGTTGCTAAAACCCGGGCATGGGAAGAAGATCGTGGCTTATCATTTGCTTATGATGGTGTTCCTCTACTTGCAATGCTGGATGAATATGCAATGCTCAGACATGACAGAGAAGAAGAGAAACGGAGGATGAGGGTAAGCCCAGTGTTATTGAAACTGAAATTGATAAGTAGATACATAAACGTCCCGTTATCGATACCCAAGTGGCTTAGGTCACATTCCCTCAATTAGTCAACTCAAGTTCTGGTCTCTGTCCCCCAAACCCAAAAAACGCGGAAACTAATTATGGTTCAAATCTTTGGACTTGCAGGATCAGAAGAAGTTCCATGAACAGCTAAACACGGAACAAGAAGCAATCTTTGGTTCAAGGCCGAGCCCAAGCCCTGCTCGAGCAAGTCTCGGTACCAAAAAGGTGGTTGGCCCACGTGCAAACGGAGGTGCAAATGGAACTCCCAGAAGATTGTCGATGAATCCTCATCAAAATGGTTCGAGGTCCATAAACAGAGATGGGAAGAGGGACAGTAATACCAGACCTGTTGCTCCCGTCAACTACGTTGCCATATCGAAGGAGGATGCCGCCTCTCACATTTCTGCCGCTGAGACCGTCCCGGCTTCACCGTAGTATAATCGATTGCAATCTGTTTAGGTTGACATGCATGTGATATTTTGTTACCGTCATACTAGCTTTAGTTGCTGCATTGGGGAGACTGGTTTGAACTGTGAGTACTATAGAGTAGGGCTGGACTTGGTGCTCGGGAAACTAGTTTGAAATGTGAGTAATAGAGAGTAGAGTTGGACTTTGTGCTCGTATTATATTGTCCTTCAAAAGGTCTTTTCGCCGCTAGTATCGTCTTACACAGCATTTGGTTGAGATCTAAATTGTATAGCACCTTTTGATGTTGATCCAGAAAAGAGGATCAACTTCTGTCAAAGGAACTTCTGTGGAGAGAGAGAGAGAGAGAGAGAGGGAGCAATTTGGCTGCCAAAAGCCATAGCATTCTTCATGCTAGATCACAGAACTAGTTTTGCCGTTCAATGTAGGGTGAAACCTAAAGAAACGGGGAAAAAGGAAAAAGCAAGGCAAAAAAAGCACAACAAATTCAAACCATAAAATGAGCTACTTGGTTTGGTTAAAAACATTAATCACTCGTTTGGTGCTGAAATTATGTTTTTGCTTATACAGTGTGAAAAAGATATTAGAAAATAAAAGAGAGTACTATAAAATCACAATGTTGGATCAATTTGGTACTCCTATTTTGGCAAGATTTCGAATCGAGACTGTTGATCTCATTTGTAAATGCAAATCAAATGAATTGGATGATGTGGGAAAAGTGACATTATTAGGTTTTGACAAATAGCAATAGGCGAACGTGGACTTTGTTCGGTTTGGGTTTTGAGAGAGGTTTTTGAGATATTGAGTGAAGAGAGATAGACAGGAAAAATTACTGAAGACCGTGTCCAGAAATTTTGAGACCCCAAAACAAATCGAGAGTGTTGATTTTCCGGGAGTAGGTTGACCAATTTGTTTTTGGTGGATGAGCTAAACCCCATTATTCTTTGTTTAAGATTTACCGTTTCTTACTCCTAACTAGTACTTATTTCTCGTTTTACGAAAAAGATCATTCTCACACGATACATTACATTTAATTCAAAAAAAAAAAAACCCTAAGCGGACCTAAAATATAACCAAAAAAGAAAATACTACTGAAAAACAGGCATCAAAACTTCCCAAACCGAGGATCTCAAAAAACCCCAAAAAATAAACTTCCCAAACTTTGGTCAACATGGGATTCTCTGTTCTTGAAAACAGAAATGGAAACCTTACTGAGTTAAAAAAAAATTAAAAAGAAAAATGAGAAACGAAATCCAAACGACGTCGTGGTGGGCATTGACGTGAATAACCGCCGTTTGAATCTTCCTCGTCTTCATACAAGACCCTCTTCTCTCCTTCTCTGAATCGCTGTTCCGCTCTGTGTGTCTGTTTCTCTCTCTAAAACGATGGCGAACGAAACTGAGCCGGCGAAGCTTCTTCTACCGTACCTCCAAAGAGCCGATGAGTTGCAGAAACACGAACCCCTCGTCGCCTACTACTGTAACCCTCTCTCTCTCTTGAAAAATTCAAAACCTTCACCATTAAGCAACTGTAAACCCTAATTATGATACGTCTCTTCATTGCTTTTATGGTTCTTTGCTGTGATCGACGTTGTTTTAGTTTGATTGATCTCTATATTTCTCAGGTCGATTGTACGCGATGGAACGAGGGTTGAAGATTCCACAGGGCGAGCGTACTAAAACCACTAATTCCCTCCTTATTTCCCTCATGAAGCAACTTGAAAAGGTCCAAAAACCATTCCTTGTGTGACGTTTGTGTATGGTTTTGGTTTCTTTTGTTTGGTGCCCTTCAAGTTGAAGAGTTCACCGAAATCATTCCTTTTGTGATGGTTGTCTATGATTTTGGTTTCTTTTGTTTGGTGCCCTTCAAGTTGAAGAATTTTTCTCGAATTTAGAACTGTAATTCTTTCCTTTGACCTTAGTTTTCTCATCAACCAGAATCCCTAGTTTATCATATTTTCAGATTAAAAATGAGAAACACTCAACTTAAAAAAATACAAAACACCTATCAATATAAGGTTTTTCTGGAGCATCGCGAAATTAAAACTAAACCATACTTGAAGATCTATGTCACCTAAAAGCACTCCGAGGGAGATAGCAAACTTGCTACACCATTTGAGAGTAGCACTCTCGCTTGTTGAGTTTGAAGAGTGAAAACTGACTTATCAAACTTACTAATTTATTTGGCAAAGTGGGTACCGTAATAAAAAATTAATAGTGTTTGAGGAATTGAAGAGTCTCTCGGGGTGCACTGGTTGCAAGTGGCTCCTCAACTTGCCACGTGTCACCAAAGCTATTTTGGTCTAGAATTTTACTACTTCCTATGTAGATGCTCTTAGGTCTATGACGGTTAAGATATTTGACTTGTTTTCGCTTTGCTGGGTATATTTTACTGCCCGTGTTGTTATTGATGTGGTGATGGTGATGGTCTTTCCAAGTATCAGGGCTTTTGATGTGATCTGGGACAAGCTGACTATTTGTTTCCGATTGCCTTTGGACACAAATATGATAACTTAACAATACTCGATACATTTGCATAAGATTATGAAGTCTATCTTTCATCTAGTCATCCTTTAATTGCTTGGTTATCTTAGACTGCCTTGAACATTTATGTGTGGTTGAGTTATAGTCCTATGAGTGTAATAAGTGTTTGTATGCTAGGAAACAACAATGTTCATGCTTTCATGAGTTTTGTGTTAAGGGAGTTCAAACTTGCACTATAAATGGTTGCTTTACATCATTATGACTTTTCATCTTTTCCTGTATTGAGGATTTGTACCTTTGCCTACGCCGTAGCAATGATGTCGCATGAATTTAAAGATCTTCCCTATTTATCTCTTTTGCAGGACAAGAAATCACTGCAATTGGGGCCTGATGACCACTTGCACGTTGAGGGATTCGCCTCAAATGTCTTTGCAAAGGCAGATAAGCAAGATCGAGCTGGTCGAGCAGATCTGTATGATAAGTTCTTTTTTTAAATTTTATTATGATTATCTGGGAAGTATTAACTCACAGATTGAGGTCCGCATCTACGTGTAATTTCTGTCACTTATTGAAAAGGAAATTAGGTTCCTTTGTCGATCACGAGACAAATAATTTGACTAAAGGCACGTTGATGTGTACTTTCTTCAAAGAAAAGTTTAGTTTCATGTTCATGTGTAGTTTCTTTGTTGCCTGTGGACGTGTCTAACTTTATGTGCCTTTATTAAATACCTTTAACTAGTATAGAACTTCAGTGGAGTGTGTTTGTATTTCTATATTGTTGCCATTGCAAATAATCAAACAAGCCAAAACGTTATACATGACAATGTTTAATGTTGTTATTTTGTGCTTCTAAAACCGTATCCGCAAAAGGTGGCTTAATACTTCTAAAAGCCTATATTAATGCATCAAGATGTTTTTGAATTTTGGTGTTCTGGAAAATATTTTGTGTCATACTAAGCCTTCATTGTTTAGGTTATCTTTCAGTGTCTTTGCTTTATATGAGTCTAATGTCTATTGAGAGAAGAATATCACTGATCTACTTTGAAACCAACTCTTCCTTTTTGCATTATAATTGAACTGCGGAAATCTTAATTGTAACTTTTTGGTGGTCATACCTGTACTTATGTACGCATGCCTAAATTTGTTGACTGACCCATTTTTTAGATCCAAGCTATCCATTTCGCTCCATGAAGACGGTGATATTCGGTTATTATTTGGGAGCATTAATTTCTTGCCTTCTTCCAGGAATACTGCAAAGACATTCTATGCAGCAAGCATCTTTTTCGAGATTCTTAACCAGTTTGGTGAACTTCAGCCTGATGTGAGTCTTTGTTCACGTTAACGATTTTCAAGTACAGTTAATTTGTTACCCAACCTTGGCAGAGTTGATTAGATATATTTCTCTATGTAAGGAGTTCACTTGGCCAGCCTGGGCCAGCATATGTGCTTATGATTTGTCTCTTTAACAGCTTGAGCAGAAACAGAAGTATGCAGTCTGGAAAGCCGCAGATATAAGGAAGGCTATGAAAGAAGGGAGGAAACCTGTACCAGGACCCCCTGGTGGTGATAATGATCTGTCATTACTGTCCGGTACATCAAGTGGTGAATATGTAAGTAGAAAGAAGTAGTTTTTGTCTAGTTAGAAGGACAATATCAGATGGTTTTCTAGTTGGAAGTTGAAAGTTCCACCATTGTTCACCGGCCAACCCCCAAAATAGGAGGCGGTGGATTCATATATTCCTCTTTGTTAGTTTTTTTTATTTTAATTCAACTCCATTTCGTAGGAACAGAATCAACAGATGGCCTTAAATAAGTTTGGAAAGTTTTTCCTAGAGAAATACAAACTTCCCCTTCAATAGGCACTTGCTGCATTTGTGGTTCTTGCATGATTGAATTGCATTTGGTGGGTAAAATTCTGATATAAACAAAGCAATCATATATTTGCATGAAGCTCTAGGTGCTATAGGAGTGTTACAGGACATTGTAATTGCTGTGAAGTGTGAACGCTATTTCTTAGGACTCTGATTGGGAAAGAGTCTACATGTATTCATTTTTTAAATGATTTTACTAGTTCTCTTATTTTCAGGATCTTGAGCTAAGCAGAGTCGATCCCACTTTCAAACCTGAATCAGAACCCGATCCTTCACCTTCACCTCGGTTTTATGACGGAGTTAAACCGCATCACACTCCAGACATTCCACCATCACCATCAAATAGTTCACCATCACCTTCTCCTTACCCTTCTTCAAATCATCCCACCCATGATTTCCATCCTCCGCCTTCAACCAGCAACATATCCGAGAGTCCCAGTTATCCTCAGCCCTACCACCATCAATCCTATCCGCAAGACCCTCAACAGCATATTCCCCAAAACTACCCATCTCAAGATATTCCGCCCGCTTACACATATCCCAATTTCCAATCTTACCCCAGTTTTACGGAGAGTAGCCTTCCAGCAGCCCCATCTCATTACCCTTCTTACTATCAGGGCTCTGATGCTACTTACTCTACTCCTTCCGCTCCAACCACAGCAAATTATGCTCCAACTCCTCAATACACCAATTCAACCAGCAGAAAAGGAACTGTTCCAGAATCTAAACCAACTACCCCGACGTTCCAATATGACAGCAATTATCAGCCGTCACCTGAGAAAATTGCTGAAGCACACAAGGCTGCGAGGTTTGCAGTTGGTGCTTTGGCGTTTGATGATGTCTCTGTGGCAGTGGATCACCTTATAAAATCACTCGAACTACTGACAAATCCGTCTGCAGGTCAGTGAATTTATTGCTTGGTCTTGTGGATTTGGGCTTGGCAGTAAATTTTATCCTTTTTGTTGTCTAATTTGTTATGGGTTTGATTTGTAAAGTTCTTGAGTTTTCTTTTTAATTGGCTCATTTTCAATGTAAGAATTACTGTGTCCCATTTTGCCACATAACCTTACATGAAATTTATTTATATGTAGTTGACTGCAGATTGAAAAATCATCAAAGTCTGTTCGTCTATTAATTTCGGTACTCCCATACTGTGCTCAAAATCGGTATAAGCTTTGTGGAGAAATAGTCATTTGAATTCCTGTCTTCTGAAATTGGATTCTGAATCCATGGCCAGCATTTCACCATCCAAATTGGTATTGTCAAAATGTTTCGGAGTTGAATCCAATATATAACTTATATCTCTGTTATCTACCAAAATTGGAATGAACGGTATCCAATTCTAAGAAAAGTGGAAATTATAGATATTGTCGTTATGATTCTATGTGTGTTGGAGAAAAAAATATAGGGCTCTTGACAATTTATGGCCTTTGTTCACATGTTATCTCGATGAGAATTGTTTTTGGCATAGCTGTAAATTCTTTTATGAGAATAGTTTTTGATGTTGGTAATTCATTATGAGAATTGTTGTTACCGATTGAAGGACAACATTTAGATATGAGAACAAAAGCTCATGCTGTCTCCAGCAAAGACTTTGTCTCAATCAGAGTTTTGAATCCCCTACCGTGGTGACGGCGTGGTCCGTACGTACCAGATTTGCCTAAAACCGATACCCAACTTTTCTAATTTCGTTCCGGTTTAAATTCTGGCCGGTACTGTCCATACTGGATTTTCTTCTAGATTAGCATCTAGATTTTTGTCTCACGTTGACAAAGATTTAATTTAGATTAGCATATAGATTTTTGGCTAACGTTGACAAAGATTTAATTAATAAACAAAGAAGTAAACTCAATACCCACCAGAACTAGATTTTCTTATAGTGGGAGATTATTATCCACCGTCTCTGCTTTTTGGTTTTCAAAGGAATGTTATGTTGCCTTGTAGGGGGAAATTTTTAATTTTTTTTTTCCCGTCCGACGAAAATTAAAGGGGGAATTAATCCTTGAATTCGGTACCAATGGGTCCCCCGAACAACATTCTCTTTCAAGCCTTTAAACCAATCGATATGATCCCGGAGAGTAACTTTTGCTAAAATTCGAGCATACTATCAATTGGAAAATTCTATAGTGCAAGGTCCTACAAGCTCTAAGGAAATCGACCATGACCACGAAAGGACATGTGGGGCCTACTCTGAGGCTCACACGGATAATACTTTGAAAAATTAATTCATTTCGATATATGTAGTTGCTCGATCCAATCTTTCACTTTTTTCACGAATTGGAAATCAGAATGAAATAATGGATGATTGGATCGAGCATGTACACATTGGATTGAGTTGGTTTTTCATGGGCCCGCTTGATTTTTTTTTTAAAAATCATTGAATAGCTCGGATTATCTGTGCGGATTTCAGAATGGGCCTGTAAAAAATCAGCTCAAACAGATATGTGTAGGTGTTCGGTCTAATCTTTTACTTTTTTCACGATATGAAATTAGAATGAACAAATAAAAGATTGAATTAGCATATACACATATCGAATTGAACTAATTTATTGAGGACCGTGCGTAGAGGTATTTATTCAGTGGGTTTAAGACATTTTTATTCGGTGGGTTTGAGACTTTGAGGGTCTCATAATCCATAATCCACATCACCTAATCTATTAGTCTGCATTTTTTGTTCAAATTTGACGGAAAGGGTAACATTGAAATCGGTTAGAAATTACAAAGGTAAAATTGAAACTAACAATTTTGCGAGGACAAAAATGGAACCAGGCCTATTTTGTAGCAACCAAATACATAAATCCAACTGTCCAAATTTATCCCATAAATCCTACAGATGAGATCAAAGAGTCTTAGGGCTAGAAATATATTTGAAAAGAATGAAAGTCATCTCTCTCCCTCACATGTTAATTTCAAAATCGATTCTAAGTTTGGAATCCAAAATTGCGCGCACACTCTCTCTCTCTCTCTCTCTCTCTCTCTCTCACACACACACACACACACACACACACATCCGACGCTGCTCTCTCTCTCTCTCTACAAGCAACAAAGGTTCCCATAAAGGTAAAAGTGGATACAACGTGTTAATGCCATTGAAAATAGTTTGCACCCTGTTTCTTTTCTGTCTTTTTTTTTTGGGTCAATTTTTTTAAGTGAGAAAAGCTGTAGTGGGGTTGCTGATTTGTGTTTGAGGGGTTGAAAAATTTTATTCGTCCCAGACTCAAACCCTTTTTGAATCTGTAGGTTTACCTCTTCGTAATCCTTCCATATGAGAGCACCATAGCCTTTGTTTTGATCTTTTTTTAAGGGAAATGATATTGGCACTCCAAAAATTAATGCAGACACTCTAAAAAACAAAGGAAAATGACTTTGGAATTACACTGATTTTAGAGTGACTGCATCAATTTTTGGAGTGCCAATATCATTTCCCTTTTTTAATGTTCCAACTTTTTGTTGGTCTAATACATTTGCTTAAATCTCTAATTGTAACCACTACCATTATACTAGCTATTAGCTAATACATAATGATTGTCAGGGGCTTTCATAAAAAAAAAAAAAAAAAAAGAAATTTGTTTAAAAAGTGGATAATTTTTATTGTTAGCATATATGATCTTAGTTTGATTTTCTAGATTTGCAGCGGGAAGGCAAAAGCCTTGCCTGAAGCATCATTGCCATTTCATCGTGCAAGGCCAAGAATGAACCACATGGCTTTGGTTGAACTAGCAAAGGCTGGAATCCTAAAATTTGTTAGCCAGGTATCAATGTTCACTAACTAAACTCATTAAACTCTTTATTAGTAGTAGTTTGTTAAGGAGTAGGAGTTAGTAGCTCATCTCTGACAATCCCTCAATGATGAGAAACTGTTCGTGGGTGATTATCAAGTTGATCTGAAGAGATACATCATTATTAATTTTTTTGTATGACTAGGGTAGAGGCAATGAAATAGTCGTTTCTAGGGGTGAGAAAAAACTGTGAAACCGCAAATCCTGTTCAAACCAATTCAAATCGAATGATTTGGTTTGGTATTTTTAGTAGTGTGGTTTGGTTCTGGGTTAGAAAAATTAGAAACAGTGTTAAATGGTCGGGTCTGTGGATTTACGTTAATGGTTTCGGTTCCAGACCCATCCGAACCGTTTCTATATATATATATATATGTGTGTGTGTGTGTGTGTGTGTGTGTGTGTAACTCATTTAATTTAGATACACCAAGTAACATAGGAGCTATAGTCAATTAATTTTCTAAATTAATAATCTATTCAGTCCATCATCCTATTTAGTATTCATTTACTGCTAAAATTATTTAGATTCAGTCCGTTGTTGGAACGGCTTAGATTCATTTGATCTAAAGGCTGTAGTGCATCCTCCCACTTCCTGGTTAAGTGTTCATGGTTTTCACCTAAATCACACTACTAGGGATGGAGCCAGGGAGGGGCCAGTAGGGGCGGTCGCCCCTGCAAGAAATAAAAGAAACACTATTATTATATGTAAAAAAAAAAAAATCCTATGAAAGTATATAGGCTCGCCCTGTGTAAAATTTTGAAAAAAAAAAAAAATGATTGTAATCTTTGAACGATGAGGATACCAACATTAATTACTAAAGGCTAAGGGCTAAAATATAACAAAAAATAAAACTATAAGGTTAATAGGTTAATATTGTTAATATTCAAGTTATAAACTTCCACCTTTCGTTTCTTGAGTTTAGTGTTTTATAGTTTTATTTCTTTTTGTATCTCAATGGCACACCAAATCCCTCCCCCCCCCCCCCCCCCCCCCCCCCCCTCTCTCTCCCTCGGCACAAACATCCCCAATTATTAAGACTTCAAAGGCAATTTCGAGAAAATAGACACTGAGGAGAAGAGATTTTGAAAACTCTAAGTAATTGTGGTGAAATTTAAGTTGTAGGTATGTCTTTCCCTAATTGTTGTTGTAGACTTCTCCTAATTTTTTATTTTTTGACTAGTAAAATCAAGTAACACGAAAGCCCATATACTGAATTCATCAAGTTGTGATGAATGAAAAAGAAGATGATGAACAATAAAGAAAAACAAGACACATACATCAAGATCGATCTCATTAGTTAAACCGATTTATGCATTTATGTTATTTTGAATTTTAATGTATTTATGTGATTATGCATGACTATTTTTTTTTCCTCGCATGCACGGTTGCCCCTGCTTGGTGAAATTTCTGGCTCCGTCCCTGCACACTACTACCATCTCCCTCCTTCCAACAGGGATGCATAGTGACGGAGGCACGGGCTAGCACTAGTACTTCTATATATCACAACTCATTCCTATAATTTTGATACACCAAAAGCACATGGTATAATGTAATGCTCCATTCAGTAAATAGTGATTCCATAGCTCAATTAATTCCTAAATTTCTATAAATGAAAACCAATTCTTAGTTTATCTCCGCAATTTTGAGTACTTAAAATAGTTTACGAAGATGATATCTCAGTTTCAAATAAACCGTGGTTTGAAACAGAAACCGACCCATAGTCTAATGGTTTGGATTGGTTTGGTTCAATCCTAAACCACTCCCTATTCCATCACAATTTCATACCCCTAATAATCCACCACAATCCCCAAAAAAAACACTAATAAACCACCCGGCTCACAAACCTTAGATGGCCTGGTTGATTTGGTGTGGAAGTGGCGAGGTTCAAGGAGGCTGTGGTACTGGCATTGTTTCGCATAATCGGTCTCAGTGCTGTTAAGATGTCTGGTGAGGGTCTTAATTGTGTGTTTCATACTCCCATCATTTAGTTTAACCCAGAATTTTTGTTCATCTCTCTGACTCTGCAGTCTACATTTCATCTTTGGTCGTTGGTTTTTGTAGATAATGGATCGATTTTAGTTGAAGTTGCTCGGCCAAACCCATGATATGGTTTACTGCCTCTCCTTGTGTGATAAAATTGAGTTTACGAATGCCTAATTGGATAGAATTGTGGTATCCAGTAATAGTATCTAGAGTACAATGAGCTGTTTAGTTGTTTCGTGTGATCAGTTTTGGGATAAGATATCTGGTGATGTCAGCTCTTGTATTTCAGACCCTTTAGTTAAACATACTGTGTACAATGATTTTTCTGCCATATATCTGCGTTTATATTGAATCTTTGGTCATTACTTTCCGTGGATATGGGATTTCAGTTGAAGTTGCTCAACCGATCCCCTGACAATCTTGTTTATTCGCGCCTCTCTGTTTGCGATAAGTTGAGTTTACGATTGGATAGAATTAATCGTGTCTTGACTACAACTAATCTTATCAAAACAAATCTTGCCTTGCATTTAATCATTTGATGTTTTTGGACACGGAGTGATGCGGCAACTTCACTTCTAATTAATCTTGGACTCAATTCATTGCATGATTCTTGGAATTGCCATTTTTTCTTTTCTTTCTTGAGGTTCAGTGATACTATATATATAATTGTTGTTTCATGTCTGAGAGTTTGCCATGTGAAATGATTGATTATCGAGAAAGATAATGCGCTATCTGGCAGTATTTAATAATGGTAATCATTTCCTTCTAATCTGCAACATGTTTCAGGGTCGCGATTGTGCTTTTAAATTTTAGATAAAGTGATTACTGGGTAAGACGCCAACGCAGGAACTAATTTGAATCGTTGAAATGTCCAAATTTTAGCAACAAAATGTTAAGTTGGTTTGGTGTATCATAGGTGTACCTTGTGGTGGTTGGTGGTAATTGGTAAGTGAAAAAAAAAGAGTCTGCCTTTTAAGTTCTAACATAGTCAACTTGATCAGGTCTTCCTATGTTTCACCGTTCTTGGTGGTGTGGGTTCCAGCCACGAAGCAGCCTCTTCAGCAATTAGTTAGGCCGATGGTTGCACCAGGAACTGATAATAGATTCCGACCTTAGATGTAAAAACTCATTTAATATTTTGATCTTAAAGGCGTGAGCATGAGTATAATTTATGGGATGAATCTGTATGTCTTCATGGATATTTCAAAGATTTTTTGTAAAGGATCCGGATTTTCTCCGTTAACTGTTCCGGAGAGTTCAATATTCTTTTTACAATGCGTGAAGCCCTGATCAGTTAAGATTTTTCTGGGGAATTCACACTTGCGTATTTGAGACAATTACCGGAGAAGATCCTTTGGCGGCTTCGCCTCTGGAGCCATCACGGTATCCAGAAGCAATCTTCTCAATCAAAAGAAGAAACAGGCTCCTAATTTTGTAATAACTGAAATAACCGTCGAAGTCCAATCGCTCTCACCTAACCCAATTCAGAAAGAGGTGTATAGATTTTATGGCCAATTAAATAATTTTTTTTTTTTGAAAGTGAAGCCAATGGCCAATTAAATAAAGGCCAAGGAATTTAGTGAAAAACACCACATGTTGGAGCGTAGTATGCACTGTTGCACACTTCACCATAGTTTTAGGCTTGTCAATGTACCAGATTCAATCCAATCAGATTTGAAATCTGATTTCGATAGCTCCAATCCGATAATCCGATCAAATTTGGACATATCCAATCCGATACTATTAAAATCCCAATGCGACATGCGATCACGATTGATGTATCTCAGTTTAAGTTAGGATGTGTAAAATAATGTACGTTGTGTGGGCTAATAATTTTTTTTAAGAGGACTAATACGCAGTTGACTGAACAAAAACACAACAATGTAATGGTAAAAGAAAGTATTAGCTGTGTTTACAGAGTTTGAAATAAAAACAAAGGGAACACCAAATACACAAAACCCAACAAACACACACGAAAGAGAATGAAGAGACTGAAAAGGTAGCCTCTTTCTTCTCCCTTTTGGGTGTTTTCATTTTGTCCCCCATACAGAAAAACACGAGAGAGAGAGAGAGAGAGAGAGAGAGAGAGAGAGAGAGCCCTTGTACCCCTTTGCCCATTCTCCACTAACCTAAGCAAAAGAAAGAGAAGCCACAATGTGGGTGAACTGAAGCTGCTCCAAAAGCTCTTTTGCATGGCTAGTGGCTCGGCTCGCGACCCGCGAAAACAGCTCCTCGCTGAGCCGGTCACCGATGTGTGCGTCGACTAGGACTCCGCTCACTGCTCTGCAGCTGTTAGCCAGGGCTCGACCGACCTCGGCTGCGTCGTCGGGGCAGCTCACCACGAGCGGGCTCCCTCCTCTGAACAGCTCGAGCTTGTTTATTGCAAACGAGCCGTCGGCTTCGACTACCTCCTTGAAGTCTTGTAGGCTCGGCGCGTACACAGGGATGTTGAAATCGTCACGTTTCTCACTTGTTATGAGGCCCTATATATATAGGGATTTCAAAAGAGTGACGTATATATGATCAATAATCATGAATTCCTCATAACACGAAAACATATTAGTGTAAGTCTAAGAAATCCTAATTTTAAAAAAAAGAAAAACTTTAAAAATACAACTACACCCGTAAAATGCACCTCTGCCACAGAGACCCCGGATCTATGATTTTGTGTTCAAAAGCATATGAGAAACTATAGAAACAATAGTATGTGAAGTGACCCACATCCCTACCATGATTATAATATTGTTGACACGATGATCAAGAAATGGATAGATAGATCAACTGATACATAGTCATCGTTCCATCGGACGGTTCATAAATTGAAAAAAGTTGTAATCATGATCTAAGACATTTCAAAAAAGTAGTAACAAAACCAACACTTTGTCATGTATCATTCACCCTTTCTAATGTTGAATTTCTTGTTGCTCCTTTAAAAGGGTCACGTCACATGCATTGAACATTTGGCCCTTGTTCGGTTGTGGGTTTGAAAAAAAATTTCCAAACCCAAATCCACTCATTACCTATATTTTCAGTTATTACTTTCATTTTTCTCTTTACTCATTACTCCTATATTCAACCATTAATCTCATTTATCTCTCTATCTCTCTCCACTCATTACCATTACCCCAAATTATTATCCTATTTACCCTCCTCGCTCATTACCCAAAAACCAAACCCAAAAATTTTCCAAATCCACGACCAGACAAGGCCTTGTGAAGTTTTGAACATAATAAGTGTGCACTATCTCTAGAGCAATGATCGACACACATATACATGAGACACTTCTTGATAAGTCTGTGTTCGGCTCTGTGTACGAATGTGTGTATTCTAATTATTTCAAACCCAAATGGAAACTGGAAATGATTCGGCCGGTATGATTACCTCTTGGACAAGATCATCCCAGGCATCCTGAAAGTGGGTCCCGAAGAGGAGGCCGGCCCCACCTTGGTCTGTGGGGTCCACAGAGTTCCTTCCCAAGCAAACCAGGAACATGGACCCCCCACTCTTCATCTCCAGTGATCTTGATCTGAGAAACCTGGCCAAATCACTCTGGAACTGCACCCTGTAAGCATTTGCTGTGCTCTCATTTGCACCGTGGATGAAAATCTTTCCTTTGTTGTAAGCCGTTGATCTTTTGTCTAGCACGGCGTCGGGCACCTGGATACATGACCAGCAAGACTATGATTCAGTGTGAATGTTAACATACCGTAACATATATTATCCCGTGTTGCGCCCGCAAAAAGACAAATAATAAAAGTTCTTCAAGTACAGGCATCCGCTAATATTATATTTCCAAAGCTATAGAAGAAGAGGAATTGAATGTCAAAGTGGGCCCTGCACCTGGAAGTATAAATCTTGACTTTTAAGCATTGAGCCAAACAACCGCCCTCACTTTCCTAGATCTATATGCAAATAATCCCGTGTCTATATATGTGTTGATACATGTTCATATATATATATATATATATATATATATATGTTTTGTTTTTTTCCGAGATGTGCAAATAGCGTTAGTTGTTGTTAGCGAGATTTAACCCTTAATTTTGTACAAGAGGGTATATGATATTTGCGCTTGACTACCATCCCACTTGTCGCATATGCGTTGTATTCATGTTTGATGTTTGTATAGAAGAGGAAACTAACTGAAATTTTTAAAAATATTAAATTGAAATTTATACATTGTATTCAATGTTTTAGATGCATATTTGGAATATATTGCTACTGTCTATTGTGACAAACTGACTATCATATTTTAAATGTGAAATTGGTAAATATCTCCAAAGTTAGGATGCAATATTAAACTAATCCGTGAATGAAGTAATAGGATCTATTAATTATTTCCTGTCTAGTACCCAAAAAAGAAGTAGGATCTATGTAAGCTACCCCATTAATGATACAAAAAAGGTACTCCACTAATAAATATAATCAATACTCTAATGTGGACATCATAGTATTACATGCCCGTTTGGGAGGCTAATTTATTTTTGCATTTTAGATTGTGAGTTGTTGATTTTAAATTGTAACCATAATATATAGATTATGAATCTGGTAGAGTGTTTAAGAGCTTTGTGCAAAATAGATTTTGCAACAGAGTAGTACTTGAGAGGATAATGCTCAAAATAGATTATGAATTAATTTTAAAAAAATAATCCAAAATGAGAATGAAAAAGCTCCTCCAAGGCTGATTATCAAACTATGTCTCTACAGTGTAGTTCTCAAAATACATCGTAAGAGAATGCATTATCACAATTATGCTCCCATACAGAAAAACTTGAAAAGTGGATAATCAGAATGGACAATCCGACTCCCAAACAGCCCCTACTTTCGTCCGACATGTATAGATGACCATTCGCTCTACATGTATAGGATAAAAAGGTAATACATACACATAAATAACACAAACGCACATACGTAATATCCATTATCTTGTATATCAAAACTTTTAATGTCACTCTCCTTTTTGTTAATGCCCCACTCTTATTCTCTCACAAAATAAATCATGTTATATAGACACAAAGGGGAGTGAAATTAACAAAACGGGGAGTGACAAAATCACTCCCCTTATTAAAACGATCAAAAAGAAAAAAACAAACCTGAGAGCACCAGTGCAAGGAAAAAGCAGAGTAGAAAACGTCAACAGATCCGACCGGAAACAGCCTCCCATAAAACGATCCCGGAACAGCGGCGGCAAAGTAGGACCGGCGGTGGCCATCAGAGGCCAAACACTCCTCCATGCTACCGCCGTCCTTAGCCAACGGCGGCAGCAGTTGGAAGAGGGTGTTGAAGTCATTCGACGGGAGGTCGGAGAAGAACGCCGAAAACTCCGGCGGGTTGAAGCCCATTGCCTCGTACCTCTTGATCATGTGGTTGATGATCACTTCCACGATGAAGATTGTGTTGTTGCCCGAGGAGCAACCTAAGTCGGCCACGACGAAAGGGACCGCCGCCGGCGGGGAGTCGAGCTGGACTCCATCTAGGGTTTCTTCCAGCAAATGAAGCATCGATCGAGCATGTTGTGCCTACATATACATGTGATATGTACAAAGTTTATATGAGTGAGGATTTTTATATATGTGTGTAGTAAATAGCATGAAACGTATGTTCATAAATCTTTAAACGGAATTTTTTTAGAATTATTATACAGAATCTTTTACCAGAACGGCTGTTTCAGCGGATGTTTCGGTTTTGTTTTTCATGGTGGTGTTTCGGTTGGCACTTTGTCCTCTTTTGAATTTGTTTCTCGGGTGGAGTTTGCCGGTGTACCCATGATCCGTTAAAACTTTGTAATCCTTTTCAAAGATTTATGAACTAATTTTTTGTTGATAAAAAAAATGATAGTTTTAAAATTTGTGGACGGGTTTTTATTTGTTTAGAAGTTGGTGATAGGTCCACAACTCAACCATATGATCATTTTCGTACATCAATTTTTTTTATTATAAGAATTGTGTCTTTTGTGCATTTCAGACATAAAAAATTTAGAGAATGTACAAACAGAATTTTCATACAGAATATTGACACAACCATTTTTTCGACTGTTCGTTTCAAACAAAAATGGGAACTTATCATTTTCATTCTCATATAATCCCTGAATTGGGTTTTGTGTGGAAAATTCTGTCTGTGTACTAATTTTGGAGGAAAATTAAAAAAAAGAAGAAGAAGAAGTTGTTAACCTGGGCTTGGCAGTTATTGGCATAGCTAGCCTCTCCTTTGCCTCCTTTCATGCTAAGCAACCTCTCAAGCTTGTTGCTAGAAACAACAACATTGTCTGCTGCTAGGGGAGCCATTATACTGCCTAGCTATTGTGTTGGACAAGAGCTATCAAATGTTATATTGATGGTGAATGAGTAAGAGAGAGAGAGGAGGATTGTATGTGTATTTATAGAGAGAGAAGGAAGGTTGTGCTTGTACTCTGGATAAGGAGTAATTATTCACTACTACTCTTGAGGTATTGCCACGTGCTGTTCTAACTCGTTCCACGATCATCAATTCGTGCGGGATTCATAAATTTGGTTGTGGGTTCCACAAAACGTGCGATTGTAATCATGAGCACGGGGAGGAAAATTTTCACAAGCATAAGGGTTAGAGCATCACGTGACGGTGTCCGAAGAGCAGATAATAATGTTTTCCGGATAAGATGCAAAAGGTGAGTAGGTAACATGACAAGTAGGAACCTTTCAACATCTTGTTATCTTCCAAGAATAACCCCTTGGTTGAAAAATTCTTCTCTTGGATCTCTCCAGGACTTAGGGTTAAGTTGGTAATTTACCACTCATACAACTAAATGCATTTGGGTACGTACGTGGTACTGAGACTTTAATTGGCTCTTTACATTTTTCGGATATGGGGATTTATGATGTTTAATTGTAGTATCCCTCGCATGTTCTGTTTGGATTCTTGTGGGACCATTTTCTGAAGGGATCCTAGCTAGCAATACCGCTGGCTGCCTGGCTCATTATACTTGTAATATTTATTATAATTAAGTGATTATTATTGTAAGCTTTAAGAGTGTCTCATTGTCACGCTCCGATTTTTGGAAAAGTCAATTTTTTTCAACATTTATTAAATATAAATTCATTACAAACTAAATTCTCCTTAATTTCAAAGTACATTTAACAAATATGATAGGAAGGGCACTAGGGTAAATTCTACTCCTCGCATCGCTCTTCTTCACTGGCAAGTTTCTGAGCAGCACCGTACTCCTCTAGCCGGTAAACTCTGTTTGTCACCTAGGTTTGGCATAAAATGCTAGGGCCTCAAAAGTAGAACCATGAACTTTTAAGCTCAATTGCTAACTCATACACCTATATCTCATACACTAACAAAAATAGCATATAATAGTTTATCATTTCGTAAAAATTTCACATCACAGAAGTAAACAGAGGTGCCGGTGTCCTTTTAGAGTTATCGTAGCGTATCGTAAATCGTGTCATCATTTTTCAAGTATCGATTCTACTTTCCATTATATCTTCTCAAGCACTTGGTTTCGCTAACCATCTGTACATGACATGTCTCTCCCAAATCTCTCATAGATTTCTCAAATCTTTTCCTAGATATCTCTCTCTCTCTCTCTCTCTCTCTCTCTCTCTCTCTTTCTCTCTCTTTCTCTCTCTCTCTCTCTATATATATATATCCCAAGATCTCTCCTAAATTCGCCCATATCTTTCCTAGATTTTTAGGATTATGAACCTAAGACTAGAGTTCTATAATTATAGGTACAAGGACATAAAGGTTCAAGATATGAAAAAATCCTATGATATCAAAGAGTTTTTAATGACTAGCTCCTAGAGTTAAATTATAATAATACAATCACTTTAATAAATGATAAAATGATTTTTAGTAAAAGAATTATAATAAAATGTTTAATTTTATTTTTAAAAAATTGACGTGAAAATTCGGGTCATTATATGTACAATTTTGGAAATATTTACCATAATTATCTTTTATTAAAAATTGATTTCTTCTAAATTTGCCACCAACGAGCTCAAGTCCTGGCCCTGCTCTTGCATCGAGGTGTTGCAAATTAGCTATATCAATCCGATTATTTTTTTTTATCACAAGCAATATGAGAATAATTAATTGTAAATATCTGAATTACATTCAAATTGAAAACAATTCCACAACCAACCTAAGTAATAGCCTGAGAACAAAAAATACAAGGAAAATAATACCCACACATATAGCATGCAGATTCGAACTCCTTAACTCTTGGTAATTGAGATGTAGAAATAGAAGTGCACAGACTAAAGTGTACTATTCTGAAAAGGAAGAAAAAGAGGTGCATAAGATATAATATTGCATAAATGGGCATCACATGCATGCAACAAGAATTAAAAGCAGTCCAAGATTGACGCCGGAGTACTCCGTAACTCTCCCTGCCTTTTGTCTCCCGACGCCAAGAACTTCAGTCCTACGACATCAGGAGCGCAGTTATAAGTGTCACAAGATAGAATATTGTCAGGATCGTTCAACTCTTTTTACAACGTGCTAATTAAGCCATTCTGACAATCCTGACTTTCGCCAATCAAAAGAGAAAAAGAACTGTCTCCTTCCGGCCATTTACACTTTACAGGAACTATCGAAAGGTACTAACACTTAACCCTTGGGTACACTGTAAAAGATCATTAGTTGTGATGGGGTAGTTTTGTTAAACTGGGTTTGAATAGTATTCCAATAATTTTTTTCTAATCTAGTTAATTCGGTTGCTATCTTTTGCAGTTAACAGTTATTAAACAAACAAAAAGAAAAAAGAACTTTTGTAATATATGCATCCTCTATATAGTATATATACAATTGTCGATCGGACCCATTTGGTTGCATCTTTCGCCTATTTAAATATAGCATTAATCATAATATGCTATTCTGATTAGATTTTTGCTTTCTTGCTTTATGCAAAAGCAAATGTTTTTATTTTCGGAAAAAGTCAGTTTAGTTGTAGTTAAAGAGGTTTGAATTCCTGTCGAATGTAAGAGTATAATGGCGCTTACCTTAGTCACATAATCCTTCAAAATGTCTTGCGCCCTTGCTTTCAATGCTCGCACTGCACTTCCATTTTTAGCAGTTAGGAAAATGCTTCAAAGACACTTTTACGCTCGTACTTACGCTCCGGCCTTTTCGCGCATGCACACACAAATTATGTGACTCTTACACATAATCCTTCAAAATGTCTTGCGCCCCTACGTACTTTCAATGCTTGCACCACACTTCCATTTTTAGCAGTTAGGAAAATGTTTCAAAGACACTTTTACGCTCGTACTTGCGCTCCGGCTTGTTTGCGCATGCGCACACAAATTATGTGACTCTTACACATAATCCTTCAAAATGTCTTACGCCCCTGCTTCCAATGCTCACACCGCACTTCCATTTTTAGTAGTTAGAAAAAATGTTTCAAAGACACTTTTACGCTCGTACTCGTACGCCAACTTGTTCGCACGCGCACACACAAATTATGTGACTCTTACACGCCTTCCACTGATCTACCATTCCACTTGATGCAAAAGCAAATCATAACTCTAGCTAGGGAGAGAGGTTCTATTTTCCCCTATAATCATGCAAAAAAAACGAATGTTACTTTGAGCAAGATCATACCACTATTTTATTTAGTGATTAGAATGTCCATGTACGTTTAAGCAGTTTTGGGGCCACAATGATCGAACCCTGGCTAGTTATAATAATGTTGTTGGCTTTATACTGTAGAGTTAGAGAGGATAAAATAATGTGTATATAGTCAGCAAGAGAGAGAACCTTTGGGGGAGAAAGAATGAAGATTTTGGGGATCAGTTGAAAAGACAAAGAGATACATTAATTAATCCGGTCATTCCAAAAATCAAGGTTCAGTTAGCTACCTAATTACTCCTTTAAACTATCCATGACAAGACTAATTATAGATTATGTCAGACCGCTTATTCACCATCTCTCTTAAACCCAATTAGTAGTAGAAAGGGTTTCAATTAAGTCTTTTATGGTATTCGACATCACACCCGCAAGTCTAATTATAAAGCGGTCGCAAAGAGTGGCATTATGTAACCAAATCCATAGGGGCACTCCAGGCCCAACAATAATCCAATTTAAGCACTATTCCGAAGCAACTTCTGGATGCCCCAACAGTACTACTATACATGCAGTGAGGTTTCCTTCCATTTCGTAGGATGTCTAGGTTAGTTAATTACGGATAACTCGACTAATTTTTGTTGTTTACTAGCGGACGACCTATTTAAAGCCGAAACAAAACTTTGTATGGAATGACTCCACAAGAACTGATAGCAAGGAAGAGAATTTAAACCCGAATCCTTTGGAAGGAGCAAACTCTTTTTGTTTCAAGTTTTAACCACCAAACCAATCACCTTGGGTTACACTAATGACTAAACAGTGAGCCTAAAACACATAATCCTATTATTCTTAATACTGATACCGTGTTTAGTTCCTGACCGTCAACTCATCATCATAGGTTAAATAAATGGTAGGAGTAATTATATTATTTAATTATAATTATCTTTACCTAATCATGAACCTACTAGTTTAACTGAAGATCGGATGTTCCCTTCGATCCCAAGTTCACAAATGGTGTCATTTACATTTCCACGCGTGCTTGAAGCGAAGGAGAAGGCAGAGAGTCAAATATCGGAGAGCATTTTTTACGGTAAGCTTAATCATGGAGTAAAATAATCTGTTTTAATTAATTAATAATTAAAGGAGAAGTATAAAAAGCACAAGAGACCCGGAAAGCTTGTTATCAACTTTATCCAACACGTGAACGTTTCAACCCTCTCTCTCTCTCTCTCTCTCTCTTGGTAAACACTCTCAGACTCTCTCTCTCTCTCTTTTGGTAAACACTCTCAGACTCTCTCTCTCTCTCTGGAAAGTCATCTGGCCGTGATAGACGCCGGTTCACGTGATGCTAGGACGGACCGTTAATTTTTCTCCAACCTTACGTGGCTTAATTTGTCCTTTTAGAATTCAAGTATTCAACCATGCATCCTTCAACTCTATGAGAGGTTGTTTGGTAAAAGTTTAGATAGAATTAATAGAGGTTAATTTTTCGAGTAATGAATGAGAGAGAGAGAGAGAGACTGTGAGAGAGAGAGAGAGAGAGAGAAGTGAAGAGAAAACTTACTAAAATCGTGCTAAGAGAGGGGTAGGTGTGTGAACTGTGAAGTACCCCAAGTGGAATGATTTTACTTACGTCTTGTTTGAAATTTGGGCAAAACAAAGGAGACAGAAAGTAAACTTCGACGAAAGTGTGGATCCAGGAAAACTTATTAGGCTTTGATTCTTTGTTTTGTTTTCTTCTTTCCTACTCTCTCTCTCTCTCTCTCTCTCTCTCTCTCTCTCTCTCTCTCTCTCAAACCAAACGAGGGGAAATAAATTTTCTTCACTTCTTTTATTTTCCATAGGTTTCGAACAAATTCTTAGAACGTATGAATATAACACCATTAGCGATGCATGCTTAGATAATAGCGTGAGGGTGATTTTATGTCACACTTTTCCTAATCTAATATTATTCATCGATCAAAATATGCTTGGTATGGATATGTTTTATTGTATAGATATAGAAACTCGTAACATTTGTACGTAAATTTCTACATAAATATTATGAATCTGAGACGACTCGAGAGATCCATATATATCGTTCACACTCGATCAAATAGGATATTGTGTTGTAGCAATAATTCACCTTATTCAATAAGAGAATACTCGTGGCTTGAACTCTTGGGCTTTGCCAGTAGTTGATATACATGACGAATATATATAACTTTCTGGCAAAAACTGAAATTTTCCAGAAATGTTTAACGGGGAGGTTTGGTAAAAGCTAGTTTCCAGGATACCGTAATATAAGTCCGTGGAGAGAGATAGATAGAGAGACGAGATTATATATATAATAAGTGGATAGAAAACTTATTTAAAATTGCGCTAAGAGAGAGAGGGGGGTGGTTCTGGGAAATCCAAGTAAACAAAGTCTCTAGGCGGAAAAAATTTGTTGATTATAATGTCATGTACTCCCTCCATCCCATTTTTTAGTCCATTTTGGGGATTCTGGGCTAGCTCGCATATCAGGAATTTGGGATAAGTATGTGCGTGTTTAAGAGGGTTCTCATACTCCTCCCTAGTCAGAAATTGCTTAGTGGAGCTGATAAGTGGAATCACTCTTTTACCCTTCTGTGTAATTTGTTGATTATAATGTCATGTACTCCCTCCATCCCATTTTTTAGTCCATTTTGGGGATTCTGGGCTAGCTCCCATATCAGGAATTTGGGATAAGTATGTGCGTGTTTAAGAGGGTTCTCATACTCCTCCCTAGTCAGAAATTGCTTAGTGGAGCTGGTAAGTGAAATTACTCTCTTACCCTTCTGTGTTAAAAAAAAAAAAAGAGAACACAATTATTGCACTTTTAAAAACTTGTTTTTTTTCTCATCTTACCCTTCAATCACTGTCTTCTCTTACTTTTTAAAGAACTACTAATTTAAAAAACACAAGGGTAGAAAAGGAAATTCGTTGTCTATCAACCATTTAGTTACGAAATGGGACAATCTTTTCAGAACGACAAAAAAGCACTAACCGGAACCGAAAAAATGGGGACGGAGGTAGTAGTAATAATTTTTCAAAAGTTGGGTTCACTCATTAGCTGAAATTGTCGGTTTGACATTGACATTGAAGGGGGATAAAAAGCTATAAACTGATCATAAAAAGTGTAGGGAGGAGGAGATGGTGGAGTGGTCAAAAAAGATCGATGGTAGTTATTTATGCCCCTTGTCACGAGTTCTTGTCTAATAATTCTTTACCATTTATGGCCCCCCCACATGGCAAGAAATATATTTGGCGATCGTAATTTATTACTGCATTTAATAAAAACTACTGCCGTAGGAATTTTTCTGAGATTCAGGTGGGAGATTTGTGCTTTAACTGCTTTGTCTCCGAAAAGGGGTGAAAAAGATTGGGTTTCAAGCCAAATTAATTTGTCACACTGGTAAAATATAGTGGTTGGGACGTATTCAATGCCACATGATCATATGGATACACTATAATCGGTAGTCCGGATCAGTTTGCGTACACCTCGATTAATTATGAGCCTTTAAAGTTAACGACCGGACAAACTTCCAGTGATTTCAAGCTTTTTCAGAGCCACTTAGCCATACTTCATGGGGTTTGGATACACGTACGTACATTCTTCCAAATTCAAATGTCTAAAATCGTTAATTTAGTGTCTGTTTGGATCATGGATAACAGCGCTGTCCGAATTGGGGCCTGATAATCGTGGCCATATGATTTCATCATGTTTGGATTCAAAATTGAAGTTGAAGCATGATTTTTAAAACAAACTGTTGATTTTGATGAAACGTCGTGTGCCTGATTCATTCCTTAAAGAATTTATATACAAAAGTAAGCCTGCACAATTAATAGATCAAAAAATCATCGAGTAAAACCGTGATGGGTTCTGATAAGGTGAAGTTTTTGGGTGCCGAACGAGTACCACATGGGCGATCCAGACTGTCCAAGCAGAGGACAACCCAGTCCACCTAGGTGCATTCCAGGTAGTTGTAATCAAGACTTGCTCAGTTCAGTTAACATAAACCACTTTACAGATAATAACAATTCAAGGGCCTCAGGAAGCTTTGGTCTAGGGCCGACTCTCACCCAAGTGTGCTCCGAATATAATTGGACCCCTTACTAGTGAACGGCAGATTTAATTCTCCAAATTAGTCACTCTATTGGGCCCGCGGTTGATTTATTAAAAAAGAGAGTACATGATGACAATTTAGAATGGCAGACTGTTAGGATTGAACTTACGACAATGCAATCAATGTTTTTTTTTTGGTATGACAGTTAGGGGTGCTGGGCCAGCTTACACACACCTCGACTAATCCCCTTCTGAACTGGTCAAACGGAGATCATCCACACCGGGACTAGGAGAGTCACAAGAAATTACTTTCTTACGGCCTGACCCCTATAATTAATCAAACCCTGATTATTTGTGTGCGGAGCAAACCCACCCACCAACCAATCGAACTAATACTCGGGGCTACAATGTCAGTGTTGTTATTCAAGAATAACTGCTGTGAATATTTTCAACTTTGGTTGGGCGCTATGTCCCAAGCATGGTCTTGCAAGGGCATACAAGGGAACAGTGTTCCCCTAATTATTGAAGCATGCCATGTTATAAATTGTTTGGTTATTGGATTCTTGAGACAAAATTGAACATGGGGACAAGCTCATGTAGCTATCAGTTGAGGACAAGCCTTCAAGAAATCTTCACTAGCTAGCTTAGGTTATGCTATATATAGACTCTACTATTGATCTGGTGCATGCATATAATGCTTTTCTTAGTCCTCCTTTTATGTATATATTTAATGATCCTAAACTTTAGGAAAGCTGAATTTGGTCAATGGTTTGAAGGATTATTTACTCATAAGTCAGAAATAACATAGACTTTTCGGCTAAGGATATAGTAACAGTTCATTTCTCACTCTTATTCATTTCCTTCTTGTATATATGTCAGGTTCATGCAATTATATGTTTAGGGCAGCAGGGGACAAGGGTAATTAAAGAGGCCATTCTCATGCATGAAGTTGGTAAAAATGAACCTAAATTTTCACTAAGTTCGTATTCATGGTGTGATACGGATTTTCATCTCCGGCCGCAAAGATCCATGATGGCGTGGACGTACGGTACACCCCAAACAAGGGGTGTGTATTGTTTGGGGTGTGTATCGGAGATTTTCCCCTTTTTTTTCCCCCTATATCTATGGCATGTTCTTTAGCTTTTTATACCAAGGTCCACTCAGCCATCTCTCCAATTGACAGGAAAAAAAAGAAAGAAAGAAAAGATAATTATTGTATCACATTATACGGACAATAAGGATTCAATATCTGAGCCGTCCATTGCTGAGTATGGACGGCCCCGATGGGGCCAACACCATGCTCCTCGAGTTCGATTTCATGATCATGTTCCTTGACTTTGAAGTACTAGTATAGAAACTTGAGATGTGAGGTCAATGGTATTGGAAATGGTAGCTAGAAGGGCATGAAATTTAGGATTTCTTTCAAATTATTCTAATGGAGTGGAGCGATTAAATCGAGACATACTGTTTTGTGCTCAAGAAGTTACAGCAATAGGAGTTTCTTTCTGTGGCTAGGTTTTGATTATAGGCTTCAGGATATATAAAACATGGTTGGAGATGTTTTGGAAAACCCACAAATTCACATGCTTTGTTTTCCTTATCACGTGTGCTAAACTTGGATTATAGATATTGATGTCCGATTAGTACAACTTTTGGCTCGCGTGATCTCCTCAACAAATTCTATTACACCGATGGTTTAGACCACATCAGTGAACTCGGAATGAGCCGACAATGCCCGCACAATATGCAAGTTGAACTCGGAGTGAACTGTCTCAATTTATATTGTATTTTTTCTATTTTTCTTTGATGGATCATGTTCATGACTTATTGAGTCATTTAAGTTAAACTTATTAAGACCCATTTAAGACTCAATTATTAAATGGGTTAGATGGGTTGGACCCATTCTGACCCAACTAATAAATGGGCTGGATTGGGTCTATTTTTTAATATTTTTTAATAGGCGGATTTGGGTTGATTAATGGGTTTGGGTTTAATTTGTCACCTCTACAGTATGGCATTCTGCATTGTGCACAGTGCTCACCTAAAACAGAGATGCATAGGCCTCAACCCGTATATGTAAAGCCCGGAGTTGTCCATAAGGATTGTAAATAAACGGCCTTGCCCGGCCCGGCCCAGTCCGTGTGTAGAATGTAAGATTTAACCACTCAACAATGAGCAACATTATTTGAAAAGGAAACAGACACAATAAATAACTGAATGTTGACAGACAGAGCAAAGCAGAAGACATGCCCATTTATATTCCACTTGCTCACGATCTGTAAAAGCTCTTACAGGAACCATAAATCAATATACAAAACAGTTCGACCTGTACCAGCACAAAAACCACCAAAATGAAGGCTGCAACTGGAAGTAGTGTAAGGAAGATGATACAAACTAGAGCCCAGATAGCGCGCCGACACCTACAAAAGACGTTTCCGACATCAACTAACTTGAAACGTCTCGAAAAAATACACCTCTTGATTCATAATATATCCATCTGCAAACAAATTAATCAGTTCTCAATTAAATACAAGCCATTAATTGTAAGACAATTATTCGCCACCTGACTAGGAAAGAACAGAAAACAGGTAACGAACAAACTCAGGAACCATGAACAGACCACACAAAACTGTCGGAAGCCATGAGTAGTGCATGCAGAGGTCTAACAGATTCAATTGCCAAGAGTAGTAGTGACTCTGGCACTTGAGTAATTACTTCAAACTGCATGCCATGTCAAAGAACTACGTACTAGTAGTAGTCAGGGACACTAACCAAATGGGTCTAAACAAATACTTCGATAAGTTTGATAGTCGAGCTAATCTGGAACTTTATTCTGACACCCCCAAGGGCGTCAACTGCTAGTCAACGTAAGTGGAGTAAATAAAATCGAAAAAATTAGAAATGTCAAATTCTGACAGAAAGTACTCAAAATCATAAAAATGAGAGCCTGTGACTAAAATCATAAGAAGAAGGTCATGTAAAAACGAGAGCCTCTAGGGATAAGATCAACCCAAACAACCAACTCCAAGAATAAATCAGGGCTTTGGATGCAGAGGAGAAAAGTTGAACCAATGCTGAACAAATGTATGGAAATCAGGCTAGAGGAGTCCATATTAAGAGGTCGGTTGGGCTCACTGGATTACGGTCATTAGAATGCTATGACGCTTGGCAAAGTTAAAATTGGTGAAACCTCTTGAAAGTTGTTCACTAATGGGGTGTCGAAACTCTTGCAAAAATAGCAATTCCAAACCTGTGACTAAATTGTAAAATGACACAATTTGGCAAAAGCTTCTCACTCCATAAATGACATTGTATTTTCATTTATCTACGTAGAAAATAGAAAATCTGACATTAGGCGTGGAAAAAAAACAAACAAACAAAAAGAACTTGGTCGATACTATAACACAAGCAAACAACATTGTTGGCACCATAATGGTTAATGGCTGAGGAGTTTCAACCAAAAAAATGGAGTAAATAGGATCGCAGTTTATCAACAAAGCTGCATGTTACAAATATGTCCGTATCCAATACGAACATAATACTCTAAATGGATAGCTCCCAAAAATATAAAGGCAAACCCTGTGGTACGTTGCATGAAGTAGATAAAATACACACATTTCACATTCTATAGCAACTTATTTGTACATTCCATCACAATTTTCACAGAATAGACTAGTCTAGTAGTAAGGCACAAGAGGATTCAGATAGCCGTGTGATAAAGGCGCGACATCAGTGCAAACTATAATCCTCGAATCCGTGAAGCTGAACTGAGCATCGTGAAGTGTATAGCCTTTTAGTTTTGGCAAAGGAAAACCTTTCCAGAGGAGTACATTCACATACGGCAAGAGGACAGTTCTCAGGACAGTTTGGATCACTGGCTGCAAAAAAAAAAAAAAAACGAAGGCAAGTAGTCTCAATAATGTCGAACAGGGAAAATCAATAGAAGGGGAAAGGATTGGAAGAGACATTGAAATACAGAAAGATAATGTTAATTTATAAAGTAATCCCATTGGACACATTTTTGTAATGTAATAGAAACTGAGAGATGACCGAATGCAATCCTTTCCATTGTTCCAAATTTCCAATATTGATCTCCATAATGAAATTAAAGATTGAACTAGTATGTACCTCTAACAGATGCAAATGAAAGTTACCAATCGTGCTCCACTTCAAGGACATGGTGAAATCATTCAATTCGACTCTACCTGCCAGACTATTCCTCGAGATTTCTGGATAGCCTGAAAACGTAATCACCTGCACCACCAACAGAAGAACAGCAGAGTGTGTAAGAAGAAGATGCAAGTGTCACATCCAAGTCTCTAACTGACACAACATTCCAGAATCCAGATAACTCTGCATTCATGTATAACTCTCAAAGCTTTAAATGGAAACCCAATTAAGCTTACAAATGAGATACATGCAACTGGTATTCTATTGCCAGCGTCCAAAACATCAATTGTCACATCTGAGCTGAGTTCTCCGTCAATGTCTGTCTGTGCAACCGCTATGACTGGTGGTGAAGTTATAGAAACATTAAGATCCATGTCATCATTTGGGTATTGCTTGTACAGCTGCGGTAAAATAACTCTCCATTCAGCAGTGTTCAACAAGGACAGATTTGGTATCTTCTCAATAATCCAATGCATACGATCTGCCTGACCAAAGAAAGTATATTAACAACGTTTTAAATGCTGTTTAACTACCCAAACGCATCGTCACTGTTGGCACAAGGAGTTAAGGACTTACATTAAAATATACCAAAGATATCGAATTCAGAACATTTTCATGTATTGATATCCCACCCATCTTAGAGGGACCCCCACAGGATAATAAGGCTTGCGAGTAGGATAATGAAGCATACAAATTTGCTTCATAATTGTCAGGAACTGCAACTTCATCCCTAGCTGTGAATAACCCATTAATCTCAAGGCCTACGGAAGAATTACTGAAAACAAGGTCATTCACAAAAGTAACGTTCAAGGAAGCAATTTTATTTATTGCAATTTCTTTTGGAAGAGACTGCAATTTGGAGTTGAGCTGTAAAATAACATCTTCAATTTTCTGGGAAATGGCATCTTCAATTGCTGAACGTATCTTCTTTTCAAAAGCATCCACCACTCTGAAAAGTAGAAAGAAGATCAATTGCAGAATTCAACTAACAACGGTCCCATAAGGCAGAAACAGTTGATTTCAAATTCAAGATACGAGAAGACTAATTTTCTGTCAAGGCACTGACAGTTGTTCTAGGTTAAGCAGTACCCCAGACATCGAGTACTCATGCACGAGAAATTTTGTTATACTTCAACTACTCATTCTCTCCCCCTTGGGTTTACAGGCACTTTATAATACAATTGGATCATCAGCTATCGATCCATATTTGGGTTACTCTTCATGCGTTGATGAATATTATACCTTTTTCAAAATGCTCAAGTTGAGTGCCTCAAAGATCTACTGGTCCATATTCCGGGTTGATGTGCTATGCATTTCACATGTTCGTTGGTGAAACCTAAAAGAATACTTCTACTTTCTTTTCAAAAAGAAAGTATCCTATGTGCCATGAGTTTCTCGTGCAGACCAGGATGACATGGGAGACAGTGTCCTATCTTTAGTGCATCACAAAGTTATCCGGAATAAGTTTAAAACGAGGAAAGAAAAACAAAGATTAATCCATGTAGAAGCACATGATATGCATTACGTACAAATTGAAATTTCCAAAATCAATAAAACTGCCTTTATCCCGTGTAGCATGCTCGTCAAGCACGTTAAGGAATTAAGGAAGCAATTCTATCAAGCATTGACTTGTTGGATGCCAGGCTTGTTCTAGAATCTTTTTCTTCATTACTCAGAAGGAACCACTTCTAGAATCTTCAGCTATTATCTTCACTAACTATCATATGCAACCTTTTAACGTTTTAGGTAACTCATGATCACTGGCAAGAGATGAAAAATTTACTCAAGCTTGACTACTAATACTAAATACAAAGAGAGAAGAGTTTTTCTCATAAGGATCAAATTATGTACTAGGATTGCATACCCTTGGTACAGCCAAGATACTCCACCATCCAACTTTATAGAAAGATCCTTCACATGGCATCCACAATCAAGCAGAGACAGTTCAAGAGTTCCTTGTTGGTTCTTCAACCCTACAGAAAGCCCAACTTCCATGCTTTTAACCTTAGAGGAAGAAGCACAAAACAATTTCTTTAGGAAAAAATGTCGGAAATGATCACCAGACCTCCCAAAGGCAAAAAAGAATTCTACAAAAGACTGCACATACAACACTTATGCCCAATGAGAGTAATCCTACAAGCTGCTCTCTCCCCTATGCTACTTGTGTTATCAATTCTAGCAGGTGGCAAAGTGATTTGTCATGGGAGATTAATCAATGGTTACATACAAAACCCATGTCTACATTATGGTTGAATATGATATGGCTTTTGTCAGTTCGTATTCTACTGAGCTGTTGACTGTGAGTTTGGGAAGTTATTTCAACATCTTCACAAGACCAGTATTAAGAGTTTACTACTGTCAATGTTTTCTTCTCTCTCGATCCAAACCATCTTACACTTTAAGTTGTGCCATGTGGTGTTCAATAATTATGCTACAACTAGCCCTCTAGTTTCTTATTTACCCACTATTGTGTCCTCCCTCGTAGAGCTAAGAAGGTGAAGTCCAGTATAATCCAGAAGACGTGCTACCAGCATCACAACTGAGGTTGTCTCATTGAGAATTTTGGCACAAAAAGTAGCTTCAAGACACAGACAACAGTTGTCCAAAAGAAGTCTAATGAGCACATCCACAGTTCGAGCATCTGAAACAAGGTTGCAAGTTCATTGGATATCCTGGATCATAACAACCACGGAGCTTATCCACCGAAATCAAGTTCTCTGTAATTTGTTCAAATTGTTTTTCCAGCATAAACCAGATGCTTCCAACGAATCCAACCATTGCCTCTTCACTTTGAGGTTTATCAAGTAAATTGCTTCGCATTTTTAACAAGTCATTATATCCCTAGTTTGCAAGACCAGACTAAAGTAACCAAATCCATTTTATGATTTTATCCTACTTCCCTCTATACATAACCAAAATCTTGAAAGACTCTCCAGGCATATAGATATCTATGAAATCCAATACCAGTAAAAGAAACTTTTTGCATACCTCCACCGAGGCAACCCCTTCATCTGAAATCTTTGGGATTAACCAAGTACCATAATGGTAGCTCCAATCCATGCTCAAATATGCCTTGGCCCCCGAAACAACAAGAGCTATACCCGTATCACCGGATGTAACTGTCGAAGAATCGACATCAACCCGATAAAGAATTATGTTTGAAAGAGTAATATGGACAGTTCCAATAAGTGGGATTCTCACAGACTTCTCAATTTGGGGAACCTCAAGGGGAGTCAAGGAGGAGATTCCAGTGTTTATTAGCAAATCTTTGGCAAAATCAATACCCTTCTCGAGTATCTCTATTGATATGAAGCCTTCTTCTGTGGACTGAACATGGGTATATGAAGGAACAAGGAATAAAATCAAGAAAAGATAGGAAATACTGGGAGCCATGAAATTTGACAACAATCCCAGATGAAAAAGATGCCTGGATTGAATCATAGACCATTGACTTCCAACTGAAAAAAAAAACCTGCAAATGGACACCTACGCATAGAACATGATTTCTAGCGTGTTCTTCGTCATATTTGACAACAAGCCCTGATGAAAAAAATTCAAATTTAACAACAATGAACAAACCCAGATGAAAAAGATGGTTGGATTGAATCAAAACCCATGAGCTTTCAACTGTAAAGGGCCTGAAACGGTAACCTAAGCTAAGAACAGGATTTTTTTTGGAAACAAGACAAGATGATTCAATCCTGTTTGGGTTGGTAAGTTGAAGGCAGCGTGTGGAACGTGGGGTGGTTATTTATTCCGGATTAAAGAATGGGGAAGATGGGGTTGGTTGAAAATGGAAGTATTGGAGTTTTCTTCATAAGTTTCATTGATGGGAATTGGTAAAGATACAGCGGCAGGCTCGCAGCTGAAGTATGGCAAAATCCCACAATCTCGGGTATAAGTCGTGTGATTGCCAACTTCAGTATTGAGTTAAGAGTAGTTATCTACGCGCCAAGGATTGGGTGGATCCGACCAGGGATTTTTGTAAGAATCTACGCAAAATATTCGGATTCCCTTTTTCTTTTCTTTTTTCCAAATGATAGGATACTTCATTAATAATAGAGTCCTGCTATGAGCAGGGACAATCCGCAGGGACAATTCGCAGGGACAACGCGTTTGACCCCATTTTGGATCCCGAAAAAATCTAGAAAAATATCCATAAATTTTTGAATATTATTTTATGGGGCCCTGTAAAAAATCAGCTCCAGCGGATATCGGTAAGTATTACTTTTGGATAAGTAGGGGCGAAATGACAGTTTCGCCCATACTTATCCAAAAGTAATACTTACCGATATCCGCTGGAGCTGATTTTTTATAGGGCCCCATAAAACAATATTCAAAAATTTATGGATATTTTTCTAGATTTTTTTGAGATCCAAAATGTAGCCAAACACGTTGTCCCTGCGGATTGTCCCTGCAGATTGTCCCTGCTGTTAGCATTTTGGTTAATAATAGGGTAAATTACTAGTTACCCCTCTAACTATGGGTCAGGAATACTTTACCCCCTCTAACGTAATCTTTTAGCACTTAACCCCTTCTAAGTAATGAAAACCTTATTCCGTTCCCTAGCGGAGGGGCATAAAGTTACGAGTTACGAATTTGCTCTTCACAAAAATATGCCTCTCCAAAGGAAGGGCATTCCGTTCTCTTAGCCAAAAGTGCATTTTTCTAATTTGTCTAACCACCAAATAACTTCACCACCCAACAATCGAGGCAAATGTAATTTCAAAACACAAATGTGATGAGAACCCAAAGAAACCCAGAAATACGAAACACATATGGGTATTAAGAAACACCCATCTCAAGAAATGGGTAATACGAAACCCAGAAAACCCAAATGCACTCAACTGCCTCCAGCATCGCAAATTGCCAGAGAACACCCAAATTGTTCGGCAATCAAACACCCACAAATCCATCTTTCTATCTTTCACACATACACACACACAAAAATTCACAAATGAAGCTTTAATTGGAAGACCCACAACTACATACCATAGATCTAAAAATCAAATTGAAAATCCATAAATTCACTAAAAAATTGAAAACCCACAAAGTGAAAACCCCGCCAGAATCCAGAATCCGGTGCTGGGGCCGACAATGCTTTGAAGACCCCGCTATAGAGAGAGAGAGAGAGAGAGAGAGAGAGAGAGAGAGAGAAATGGTAACGAAGGGGAAGGGATAAATCAGGCGCTGAAGCCGACAACGCCGTGAAAATCCCGATGGTAGTGGCTAGGTATTATAGCGAAGGGGGAAGGGATGACGACGAGTTGCAATTGTTGTCGCTAGCGGAGTTCCTGGAGGTCTAGCGGAGATTCGACGACGTTGCTATTCGGTGCTTCCGATGCGGAGCTCGAAGACGGCGATGGTCGGACACAAAGGGATGTTGTTCATCGATGAGAGGAAGCTGCTGTCGCAGCAGGCAGAGGAGGAGGACGAGTTCGAATGCAAAGCGGTTTTAGGTGTCACTAAAATTTGTAGCGGTAATGCGGGAGAGACAGATTTGTCACGGCAATGCGGGAAAGAGCCATGTGTATAAAACAATGCGGGAAAGAGCCATGTGTATAAAAGAATGAGAAGGAAAACGTTCGAATGAGGAAAAGGGTATTTGCGTCTACAATGGGACCACATGACACTTCCCATCCAGTTCTTAACAAAAGTCAGACGGAAATAAGATTTTCATTACTTAGAGGGGGTTAAGCGCTAAAAAAATAAGTTAGAGGGTGTAAAATGTCCCTAACCTATAGTTAGAAAGGTAAACAGTAATTTATCCTTAACAATAACGAAAAAATGACAGCCATCTCAAGAGAGGGAAAATAGCAACTACAAAGGAAGCCTAAATACCACATAAAACATCCAAGACCTCACACTACCAAATGTGCAAAACTGATGGAGACACTAGACAAATGACCAACAAAACTGGTAAAACACCCATGTAAGGGTGAGGGAAGCCCCAACAAGAAGGGAGAAAACAGAAAAAATAAAAAACATCAACTAAAACAAAAATCTAGCTACATCAGACCCATACCCCTAATATCCCTAAATTCAGCTGCTCAAAAACATTGGCCAAGACTGTAGCCCAAAACCTCAATCACGACAACAACCACACCCCACTGTACAGCGACACCAACTGCTACCACCGTCCCAAGAAACTACGACCTCACCAAGACACGAACCTATGCACTGCCCAGAGCGACGAGGACGAGGGTTGGCCTGATAACAACGATGGAGCTGTAGGAACTTCGAAAAGGAAAACGGTGAGGAAAATCAAAACGAGGAGCAGACAAGCAAACTGCTTTGATGAGGAAGATCAGAAGAAGTCTCTGTCACTCGACATCAACTTTCCACACGTAAGATCAATGTCGGAACACACCAAGTTTAGGGGGGAGAACTGAAGTAGAGAGAGAGGAATGAGGGGGGAAGGCGCCGCCCCACCCCCAAAACGAGGAGCAGACAAGCAAACTGCTTTGATGAGGAAGATCAGAAGAAGTCTCTGTCATTCGGCATCAACTTTCCACATGTAAGATCAACGTCAAAACACACCGAGTTCAGGGGGGAGATCTGAAGTAGAGAGAGAGGAATGTGGGGGGGGGGGGGGGGGGGGGGAAGCCGCCACCCCTTCCCAAAAAACCCTATTTTTTGAATCTCTTAGAGGGAGAGAGAGGGAATTAAAAAATCTCTCGGATTCCTTGTTAACATTGATGACTAGATTACGATGATTGAGGGGAGCTAAATTTTTTTCTCAGGTAAATTTGCACTTACCGATCCCTAGTTTTATTTGAGGAAGCATAAAATAAGGAAATTAATAATGCCAAAACCATTTTTGTTTCTGCCAAAACTTAAGGGGTATTCTTTCATTGCATGACTTAATTATCCTCCACTACATCACTTGTATTACGAAACTGCCCCTTGAAATCATCAGTTTAGATTTAAGTACTCTAATGACTATTGTACACTCGTGAGATTACTGTCCTTAATGGTCAACAAATTCTCTTCGTCTTCCAATTATTTTCACAGCCTACCTACACTTCCGATCAACCAAAATTGACAATAGAATGGCTCGCCTCTCGAATCCATGATCTCTCTCTCTCTCTCAATCCCACGGTTCGGACTCAACGGGCAATTCCTCCTCATCATCATCCGAATCAGAATCTGGCTCGGATACTTGGATCAGCGTACGAGAGCAAAGGAGCCTGGTCCTTGACAGAACCGCTGCAGTCGAACGGTCTCTTGAACTGAACCAAGATCATGGTCATGTTGCCGCGACCTTTGCATTCAATGCACCTATCAAACACCCTCTCGCACACCACCGAAAGCTTAGTCTCCTACATTGCTTGCAAGAGGATATGAGTTATATGTTTCACCTCCACATGTAAAGAATTATCGATGAGTTTCTCGGAAAAGAAAAAGGGCGTTAGGAAACTTACCGTATTGAACTGGTCTCGAACAAAGTCTACCAGTTGATGGCTTGACATGCACTCCCTTGTGCAATCAAAAGACAAAAGGGGGGAAAAAAGAAAAGAGAGAAGGAAACCAGCTATTACTATATACAAATTCAAACGAGAACTAGCAAAGACTTAGCTTTCTCCAGGGTCGGCTTATGGCATAGGCGAGGGAAGCAACCGCTTCCGGCCCTCGAATTTTGGTCCAAAATTGAGGCCCCATTGTAATGTAATTTACGTATTAATATAGAATGTTTCCAAATAAAAATACAAATTAGATATTTGGTATAGTGGTCGCATAATATTGTCATGCTATTGTGAGTGTGTGATTCGACTCCCATGCATCTCCATAATTGCAAGCATATTTTTTTTACATTTATATTGTCATAATTATATTCTTTTAGTTTGATTTTTTGTACTTTTATCATTTTTTAAAGAAATCATGAATTTGTAAAGGCTCAATATACAAAAATTTGCTTCAGGCCTCCAAAATATATGAGCCGGCACTGGCTTTCTCTCCTCTATCCTTCGATTCCCATCATTCCAAATCACTGCCAAAAAATCCCCCTTTCATCCACAATCTATACGTGGAGACAATAGGAAGATTACAACTAATAGCAATAGATTTTTGTCATTTAGATCAAAATGGAAGACAGTGACCCACTTTTGCCTTTGTATCTCTCCATATTCTATCTTGGCATGCTGGAAGTCATCCTTGTTTCCTGGATTAAACTAACATGATTTGGGTTGATGGTGAATTGGATTGACGAGTACGGTGGTGTGCTTGATCAAATATGAATAGCAGTTAGAGGAACAGAGGAAGTAGGAGAAATTGGAGGAATTTGGAAGGGAGAGTAGATGAAGTAGAGGAACAAGATGAGAGAGAAGAGAGAGACGTGGGTTTGCAGTGAGAGAAAAAAAGATGAGAGAGAAAAGGGGCAAAGTTGTAGTGGAGAGCAAACTCATGCAACCTTGAGTTTTGTCAGGATCAAAAAGAATTTTGACAGAAACAAAAGAGGTTTTGGCACAAAAAGAGTTTTGACATGAGTAAAAGAGATTTGATATTATCAACTCTCTAAAATAATACAACTAATACAAAAAGGACCCAAAGGTCTGAACAAGTACAATAAACAAAAGAAAAATATGCGGATAAAAACAAAAACAAAACAAAAAAACAAAAAGAAAAAAATGGCAAAAAAGTTAACCTCAGTGTCTTTCTGTTAGATAAGTGACTCTAATAGTTGAGTAACAAGCTATTCCATGAACATATGAAATAGGTAGCAGGTATTTGACTATTCCTACCATGTATAGCTCCTAAAGAAATGTTTTATAGAGCATCTCCAACTTAACTTTAAGATGTCAAATTTGATATGACATGCCAAGTGAAAAAATTGACGCGTGAAGTAAGTCTAAACAAAATATCAAATGTTTAAGTGTCATTTGATATCTCTTTCTTTCATGTCAAATTTGACATGTGATGTCAAATTTTTACTTTCGTTATTTTACTCCCAAAACTTAATAACTATTGTTAAATAAATATATAATAGGCATGTTGGTTAGAGTAGATATTGTAGAGATGCCAAATTCTGACATGACAAATTACTATACAAGCCTCCAAAAAAATTTGGCATTCCCACTTTTGAAGCCAAGGTTGGAGGTGGTCCGGTTGAAACTTCTTTGTCGTCTTTAAATTAGAAAGGTTATCCCTTTGCACGAGCCTCAGTCGTCTACTTGACGAGTTAAACCAATTTTTAGTTGGTTCTCATAAGGTTTGTTGGTTTTGATTAAACATATAGTATAAATGATGTAACAGGCCGACTACAATTTAAAAAACGTAACGATTTAGACTCACAAATCATGAAAAACTCTTTTTTGGTACCCTCTGCGAGCCGGTCCAAAAATTAATTTTCTCAATTAATTTTTTTAAAAACGCAAAAAGGCCTTCAAGGCTTACATAGATTGATCTTTACAAAGAACAGAGAAAAGCGACAAAGGAGGATTACAAACACAATTACAAGGTAAAGAATTTCTTCTAGCCAAAGCTGCAACCTCATGTGCAGCTTTGTTACCAGCTCTTCTTACCCAGCTGAAGCGAATATCTCCTTCTCTTGCAAAGCGACAGATATCTAGGACTTCAGCACACACTTCCCAAGGTGGCACCAATTCGGACATACTAAGAGAAATGGCTAGCTTGTTATCTGCTTCCACCATAGCTCCTTTGATGTTTGAATTGATGAGCATGTGGCATGCTGTTCGAATAGCATGTAATTCACCACTTAGGCTGGAGTTTGCAAATACAGGTCTTGGCAAACCATCCAAAACCTCCCCTTTCCAGTTTCTTATAACAACTGCCAATTTGCCCTCTCCTCCACCCTTAGGAATGGCAACATCACAATTCACTTTGAGACAATCTTTGTCTGGAGCCCGCCAAGTGGAAGGATCCTCTTGGGTTGATGGGATATCCGTATGGACATTAGGAATCTCGAAAATACTTGAAACTTCTAACCAAACATGATTAATAGCAGCAATGGTAGCCATTGGGTCAATTCTTGACTTACGAAAGATATAATTGGATCTTGCTTTCTAAATGTGCCAAGCAATAAGAGCCACTTTTCCATAAAATCCATAGCCTCGTTCTTAGACATCTTGTCAACCATTTCTGTTGTCCATTTGAGAACAGAGGCATTGCCTCCCAAATCCCCCAAAGCACGAATATTGAAGCCAAATTGCCTCCCAAATCCCCCAAAGCACGAATATTGAAGCCAAACCAAACAGCCTTGGCCCAATTACATCTAGACAACATGTGTTCCACTGATTCTGGTTCATCATCACAGATTGGACAGATACTAGCTTGAGCACACCTCCTTTTAAAGAGATTTAGCCTTGGCCCAATTACATCTAAACAACATGTGTTCCATTGATTCTGGTTCATCATCACAGATTGGACAAATATTAGATTCAGCACACCTCCTTTTAAAGAGATTTTCCTTAAAGGTTAGGCTGTTCTTGCAAACTCTCCACCAAAACTCTTGATCTTGTTTTGAGCTTTCATCTTCCATAACACTTTCCACACAATCTCCTTGGATTTGAAAGAGGGATTTTCTTGGACAGCCACCATATAACCTGATTTCACAGAGTAAACTCCATTCTGACAAAAGTGTCAAACCAACTAATCTTTCCTATTCACAAGAAGTTAAGAAATCTTGAGAATAGCCTCAACCCCTTAATTAATCCAAACGTCGGAATAATCATAAAATTACTCCGGATATCGAATTACTAAGAATTTGATTCCGAGTAATCAAATTTGTATTCTTACAAAAGATTACGGGCATTCAGCATTGTAGAAAACGAAAGAAATGGAAGAAAAATAATTCCAAAGGACATTGAGAGAAAATCGGGAAAAAAAATTTCGTTGTCCAGGCTGCAACGAGCTCATTTTTGCCATCTTGTCTTTCTTTTCTCCCTCAAACCAAACGAGAGGAGGAATCCGAGGAAAACTTTTTAAACTTTTCTTTCTTTTTGCCCTTTTTTGTGTTTTTGCCATAAAATTCCAAACAAACCCTTAGAACAAAAACAAAACGAATCGAACATGGAGTATATGTTATCCCTAATTTAATAAATTCCAGAATATCCACTTCCAACAGCCAAACAGTTTTGTCACCGCCACAAAAATCCAACAAAATCCAGGGGCCACTTCTGCAATTAACACACAACAAAACAAGGGCCGCTAGGGTTTCATTCATCCCATATCCTCTCTCTCTCTCTCTCTCTCTCTCTCTCTCTCTCTCTTAATCCAGTCGCCATGCCGAAGAACAAGGGAAAGGGAGGAAAGAATCGCAAGCGGGGTAAGAACGAGGCCGACGACGAGAAGCGCGAGCTGGTATTCAAGGAAGACGGCCAAGAGTACGCCCAGGTGATGCGCATGCTCGGCAACGGGCGGTGCGAGGCCACGTGCATCGACGGCACCAAGCGGCTCTGCCACATCCGCGGCAAGATGCACAAGAAGGTCTGGATCGCCGCCGGCGACATCATCCTCGTCGGACTGAGGGATTACCAGGACGACAAGGCCGACGTCATCCTCAAGTACATGCCCGACGAGGCGAGGCTGCTGAAGGCGTACGGGGAGTTGCCGGAGAACACGAGGCTGAACGAGGGGATCGCGGGCGGGATCGACGAGGAGGAGGAAGGGGGTGGTGATGATTACATCGAGTTTGAGGATGAGGATATTGATAAGATTTGAGCTTTAGGGTTTTTGTGCTTTCTAAATGAATAAGTGGATGGATTTGGGTTTTATTTTATTTGTATGGGGATTTGTTATGTGTTATTACTACAATACTCCTATGCTTATGATGATGGTGTATGTGATATTAACATCATGTGTTCAATTTGGGCTGCGCTACGCAGCTCGAGTTGAGTCGATGTATCTGCTACCGCTACTCTCTCTATTGATAATTGATAGTACATAGTGGGAATTGGTCTTTTTTGAGGTTTGTGGGGAATGATGAGGTTCTGGGTTTTGAAAGGGTTTTTCCTGTTTTGATTCTTGATAATTTAGTTCAGGAAATCCATTGCTGAAAGGCTTTAACTCTCTTACTGTCAGGTTTTGATGGAAATCGGATGGATGATGGCAAATTGTTGTCATGCTTGGTTGGTTGTTTTGGTTCTCCCCTTTGCTGTATAATTTTGGTTGTTGACTTTTTTCATGCTTGGTTGTTTAGTTTATACTTGGCAGTATGGAACTATGGATTGCTAGTTACTTCCTTGGCAGCGCGAATTTCTTAACTCATCTGGTTTGTTTGTTAGCATGGATTGGAATATGGATGTGAAACTTGGTTACTGACTTGCCTTTCTTCAGTTTCATTTGAAGTTCCCAATTTTGATGTTTGCATAGTGTTGATTCCATCTGCGTGCTGTCCAAGGATAGCCCTGTGTTCATCATGCAAGACCAGCTGCACTTAAAACGTAGTGATGGTTTCCTCTTCATTTCATGCAAATTTTGCTTTCTTCACAGCATGAGTTGTACCTGAAGCATTGGCTGGCCCTCAATTTGGATGAATGTACATTTTGGGTCGATGCAGAAAGGTTTTGCCACTTGAATTCACCAAACTCTTCCACTTGTTTGCGTTTTAGATTGAGATTATCGTTGCTACCTATTCATTACTTGAACGGTTCAATCTTCTGAACCTCGGAATACTGGCATGTGTGGCAGAGAACAAATGACAGATCCATTGTTATCGAGAGGTCGGTCATATCAAACTCTGATCTCACTTTTTAACACGACTGCCAATGAATAGTTGCAACTGCGCATGATCTCAGTAAGTTGCACTTTATTTCTCCACGCACGTGCCCAATGAGAGCATGAGTAAGGAACTATGATCACTACTCAGGAACAAGAAGGGAAGTTCCATAATTTTGTTGTCAATTGGAGGGGAGGAGTTGCGAAATCTCTGAAGTTGGTCAAATGGGTAAAAAATTAGACTGTCAAAGTTGTACATAAAAACATCATCATACAAGCTCAGGAGAGAAAGTGGAGTATTAATCAATAGCGATCCAAGTAATTGCCAATCTCGTGTCAACTTTTACCACTCCTACTCCCACAGATGGTAGCTAAGCTTCCTGTTGCATGAATTCTTGCCTTATATTCCAATGCTTAATTGACATATGACACAGTACAATACAATGTAATACACACTATTGGTACAAGTAAAGAAAATATCAAACCAGAAAAATGAAGCCAGTTGACAAAGGTAACCCCTAATCCGAAACTGATTAGGCACCCACCAGACTGTTGCCCATATGCAACGCCAACAACCGACTAGTCTATCCATCAAAACTTGAGGGTCGAGACAATCTACGCCATGCAGTTCTATAATCACATTGTTGACCAATGCAAGCATACCCAGTAAAAAACAAAGGTCAAGCTTCGCAACCTAATTTCAAAGGAAATAATCCGGTGGCGCTTTTTTGGCAGGAGCCCCTCTTGATTCCTGCATTTCATATTTAATTTCTTAAAGCACTGACAAAAGCCACAAATGAAGGTCTAAATAAGGAAAACATATTCCCTCCATCCCACTTCCATTGTCCCTTTTCGACAGGCATGTCCATGAATCAGGCCAACATACAGTGTATTTTTGTGAAGAACATAAATCTCCATTTTTCCATTACTCGAAAGATCTCAAAATTAGTTGTTGTAAAAAAAAGTTCTGAAATCATCGGAAAAAGACTAAAGTAGATTTTATAGACGCCTTTCTGAGATGTCCAACAGTGTGAAAGAGAGTATTAAAATGGAACGAAGAGAGTACAAGAAAATTTCTGCCTCCAAACTAGAACCCTAAAAAGCATCACCATTCCTAAACTTTGCACAGGACATCTCTTATCTGAGCTCCCTTGGTCAAGATAAGAATAAATAGATGCAATCCACTCTTTCTACCAACCGACTAAAAGCAAGTTATAAACAAACCTGTGGCGCTGCTTCAAACACACGAAATTGCTTGTTAAGATTTTCATCCAGCTCAAGAATTGAAGCTACGTTACCACACCTGCAACACAGACGAATATGAGCAAGGAGTTTGGCCATTGAATGCATGAAAAGAGAAAATAGTTTAAATTAGAAGTCACCTATAACAATAATTTGGAGCTGACCACACAGTAACAATCTGGCTGTTGAACATCCATTTATAGCCTTCCATTACCAATTGATGAGCACGGCATATATAGTCAATGTTATTCGCGTGGTTAAAAGTAGTGACTACGGTGCCACCAAATAAGAAACCAGCACCACGAGGACTCAAGCCCCAACCATCAACTATCTCTTCTGGGTCTGACCACATGAGGTCACACATGGCACCATCATGGGGTACTTCTTGCTTCCTATCAATTGTTCGAATCTGGCCAGTAGTTCATGTTAGCAACCTAGAAAGAGCGCAGGGCAATACGAGAATGGAAATAGCATAGGTACAAAAGAAAAAACTTGAAAATGAAAAACACCATATGATGCAGAATGAAATCAGACCTGGTCCAATGTGTTAATCAAAGGAGAAAGACCGCCGTGAACACAAAATATTTTGTTCTCAATGAGAGCAGACAAACTGCAGTGAATTGCCAACAAACATCCAAAACCATCAATACAGACATAATAAATATAACCTCGATGTAGTCAAAGTTGTGTTTAGAATACTTGCCAAAAAAGGGGTTGTGTTTGGAAGCAACTTGAATAAAACCTTAAGACTAATGATAATTTCCTCTAATGTACGCTAGAAAAGATAACCTTTGACCACATGAGAACATCAAATCAGCTGGCTAGAATTTCTCAAAGAAATATTTCTTGTTTAAACAATTGCTTAAAAGTTGATCTTCTACTAGAATTTTGCAACAAAATGTTCAGTCGAAAGTCACGCTCACAGGCTTCCAAACACAGCGACAATTTGAGAAATCACAGATCAGGGCACCTGCCAAGTTGATTGAATAACTCTTTACAAAGAGCATATCATTAACAGCAAGAGGGTATACAGGGGTTGCATGGACCAAAAATACATATGATATTTCCATCAGAAATATGAGCTATCTAGCAAAGGAACAAGGCAAAAGCAGACCTTGTCACAAAGCACGGTTTTGAAGTTCTCCTATTCTAAGTGGATTCATTTTTAGAATCACACTTGGGTTTGTGTAGTGTTTTAGAAATCTTTGGTTAGGCAATTAGAGCAATTGAATGCTGGCCATTCCAAAGGAGAAGAATTACTTGGTAGCACCAACAGTAATCCTTTATATTGACAGTGACCAGGTCCAAAAAAACACCAACAAATGTAACCCAACAACTTGCTGTTTTATGCCTTTCACCAGACAGGTGCCCATATCATCTGTAAGGAAGCTGACAAACCTTAAGTAATCAAATATATCAGTGCAATATCTCCACACGTTCACTGAACCATACTTGCGTAGACACTCATCGTAGAATCCATATACCTGACGATTGAGGAAGCAAAAAGTTAGCAAACCAAAAGAATCTCAACTTGACAGATTAATTGATCAGACTTAACCTGTGTGATCTGGCGGCTCTCATGGTTCCCCCTTATGAGTGTTATCCGATCTGGATACCTGACCTGTTTGGGAAAGAAGAAAAATAAGAATTTTACAACTAAATGAAAATTTCAACCTACCAATAATCGAGCAATGCTTGGGAATTTTAGTTTCGCAAGTTAAGACGGAAAAGGGATTGAGATTGAAGTCAACTGCATAATTTAAGTGTCTCCTCACGAAGCCCCATGATGAGTCGATAACAATATGGAAGTCAGACTTTCCTAACACATGCAATACTTATTGAGCTTCATGATTTGAGAGAAAGTCCTGCCTCATCTTTTGCAGTACTAACTGATTGTTAATGTATTTTTCAGTTCAATAATGAAACTTGGTACCTAATAGGCTAATAGCTTCACAATTGACCGACGCACTCTAAGAAGGTTTTGTAAATGTGACCTTGCAATAACCTAATAGAGTTCCATGTCTCCATGATAACTAGGAAAGTAGGAATTACAAGTTCTTCCAAAAGACTCGGATTTCTAAAATCTACATTGGATTCCTTCAATACCTAGCAGGTTTAATGGGGAAAGCCCAACAGGACACCCTACACAGAAAGTCAGTAAGCTTATCTAATCCACTTGACAAAGGGTACTTCCTGTGCTTGATCCAGGGATTTGACGTGAAATTTGCAGGAATGTGCTTTGCAAAATCTTAAGATGGATTAGCTCAAATACAGCATGAGTTTGAATTTGAAAGCTTCAACGTCACATTAACTAGATTCACTTAATGTTGCCCTCAAAGACGAGCAAAAAGATCTCGAAACAACATGAGTTTAAAAGAGTTCCCTTCCCATGTAGTAGATCCTCCGAGAAAAAAAAATGTAGTAGATTTATTAACTCTCTCTCTCTCTCTCTCTCTCTCTCTCTCTCTCTCTACGTATACACACACACACACACATATTTTGCCCACCACTGACCACTATTTTTAAGTTAACTTCCAAATATGAGGTGGCTGGAATGGTTGGGTAACTTCACTAGGTTCGCAATATTCCAGGTCTGCTCCAAAACCTTGCGTCAGTCAATTTTACTCAGTTCTATAAGGAGAAAGTTGTTCATCATTGACCACATGGATATTGGTAATAAATCCAGGAAATCCAAATATCATCATAGGAAATTCCTCCCCAACTTGGGCCCTGTGGAATAGATGGGGTATCATAAGAATATTTACCGAAATGAATGGCTAGAAGCAAAGGGGAAAAACTAATATATGATTCAATTTAGTGTTTCTCATTCAGTTTAAAACAATAAAGATCATGAAGAAAACATTTTGAACAGAACACACACTCTAGAAATAGAAAAGTTTTGTTTCCCTTTTCTTTCCCTTGACCTAATGCAACTTTGGAGATTCTGTAGAAAAGATAAGGCTAAAAATGGTCAGCAATAATACCTTCAGAGCTAGAAGAAGCAGAAATGTCTCAACAGAGTAAAATCCTCTGTCGACAAAATCTCCAAGAAACAAGTAGTTAGTCTTTGGACAATCACCGCCTACTCTGAAAAGCTCTTTCATGTCATAGAACTGCCCATGGATATCGCCACATATCTATACAAAATGAGAGAAATTTTACGAATAAGCCACAATGGCTACAAACACCAATATACAAGTAAATAAAAGGAAAAAGGAAACACCAAGTCAAAGGGTAACACTAGGGACCTATAATATCTTACACAGCTTGACAGTTAAAAACTACTCCAGTTGTTAGGTGCTACAGTTTCAAATTTTACAAGTAGAAAGATCGGCATCTAATAGAAACCAAATGAATGCAATTTTGTTGCTTATTGGACAGAAAAAGAGGAGAGTAAATGTACAAAGAAACGAAACCAAAAATTTCCCAGTATCCCAAAAGCACAGGAGGGATTCTGTTTCTAAAGCTATGTCCTCAGGAATTGCCTAATAAAATACGACCAGAATCCACATCAACAATTTTCTCACCAAGAAAGCTCTAAAATGCATAGACTAATACAGTCAGGTAATATTGAAATGTAATTTCAACTTGCAGGAAATTAACAAACCCATGATGAGACTTCTGTTGAGTTTAAATTCATGGCAAGCTCTCCGGCTCATACTTCCCCGAGCCTATACGAGTGAAATGTTCCTTACTATGTTCCAATGTGGCATACTTTGCGTGGACAACTGCTAATCGGAAGATCCTCATCATGGATAAATCTAGGAAGAGTGGTAACGTTCGTCCCGACAACTCTTGTGTAGTTGGGTACAGGAGGGCAACGGGGATCCAACCAATCACCTTCTCAACTACCGTAGCGGAGCAATAAAGTAAATGCGGGACTGTCTTTTAAACTTGGTTCAGATTACACAGGTCTTTCCACGCATCAATCTACTTTGTACTCTGAAAGTGGTAGTCGGATGCCTACAAAGAGGAGAAAAAGGATGGCAGATTGCACTATTGTGCATGATATGCTACATCTAGGGGGACAGAATCGTGAACCACAGATGGATAAGAAGAGCTAATTTGGAGGCTACATAGCCGGTTATCTTTTCACCTTTACATATCAAAGGATTAAAATGTTTGGATGGCAAGGCTGTCAACTTGTAGTTGTACTTGTTGGATAAGTTTTTTCCTGCATTAGTCCCACTTACTTGGAGATTGTTGGGAGTTCAGATGGGGTTGACTTAGTGAGTTCGTGGAAGCCACTTGCTGCAAATCTTCCAAGATTCACGTACATTCATGCCACTAAATCTCACATCGGGCGTTGATATGTAGAAATCAAGATGATCCTTCTCAACATGGATTTCCAATGTCCTAACTACCCAAACATTCCAGGTTTGGGTTTCTCAATTAAAATGGAAAAAGAAAAGTACAATTTTTTTTTGATAAGTAAATTATTATATTAGAAAGAAGGCATTAAGGGAATGCCACCCATATACAAAAGAAGGCCACAGAACAAAGAGGCACTATACATACTGGTCCAACAATATTGGCATCACTAGAAAAATTTAAAGCCACCAAACCACCGTAATATCATTCTTCAAATCAGCACAGCGGAACATAAACCTGATCACACAATAAATTGGGCCTCAAACACTCACTCCACATTTTATTAAGTTCAACATGAAAACCCCAAATACTATTTTTCCACAAGAACAATGTCCAAGAATACCCGAGAGTACCACGTGGGCGTGCTCCAGAAGCAATTAATAACACTCCCACAGGAAGAGTGAATACAAGTTTAACATTCCAATGAATAATAGTATCTCAGCGGAAACTCCAACTGTTATAAACAGTCCAATACCTCCTCCTTCTTTTTAACTGCTTGCAAAAAGAAATCTCCCAAATCGATTCGTAAACTTAGATCGCGGAAAATCTGAAATAACAAGCCACGACTCCCTACTACATTAGGGCATCAAAATAAACATCAACGGTGGATGAAAACGAGAGCGATTGCGACTTACGGTGACCGGCGCGTCGACTCGCTGGACATTGCTCTCTTCGACGAGGATTTCCATGGCCTTCAGACAAAGCGCCTTGACTTCGGATTCTTTCAAGGGCTCGCATCTCTTCAGCTGCTCTATTTGCCTGTCTAGGTCTGACATCTTCCTCTCTCTCTCTCTAGATTTTCTCTCTCTCTCTCTCTAGATACCCTCTCCCTTCCTCACACGGACGGACGGGAGAGGAGAGAGAGCGGCGGGTTTGGAATCTCTCTCTCGCTCCTCTGCATCTAGAAATATTCACTTCTCACAGGGACAAGTGTATTTTTTTTTATATACTGGTGCTGTTTTTTTGATCTCTCTTCTACTACGGTGGTTCACAGTTCACTCCCTTCCTGTGGGCTCTCTTTTTTGGCTCCGAAGTTTTAGCAATTCGCGCTGCCGCCCATATATTTTGGGTGTATTTTCTCTTTTTCTCTATTGGTTGCCCTGGGGCGGTGTCCCGTCCCATGGTGCCCAAAACCCTTGTTCTACCGCACAAAATATTTAGCGGATCAAATAAAAAAATTACCGCACAAAATATTTTTCTTAAATTGACCAAATTGCCACTAAAACCCTATCTTCCACAGACCAGAAAGGGCAGCAACACAAATGGGAAACGACGAGACCTGGGGATGGAAAAAGGGGATAACGAGGGGTATATTCGTCCCAAAATCACCCCTCTACAACCGGATTAATTTTTGAGAGGTCAAGAGGAGCCCAAATCTAAGACCAGAGGAACCCTAGACCTGGCCAAAACGATGAGGGGGTAAAAGATAAGAGAGGAACGCATATCACATGCCAAACGGGGGAAAAACGTTGGGCCCTCTCTTTTCATCCCCTCTTATTTTTCCCTTCTTCTTTTCATTTCATCCAAACAAGCCCTTAACCCTATATTCTAAGCACCCATCAATTTTGGTAATTCATAGTTGAACACATAATACATTAACCCAAATAAGGTGAATATTTCTAATGAAAAAAAAAAAGAAGCAAAATAGAGAGAGAAAAAAAATAATTTATCGTATCGTGCTTTGGCCATCTCTTTTGAACAAAAGTCGACTCTGCATCTTCAAAGAGAAGATAATATGTCCAAAAAGATATGTGTATGTAGGGCTGTAAATGAGCTGAGCAGCTCGCGAGTTCGGCTCGGCTCGGTTCGGTAAGGGCTCGGTTCGGCTCGGTTCGAAGGGTAAACGAGCCGAGCTCGAGCTCGATCTTGCGGCTCGTTTGATAAACCAGCCGAGCTCGAACCTGGCATCGCGAACAGGTTCGTTTCGGCTCAAAATATATAGGTTCGGCTCGGCTCGGCTCGAACATGCCAATATATAGGTTCGCAAACAGGTTTATCTCGGCTCGAAATATATAGGTTCGGCTCGGCTCGGCTCGAACATGCCAATATTCGGTTCGACTCGGCTCGTTTAGCCAATTTTTCAATATTAAAGTGGAAAAGTTGACAAATTCGAGCCGAGCCGGCTCGTTTATTCCAAACTGAATACTAACGAGCCGAGCCGAGCTTTGTACATACTTATCGAGCCGAGCTTGAGCCGAACTTTTTCTGCTCGATTCAAACTCGAGCCGGGCGAATTCTGATCGAGCCGAGTTCGAACATGCCAATATTCGGCTCGGCTCGGCTCGTTTACACCCCTATGTGCATGCCAACATATTCGCCCTAAAAACATAGGATTGAGAAATCTTGTAGTGCAAGGTCCCGCAAGACACTCTGTAAGGCGCACACGGATCAACCGGTCATAATTGATTTTTGATATGAACCATTGATTAATGATATCAACGGCTGTATGCCGCCCTACACATGCACTAAAAAATTATTGGTAGATTTGTCGGTCAGCTTAATTTTGCTTAAATGACAAGATTAAATCGAATACTTATACATATCGGAGTGAACTGATTTTTCACTAGCTCACTAATGTTTTTTTAAACTTATTTAACGACTTGGATCATTCAGACAAGATCCGAAATGGACCCCAAGTACCCATCGGTTCCCGTTGGTTCTCAATTGGTCGGTACCAATAGTAGGACTCCTAAAGTAAATTGAGTGGTAAACATTTGACTGCCGAGTGTTGACCATTGACCCCGAAGTAGACAATCCTTTTTCCCCGGGGTTGGTTCGACCAATCCCAGGCTAACCCTGGTTTGGTTATGTCACCATTGTTTATTTATGTATTTATTTACTTACTACCATAACCATTGGCTGATCTGATGCACGCTGTGACGACGACGAGCCCGGACCAAATCTAACGGTGAACGGTCGCGCTCGTGCTTCGGATCCCCTTACAAAATCAGTTATAGGAGCAACGACTGGAGCTCTCGTGTTCGATTGATAAAACAATTTCAGATTCGAAGAGGTAACGACCTCTCCATCGTTTGATCCTTCGTCATTCCCATCTCAATTGGTTTATGCAAATTATATTACATGACTGACAATATTAAAACTGTTTGGCTTGATGTTAGCATTGATTGTTTTACCTCCGGAATGTAATAATCGAGTTTGAATTTAGGAAACAGAGGATCGCGTTGCGTAATTGTGTGTGGGTGGGTGATTTTATATGTTTGGAAGTTAGACTATATGATGATGTTTTGGCGTGGAATCGAGGTAATGTGTGTTTAATTGAATGCAAGAACGTGACACCTGTTTCGTTCGGTTGGCCTTTGGAAGGGAAGGCTTACATTGGAATCAAGCTGGAAGGCTGCTATTGTAAGATTAACCTCGCGGGGTTGTTGGTGAAATTCTTTTTCTTGCTTATTCTCGTGATATACTGCATCATACTGGAAGTCATTCATAAGTATTCCAGTATGCAGCCATATGTTAACGGAAAGAGAGAAACCGATTTATGGAAAATATTGCGTGTTTATTGCATCATCATAGACAAGATGCAAGCAAAGATGTTTACGTCAGATTCTTATAATAGTTGTGCAGCATGTGCTTGCAAAGATTATAACGGCCGTTTACATTTTATCAATGGAACCTCGTGTGGGGTATTCACGAGGACCGTCTTAATACCAAACATTCCAACCTTGACGCAAGATTTGAGTTAGGCCTTTCTGGGGTGGAATGGAAACAGGCCACTAGTACTCTTTGGTTCGTTCTGATTTTATGTGTGCTGGAGCAAGTGTCGTGCAGCTTGTGCTAGAGTCTAATATGTTTTTTGTTGTAGAAGTGTACTAACATGTTGCTTGCATTTTTATTATCCCCTTGTCTGTCTGCTTTAGGATTTGGCGTGTTATTATGTCTATGTTATCTCCCCTTCCCACTACAAAACGGTAGCATAATTTGTCCTATTTCTGCAGATAAATGGCATCTTCTGCAGACTCATGGGTCAGAGAATATAATGAAGCCGTAAAACTTGCTGATGATATAAATGGCATGATGTCCGAAAGGAGTTCCCTGCCTGCATCAGGACCTGAAGCACAACGGCATGCATCTGCCATAAGGAGAAAAATTACAATATTGGGAACTAGACTCGATAGCTTGCAATCCCTCGTATCAAAGCTTCCCAGCAAGCAGCCTTTGTAAGTTATCTCAGCGCATCACTGAAAGAATGCTTTTAGATCTGCATTTTTTTGCTAGTTGATATTTTTTCTAATCCTGCCGTGACCATCAAATTATCTCTCATTTTGGTAGCCCCCTCCACTACTAGTAGTTTGAGGGTTGGAGAGTGAATTCACATACAAATATTCCTTCCAATGCCCTATAGTGAAACCACAGGAACCACAACTAAGGATTGTAGGTAGGATCCCTTTCCTTTTCTCTATAGTCCACATTCTTTGTCCAACACTTAATCCAAGATGAATTCAGCCTGATTAGGACGTAATAACTTAGGTATTAGATGGTAATCTGTTAAGTTACAAGCGAGGAAATAAGTGCAACAATGTACAAGAAACCAAGATCTCTCAGAAACCAAAGCTTGAGCTATTAGAAAATGGGTCCAAGATTGTATGTCAACTGTGAGCTATCCAATAATAAAATGTTTAGCATTTCGTCTCTTGCTTGTCCCAATCGTATCCTTTAATACATAAATTAGAGCATACGCCTTTGCGTGGATATGCTTGGGTAGTAGTTATCCTTCATTCAAATTAATTCATTGAAATGCGGTGTAAATACTAAAGAACTTATTGGTAGAACATCGGGATACTGGAGGAATTTGCTCTGGTCAATGTTACAAGAAACACTTACAAAAGGGCAAGAATAAGTAGCTTTGAGTGCTCAGCCTCTCCTTTTGACATTCTGTGCATTTGCTTAAATAAGGATTGGCTCACAGCCTCACAGTCTGTCACTGCTGAATGTTTATCTTGATGTTTGCCTCTACAGTTATACAAGAATGTTTCAATTGGAAAATGTTGGGCTGTATTTATGAATGCTGCCTCTTACCACAATGCTCAATGTTATTGTTATTGTGTTCCTTGAATTATTGTTGAAGCTAATTTTTAGTGATACACAGAACAGAGAAAGAGATGAACCGCCGCAGGGATATGCTTTCAAATTTGAGATCGAAAGTAAACCAGATGGCGTCTGCGTTGAACATGTCAAACTTTGCCAACAGAGACAGCTTGCTTGGACCAGAAATCAAGCCAGCTGATGCCATGAGTAGGGCAAGTGGCTTGGATAACTACGGTGTTGTTGGTCTTCAAAGACAAATAATGAAAGGCAAGTTGTTGCAACTTATATTCGTCCTCTTCTTTTTGTAAATTTAAATTGGCTTCAATAACATGGATTCTTCATTTGAAGCAGAACAAGACGAAGGCCTTGACAAATTGGAGGAGACAGTGATAAGTACAAAACATATTGCTTTGGCCGTCAATGAAGAACTTGACCTACACACTAGACTAATTGTATGTGTTTCCATCTTTGATTCATTTATTTGCATGCTTCTTTTCATCATCGACCTTCTCATCAAAAAAGCTAATTTGATCATCAAAGAAATCTTGAAGCTGATACTTCCTCTACCACCATGCAGGATAACCTGGACCGACATGTGGATGTTACTGACTCCCGATTACAGGTGATACTTATCCTAGTGATTTGCTTTCTGAATATAATGTGATCTTCTTTGGTATATGTAGACTTTGTAGTTAGTGATGCACTTCCAAGGTGAAATTTACTTGTGCGTTTTTGGTTCTTCATTGCATGAATATGGAATTGGGAATTTAGAAGATAAACTCAGTGCTGAGGGTGTTGGACAGTTGGAATAAATAGGAGTGATATCATGATCCATACAGGAATATTTGAGTATGATAAATAAATATGCATGCAGCAGAAAAATGAAGAATATCCATGTTAAGAGGTAATTGGACTGAATCCTACACTCCGGTTGATTGTTCAGGATTGTCTAAATGTCAGTCATTTCCCAGTAATCATGAAAGTATACAATTTTATGGAAATAGCCAGTTCATGGACGTACTGTACTAGGTTGCAGAAATTAAGGGGTAGCAAAACATTTGGATAATGTTAATCAGAGATTTCCTTCTCTTAGGTAAGTGATGGAATATGTATGCTCAGAAGACTAAACTGGGTTTTATAATTGGGGTACGGTTTTATTGAGAAGAAAATTCATGTGCATAGCCACTGCTTGGATGCGGAATATTGGTTGAAGAATAAAAATGCTCTATCATGAACAAAGCTTGAGCATGTGCTAAGATTGTGTGTGGATCACAAAGTGCTTTGACTGCTTTCAGATGTGTTATATCTTTTCGTTTGACTGTTAGCCACCTAGTATGAGGTAAATGACGTTGGAAACAAGAGCTCTAACATTAAAAAAAAGGTAGAATTATGGGCGCCGTTTGGTTCATCTTTTGAACTGTTTTCTTTTTTAGAAAAAATTGAATCCAAATCAGTGCTTGTTTAGGTGTTATGGAAGCCATATTTCCTTCTCTTGTTTTCCTACTTCAAGGAATTTTTGGTTGTTGGTTGACACTTTGGCTCCGTTTGTTTCGAAGTAAAATATTTTTCGATGTACAGTATTTTTCACGTAAAATGAATTTTAGGAAAACGAAAATTTTCGTTTCTATTTTATGGTGTTTGGTTGGTAATCGGAAAATATTTTTGGCAACAAAACATTTCTCCAATATTCATTATCAATCAAGCTATCCTTTGCTCCATTTGTTTCGAAGTAAATTATTTTTTGATGTAAAGTATTTTTCACGTAAAATGAATTTTAGGAAAACGAAATTTTTTGTTTCTTATTTTATGGTGTTTGGTTGGTAATCGTAAAATATTTTTGGCAACAAAACATTTCTCCAATATTCATTATCAATCAAGCTATCCTTCGCTCCGTTTGTTTCGAAGTAAAATATTTTTCGATGTAAAGTATTTTTCACGTAAAATGAATTTAGGAAAACGAAATTTTTCGTTTCTATTTTATGGTGTTTGGTTCGTAATCGGAAAATATTTTTAGCAACAAAACATTTCTCCAATAGTCATTATCAATCAAGCTATCCTTCCCATTTATGTGTCGCGACAACAATTGGTTTGTGTGTGTTTATTACTCCACTTATTAGAGAGAGAGAGTACTGTTGGGCGACGTAAATTGAGGATGCAGCTAGCAGAGGTCATGGCAGCGTAGCAAATCAGGGAATTGACAGAAACTCAATTGGGCCATGGCTTCACCAGTGAACGGTGGAAAACAATTTACATGTGATTTGTATAGCCAAACGCCAGAAAATGGATAAAATATTTTACCGGAAAATATTTTACGTCCAAACAAACAAAGCCTTTGAAGAAGAAATGGTAAATGTGAAAAGAAACAAGTAATCAACTGAGCATCTTGCATGGTTTTTCTATAGAGGTTATAAATTACAAAGGCGGACCCATTTTTACTGTCATAGTGTTGATAGCTAACATGTGTTCTTACTTAATCTCAACGAGGATTGATCTTTTCTTATTGTAGAAGTCATGACTCATGACATTGACTCGTTTCTTTATGAGTATTGCTTCATTTTCTTTGTGTTTTTATTATCTAATTTTTCCTTTCTTTGCGAGAACAGCGAGTTCAGAAGAACCTGGCAATTTTGAGCAAACGGACCAAAGGTGGTTGCTCCTGCCTGTGCCTCCTCTTATCTGTCGCTGGAATTGCGGTGCTGGTTGTCGCAATATACTTGCTGGTCAAATATTTGTAATGCAATCACAACACAAACGATCTTTCCTGCTCCGTATTTCTGTCTTGATATGGAAATTGGTTTTTATCGCTGCTTTGTTGGAACTTAAATATTTGAGTTACTATATATATGATGTCTTTTGGTCTTGCACTGTTTCCTTTGGAGCCAAGTCAAATGTACTTGTATATACTGGTAGAAGTTACCGGCAGTCGCTCGAGCACTAAATTATTAATCTTTTCCCATTTTTTAATTATCAAATGTTTGTCTGTTTGAGACTGTTTCCTTTGCCCCAGATTTTGTGCTCTCTTTCAGTGTCGCTTTTCCGAAATCAGAAATTCTGCTGGTTATGCGGAGGAACATTGTTAAAGTTCAGGAGGAAAGTACGGTAGTGAGATTTATGATTCATGTCTGACCTATTGGTTTTGGATTGGTAGTTTCCCTCTAAGAGACAAATGAGAATGACATCAAAAGTTGACGCATCAAGTTAACGAATCCACTTAGATTGGTAACTTGACGCATCACTGCGCAATGCTAAAACATCTCAAAAACAACTAGGCCAGTTCTTATCTTCAAAATCATTGACCCCAACAAACAACCTGAAAGAGGTGAAATTACAAGGATTTAAATCTCGTACTGTAGAGTAATGTACGACACATATCGTTTTTTAGCAAATCCAATATCTGAAAGCCTAAACCTCAATTTCTTTTTCGGCTAAAACACCTGTTGATGCCGGTTGCTCGTGACCGATACCAGATGGTACAAGTTAATCCCAAACTATTTTAATTTGCATTCTAAGAGAAGGTAAAAAAAACATTCACTTTGCTTAGGTACTATTAACTCTTTTGAAACAAGTTCACATAGAGTTTTATTCTGATATTAATTGGAACTCCTGCAAATGGGCGGTGAAATTGATTCTCCTGAATTAATGGAGGTGCGCGTAAACTGGTCTGGAAATGTAAGTTATCAAAAAAAGATATTCACTTTGTTATGTTAAGTTTTTCAAGAAAAGTCTCACTAATAACAATAAAAAAAATTGAAATTGAAATTTATACATTTAGTCTATTTATTACACTCAAATGGATATTACAAGAGTTTTAGGTTATCTAGGCCCCTTCCACTAAAATTTTATTTTTAAATACTTATTTTTAATTTTACAAAATTAATTATTCTCTCATAATATATTATTTTAATTTAAAATAAATAATTATTAACAAAAAATAAATAATTATATTTCTCTTAGCAGAACGATACTACTTTTTAGCGGAAATGCCCGGTATCTGGTGGGTTTCTGAACAAACCGTTTTCATTCGTTATTAGTCGTTACTCGCCGGAAAAAAAAGTCCACGATGGCCGAAGCCCTAAACAGATAGCCGGAGAGAGAGAGAGAGAGAGAGAGAGAATCAGATTGGTGTCTGACATTTCTACGTTGTTCGAGCTCCGTTGCTGCTCAAATTTCTCTTACAACTCTGTAGCGGGATGGATTAATGAACTAGGTTGCTAGAAGCCTAGAAATACACATATGTATCTGTACACGTCTGTATTAGGTGAATGAGAAGGAGAAAAGATGAGCATAGTGCCGAAGGAGACGATTGAGGTGATTGCGCAGAGCATTGGCGTTAGCAATTTGGTTCCAGATGTGTTGCCCGCCCTCGCTTCCGATGTCGAGTACCGCGTTCGTGAAATTATGCAGGTACGGATACAGTCTCTGTATATCATTCAAAAGAAAACCTGTGTTACACTTCACCTTGTTCAATTGTTCGAAGAGTTTTTACATTTTTCCGTATCAGAATAAGAGTCTATGTGTAAGGTAGATATCAGAAAGTCTACATGGTACATACACACCTTTCGATCACAACTCCGGACACAACGGCATCTGGAGCCCTTCGATGCATTTGAACCCCAAAAATGCTTGGAACACAGCGCCAAACACAGCCTCTCACATATCATGTGGGCCCACACGCACTAATATGTGTGGACCCCACGTGTATGTGAGAGGTTGTGTTTGGTGTTGTGTTTGGATTGTTGTGCATGTAGCACTTTGTTTGAACCCATGTACAGTGAACGGCTCCGGATGCATTGTGTTCGGACATGTGGTCGAAAGGTGTGCATGTAGCATTCCTCGTATTTTGCTTTACAATTAGTTTCAAAGACTTAATTTATTTCGAGAAGGATGCACATAGACTTAACACAATCAACTCTCGGAAAAAAAGAGAACCATTGGGATTTCTACGCGTCTGAAGCAAGTTCGAACAGTTTAGACATTTTGTGGGGTCAAAAATTAGTAAAATTTGACTACAAACTAAATTTTCTTGTTCAAAATTGAAGTGGGTGGGGTCAAGTGACCCCACTTGTCTGGAATCTGGATCACTTTTATCTTGCTCCTTCTGCCCCTGCATGTCATGGTTCCTGTGGACATGAAACAGCAGTCTTTGCATAGTTTTGGTTGATTTTTGTGTTGGAGCGTTGTGATTGCAGGAGGCTATCAAATGCATGCGCCATTCAAAGAGAACAACTTTAACTGCGGACGATGTGGAGAGTGCACTTAAGTTAAGAAATGTGGAGGTAAATTTCTTCAATTATGAATTTGTATTTGCTTCTTTTTTTCCGTTTATTTTTATTTTTATTTTTATCTTTGTGATGTTTTCTTGTGTTGACAATTTGAAAGGTTGGTACTTGATACATGCTTTGCTCCTATGGTCCTTATGGATGGTTTCGGATTTTGAGTTACTTGAGTTGTTTTGGTTGATCATATGTGTTACCAAAACTTGTAAGTACTTTGGTGAATGTAAGATATGTGACTGAAATATGGTACAATGTCATCCTGAAAAAGTCAATTTGGTGATACAAAATGGTCACAAAATTTTTCCTACTAGTGTCTTGACATTTTCGTTTGGAGAAGAAAATCAGTTGGATTGAACTCAAAATATAGAGAGTGGAGCTTTTGCAGGACGAAATGTAACACAGTTGGTCATAAATGGCCTAGAAAAGTGTTTACATGAATAATTATCAAAATGAAGCTCAGTTTTATCGTGCATCTATTGCTTTGAAGGAGTACATTTAATCATACTCTCTAGAATGCTAGAAGCGTACTTTTATTGCTCCCTCTGAGACATGGTGTAGTACGTTCCAATTCCCCTGTCTCGTAGGGCTACATTTGGCATTCGAGCTAACAAGGGGTAGAACCCAAGTAATCGTTTATTTCATTTTGTTTCTGATGCCGAAAGGTCGCTATATGGTCGTCTTGTGAACGTTACTTTCGTAGTTTTTTTTTTTATAGTCTATCTATGCATCACTCTTAATTGCACACTCAGTTGTTATTTTGCTTCTTTTGCAATATTGCTCCATGTATGCACATGCTTTCATGTAGTGTGTACGAGCGTGTTTCTTCCACTTGCATGCTTGTTCTGTAGTATAGGCTTTCTGATGTGGACATGTTTTTGTTTTGTTTGTGTGTACTCTGTAGTCATGACCATTCAAACCTATTATCTTCATCTTTCATTTACTTGAGGCTTTTCATTTACTAGCTAATGTTTTCTCATCACCTCAGCCTATCTATGGCGTTGCATCGGGTGATCCATTGCGGTTTAAGAGAGCTGCTGGGCATAACGATTTGTTTTACGTTGAGGAAAAAGATGTTGAATTTAAAGATGTAAGAAGTTGATGATCATGTCAGAAGCATCCTTCTCTCTTCATTGTGTGGATTACTCTGCTATGGTATGATTTTCTGCCAAATTGATTCAGGTGATTGAAGCACCTCTACCAAAAGCTCCGCTTGATACTGCCGTTGTTGCTCACTGGCTAGCTATTGAAGGAGTACAACCTACAATTCCAGAAAATGTATCAATAGAAGGTATTTCGCTAATCTTACTTAGCACTAGTTCAGTTCCAGTAAGGAATTTGGCCTCCCAAGCAAGCATTTTGGGGTGCAAAGGCAAAGGCATATGTACAAACACTAAGCCAGCAGCATCTAAGGTTTATTTGTCAAATATCATGTGAGTCCACATGTTTATAGTTTGTGGTGCATGGTTGGAGTTAACTTTGTCAGTCTAATACTACTCCATTATACTAAACTGGATACGATTGTTTCTTGTTTTGATATTGTCTTTGTTTCGGTAGTGGAAAAGTTAGGGACTTAGGGTTTGGTCGCACATGTTGTATTGGTCTCTCCCTTGTAACCCTAGATTTCTTTTTTATCCCATTTGAATTGGTTTACCAAGCGCAGAATTGATCTTCTTTGGTATAACAGTTGAGTGCAGATCAGTAACTTTGGTTTGTTTTTAGCACTTGCAGTTCCTACAGATCACAAGAAGACTGATTACAAAGAGGATGGAGCCGTTGTTGATATCAAATTACCTGCTAAGCATGTGCTGTCTCGAGAGCTTCAGGTATGTTTAATGCACATATCCTTCTTATATCAGTTATTCTAACTTATATGCTATGGTTTTTATGCACATATCCTTCATTAACTTATATGCTATGGTTTTTATGGTTGCTCTGCAGCTCTATTTCGACAAGGTCACAGAACTTGCAGTAAATAAATCCGGTTCCATTATTTTTAAACAAGCATTAATGAGCTTGGCGACTGACTCGGGACTCCATCCATTGGTTCCTTATTTCACTTGTTTTGTTGCTGATGAGGTAGGTAGTCACGATTCCATATTCTCAATTTGTAGGTTTCTTTAATTTTCCTCTTGTAAGTTATAACAGTCTAGTTTCATGCTATAATATTAGGTTTCACGGAATTTGGATCATTTCTCGCTTCTTTTTGCAATGATGCGGCTTGCCCGGAGCCTTCTCCAAAATCCACACCTACACATCGAACCATATGTAAGTTTTAACCAATCTACGGAACTACTGTTGTCAATGGTGTATAATTCCAATGCGGTAAAAGATGGAAACTGACATTTGCCTTAATGGATATTTTTCTTCGATCCTTGTTGGTCGTGGAACCCTGAAGTCTTAGTTGACTCTGTTTGGATTTGAGAAGTATCTTTCCTGATATACATTCCTTGTTTTTTTGATGCGGTTTTTCCCTCTACAGCTACATCAATTGATGCCGTCTGTAATTACCTGCCTTGTTGCCAAATGGTTAGGCAATAAGTACTCTGACAATCACTGGGAACTTAGAGACTTCACAGCTAACCTGGTTGCTTCAATATGCAAGAGGTGAGATTGTCCATGTTTGATAAACGTTGGCTTAGGGATAGTACAAGTCAATTCTGGCTTGTTTAAAACAACATTAGTCAAATATGTGTACTCTGGTAGCTCATATAGTATCTACAAAAGCTAGAATGGAACAAAACTCTCAAAACAAAAGCTCAAGCTGGAACCACAAGGCAACAGACTAGAATTCAAACTACCGAGCATAGATCTTCAACTTTTGGCAAACAGAATTATATCAACCTCTGCTTTTTGAAGATTTGAGTAGTTCCTCCAACCTTGACTATTCATAAATATTTAGCAGAAATGTTCCAGGCAAGACATGTTTTCCTTTTAGCTTGATATGTTTGCAAGAGTGTTAGTCAAATACGGAGTATGTCTTAGCTATCTTAATTAGAATTACTTCTACCTTGATGTGCTTGAGGGAGTCAAAATCCCATTATATGTTTTTATACCACATTGTGCTTTCTTCCTTCCGAGTTCTCTAGATATACAATTCTCTTTCCTTGTAAATGGCTCTTTTGGGAACTTTTTCCTTCTATTTCTTGTGGTGGTGGTTGATCCATAATCGCAACTTCTGGTTATTGTCCTTGTTTTCTTAAATGAGAATTTTGTACTTTTCGTTGTCCTGATTATATTTTGTACAACCCAAACTGTATTTCCATCCATCTGATGAATAGTTCACCCTTGACCGAGCTTCATGCCTAAACAAATAGACGGTTTGTTTTGTTTTTGAACATTGCCAGTGAGTTTAGGTTGTATGACTTTGAAATTTTGATATTAGCCTTTCCATTTTCATACATCTTTCGATCTTAGTGATGAATTCAAAGGTCAGATCTGTACCCAATCAATCAACCCTTCCAATGCCCTGTAAATGGAGGCTAAACTTGGTGCACTTTATATTATTTTGATTGTGGTGACTGCTCAACCCGTGTTTATCCATCTCCCATTGTACTATTATTATATTAAAATGTTGAGAGGTTGTGATATAACCACCTAGTAGATTTTGCGAGACTCTCTCTCTAGAAACACAGCCCTAAACCCTATCTCTTCTCGCCGGCCACCTCTGCACCTCGCAATCGTGTCCATTCGAAGCACTCCGTTGCCTCCATCGTCCAACCTCCATCCATCACAGTGATGGAGGATCTAATCCACCTCCCTCGGCTCTGATCCTAACCTCAGGAGGATCAGATCTGCTAAGATTGCAAGGTTTTAGGGTGGTTTGGCGCTTCCTCCGGCGAATAAGCGGCCGGATCCGAGGCAGCGGCTCCGGTGACCGGAGGTTTCTTTTTTCGTTTCTTGTTTCAGTTTTTTCTTGTTTATCTCCTTTAATGGAGATTTCTGCTCCCTGTGTGGAACTTTTCCTACTCTTTGTGGGTATTGCTTTATTGTACTTGGTAAGATCCTTCCCAATCCATATGGATAACCCAAAAGTTGAGCATCGTTTTCCCAATGGAGGGCTCTGGATTTGTGTCTTTGTAGCCATTTGGGCATTTTATGATGATCAAAAACAAAAACAAAAAATATAGCCACTTGTGGACGCAATCAAATCTTTTCTTCTCATGCACTCTTTATCATAACTATTGCAGATTTGGTCATGTGTATCACAATCTTCAGTCTCGTGTGACAAGGACTCTGCTCCATGCTTTCTTGGACCCAACAAAATCATTGCCTCAACATTATGGTGCCATTCAAGGTCTTGCAGCCCTTGGACCCCGTGTGGTAAGCAAAAAATCATGTGTCATGGTTGACAACCTGCTAGCTACTCAAGCTGGTGCCTAACCATTTGGGAAGACTTTAATCTAGGTCTAGAAATATGTGTTATAAAACCTTTGATAGTACTAAGCAGTGGTGCGGCAGATTACCCCTTTTCCCCTGCGTTTGAGGAAACTCAAAAAAAAAAAAAACAAAAACTTCTCATTCTATGAGATTTTCTTTGCACGTCTATCTGGGACCCTCTTCCATTAAGGCTCCCACTTTCTCCTCCAGATATGACCTTTTTCGGTGGTATCTGTGTTGTATGACACCTTGAGTTCAATTTTACTTGGTCATGTCAAGCTGTATTCCTCCTTTATGTGTGCAAGAGCGCTTGTTCCCATTTTGTGTTTTCACTTCATGTTCAGACTCTCTGTTGGTTTCTGCAATCTGTAATGCTTCGTTACCATTGTCAGGTTCGCTTGCTTGTACTACCAAATCTTGCGCCGTATTTGCAACTTCTGGAGACAGAGATGCAACTTCATAAGCAAAAGAATGAGTTGAAGAGGCATGAAGCTTGGCGTGCATACGGGGCTTTATCAGTGAGTTTCTTTTGATTCTCAACTGAAGTTTTGTTTCCCTCTATTTGAATCCCAGTGTGAAGGTTACCTAACAGAACTAACAAGGCAACACACCTCGTAGTGTGCCGCTGGTCTGTGCATGTATGATCTGTTCCCTAAGGTTCTATTTCCAACTCCACGTATGACCTGGAAGAGCAAAGCAAAAGTGCTGACAGCCATGCCAAGTATGACTTTGTTTACCTGTTTTCTTGATTTATGTATGAGTTGCTTTCTTGTCATAAATGCCACTTTCTTTGATGTCTTCCTACATTCATACCTCTTGAGATATGAAGCATGGGTACTTCAGAATACATGGCGGACAGTAGGTATTTATTGGGTACTTGTGCTTTGAATCGTGCTTCCACAACTGTACGGGATTCACGAAACGCCAGACCATTTTCCCCCGGGTGTTGCCGTAGACCAGAGTTTACTCTGTATCTATAAATCTGTACCCTGGCCGGAATAGGATTTTCTATTAAAGCTTTTTTGTAGGTTCTTTAGGTAACTACATCAAAGTCTGGTCTATACCTTTTGGCTTTAAATTGTTTGTTGGATGTTGGATCTTGCCATCTAACAGTTTTTTTCAGTTACTTATGGTTACACGCAACACATTTCTTCCAACTATGAAGTATATTTATGTAAGGACACATTCCAGCAGTACCTGTACCCTGATTTCACTAGTTGTTTCCGTATCGACGTAACCTGCAGCACCAGTACCGTACCCATACAAATGCTTCATAGCTGGTAAGAGACTGATAGTTGCTCAACTGCCAAATTGATGCAAATTCAGTTTTGGGGAACAATTTGGAAGTATGCACGTCATACAAGTCTCTTTCACTTATAAGTTCCACGATATGGTCGCTATGTCCTTTTCGTTTTTCTGTTTAATAACATCGATAGAGGGATGACATAAAATGATCAGTAGTACAGCTGTTTCGTGAATGATTTCAGATTTCAATTTGAGGATTTACCATGAATGCGGTGCACATGTGGCATAAATATTCCTATACTCTTTGTTTTTCATTTCTTCTGAATGTGGACGACTTTGAGTTTGTTGTCTTCTTCCATTTCTCACATTATTCTCTTCCGTTTTACAAATCTGACAAGATAAACACAAAACAAGCACAGACGACATGAAGCACCAACCACCACTCAAGAAACTCGCCATTGAGGGGCCAATGGGTGTAATACCATCTAACTCCATGCCAGGAGACATGCAAGGAGGATTTTCCAATTCTCCAATGGGTACCGATGCTGGTTTACCATCAATTTCACAGCAGCTGACGAATGAGAGAACGTCAGGAATGAGTAGCAGAAGGGAGAAGGTAGGTGGTCTGCCTCCAAACATGCCGACTATTCTTGCTCAGGCCTGGAAGGAGGATATGGATGCAGGGAATTTGCTGCCGTTGCTAGTTGAATATTTTGGCGAGAGCATGCTATCCTTCGTCCCTATGCCGGAATTGTCTTTCTTCTTGTAATTAGTAGGAAATAATGGATGATATATTTGATCGTCCCACAAGGTAATTGTCACTCTTCTTGTGATTTGTGCTTATCTATATAAAATGAATGAAGATTATTTATGGGTCGGTACTTCCAGAAACTTATGCTGGTGGCTGGTCTTCCTGTTTTTTGTTTCTTTCACTAGTTTGTTGTAGTGGATATGAAAAGTGGAACAAGGCATGAAAGCATTTGAAGCTATGCTATGCACGTTTCCTTAGCTGCAATCTACTATGAAGATCAGCATTCGATGATCTCGACCTCCACCTCTCTTATTTTTCAATATAGTTAAAAATTAAAAACCTAGTGCATTTTCAGATTTTGTTAGTGTAGCTGAGCAATGGAATGAGACATGCATGATTTCTTGGATGGCAGAGCTATTAAGGGAAAGCGTGCAAGTTGCTTTGATTCACTTTAATATCAAAATGATATCCTTGCGTATCTAAGCAGTTTAAGAGGTTTTTCCCAATTCCCATTGAAATTTTGACTTTGGATTTAGTATATTTTTTAGAAACTTGTCCCTCCATGTTGATGATTCTGTTCTCCCGTTTTTCCAAATTTCTTTGTTTTGTATCCGTCTCCAAATCCCGTCATATTTCTTCACTTCGCGTTCTCTCCTTTTCCCTTTAAATCTTCTCATTTCCCTCTCCAACCTCCACATTGTCTTCGCCCTCCACCCATATCTATATTTGCACTTTTATTCTCCTCTTTCTATTATTTAATACGATAATTGTCCTACGTATTGACAGTCTTAGCTCTGTCCTTGCACATTTACTGATTTACATTAAGATATACATACACAATTATCAAAAGACCAAGCATCATGTTGAGGAGCCTGAATATTAGCCCTTTTATCATCCTCAATTTCCATTATCGTAATTTTGTATATGACTTGCTCATCATCTTCTATATATAATCTATACCACGATCTTATGAACTAACCAAATAGCCTCGGCCATATTTGTATATGACTTGCTCATCATCTTCTATATATAATCTATGCCATGATCTTATTAACTAACCAAATAACATTGGACATATTAGTATATGACTTGCTCATCATCTTCTATATATAATCTATACCACGATCTTATGAACTAACCAAATAGCCTCGGCTATATTAAGATGGATCAATTGCCTATTGTTGACGCCCTCAGATGATAATGCAATTGTTGCTGCTGATCTGAACAACGCACGTTTTTGCTTCTTTCTGCTGCCTCTCTCCTTCGATTTCCTAATACCCAACATATCTTCAAGTTACTCTTACTCTATATAGGTTACTCATAATGAGCTAAAAATGATACTGAATAGTTAATTTGTAGTCAATCACATGGGATATTTCCCATCGGCTCATGTTAGTGCAGCTCACAGAAAATTGACGTTACACCTTGACCAAATTCGAGGAAAAGAGCAAAGGTGTAAAATGCATTAGTCCACTGAGATCAAGTGTCAAAGCTAGCAACTGCAAGCCAATTATTTCAAAAAGCTTCTACTCATCTGGTCCAAAAAATAAATAATATATTACAACAGTTTTACTGATACTAGGGCCATTCACAACTTACAGAACCAATTCAAAGCCATTTGCGTCACCAATCAGAAGCTACACAAGAATCTGATATGAGAAGACTTCGTACTTCATGTACTCTAGTAGAAAACACTCACACCTCCAAAAAGTAAGAGGATTGTACTCATTTTGCGTAGAGCACATCACTCCCCTTCACTCAAAATTGGGACTATGAGTGGCTTCATCTGCGCAAGATACACAATTGCCCACCTACGCCAGCAAAAGAAACATGCAAATGAGAGTTCTAGCATCGCAACTGAATTTGCAAAATAGGAATCCCAAACTCAGAAGTTGGACGTAAGTACTGTACATTGTGTACAATCTTGTGCCTAGAATGGTACCAACCAGAAAACTCCGCTTATTAAGTCAATAAATGAGCTTCAACCATAGCAAATCATATTATAGCAAGGAAGAACCAAAGTTCACAAAATACTTCCTTCGGCCCTTATTTCTCCAATTGCAAGAATTTTTTGCTCAAAATCTCCTAAATAAGATTACTCTACCCTTTGCAACAAGATTCCTCTAACCTTTGCCATTTGATTTTTCTCCATGTTGTGTAATTCAAAATCTGCTTTTCCACATAAATCAACTCTTTGATAAATGTTAGGACTACATGCTAGTAGTTTCTAAAAGGCATCAGCCAAACACGTAAAAAATAGGACAATAACAACTATTTTCCTTCGAAAGATTCTACATTAAACCTAAGATCCAAGGGAACCTAAACGCATTTGCAGTATGGTCCTCCATAGCTGTGCAAAATAGGTATGTCAGTATGTGAAAGATGATTTCCAAAATGAAACTGAAGCCATCTAAGCAATGAATATGTTAGGATATTTACGCTAAAGGGAATTTCAATAAGAAATCAAACTTACATCATCCAGCAGCATACTGTTGCAGTAACAACCAATGTCACGTGCAACCTGCATCACATAATATGCATTAGCCAATCAATGAGGATACAAAAATGAACTAATTCGAACAGCTTGACCAAAAGCAAGGCAAAGCGAATAATTTATCTTCCTTGGCATTTTAGGAAACTCAGTGAACTTCATAAATGTCTCCTTTTCATGATTTCAAATTTTAAATAACCAAGATCCAATAGACTATCAATGTAAATAATATTTATACATATGTACGTAAAACATATCACCACATCTACAATGAATGCACATCGACCGATAAGATATCTTCTTGTCTACATTTGAAATTGACGAAAACCAAAACCTTTGGTATCCCTAATCAGTTAGGCAGTTGAACATCTGAATATAAGTAATAAAACTAACATTTCCATGGAAGGTTGGATTTTGAACCTTTTTCAAGTTACACAGTCGAGCAAGTATTTTTTGTTCATTTCATTCACATATTTAAAGCCTCCATATTAGTCAAGCAGGAGCTTTTGAGAGGAAGGGGCATTGCTTGGTGCTATGGTAAGAGCTCAGATTATCAAGTACGTTAATCGCAGGTTTGAATCAGAGAGCAGCAGCTGAAAGTTAGGCATTCATCCAACCTTACCAGTCCCAGCCACCGCTGGATATCAATCTAGCAGTAACGAGACTCTAATTCTGAAATAGCCAATAAATTGATTTCCAACAACCATCAAAACCCAAGTTCCATCCAGCTCATTCTTAATGCAGTTCTTGAGACAAACTAAAACTGAACACCAAATTGCGGCCATTCAAATTTGAAAAACTTATGAAATATATAACCCAATTACAATGCGCAAACCGAGGCGGTGAACAAACATTGTGGGGACAATAAAGTACTTAGACAGACCAATATTGACAACTGTTTGCTACATATGGAAATTTGAGTAAGAAAATCTTAACCAAAAAAAGAGAGGAGAGATTCAACAATGGAAACGTACAGATTCGTAGAAGGCCCACTGTTGAAGCAGATTCTGACACACATACAGGCAATGATTCCAATCACCACGAAAATTAGGGTTGTTACCATAAACCCCATCTTTTATTTTGATGATCTCACCAACTGCCACGCCCCACGGCACAAGCGATTCAAAATTCTGGAATCAAAATACTCAATTTACTCTCAACAGAATGTATCCAAACTGTAACATCACATCGCAAGCCCTAATATTTCTAATTGCTGCTGAAAAACGTAAATCCCAACAACTCCAAAAATTTGGAGCGACAAAAGAAGATGAAAAATACCTGTTATATTTGCGGAGAACCCGGAATATCCAAATCGAAGCTCGTCGTTTTCGGTTTCGCTTTGGTAGATTGATCTGTTTACAAATCGAAGCTCGTCGATACCGATTTTGCTTTGGTAGATTAGATCAATCTCGATTAACGAACTTTTCTGAAATTTACGAAAGGATACTTGAGAGGAACGAATTTGGATCATTTCTCTTGCAAAACATGCTGAAGGCCCAGCCCAAGAAAAATGGAGATGGGCCCAAAAGAACCTATAATACAGCCCAAGCCCCATTGCCCAGGAGGAGAAGTTTTATTTATTTTTTTTTTTGAAAGGCAAATTTTTTTTAATTAACCTCTGAAATTGTTACAAAGATTAATAGGAACAAAGAATGATAGTATCAAACCCCTATCCCGAGACCCAAACAATCTACAAAGCTATGAATAATCCTAATCCATCCGAGACCCAATCTCCAGGTTTGGCAAGAAACCAAACACGGGAAAAATCCATAACCCACACTCATTAGCCTGAAAGTCCAGATAAATACATGAAAGACCATACACCTAAGGGGCCTCAAAGCCCAAATAATGGGACAAGCCTAACTGTTACAAACAGACCCACTGTCATCCACCACGGCAGAGGACATCGCCACCGCCAGCCACCATGCAAGACAGCCACCCGGAGAGACGCTTGAAAGTCTCCGTTAGGCAGAAAACCAAGTGATCTCAGGAGAAACACCGGCGGAGGAGAATATTAATAGCCAAAAATGATAAAGACAAATAGTACAAGTATGCACACTCAATTACACACAAATACACAATGCAGAGGGTAATTGTTTGTGTGCCCCTAGCACTATTGATTAATAGCAGGGCTAAATCTTTTTAAGCTACGAGTAAATCGTTAGATCTCTCAAATTTTTCATCTTATTTTTAATTTCTTATTCAAATTCTTGATTCTAATATAGCAATCGAAAACGATCATTTCTCTTCTTTCTTGTTTGTTTGATTTGGGGAAGGACTCATTCAGCTGCATACTTTTCAGAATAAATGAAAACGGGTTTCTTTACGCAATGTCCTGGAATTCAGAATGAATATGTATTGTTGGAGCACAAGTGGATGAAAATCAAAGTACAAATAAAAAATCAACTGGATTCTGTATTCAGAACAACCTAAATGTCAGTACATAAATGAAACATCTGCAAGTCCATTGCGAAACAATTCTAATGGGAGCTCTTAGCGCCGTTGGTAGACTTTTTTAAGGGGAAAACTCACCCCAAAATTTGATGAAAATGTTGAATACAACAACTCTCCGCTGGAATTATATCGAAAAATTGGAATAATTCTCAGGGGGATGTAGACAAAGGGATTAAAGCGGGTTAGAAGGTTCGACATGGGGAAGTACAATGTGCTACAATAACTGAAACCTCAGAATCTGAAGCTGGGATCGACTTCCATTGCCCAAGTGAACTTTTCCAAAAGAGACTTGTTGAAAATCTGCAATGCAAAGTATAGTAAACAAGAATCATCTTGTTGGAAGAAGCGGGAATTATCCCAACTGGAAGCGGGAAAAAATGCAAAGTGGTTCACACCTTCTCAATTGGAACTTCATGTCGCTTGCACCAAGCAACGGTGATCCTAGGATCAAGGTAGTTGATCTTGGATGTGCCCAATGCCACGGTTTTCAAATCTTCTTTGGTCTCCTTATCCCGCTCCATTTTCGCGATCCTTGCATTGGTTTGAACGATCTTCCTCTCCAAACTGCAATGCCTTATTAACTCCAGTGAGGCAGCATCCAACAACAAGGCCTACCGCAAAAACAAATAAGATCCAGTGCTTACACTTCAGGGCTCAGGTTCTTCTTTGACTTCCCGTCAGAACTCTTCAATGGGGGCTTCCCTTTCTTTGCTCTAGCTAAATCTGTTTCAAGCTCGTCCAAAATGCCCTACAGCCAATACAACAAAGCCTGAGAAGCCACAAACATGATTATACCATAAGATTTCTAAGTACAAAGCAAGAGCATCGCAGTTGAGAGAGAGTAATCTTCTCTAATTACGGGACTCCCTTAATTGTGATCACTCAAGCCCAAGGCAGGGCATTGGTCCGCCCCTGTGGGCAGTTGAGTGATTCATTCCTAGAATCCAAAAAACTTGTCATTACCTTTAATTCATCGATCTTCTCGTTCAACCTTGACATTTGTGCAGAGTGGGACTTTGAGACAGTACGTTGATGATTACAAATTATAGCAACCTACAAAAACAAAAATAATATCAGAATTTTCATGAACAAACTCATAAAAAACATTGACCAGCTCATCATAATTTCCAAGCAATAGACTTCCTTTACCTTCTTGTTCGCGTGCTGGTAAACTACAACTTTCTCAGCTAAATCTCCATTGTTTGTTTCCTTACTCAACTGCCATCAGCCAAAACAAAAAGTTCTAAAAGACAGAAACAAAACACGCCTTTAACAATTCAAAGAATGCAAAGGAATCCTCTGATTAAAAACTTTTTTGCACGTGAAAGGCTGAAAGACAGAAACAAAAGTGTACATTTTACACCTTAAACCAAACACAAAATCACGTATCCTATCATAATGGGCTTTCGAAGATTCCATAAACGATAATAATCCATAGCTCATTTGTTGATTATAGAACTATTGTATGCTTATTAAAACCAATGACGTCATACATCTCGTGGACTCTATAATACTATTACAGTTGTGAATCATTATTCAAATTGTTGTAGCCTATGTTACATGGACTCGGGTGCGAGTATCGGACTCGGGTGCGAGTATCGGGTGCGGATGCAACTCCAAGCGTCGGACCTTTCTAAACTTAAATCTTAGGATACGTGGATATGTGCCTCCAACTTGGGTACGGGTAGGTCTGTAAGTGAGCCGAGCTACTCCCGAGCTCGGCTCGGCTCGTGTAGTTAAAGCTCGGCTCGGCTCGTTTAGTAAACGAGCCGAGTAGAGCTCGGCTCATTCGACAAAAGCTCGGCTCGTTAAGGGAGGCTCGGCTCGATTAAGAGAGGCTCGTTTAGTAAATGGCTTAACTCGGCTCGTTAAGGGCTCGGCTCGTTAAGGCTCGAGCCGAGCTCGAGCTCAAGTTTTGGGCTCGTTAAGTAAACGAGCCAAGCTTGAGCTCGCCAAAGCTCGGCTCGGCTCGTTTACACCCCTAGGTACGGGTATGGGGACACGTCCTGAACTCTTATTTGTGTTATATATTGCATAATTTTCCCAGATTATATACCGTAAACTATGTTTACAAATGTATTTAAACAATAAAGGGTTAAGAAAATTATGTTTTTGCTATTTCACTATTTCTTGTCTATGTGAAATACTCAAAATACCGCTTTTTTAGCTAATTTGATATTCCTTTTCTGTAAGTATCTTAATAATTAGAGGATCCGAGTGTCCAAAAGAATACGGGTGTCGGACACATCGATACGGGTACTTGAGCCAAAATGAAGGATCCATGTAACATAGGCTGTAGCCAAAGAATAGAATGCCCGCATGACAAATACGCGATCCATGTAGCTGGCTAGTACTTGGGACAAAGGTTCAGTCCATTTGAAAGCATTTACTTCGCAACTATAAAGTATTTGATGTAAATTAGCTACTTTAGATAAACCCAAAAATGTAAGATCTCAGACCTTACGGAAAAGAACAAATAAGACAAAGCGTAACTCCTAAGGTTTAAATTTGAAAAACCAAGACCAGAATGGACTTTTTTGACATAAATTTGACAATTATCCACTTTGGTTATCGAAGAAACATGGAGACATCAGACATCATTCTTCCATAGAACAAGAATTTCCATGCTTGGGAAGTTTCATGATCATCCTAACAACCAACAAGAAGGCTTTCAACTATTTCTAACTCACAATACTGACACTAACAATTGATTGCACAGTTGACCATTCAGACCTTCAATATGTATTTGTAGATCTCAAACCTGGATACAGTGTCCACCCAGTGCTATACTAAGGCTGGCCTTACAAGGAAAGCGATATCGTTGCAACAGCCCTAGAGATATAATTTACTCGAGGAAATGCCACGTCAGGCACACAAACAAGATTAACAGGCCCATAACCAGATACACCTATCGTCACAACTAAATGAATCATTCGCATGGCTCTCCCTTTCTAAGTCCACGACACAATGGTGCATAGTTCCAACATATTACTAATCAAGTGTAGAAGTTCAGGAAGAACCCTAACTAAGACAATATTCATTGCCTTCTGTTTCAATTGGTCTTCGGTACAGCACACACAATACACAGATTTGCTTTTATTTCCACCATATGACGTTGAAGCGTCCAGAACGAGGAATACCGCCTGTTTTTTAAAAGAGTTGTAATTACATCTCTAGAGAATTGATACAGTGGAGAAAGCTTGGGGTAGCACGCAACAGGCCTGGAAACATGGGTTTAAGTGTGGGGATTAGCACAATGAGCTATTAGGGCAGAAAGTAAGGTGATTATTCAGTCCACCCTTCCAGGATTCACAGGACCAACACTATGAAACGGTTGTTCGTAGAAACAAGAGATACGCTGGTTATCACTCATCACAAGATAAACCATGTAAACAGTCTCAATCTCTGCCTCAGATGAACTCGTAAATGTATTGGACTTGGTGCATCCAAATGTGCCTTCAGATCACCCTGAAGTTACCTTACGGGTCAAAGAAAAAGAGACCGGAGGTGATTTCCATTAAATGTGATCCTTTAGCGAAGGAAAATTGTCAAAACTCCTCACAAGAAAGTCAAACGACAACAATTTCTTTTCAACGTAACAGAAAACATATTTTCACAACTCATATTCATCAGAATTTGGCGCCTTCACCTAGTACCACGTATTCAAACAACCTGCAGTATCTAATATACGGACAACAACTTGGCAGTGTCCATATTTCACAATTTGATGGTAAGAGTCTGAGAACCAAGACCTCACTATGAACAGCACTTTTGTACCCAACTTAGATTGACACCGAACCATTTATTCCCGTAAAACATGTTATCTTCTTTCAGTCTTGGGCGCTCTTGAAGTAAGCAAGCTTTAGGAGATGGGCTGGTTAGGGCTAGATCCTGGCAGGTGCTAGTCAGTAGAGCTAATAACTTGGGGTGTGAAAAGTGAAGTTTAAATCTTACCATCTCATCCAATGTGATAGATGCATTATATGTGCGGAAAACTTTTGCTGTGAGGCCAGGCATGAGTTCCTTCAGATGAGCATTCAATTTACTCGTATCCAGCTTGTCAAATAGATCATCACCACCACTTTTTCCTGTTAAAAAATATGAAGAACAAACTCATAGGTCCTGACCATAATATGCAGAAAATTACATTTTGATACATAAGGCCATAAACTAACCAGTTCTGAACTGCTGAATTGCCTTAAACACAGGAATTTCAACTTTAACCTCATTCTGGTATCTTATTGAATCTTTACCCAGGAAGTCAAACTGAAAAATCAGAAAAGAAATAGATCTGTAGTGAACTGCAATGAATTGACAACCTGCATGGTTAATGCTTCTGGAAGCTTCAAAATACTCCAAGAGCTAATTCCAGTATCATAGCATAAAGGCCATCATGAGTCAATCGAAACTCGAAAACCTCAATACAGTAACCTCTCAAAATTGTAATTTTAGTTTCACTTCTGCTGCCACCAAATCCAGTCTTGCTATCTGGATGTTAATATTGTATACCTTCAAAGTGTCTGGAGGCATTGGTTCTACATTTCCCACTTTCAATGTGCAGCAACCAACAGTATCAGCTTCTTCATCATCCTGTAAAGCAGACAAGACAATGTTATCTACAAGTATCATTCGATTTAAGAACATAAAACACTAGTAGCATCCGCCAAACGATCTGCATCACTATGTTCCCACACAGTGAAGGTATTCAGATCCATTAAACAGGGGCAAGCCTTCACCAATTACCCCGTGCGGCGTGCAGACATACTCAACAAACGCTTCGGGAGGATAAGTAAAGGGTCTTCCATGAATAAACAGAAATTTATAAGCACAAACAGAAGAAGACATATACAAACATCATACCTTCTCATTGCCTGCCCGTAGAGCTAGTTTATCAATAAGATAGGTAGCAACAGCTATTTGTCGTTTTGTGATATCCTTACTTGCAAAATCTTTTTTATAGGCTGATCTGATCCCTTGTATGTAATCCTACAATCGGATACTCAGTATTAGACAAGAAGGTACTGCTATTTTTTCCAAGACGGAAGTTGACACTCATTGAATACTTGTAGGTGGAAGACTATATAATAACCTTCAAAAGCCTCGCTTTCTCATATTTCTCTTTGTCACTTTGCCCTTTCAAGGAACTGCTAGGTGCCAAGAACACATACTTAAATTCCTTTGAATTGATTGGATCAATCCAAAAAGCAAGCCATGTAACCGTGTTGTCGTGCCTTATTTCTTTCCATCTGTGAACAACAAATATGTTGAAGTTCATTCACAAAGAAAACATCTTAAAAAAGATAAACCTTTGATCTTTCTCAAACAATGTTGTGCCAGAAATAATCACCTTTCACCAGGCATAGGGCATTCTGGAATTGGGGCATCTTTTCCTATATTTATAGTAATGTCCCTAGGCCGAATGCGCTTTTTCAGCTTACCCATCTGAAGAACAAAAGCCAAAAATCACATCAAGTGCTGAATTGAATTGAACTTGATAACTGTTGACAAGTACTGTAGATACAGCTACAGTTTATCAAATATTCCATTTCAGAAGACTTAAGTGCTTCAGCATTTGTATAGAACCTTCGGGTGCTCTCCACGGCCTCGAAACAACCCAGGCGGTTCGACTCTAAAGTTCCCAACCTGCATTTTGGGAAGTGATCATGAATGCTAGGAGGATACTGAGAGCTACATCCAAAGCAATGCCACAACTAGCAAACAGAAACATTTCAAAGGACTCGCACCCCAACGTATCTCAGGATATGTTTGCATGGCAGGTTTCGAAGAGCATAAATGGGAACCCAGTACCAACTACCAAGAATCTCATCGCTAATTAGATTCATAAATCAATAGTGTTATCTGGATTACACATTTCTTTATGTGAACATGGTTGAATTGTAAATCATAGGCTCCTGTTTTCTTTTTCTATCTTTTTTGTTGACACTAGAATTCTCTAGCCAACCAGAAAAACAACTCTTGAATATTCTAAGAATGTGGATTGTCTTCACTCTTTCCATCCAAACATACCCTTACAACACTGAAATGCGGAAACTATACCGGGACTTCCTTTAGTACACATCAGAAACACGCATATTTTAGCTAAGGGAAACAAACAAAAACGTAATACCATTTACACATTTTACAAATCTCAGGATATAATCACTTGTCTATCGTACAGTCGAATGGTATCTATTATCAAAGCTGTAAGATTAAAGAAAATAAAAACAAATTATCAAAGCTGTAATGCCTCTTCTACGACATGAAAACAATTTTATGGAGAAGGAAAAAAGAGCTCATTAGGCATGAAAGCAATCCTCCAAACTTACCTAAAACACAGGATGTGTCCATGTGTCTCGTAAATCCCCCAAAACGAAAATGCACCTATTTATACCTTGAGAGTTTCCAATTCAGAAAAAAGTTTCGCAGAATAATTGTCGACTTGTCAACCACCTAAACTGAAACTTACCAATGACTCACTTGATTCACTTCAAATTGCTTTTTCAATCATGGCACACTTTTGAAAAGAGGAAACCCAAATAGAAAAGCCTGGGGCGGATGGGGGGTGACCTAAGATAAACACGTTAATCACCAACTCTAAAATGGCATCAACAAAAATTACTGATGTGGATGGTAGCAAATTTATCATGTAGTATCTGACGTTGTAACAAGAAGTTAGTAAATTTCATATCCAAAGAAGGCATAAGCACCCAATATTCCAAAGCATCATGCACAGTCAAAGCGAGCGGTAACCTTCTCTTTGACACCATCAACGATTGCCCACATGTACTTCTCCTCTTGTTGCATTTTTTCTTCTCTCAACGCCTTCTTCTCCTGCATGAACAGAAACTCTCAGATTGATAAATACTAAAAGTAAATGTAAATCAACTAAATACTTCTCTGCACAAATGAGACAATTATACAAATGTCAGTAAGAAGTAGCAACAATAGGTATCCTGTGAAATCTGTTTTACCGAATATCTGAATCTACCACACAGCAGTAGCGGATCATTGTGTAGGCTCTATTAACAGGCATCATTAAGTTAAACTGAACTAACACTTGTCGAGAACTTATAGAGAAAACAATGTCAGAGTACAACAAACAGGATCTTAAGAATTAGGATGATATTAATCAGGGATTTGAACTAGATAGGTTTAATCGATGGTGTTAGGTGTAGATGACTATAGAGAAGTTTCTTGTTCAACTATGCTTAAAGGTAGTAACTTTTCAATAAAAAACAGAAGATTGTGTCTACTAATTCTGATTCTCTGAAGGATACTGTTTGTCCTCTGTGCAAACGTATTCTGGCTTCGTAAAGAATGCTGATTCTACACAAACAGTTATTGCTTTGAGCAATGCAGATAGCCAAGTGTCGGAACATGCACTCGATCCAGAGAGCAGCCATGGTGTGCGAATAACCCCAAAGATGGATCCCTGCCCAGCCAAGCCCTCTGAACACCCTGATAACAAGGACTGGTAATTGTACCGTAAATAGAACACATATTTCTCAGTCTACATATTTGTAGAATCCAAATGGTAGTAGGCAAAGAGATGCCTGGAAAACAGCAAGAAAAATGACAAACGAACGACCATATCTTGCCACTGCAAGAATCAGAACAAAGGGGGGTCCAATGAAGCAGTGGTTCCTGATGTCTGGAAAACAGCAAGACAAATGACAAATGAACGACTATATGTTGCCACTGCAATAATCAGAACAAAAGGGGGTTCAATGAAGCAGGGGAACCACTTTAGATGGGGCTTGTGTTCATAAAAGCAAAATAATAAAATTTACAGAGCCTACACTGAGTTTGTTAAATGGCGAATTCCGAAAATCAAACCAAGAAAAGTAGGGAGTTTTTTGTTCCGATGAAGATTTTAAAACAACAATTTTAAGTGAGAGTTCCAGTTTCGTTCAGAATTCCAGTACCCTTTTGCATCACAAAGCCAGAAAGTTTTCTAGCAAGGAACTTACTTCTGCACTCATTTGCTTCTTCTTCTCCTTTTCCTTCTGATGCCAGTCATATATCGGGGTGAAATCACAATCTTCCAACCTCTGAATTACATGATTTCTCCCGAGAATTTTCTTCCAGTCACTCATAAAATTCTCTTTGAATTTAGATTTGGTCATGTATTCTGTATCTAACATCACTGCAAACATAGTTGCAACCTGCAATAAAATTCACAAATAAAATAGACAATCCAGACCTGAGAAAAAAAAGGGTGAGAACGGATAAAACCTGCATGGAAAACTACGCAGCGACCAAAGCAATGAGGAGAAATAAAAAGCTATACATGACAACAGAGAGAGAGAGAGATAAAAGAGACAACCTCCTCTTGTTCGGGAGTCAAATTAACAAGCAATGAGGAGAAATAAAAAGCTATACATGACAACAGAGAGAGAGAGAGAGATAGAGAGAGAGAGAGAGACAACCTCCTCTTGTTCGGGAGTCAAATTAACTGGTTGGCCCTTGTAAAGCATCTTAACCCCATGAGGATTGTATGGAGGAGGGAAAATGACACCATTGTGAACAAAGGTAGTCCATTTTTGCCCTTCACCAGAGCCAGGGGGCACCTTTGACGACTTGGAGTGTTTTGATTTTTTCAGAACTTTCTTGGACTTAGTACTCTTTTTGAACGAAGTCGAAACAACTTTTGTCACCTTCTGTTTTGCAGATGCCGATTTTGTACCTGATACATTTGCCTTCTTCAATCTCTCGGAAATGGGAACATAATCATCATCATCCTCATCTACCTCTGATTCTGCTTTAATGGATACTTGCTTATCAACGATTGGAGCAGATCCATCAACAAGCTTTGGCCTTTTAACTGAAGACTGACTTAAAGATTTCCTGCCTGATAAAATTGCCATCTGCAACCTCTCGGAAATAGGAACATAACCAGTACCATTCTCATCTACCTTTGGTTCTGCTTTGATGGATACTTGCTTACCAACGATTGGAGGAGATCCATCAGCGAGCTTTGGCCTTTTAACTGAAGACTGACTTAAAGATTTCTTGCCTGATAAAATTGCCATCTGCAACCTCTCGGAAATAGGGACATAATCAATACGATCCTCATCTAACTTTGATTCTGCTTTCACAGACACTTTCAGTGAGGAAGGAGAAGACCCATTGACAAGCTTTGGCCATTTATTTGAAGGCTGACTTGAAGACTTAGTCTCAGCTACAGATCTCTTGTTCAACAAGGTAGAAGATTTTTTAACTTGGTTGTCTATCATGGTAGAACCATTTTGCTTAAGTTTCGGTGCCACAAGTTTATTTTCATCAAACACATGGGACTTGCTTCCAGATGGTCCGGCATTTGACTTGAACTTATATTTTGAGGACAAAGGAATTTCATCATCTGAGTCTTCACCTTTGACTCTTGGTGTTTCAAGTGGTGGTGAACCCAGAGTAGAAGTGTTTGGCTTTTTGTTGGTATTGTTTGGACATACCTTCGGTAATCCAGCAGAGAGTCTAGCACTCAGTGGCTTATTATCTTCTGAATCCTCAGAATCACTATGTGGTTCTCCAGAACAATTAATCATCTGCTTCTCCTTCTTTATAGCAGATGATGTATTTTGTTGCGACGTATGGTTTGACCGATCAGCTACCAAAGTTGACACTTTTAAATCAGCCACTGGCTTCTTCACGGGAGATGCCTTAGCAGATGAAACTGAGGTTTTTGGGCTTGCTGAAGGAGATTTTACTGCTGACCCCTTGGCAGATGAAGTCGACTCTTTTGGGCTTGCTGCAGGAGATTTCACTATTGATGCCTTGCTAGATAGAACTGGCATACCCTTCTGGGAAATGGAGTTCTGACCATTGGAAGAATGGACTTCAGAGACCTGCTTCTTTGACTGTACATCATGCCTTTGAGATGATGACTTCGTTGTTTCTGAGTGCAAATGATTTTGCTTTGATGCGGTGCTACTGCGCCTGAAAACTAGGGGCACATCATCGTCATCAACCTCGTCCATCATCTTTTGTTTCACATAAGTCTGAACAGCGATCGTCCAATTGGCATATTATGACATCAATTTCTGAAAGCATAACCATTATGTTCTGTAATTAGGGGAAAGGAGTGCGTAAAATATATTACGTTAGGAACATTATCAATTATGCAAAGTTTCCTCATCCTAAGATAAACATGAAAAAACCAGAGACCCAGGATGTAACTTGAGAATCTATAATATCAACAAAGGGCAGAGCTATAAAACCCGAACTGAAACGAAGGACATTCGTGGAAGAAAATACAATTCCAAACTCAAAAAAACTTATCAGACCCCTTCTTCATTTTTCATTGGTCAGGCCATAACCCCAGACGAATGGTTTGAACCTTAATTATTATGGTAAACATTAGACCATTAATACTGCTGCAGATACTTAACACCATATGTCATGAAAAACATGACAAGCAAAACACTGCTTCAGGATACTTAATAGTTAATTCCTTGTATTTGGAGATAAAAACCACCCAAAACCTGACAAGGACTGAACTCTTTAGGAACTGCAAAACGTACTTTTTTCTTTCTGTCACTAGATCAGCTGATTGACAACATCTTGTAAAGTTTTGTAACCTATGATCAACATCTCAGCTACAAATAAGTCAACTTGTTTCACTTGATATAATACCACCTCGACTATATAATTATTTGTCTCGTGGCCTATTTGTATTCGGGAGGCATTCCCTTAATGCCTTCATCTATATAATTATTTACTTATCAAAAAAAAAAAAATACCACCTTGACTGAAAATTTTTCAAAGGGAAGATTTCAGAGTGTTTCAATTTTCAACATAGCAGCATGCTGCTACCTTGCGAAGGGGCTACATAAATATCCAAATGGCAAATACTCCAATCAATCTTACGTACATAATTACAGATAACTTGAGCTTAGGCAAGTTGCAAGTGACAGGGAATCTCAAGGTTCCACAACTAACCGTGAGGGGACGAAGTTACTGATCTCATGATATGCTTAATGAAATCAGCATGAGTAAAGGCGATTCTGCTTCAGATGCACCCAATGTACATTGATAAACTATCATCGCCACCTAATTAGTTGCAGGTTCAATACAAACAGAAAGAACTTCGAACAAAGAAAAACACATAGAGCTTGTTTGATAGGTCAGAATGCATATAAATTTCCACAGGAACCGCATTTGCACCATTTGAATACAACACATGGGGAGGGACCGGACAATGTATCGATTGGATAACCAATCCCATAAAACCTGGAATACGAAATGTGTATGCTTTGGCAATCCATTCACTATAGTTGGGTAAGAATACATATCAAATTGGATTATATTTCCCTGAATCAAACATGCCCATACAGAAAAAGTCCCTGTTATATACACTCCGATAGAAAATGCTCCAGTCCAAGGATTTTTTCTTCTTATTTTCTGATAACTCAAGTGTCGGGCGAACTTATGCGCACCTCGACTAATCCAGTCTGAGGATGATAGTTCATCGGTTTAAAAACAAAGTAATGTATCACTACTTCAATTATCCAAGTATGAATTTGATGCCTATATAAGGAAACAAATGTATCACTACTTCAATTATCCAAATATGAATTTGATGCCTATACAGGGAAACAACGTTTTCCAACATACAAACCTAAGTAAGCTTTCCAGTTTTTCAAGAAACAAACCCTAAAATCGAACAAAATGTTTTTTCTTCACAAGGTGACGTCTGACAAGGATATCTCATTTTTGTTAACTCAGGTATCCGGACAAGCTTACACAAACCTTGACTCATTCAGTCTGATCACTACTTCAGTTATCCACATATTTCTATACATACAAGGAAGACAAGATTCTTTACGTCCCAAAACCAAAGCTAGTTCTCTGGTTAAACCCTAAAATCGTCTAAAATGCTGTTTTCCCACAAGGTGACAAGGACATATGTATAGTATATATCTATATATAAACACAGAGAGAGAGAGAGAGAGATTACCAATGCGATAGAGATGAACTGAGGTGGAATAGGTCGGATCTATATGAGGATAAAGAAAAAAGATTCTGATGAGTCCTCTCGAAACAGGTAGAATGCGGAGAGAGAGAAGATTGGATGTGATGATGGTATATAGATATAGAGAGAGAAAGGGCAGTTAGAGGTGAGCAGATGAAGTCCACAAGAAATCAACTCAACCCACCAGAACTGGGGAATAGAGATAGGTTCAGTCTCTCTCTCTCTCTCTCTCTCTCTCTCTCTCCCTCCCCTGCGTCGTTGTCTCAGGGATGTCGCGACGCCGAACCTGACCGGACCGGACCGGACCGGACCCCTGCACAGACGCCAACGCTAGTGTTCAAAGCTCAGACCCGACCTAAACGATCATATAATTTGGCCCAGATAAAATGTTGGACTGGGCAGTCCAGTTATTTAGATAGTTCGGCCCAGATAAAATTTTGGGCGAAATTTGTTGGCCTTTATTGTACTTCAGATTTTTCGACTTTTTTTAGTCTCTTCCGTCATCCTATGTGAATCTTTTTTAATATTAGCCTATGTTTAATTATACTTATTTGATTTCTCTCGTCGAGACAAAAAAATATAGCGTAAAAATTTGACCCAAATCTTGTAAAGGTCAAGAGAAAGCGATGACAAAAACCTTGCCAAAAAGTCCCTAAAAAGTTAGGCCAGACTCACCCTTGATAGTTTAACTTGTCATCGGCTAAATTCAACCAAATATTGAGCAAGTTTCGATTGCAAAAATAACTCAAAATTTATAATGGAAAAACACACAAGCAGAAATTATACATGAGTTAGCTTCATTTTCATGAAGTCCATAAACATTTTGAACTCGTCAATGGCTCTCACATCCACGTTATTCCTCATCAGCGGTGGAAAAAACAACCAAAAACTGGTAGCCACCACAAACCCGACCGTCAACGGCCGTGAAACCGCCCAGTGCAACCGCCACTGGCCAGGCAACGCCCTCTCCACACACTTCTCTGCCGCGACACCCACCCCGTGAAGCATGAAAAACCCGGTCATTTCCCACGTGGGACTCACACGCGTCACGTAAAATAACAACAGCTCGTGCATTAAGCCCGATACGAGGAACGTCGATAACACCCCCACGACTTGGGCCCACTGCTTGCCCAATACCCCCACTGTGCCTGCCCACACGGGTTTATACACGATGTGTCGCAGGATATTCGTTACGGTGAGGTTCCACCTCCTCCCCCAGAAATCTTGGAGGGATGTTGCCAAGTAAGGCTCATCGGACGGCGGTTCGATCTCCAGCCCCAGCAAGCCGCCGACGTTTGAAACTGCAAAAAGAATATCAACCAGTAGAAACACTACCACACAGTACAGAAGAACCAATACAATTCCATGCTGTATTAATCTTTCTCTGTAATCAAGTAAAACACCCATCAACAGAGAAAGAATCACTATTTCAATGGCTAAACTTAGAGCCAAATTTCTGGGTTTTGTTGGGATTTGGGATTCGTGATTTTGGTTGGTGATTCTGGTGGGGAGACAAGCAAAGGTGATGAAGAAAGGGAGGGACTTTGGTGGGTTTGATGAGAGAGGGCCCAGGTCGAAGGAGAAGAGGAGGAGCTTGGAATTTGCAAGCCAAGTGATGCCGGTGACGGCGAAGATTGGGAAGACGCAGGTGAGGTGGAGAGGGAGGATGGTGAAGAGAGAGAGGATTGGGAGGAGAGAGAGGAGTCTGTACTTGCCTTTGGGGATTCTTGAAGGTATGAAGTAACAGTAACAAAGCGATGCTGTGATTGATAGCCATATCTTGATTAAGTTTTTGATTTCTTCTTCCATCTTTTTACTCTGGAGAACTTTTGGAGGGCTCTCTTCTTCTTCTTCTTCTTCTTCTTCTTCTTCTTTATTACAATAGTTTCAAGCCATTCAACTTATTGCTGAATTCTGATGATTGATTGCTTCTGCACCACTTATTGTCAAAATGACATTGATAAAGCTAGTACTGTATAACTTTATGATATGGGATGCTCTTTTTCCTGAGGTGTCTAAAGTTTACGCTAACTTGCGTGCACGTGGAGGACGTTCTGAAGTAAACGACCAAGCAAATTTTTGATTGTCTTTAAGTTTGAATCAATAATCAACAAAAATTAGGCGCAAAACTAATAAACACGAAAAAAATTTAAATAAAGATAAAACGTACACTTGTTCCTAAAAGTGCAAAAAACATTAGTAGAACAGGACCTATATTTGATTTCACAGTAGACAGAATATCCTCAAAGTTCACAGTATTTTGATTCTGTTCATGACGACCTCTTTTTGTTAGATCTTGACATTGAAAAGTACTTTGCCTAACAACCGAGATGCCCTAGTAAATATCTTTAGTCAACACACCCAAGTTGCCTAGTGGTTCGGGCCGATGCTAAAGCTTTGGAAGTATTTTTTAAGATTAGTGGTCTACTTGTAGAGTTATTCCTCTGTTAAAAGTAAAAAATAAAAAATATCTTTAATCAAACAAGGTTTGTTGCAGCAGATTGGCCGACTAACGTCTAAGGTTTTGCACCACAAAAGATGCCAAACCTTTGATCTACAGAATATTGTAGATTTCTCACCCCCCCCCCCCCCCCCCCCCCCCAAAAAAATTAATGGCTAATAAACTACGTTTGGCTTACGTTGTTTAACAAATTTTTTCTATCCACCTGCAGCATGCTCTGTCCTAGAACAATATATAATTGATGGATCAGAGATTCAGAGTCAAACTACTATTAACAGCATTAATTATACCCAAAAAAAAAAACAGAGAGACCATGATCAGATCAATAAACTGAATCAGAGGCACTACCAAATGAACAAAAATTTCCGATTCTAAAGCATTTTCTCGAGATAATTTTCCCCAGAAAAAAGAAGGGAGAAGATGGATAGTGAGATCAAAAACTTCATAAAGGTATGGATATTATCAATTGCATCCATTTGTTACTGTTATTTCCTAGTCAAACACATCCCAAAAGGCTTAACCAGGCTCATCTCCCTCTTGCCCATCTTCTACCTATTCATAATCCTCCCCTTGGAACTCCATTCCTTCCACCTTGGTGGACCCACAACCTTCTACCTTGTTTGGCTTGCCATTTTCAAGCTCCTCCTCTTCTCCTTTGACCAGGGACCCTTATCAGATTCATTGACAAACCCATCAAATTCCCTCCTGCATTTCATCTACATTGCACTATTACCCATCAAGATCAAACAAGACCCACATCCAAAATCACCCTCAAATGCAAAATCCAATCAGGACCCATCTTCAAACAGTGCTAGAAATGGGCAGAGATCAGCTTTTCTGCCTATAAAGGTGTTGCTTTTGGCCATGTTGTTTCGTACAGACACCTATAGGCAATATTTGCACCCTTACATCATATGGGGTTTATATTGTTGCAACTTGTATTTGGGTGTGGAAGTTACACTAGCCACGGGTGCAATCCTGGCTCGAGCCATTCTGGGCATTGAGCTCGAGCCCCAGTTCAATGAGCCCTACTTGGCTACATCGTTACAAGACTTTTGGGGCCGTAGGTGGAACCTCATGGTTACGGGTATTCTACGGCCCACGGTGTATGGCCCGGTCCAGGGTATGTCAACACGCTTGTTGGGCCGGAGTTGGGCTCCTCTACCCGCTGTGGTGGCCACTTTCTTGGTTTCGGGTCTCATGCACGAGTTAATATACTTTTACTTGACACGTGTCAGTCCCACATGGGAGGTAACGTGGTTCTTTGTCCTACAAGGAGTGTGCACGGCAGCAGAGGTGGCGGCCAAGAAGGCGGTGGCCGGCCGATGGCGGTTGCCTTGGGTGGTTTCAGGGCCGATAACGTTGGCGTTTGTTGCGGTGACTGGTGTTTGGTTGTTCTTCCCACAGATCACAAGGAATGGGGTGGACCAAAAGGCCATTGCAGAGTCTCAAATTTTGTTCAATTTTTTCATGGCCGGCGTCCAGAGGACCATTTCACTTGTTAGGGGCTTGTTTTAGAAATTTCAGAATCCTTTGGTTGAACGAGACTCAATGCAGTTAGACCAAAAATAGCGGCAACACTTCCAGGAAATTGCAGCTGATGTTTGGCTCAAGGAAATTTACACTTTATAATCCTGCAGAACTCTTCATGCTTCTTCACACTTTTTCTTCTTGGAAAATGACTCATTACTATCCAATCATTAGCTGGCTAACCAGTTGTTTGTGGGTGCTATCACGCTTCTCACTTAGATATTTGAACCGTTTGTTCCTCTTATAGGCACTGATAGGTAAATAATCCATAGAAAAACTAGCTGCACACCAATAGGTGATAGCCATATGATTGAATAACATGAAGTGCAGAATAGTAAGCCAAACCTTTCTACTCAAAGCTAAAGAGCATATTGAAACTAGCAAAAAAAAAAAAACTATCTGCACATTAACCCAGCCCTTAAGCACAAGGGGCAAACATTGAGTCCAATATGTATCCACTTGGAGAACACAACACGAGGATCGGAGATGCCATTTCTACCAGCTGTAACTGGCTCGTACCCTGAAGTTTATAGTCATCTGTATGTTTTGGGAGCCAACATTGGGTCTGGTTCCAATCATGAGTACTAACCTTAGCATTTTCTTAATTTTGATGTTCTGGAAGGATATTCCTAGAATGCTCTAACAGTTACTATAGGGTAGGGAAGCACATTTCTTTTAATGGGAATGCTGGAAGAAACTAACCCTATGACATATCCATTCTTGTGGCAGGGTCTAAAGTACTTTGCTACTGGCTGCTCAGTAAAGATCCAAATGCCATACCTTATATCCATAGCTCGGAGAACTTTGCATGTGTCTGCAACTTTGGATAACCCAAAATCGGAAACATCTGAGCCAAATATATGAACGATTTCCCATGAGCTTTCAGCCAATGCAATGATGAGCATCATCATTCAATAACTTTCTTCTTCTTGAAATTGCGGCCATTGCCATCTGCAATTCAAGAGACACATTTTCACAGATCAGAACACTAAAAGGTTTCTTAAACAAAAGTTGCGTAAAGTCTCAACTTGTTTATATTAAACAGTTAACACGAAGGAGGCCTTCAATATGCCGTGATCATTGCACTACTATTTGCCTCTCTTTCAGCCTTTCCCAATGCAATTGTATATCATCAAAGCCAGTAAAACCTAGCTAATAAATGGAAACTCAACTGTGAACACACTCTCACATAGCGGGATTTTGAAATTTTGAGTTAAGTTTGCATTTCTGGTGTTACGGGGAAGAAAGCTTGGTCCGGTTAATCTCAACTGCCAGCAGAGCTACTGAAAATTCGCAATTCCTTTGATATTGACTGGTGATCCTTGCGAGCAATAGCTTTACAAACAGCAAATTTTCTTTCCTCTAGCGATCTTTGGTTTCCTTTTCTTTCTACCATCACTCTATACATCCACTAATCAAATATTCTGGAATAACTAGAAGTTCAGATCGAATCATATTAACAAAATGAAACCTAAAGCAGAGTTGGTGATACCACTTCTGCTACAATTGAAAGATCAAAGAATCGAAATCATCAAAACAAAAAATCTTATACTCAATATCAGAAGGAATGGAAAGATAAACCTTAATATCAGCAGGAAAGCTGGCACCAATGTCTCCCAAAACCACAATGATATCCTCAAAGTGCTTCCCAACAACTCCGAGACACAAGCTCACCAAACTGGGGGGTTTTGGCTTCTCAAATGGAAATATTGTAACAAAAAAGAAAAAGAAAAAAACTCTCAAGTTCACACAAATATACAAGAAATTGTATCTTATTCTAGATTAGAAAAAGGGCATTTAAAGCAAATTATTGTAGCTAACACTGGCATAACAACTACAACTATTTTTATCAAAACATCAATCAGCTCAATTGTATTGTTCAAAAGGGTGTCGTTTCCACTACAACTGCTTAATCAAAACAACAATATGCTAAAACGTATTGTCCAAAAACCTGTCTTTTGACTACAAGTCTACAACTGTTCTATCAAACCAACGATCAGCTAGACTGTATTATTAAAATGGGGGTCTTTTCCACTACAACTGTTAACTGAAAACAACATCCTAAATTGAATTGCCCAAAAGGGTGTCTTTTCAATTCCAACTGTTTTATCAAAAATGAAAATCGGGTAAATTGCATTTTCCAAAAGGGTGTCTTTTCACCTACAACTGTTCAATCAAACCTACAAATGCTAAATTGAATTTCCCAAAAGGGTGTCTTTTCACAATTGGATGAAAGTATAGAGTACATTTTATCGTAAGGATCTCATATTCTCCCTCTTCAGATCTTTGGGGATACATTCAACGGCCAAAACAAAAAAAAAAAAACCAAAAACCTACATATAGGGAATAAGAGGGTGATAAATTCATTGTTGCAGCCTAAAAATGTGATCCAATGTCTAGAGTTGTCATATGAATCAAGCTACTCGGGTTTTGAGTTCTAACCCAATTGATCGAGATGATTTTTTCCATGGATGCTACACATTAACGGATAAAAATTGAACACCTCATATCACATGTACTGATGAGCAGTGTACGTGTAAGTTTTCAGGCCAGCAAGACAGTGGCTCATTAAAATACACACTAAGGTTTGAACATACGTTTCAAAACTAGTTAAATTTCCAAGCTAAGCTTGCAAAACCCACCACTCAGTTCGACCGGTTTACATCCCACCAACATCATTTGTTCAAGCATCTACTCGGACCTAGCAATCAATCATCAAAAGAAAAAATATATATATTCCCAGTCCGCACCCTTAAAAACTAACCACACAAACTGAAAACAAAACTCAAAAAAGGGAACCCTTTGACAACTTACGCGTAGACTAATCCTGGGAAGCATTGAGAGCGTCGAGTGGAAAATCCAAAAGCTCCAAACTTTCTTCTCCATCACAACACAAGCGTCGAGTATTTTTGATAAATTTCAAGGATGATTCAGTCCTCTAAACTTCGCATCTTCGAACCGGTGCGGGATTAAAGCGGCGACGTCGTGAAAGGCCGGCGGCCCGGCTGGTTTTCCAAGCTCATGTATGTCGAGGTGTTTTGGGTTTGATTCAATGTGGTCAATCTCATAAATATAAGCCTGAATTATTTCTATTTCTCTCCGATGAGATATTTTTTGGTATTCAATTAAAATAAATTTCCACAGAACTACAGTTTTCCATGATTTCTACAATGTGGACGATTCAGATTTCTATAAAAATGAACAAGATTCCACAAATTTCCAATAGAAGCCATGTGAACTAACTTCGCAGGTTGAGAGTTCTTATGGGTTTCGATTCCATGTATCCAAACTCATGAATATAAGCCCAAATTCTTCCTAATTCCCTTCGATGAGATACTAATTCGTAGTTTTTAAGCACAATTTTTCTTGAAAACAATTTTTTCTATGTTCTCTACAATGCCAATGATTTGGATCATTGAAAAAAATGAATAAGGTCCCAAAAATTTCCAATAGAAGCCATGTGAACCAACTTCACAGGTTGAACCGGCGAAGTCACGAAATAATAAAACGGCGTCGAAGTAAGGTGGTCTGGTCTTCTATGAGTTCTTTTGGGTTCCGATTCCATGTGGCCAATCTCATAAATATAAGCCTAAATTCATTCCAAGTCTTCCCGATGAGATCCTAAATGGTTTTTTTAATTAGTAAAAAATTCCACTTGAACAAGTTTTTCAATCAGCTATACAATGTGAACAATCCAGATCATTGAAAAAACGAATAATATTCCACAAATTTCCGACCATCTGATTCTGGGCTTCTCAAGTCAAGAGCTTCTGGTCACATACCCCACTTTGATTCCATATCGCTGCATTGTAACGAGGACTCAAACATACGTGAGGTGGAGAGGAAGGAAGGTGAACAGAGAGAACATTCATCCCAACCAATGACTACCATAGAGAGGAATCCTTGATGACGTAAACTTTTACAGTGCCAAATTTGATGTCACATTGGACACGATATTGTCAAAATCTACACATATTTTGATTTCTGATGACTCTTTTTCTGGCTTAACTTTAACAATGAAAGTTACCTACCTATTTTTAAAGGTTCATCTTTTGTCAAACATGGTTTGCTGCAACGTTGTAAGGTTTTGCACCACAAAAGATGGATGTAGTTGTGGCCGTGGACCCAAACCTTTGATCTATACGACTCACTATATATTGTTGACTTTTTCCCTCGATTGATGGAGACTCGTGATACCCACCCGCCACACGAAAAGGAACTACTGTTGGCAGAGCATTATCTGATCAGATCACTAAACTGGATCAGAGGCACTACCCAATGAACAAGAATTTCCAATTCTAAAGCATTTTCTAGAGATAATTTTGCCAGGAAGAAAAGAAGGGAGAAGAAGATGGACAGTGAGATCAAGAACCTCATAAAGGTATGGATAGTGTCAATTGCATCCATTTGTTACTGTTATTTCATACCGAAACACATCCCAAAAGGCTTAACCAGGCTCGTCTCCCTCTTCCCCATCTTCTACCTCTTCTTAATCCTCCCCTTGGATCTCCATTCCTTCTACCTTGGAGGGGCCGCAACCTTCTGCCTTGTTTGGCTTGCCAATTTCAAGCTCCTCCTCTTCTCCTTTGACCAGGGCCCCTTATCAGATTCACTAACCAACCCATGAAATACCCTCCTCCATTTCATCTACATTGCACTATTACCCATCAAGATCAAACAAGACCCACATCCAAAATCACCATCAAATGCAAGATCCAATCGGGACCCATCTTCAAATAGTGCAAGAAATGGGCAGAGATCAGCATTTTTGCCTATCAAGGTGTTGCTTTTGGCCATGTTGTTTCGTGCATACAACTATAGGCAATATTTGCACCCTTATATCATATGGGGTATGAAATGCTGCAACTTGTATTTGGATTTGGAGGTTATGCTAGCCACGGCTGCAGTCCTGGCTCGAGCCATTTTGGGCATTGAACTCAAGCCGCAGTTCAACGAGCCCTACCTGGCTACATCGCTACAGGACTTTTGGGGCCGGAGGTGGAACCTCGTGGTTACGGGTATTCTGCGGCCTACGGTATATGGCCCGATCCAGAGTATGTCAACACGTATGTTGGGCCGCAGTTGGGCTCCGCTACCCGCTATCATGGCCACTTTCTTGGTTTCGGGCCTCATGCACGAGTTAATATTCTTTTACTTGACACGTGTTAGTCCTACGTGGGAGGTAATGTGGTTCTTTGTCCTACAAGGAGTATGCACGGCAGCAGAGGTGGCAGCAAAGAAGGCGGTGGCCGGCCGATGGCGGTTGCATCCGGTGGTTTCAGGGTTGTTGACGTTGGCGTTTGTGGCGGTGACTGGTGTTTTGCTGTTCTTTCCACAGTTCACAAGAAATGGGTTGGACCAAAAGGGCATCGAAGAGTATCAAATTCTGGTGGATTTCTTCGTGGCTGGCGTCTAGAGGACCATTTCCCTTGTTAGGGGCTTGTTCTAGAAATTTCAGAATCCTTCGGCGGAACTAAATCAATGCAGTTAGCCAAAAAATAACAGCTACACTTCCAGGAAATTGCAGCTGATGTTTTGCTTAAGGAACTTAACAGTTTATAATGCTGCAGAACTCTTCCTGCTTCTTCACACTTTTCCCCCCTTGGAAATGGCTCCTCGCCATCCAATTACTCCTTTAGCTGCGCTAAACAGTAGTTCATGGGATTGAATAACATCCGATCCATAGAAAAACCACCTCTACACAAATAGATGATGGCCATCTGATTGAATAACATCCGCATTAACAAATCAATGGTCAAATTTTACAACAGTACATTTTTTCAAGATATATCAACCTGGATTTCTTTATGGACGATTAACTCAAAAAATCCCATGAAATAAATAATTTGAACACCAACAAAAATGCAACCTGTGGTGGGCAGCTAGATCTATTTTTTTGTGCTCCAAGCTTTTTCTTCGCCTGATGGGGATCCAAGCTCCAACCGCGAAGTGCAGAAAAGTAAGCCAGACCTTTCTACTCTTAAGGTAAAGAGCATACTGAAAGTAGCAAAAAACCTATCCACAGATTAAGCCAGCAGAAGGAGTTCTACTGCCAAAAGGGCCCATAAGCACCGGGGGCAAACATCGAGTTATATATGTACCCACTTTGGGGAGGACGAGGATAGGAGATGCCATTTCTACCTGCTGTAACTGGCTGATACCCTGAAGTGTTCGTTCTTGCATGGTTTAGCTCATCGAGTCGTGGTGCATATCGCTGCATTGTAGACATGTTCATCCTATCGTACGACAAGTCTGCTGCCGCTAAACCCAGATGCCCAGGAGCTTGACCTCCCAAAAAGATGCTTCTTTGACCGAAACTACTGGGATCTTGTTGCCCATAAGGTTGAAAATTTGGTCTTCTTGAATATTCCATTGTGTGCCGTTCTATCTCACTGACATAAGATCTACTATTACCACGACTATCTGTGTTCTCCCTCTGGTAGAGTCCAAATTGTCCCCCTAGGTTACCGCCCTCCACATTGCTGTTTCCATAGCCAGTTGCAATGTCGGCGGCAAAAGCGGGTCCACACCCTGTTCGGAAGTTTGAATGTGATTCAGATATACCATAGTTAGCATGACGTTCAGTTGAAAATTCTCTCCCCTGCTTTCCTTTGTTCCGCTGCTTCTTCTTCTTATTTGGATACTTGTTAGTTTGATTTTTCTCAGGGCTACGGTTCCTGGGGACATTACTGTCACCACTACCAACAGGGATACCTTCTTTTTGAATTTTAGACACACTTGCTCCTCTTTCTTGGAGTGGTTCATGGAGTTCACTTTGTTCAAGATAGCCATCAATCCCCACCAAAGGTTGACCATTCAAATCATGATCATCTTCCAAATGTGGTTTTTCCTGGACCCCTGACGAGTGTCCGTGCTGTTGAGCAATTGCCATGTGTTTCGCAGTCCAATCAGGGCGACTCCAGAGGTAGAGTGGTGGTGGATTCACATTCCAATCCTCCAGTTCATTGTTGTTGACATCAACAGATCCAGGTAAATAAAACGACTGAAGGAACAAAAACAGACGGCTATAAGTTACTGACCAATCAAGCAATACACGTCACACATTCAGCCACAAAGGAACTGCACAGAATGTGTCTATTTTACCTTGCCAGCAAGCAAGGCCTTATCCTCCCAAACCAGATCATAAGGAGTACGCTTTTTGTCCAACCTGGAAAAGGCAAAGGGTAAGGTAAAATCACACACACACACACACACACACACACAGAGAGAGAGAGAGAGAGAGAGAGAGAGAGAGAGAGAGAGATGAACGAGTAGCAAGTACGCGCGCACCTTTCTGTCTCTGCAGGAACAATTAGGATAAGGAGCTTTGGCTTAAACTCAAGGGCCTTATCAATGAACTTATTTGCAAGGGCGGCATTTACTCCAAATGGAGGATTAAGCCCCATGATCTACTCAAAAACAACAAGGGTTCTGTCATGCAATCGTTTATAACCAGGACTTCAAACATCTAAAGTTCAAAGGGGAAAGAAAAATTATTCTGACCAATTGTGACCCAGGACGCAATTCATTTGGCTGGACGGTCATCCAATCCCTCTTCTCAAAGTTAAAGTTATTCTGTCAAAGAAAGGATCAACAAACACCAAAATGACAATGAGAGGGATGGAGGGGGAGGGGCTTTAGCAACTAAATTTATGAAACAGATCAAACAGAACTAAATCTTTTTAAGCAAGGTTATTATGGCAAAATACAAAAAGGGCATATGCATCACAGATCATATCGCTTGAATTGTTTTAATCACTGGACCCATCCATGCATGTACGCATGTGAAAACAATTGCAATGTTTGAGACAGGGTCTCTAAATGCAAGCACAACCTTCAGTTGTAAAGTACCCAAAGAATGCCAAATCAGTACAGGAACAGAGCTATAAGTAGAAGATTGGTAGCCAATAACCATTGTATGAAGAAAATCTCCAAGCCAAAAAGGGAAAATAAAACACCGCCACAATGATTTTGGATCCCTCTTATATTTTAGTTGAAAGGGATAACAATTATCTTAGAGCAGACTTATCTTATATATAAAACCAGATCAGAACCATGAATCTGTTGAAACCAGAAGGAAATAAGAACTTGAAGGTTCAACAGAACAGATTATACAGGGCTTAAAAAAACAATCAGAGCACTGAACTTCAAGAAGCGCAAAGACCAATCATCTAGAAATTAGAAAACATGTTCACATAGCTTGGAACAAATGAACTGAGTTTATAAATTGCAGGGAAAACAAAACAAATACATTCCCTGGTAGCTAAAGATAAACAAGCTGACTCTTTTCTCTACAAATAACCTTTATTTAATCTTTTTTTCTTTTTTACTTAAATAATTGCCTATCCTTTTTCCTACTCTTTTCAAATGCTACATTTTTACAACAGTCAAATTTTAACAGCCATATTCCAACGATCATAATTTTATAATGGTCATATTCCAACATTGTAAATAAGATTATTATTTTTATTGTTGTGCCCATATTTTCTTTTCCAATTTTGGAGCGATTCATTTCAAGAAACATAAAGTTAGTTTAAAAATAAAATTACAATTTCCTACAACATGGACTATTTAATTTAATTTAATTTAATGCGAACCAATATCATTGAGTACCAGCAGCTTTTGACTTTAAAAAAATAATGAAATAGTCCTTTGCCTTTTGAATAGTTGCACAGGTGAACAAGAGAGGAACTGCTCATTTTTCATATTTGACCGAAGTGGAGTAAAGAGTCTTCTGCAGCACCTTTTTTGGGGTTCAGCTTGCCACTTCAGCCAAACATGCCATTTGGAGGGACAAGTAAAGATGCTCTAAGAGTCACATATGCAACTATTTGAAATAGTGGTTTTAATAACAATTATGACATCAAAATCATCATGTTACCACACTCATTTTTCCCAAAGCAAGGATGATTTAACAAAATTTTCCATATCTAAGTGACTACATTATGAAAGAAAAAAAAAAAAGTGACTCACATACTCCGCGTGTGATACCTGGCCTATCCAGGATCTTTTATGGGTGCAAAGAGGATCCAGGATTAGCGCACAAATTAAAGAAGTCGGCACAAAATGGACACATTTGGGGTTTATGATGTTCAAACTCACACTTGACCAGAAAACCAATCAAAATGCAACATACCTAACTGCACCAAAACAGGGAGGGGAAGCAGCAGCAAAACACAAATCAACATAAAAAGAAACACATAGAGTTCCTTGTGCACATTTTAAAGAAATAATTAGGTCATCATGACTGATACCTGACAGGCATAAATTTTTGATTAGGAAATGTACAGCTTACCTTTGCTTGTAAAAGATCGAAGTTTCTGTATAAGCACTTCTTCCCTGTCTCATCAAGCTGCTTCTTCATGAGCACACTGAAATCATTAGCTCCGCAACAGAAGTCAACTATCTGTTTAAAGGTGCAATAAGCAATTGGGTTCTCCAATTAACTTATAATACAACTGGGACTAACAAGTACATCACATTATGCAGATAAAAAAAAAAAAAGTACATCACATTATTAACCATACTCTCTCTACTGAGTATACTAAATTATTTTGATGAGATTGTATCCTGCACACTTCATTTGCTCAACTAGCCCAGCCAACCAAATAGTTGGAGCACCAGATGCAGGACTCGCCAGAGGTGGTGGCTGAAGTTGGGGTGGCCATAGATTGACATGGTGGGTGGAGGAAATGAGCAATTGCTTGCAAAAACAAAGGGAAAAAGCAGCTTTTTCTTTATTTTACAGAATGTACACACTCCAAAAATGTTTCATCTAGAAATCAAAAGATTCAAAAAAGATATCAAAGATTTTTGTGTCGCAAATAACAATTTTTTAATAAACTGCAAAACCTTTTGTGATTATGGCCAATTTTTTCATCCTTTTTTTTTTTTGTGGTAAAAACATGTTTGGTATGGTGTTTTCACTGAGAAAATGTCTAAGAAATTACATTTTGTTTCTGAAAATTATTAAGGGATAGGAGAGCACAGACGCTTACCATGTCGCCATCTTGTACATAACAATGGAGCCTATCGACAATCTGCATATTGGAAATGACCTTTCAGAATTTATGCATTTAGATAAGCTCATCTCTAGTGGTTATGCATATCCACATACAGTAGAAAATTAAAATAAAAATACAGAAAAAAAAATCCTTTGAAAAAAAACCATGAGAGTCTTGCAAACTTCGTTTTCAGAAGTTTAAACTCTTAACTAACATTAGCATATCTTCCCACTTATGGGATCCGCTACCAACTTCATAACACACTTAATCAAATTCAACTTAACTCTATATGACTGCACCACGAATCATCAAAACGATACTACCTGACTTAATAGTGCAAACACAAGGATGATTTCTATTAAACCTATCAGCATGGATTTTATATGCGAAAGCATGATACATATTTGACTCACCTCTTTCAGCTTGTCCACTTTTGTGAAATGGCGTCCATAAGATGTATAGCGCACCCCATGGAGAAATGGTGCAAGGTACACTCTAAGCTTGGTCTACAGCAATAGGAATCAATGAAACCCATAAAAACAACAATGATATCAGATGGCAATGAAGCAGATGTGAAAAGATAGTCCCATTTATTCTAGAATCATGTGCATGCTGGTGCAGTAAACTTCTAGCGAAGGAAAATACAATAGCAAACCAGCCAAATAAAAGATGTTGGATGGGGATGAATGAATCCAACTAAAAAAGGACAACAATTAACAAAAATAAAACCACAAAGGACTATGACCACTAACACCTAGAAAATACTTTGTCATTGAAACAGAATATCCTTGGAGGAGAAATTCCAAGCCGAACACTGAACTGTCGAACACTGATGCCTACGAAGCACAGATACTTTATAAGGGTGTCGCATCTGCTGTAACTGTATAGGTATTCAAATGAATCTTTATACAACCCATAGACTAAAAGAAACATCAAGTTTACCAAATTAATACTTTATTTCAGATTATTGGTCTTGTCCATCCGAAAATCAAAATGCTTTCTTACCATTCTTGAGATCTTTAGTACAACTCAAAAAACAATAAAAATATGCACTAGTAAGAATGTAGCAATGTACCCTAGCTGTTATTATTTAGGTATTTTCATATCATTGTATCCATATCCCATCTGTCTCCATAACTGATAGAGCGTAGCCATATGATCTGCAATAGGCATACCAGCACCCCTCAGGTCTGCAGCATGATCTCATTCTGTGGTCGTAATTTGTAATAGAGATGATGACAGAGTATGATTTATGCAAACCAGACAATCTTTCACTGTTACCAACAAGAATTTGGTTCAAGGAAAAGTGGGGAGGAACTGGTCGAGAGGAGCAGCAGTCCTAGACTGAGCTTTATCAAAACTATCCCTAACAAATAACATATCACCAAACCAAGCCTTGAGGTCAGATAGTTCACATATCAATGCATAAACTTATTATCAGATAGTTAACAGCCATTCCATTTCTTATTTCTTGAAGGGTATGTCAAGGAGACTCAGCTTTGAATCTACTTAGTCAGGGAATGCAACCTAAGCTTCTAAGATGTACTCTAAGAGACGTTCACTTATCCATCTAATCATCAAGACACAAGTACCTGAACCTTCTGTCAACTGTGATGTCACAAAGATCCATTCAAGGCAATAGAAGGCAGAGTGAAATAGGTGGGGTGATTCTTCCATGCTAGATGCATCAAGTGTGAAAGTAAACACCAAATCTTTCAGGTCAAGTTGACCAACCAAAGTTGATACAATGAACAGAAAAGCAAGTGTAAAGAGGTGCCACTTGATTAACTCAATCTAACTACAAGAGATCAGTAGAAATGCTGGGAAAAAAGGTTCAGGATAGTAAAACGACAATCACCTTCCACCTAACCATCTGATGGAGAACCTCAGGTTCACACACTGCTTTCGCATCTTCCATGCTGCAACCTGCTTCTAGCTTCTTTAAGGCTGCACAAAGAGCCTGCAGATGCATGTAAGCTCAAGAGCAAGACAAACAATGATGCCATTGAAACCACTGCATACACAGGATATTGAAGGTAGATACCTCAACAGAACCCTCCACTTTTCCCAACGTAGTGGACTTATCCACTACATGTTTTAGTGAAACGCCATGCATATTTGGTCCTTTGTGCTTTTTTATTATCTCATCCAGCGTGATAGAAGATGTAGCACGTTTAATTAAAGCCAGCATTCTGCATAGCAGGAAACAGAATAAGGCCAAGGAAATGTACTAGCATTCAAGTCGATTACTGCATCTAGGGCCGCTCTATTGTCAACACCAATTAGAGTAAAAAACGCATTAAACCAATACATCCACAGGATATGATAGGTGATGGAACAACTATCTGTTACCTCTGCTTTCCATCATCATCTAGTTTCAGGGTTTGCTTATGTTCACAATTAGGTGTGCTCTTCTTACTAGAGATAATTGACTCAGGACCCATATTGCTTGCGGCATGCAACCTCTCAGGAGTGGACTTGCCGACTCCTGTAGAGGCAGTTTTGTTCGAAGGCTTCGAGGATGTATCAGCCACTTTTTGTTTCTTGGAAAAATCAGGGTCATTTGATCTTTTCACTTTCTTCTTTGAAGAATCAACCTCTTGGATAGTTGAAGATAACTCAACACCTTTCTGTGCTTTGCCAAGAGTTCTCTCTCTGGGAGCATCCTGACGTGCCAGACTTCCTTCTCTGTTGAAAATTTTCTCTCTGCTTGGGAATTGATGTGATGCTTGTTTCGTCTTTTTTCGTCCATCATCTGGGAACTTTATGTGATTTCTAATCGGAGTTTCCATTTCTTCATCAATTGGATGTTTTCTGGTAAAAAGACAAATGCCAGTTCATAATCTGCAAGCGACTGTGAGATCACAAAGAAGAGCAGCTAGAAACATAAGAGCACATACAAGCAGTATATCAGAATACGGTTGGGAATAAGATCTTCCCAAGCCCTTTGTATGATGCCTTCATCATCCAGATCTTCAAAAGCAATTTTCCTGATGACAACAAACCAAGCATCGGCCACCAGATACCAGAGGTTAAATGTTGGCCAAAAGATTTTATAACCTTGTTCAGAACAAGAAATGGCTGCAATTAAGCAGTACCTAGGCAAGCATTTTCGGTGATACGACTTGGGACAACGTCTGCATACAGCAAACTGCAAATCAGGATCCATCTTATCCTCACCCTGTTTGCAGACAATGCATTTATGAATGGGGCATGTGAAAGATTCCCCAGCAGCAATCTTCATCCGAGATTCTTCCATGTCAGCAGCACTCTCACGGTGCAGCAGTTTTGCAACGCAATGTGGATGGTAAAATCGGCCACAAGTTGCAGAAACACAGGGGAAAACCTGATAAGTATTTAAGACGTAGAAATTTGAGCAATTCCGAAACAAATCCAATCACTCTGCGCAAAAAAGTGAAAAATGTGGCTGGTAGAGACATCCAGCTCTTCCACATGGCGTCACTTGTGCTAGAGATGTCTTGGATTCCCCTCCCATGGTTGGTCAAGCAGTTCTCAACGCAAGTAAATATCTCATACCTCCCTTCTAATGTTAGGGCACACGCATACTCCAAATCTTGTAGGTGGTTTCCAAACAGAAAAAGTAGTTCAACTGGGAGATATGGTCGGTTGACATTAAAGAAATATAGTCCAATTTCCAGAAGGTTATCATACCTCAGCACCGGACAACTTATCAGAAGAGCCTAATTCCCCACAAGAGAAGCACTGGTGCTGTTTGTATTGACAATTTTTACAGAAAAAAATCTGCATTGCCTGAAAATGCATATATGAATTTTAAAAAGCCTGCTAAGAATCTACTAATCAAAAAAGAAATTAGTGTGATAGAAAATCATAAAACATCAAGAACCGAGCAGAACAATGCAAACCATCAGGTAGAAAAATGGAAGAATAGCGTACTTCTACTTGTTCACTGGAAAAGCCAAGAGATTCACACTGGGACTCAGCACCAGCTTCTACAGTAGCATGAAATGACCTCATGCACCTCCCTTCACAACTGTATGAGATCGAATACACCATAAATTTTGCTTTCCAATTGTAAAATTGGAGAAAGAAAAAAAGAAAAGGAATCTCCAATAAACGTGTCACTCAAACTAGAGATAAGTACGCCATAATGAAATTAAAATACAAAGAACGAAGTAAACCAAAGGTGGACCATACTAATTATGATAGTATCAGAAGATAGCAAAAGAGAAAAAGGACTGGCCAAATAATGGCAAACAATAGGGGTAGCTCATATGTTAGAGCGCCAACTTCACGTGCGAGAGGCATGGGGTTCTGGCAAACAGTAGGGGTAGCTCATATGGTAGAGCGCTAACTTCACATGCGAGAAGCACGGGGTTCGATTCCCCGGACCTCCAAATCTTCATACTTCAGTTTTCCTCCTTCGTTTAAGCTGATTAAAAAAAATGGCAAACAAAAATCACCACATCACACCTCAGCCTGCAAATCCTTTGTATATAGAAACCCCACTGAGCCTCTTTACAATGATGTCTAAACACAATATGCCGAGTCAAAACAACCCAAAACCGACCAAAACTACATGTCCCCGTAAGTACTTGTTCGTTTTCAATACAATAAGGTTTTTTTTCATAAGCAGGATGGAAGGAATGTATTATCTTCAGAACATAAACAATAGCTAGGAGTTTATCATTCTCTCTCAATTACAAAGAGCATTTTGAAGGCATTACATCATTCAAATTCTGTTTCCAATTCTTAAGTCAAAGTATACCAGGACTCTCAGTTTTCAGACACACAAGTGAAAATTGATATAAAAAAAAAAAAACGCAAGGTGTAACTTATCAGGCACAGATGGTAAAAGGGCGGGGACAGTCCTATGGTCAAATGACTCAAACCTTGAGAGCAGAGCGGCTAAGAAGCACAGACAGAACAGCAACACGGTGGTTCTAAGAAAATATGGGGTGTAACACATGATGGGATCACAACTGAAAGATACATATTCCTTCCAGTATACATGACAGTGGTTTAACATACATCGGTAGCATCCCCTTTTGATGAATTTTAGATTTTTCACTTCACTTATAAGAAAACACCATGGTGCATGTTTTCCTCCATTTATTATTGCCATCGTACTCTTTGGCATGTTATGTATAAGTACTTTTGTTGCCGGAAAGTTTCATCATTTTTATTTTGAGCTATACTATTCTTTTGGAGCTTTAAGTATATCCTTTATACTCAGTGTCACCAGAAAAAATCACACGGAGGAAAACGACAATTGTGACATGAATAACGGACAAGAAAATATTAGCATAGTTGAACAATACTAACAATAGTGCACCCAAAAAAAAAAAAAATATGCCCAAAAGTTCAGAAGAAAACACTCAAAAGAGAATGCATACCACAAAAGATCTCCGCCATTATCACAAATGGTGCAGACAGAATCAAATAGATCGACTTCTTCATCGGATCCGTCATCTTCTTCAATCTCATCCATCATATAATCATCCACAATAAACCCAACATGTTTTACTGTTCCATTGTCCTGCCAAACCAGCAAATAAACTCTTACCAAAAGAAATGTGCATGGAAGGGGGGGGGGGGGGGGGGGGGGGGGGGGGGGGGGGGGGGGGTGGTGGGGGGAGGGGGGTGTTGCACTGCAGAAGGCTCCTTTTAGTAGTGCCAGTTGCAATTGAATGACTTAGACATCTTGGCAACAATCAAAAGGGTGGCGTTTTTAGAAGTTGTGTAACTTTGTAACTTTGGCTTATGAAAATCTGATTGTTGGTAGAGAAGAAAAACTAGATTTTTAAGGATTAAGGCATATGGGATAAAGTTTGCTATTTCTCTTCCTTTTGGACTTCAGTGATGCTACCATTTGAGGCATCTCCTTCGTTCCTGATTAGTAACAATGGTAAAGTCTGTGCGATACGATTCTCTCTCTCGGTGGATGTCCCATCCCGTATGTAATTTTAATTTTTGTACCCCTTATCAACGAAATTCCGTATTGCTTTAAAAAACAGAGAGAGCTGAGAGAGTATAACCTCATCAAGAGTTTTCTTCTGCCCAGGCTTCTCGAGAAATGCAACTAAAAACTGTTACAATGCACAAACCTACCGCAGAGTGAGCTCATAAACAAAATAACTAAAATGACCATAATCTATCACAAGAAGGTCAATCTGATGGTAATGCCGTAATGGGAAAATAGTATGAACCTTAGAGTTTGCTAATGTTTCATCCCTCTTAACAACTTCACCGATAAAAGTTGTGTGGTCTATGAGATCATTCTCAGAAGGTCTGGTCTCATAGGAGCTGCACATAGCATAAAACTCTCAATTTATGTACTATAAGACAAAAGAGAACGAAATGTAAAAAGCCTGAAAATCTGTGACATGGGTGCAAACCTGAAAACTTTAGACAAGTTATCCCACACAGATCCCCCAAAGGTTTCGGGGTTCTTCCTCACAAAGCATAGGAAATGCATGGTGATCAAGATTGTTCTGATTATGCCCTCGAAACTCTTTCTAGGCTTTTGAAGATTAATCCAGTTGTTCTCCTTAGATAACACAGATATCACCGGGTTCACATCTGAAAGGTTGAACTTCCATGCTTTGACCTGCTTATATATTAGAAGGCCATTGTCAGCAGTCCCACGCAGGAATATCTGTTTTCCCTCACAATCCACTCCCTCAACATCGTTCCATTGAACTGGTAACTCGGAAAATGAAATGGGCTCTTCGTTGCCATCAACAAAATGATAGTTCGAGACAGTACGTGGCACAGCCTCGCCCTCGTCATCTGAAGAAGCCATTCTCCTCTCCCGAGTCCCAACCACTATGCAACTACTACTTCACAACCTAAACAAGAAATGCACAAGAAAACACAAAACAGCTTAGAGCCAGAAATAAAAACCCCAGTTAGATGCCCTTAAAACACTTTATTTAGGGTTGTAAAATTAGCATTTTCGAATAATGGGTTCATAGCAATCAAAATCGGCACCTTTAACCAATTGATTGCTCCACCGCAACAAGAAAAAAAAGAAAGGAATGTAGAGTTTGATCCCCAAACTTTTCATTTCTAACGACTTAGGGCCAACAACCTTCACACAACTTTGTTTTTAAACTTCAACCATGGTTTTTTCATTCAATATTAGATCCCAAGATGGAAATCACCTTCAGTGCAGAGCTTTCCTTGTGATTCTATTGCCAACTTCAAAAACAAACAGCATTAAGATCTCATTCTGATTGACAATTGTTCCGATGAGGCCAATGTTCGTGATCGGAACTGTTCCGTTTGTAAGGGCACCTGCAAAGAAAAAAAGTACTGATTGATCAGAATCAGTCAAACAACTCAAACATTAGAAAAATCATCATCCGAACAAGTTCGTTCATGATATCATATGCTTTTCGAAAATGGAGTTATCCTCTTCATATACCCTACAAGGTGAAGGTTTCCGATCACCAAAGTGGGCCCATGGTGATCCCACATAAGCTCAACTACATGGTGATCCCACATAAGCTCAACTATACGGTTTAGTCCTAAAATGCTTGAACCGCTTTGAAAAGCTTGCTTCACCCTGTTTGGAACTTGGGGAAGAGAACGGACTAGAAGAGAAAATACTCCTAAGAAAAATGTGTCGGAAACATGTAGAGAAAAATTTACCGTGCTCAAGACTTGATTTTGCTATTCTCTCTAATCAAACAGTATAAGAGACTTTTGTTCCCTTCTTTTCTACAAGTTCCAAACAAACCCTAATTTCGTGATTATTTCAAAACATCGAGAAGAAACACTTTCTTCGTGAGTGCTCGTTCCCACCTGACAAACGATGAAATATTTCAACCTCTCTCCTATCAATCAGCTCACTAAGAAACCGAATAAACCGTACAGACTGAACATAGAGATGAATTTAGCTGAAACATTAGACAAAAAAACGAAAAAGGAAAACCCACGAATTCACCCAAATAGCGTTTGGTTAGATAAAATTCGATAAAACAAAGTAATTTCAGGTACGGGTTGAAAAATCAGCATAAATTTACGAAGAATAACAGGTGCTTACCTAAGTAGAAACCCTAGATTGCTTACGCCCTAGATTCCTGAAAAGCGCGCGATATTTTTACCGGACATACCTATAATAGTACCATATGATTTGGATTTTGTTCGTTATTTATACTCGTGCTCGCACCATAAACAAAAAGTCCCAAGGGTTTGTTTGGTTTCTTAGAAAAAAGAATGCAAGGAGGAAGAAAAAATAGGAGTAACAAAGAAGGAAATTGTGTGAGAGTTATCTCGGTTCCACACGAATGATCTTTAACAGTTTAATTTGTTTAAAATATTTATGAAATTAAGCACATAATTGATTAAACTTTTATCGACATCTGACACGTTTTAAACAAATTGAATGACTACGATCATTTGTATGGGATCTCAAGATGGATCTCACACAATTACTCTATCTTGTTATTTTCCTTTCTCTCCTTCCACAAAACCATACAATTGAAAATAAATTTCCCATGTTTTTCCTTCTTTTCCCTCGCCTTTCTTGTATACCAAATAAGCAGTAAAAAAGTCAAGTTTTAGAACAGAATTTTAGATACAGTTGTGTTGAGAGTTTATTTCAAACTTGTAATATAACATGGATAAGGTAAAAAAAGAAGAAGTTTGTAGAACAAAAGAGCTGTTTAACGGGAAGAACTGTTAGGGCCAGAGGCGCACGCACCCAAGGGTTTACAATAAACATATATAGAGACACCAAAGGCAACACTCATCACTAAAGGTATTACACAAAATAATTACACCGTTATGGGTGGACCCCAACAAGACCGGTAAACAAGAATAGTAGTAGCAATATAAGATAAACGGATTTAATGGTATAACTATATCCCATCTACACCCTCGTCGTAAATGTTCGGGCATGTTTTTTCAAGATCAAGAGAAGTAGTACTCCAGCAAGGAAGCCTTCATCGCAAGTGAGAAAATAAATAAATAAAAGGACACCACTCCAGTATTGAATTTGGATGAAAATGTAACATTCTTTGCGATACCACGACAAAGCAAATTGTCAGGAAAAAACCCCCTCATATTCACAGCAGTAGTGGACACATGAATTTCATCAGATGGGTGCTAACTTCAGGGCCTGGAATTTGTCGAGGTACGCGCAAGCTAACCCGAACATCTGGTTATCAAAAAGACAAAGTGCCAAGGTTGCAAAGAACATGGTACCACTATTCTGAAACTTAAAAAAGGTATTCGAGTGAACCAATGAAAATGGCATGAAAAATTCTAATTGTTTGTTCAGAACAAAATCCACATTGGCAAAACTACTTACAGCAAAAGTTGAACTGAAAAAAACCAAAGCATGAAAAAAAAAAAAAACTAACATCGCTGAGGGGAAAAAGCAACGGACTGTACAAAAGTCAATTTTCTCTTCTTGGATCACAAGCACTGTATTCTATGGTTGTATAGCATTGCTGGAGAAAAGATCATTCACCATCTTACCCACCTAACCAATGACAATGTAACTTCTTCTATTCCTCTCATTTTCTCTTTAGTTTCAAAATTTTTCCTACGGCTAAATCTTGTAGAGTGAATAGACCTGCAAGTGTTCATTTATGGCATCAGGGGGGCAATAAGTGTCAACCTTTTCGATAAGCGAGGAGACTCTAGGATCACTGGTCAGGGGAGTGTCCTAGTTTTGAACCAGTGACAAGACTCTATAAATGGAAGCCCCGGAGGTGACCTCGTTTTCAACCTGTGATGAGACTGTTGTATCGGACGCCGCATCATCCGTCGTCAAGTTGGAGACTTCACTCAGGGAACTCTCATCTTCTCCATTAATAGAATCTGCAGTAGAAGGGGATAGTGATGGTGATGATTCAGACTCTTCAACTGGTTGTTGAAGGTTCCAATACATTATGCTGGCTGTAAGCGTTAGGATCATCTTTTGATTTACCTGCCACCAAGTTATGAGAATGTCAGTCATTGCAATGTCATTTTGCCATATAATATCCTTGTCTTGATTTCTTCGACATCAAACTTTTGCAGAAGGAAAATGCATAATTGGGACTCGAACGTGTAATCCACTACTAAGTATGTCCCAATTGCTCATTGATCCTTTTCTGGAAGATAAACTGGGAGGGGCCGAATGCTAAAGAAACTCCAAGTGAAAGCACTAGAGCTTTCATGAAACAAAGTGGACAAATTTAATCTCATTGGCAACAATGTTAACATCAAAACATGCAATTGCTGGTCGACGCATAAAATGGGCAAACTCATCACACAATTGCAGTCTCACCTCCATGATGTCCTCGGGCAACAAGAAAATGGAACATCCAAGCTTTCGGGCAACACTGATTATGTATGTGGCATTCAATTTCTTCTCCTCATCTACCACAACAACAGCAACAAGAATAAAATAAAAAAAGAAGTCATTTTGTCTCTCCTAGTCACTTCTCACAGAACACACAACATTTCACACAAACTCTGTAGTGGCAAAAATGCATACCACTTTCACCCTTGGTTACAAGGTTCCAATTGACAACCCTAGGCTCGACAGCGCTGAGAAGTTCAAGAAAGAATAATCCGTTTGAAAGGTTCTTATCCTGAATAACGGTCCACAAACATAACCAGTGAGCCATAATCTATATGGAAAGAAATTGATTAACAAAAAAGGAATGTTAAACTTTCTAACCTTAAAACTATCCATGTGAGAAGTTCTTCCTGTGATCTTCACTTTTTTGTTGGCCCAGTTCAGAATATCAGCATCGGTAAACTCCTTCCCTTGAGAGCGGGACCTCAAGTTCTTCAGAAGTTGAAGCATATTAAACCGCATCAACTGCCACAGGAAAGCTGAATACAAAGGTCAAGGACATTAAATTTGTAGCAATAAAAAATTCCACTTGCAAGTATACTACAGACAACCGCAGATTGGGAACACAGAGAAAAGGGCCTGAAGAACTAATATAGACAAACTCACTTTCATGGTAAGAAACATGCATGGTGCAATGGAAATTGACAACCTAACTTAACAGGAAAATACTTACGGAGAAGTATTACTACACTGCCTATTTGCTGTAATTGGGCCCTTCTCGATTAAATAGTTCATTCATTTTGGTATATGTTTCCCAAGGAAGGTGTATAGTATCATAAGTGGTAACATAGTGTAACTCTAATAGCAATTGCAGCCGATCACTATTGTTGCCTATCCTGATCAAGTGAGGATAGGGATAGGTTGGCTCAAAAACAAAAAAGAGTAACTCGTAGATTATTCACAAATACCAACAAATTACATTTGAGAACCAATATTCTCATCGAACTGCATCTAAGCTATCATCATGTTGTTGATCCTTCCATCTACGTATCTAAGCATTTAACTTCCATTAATCCAGAGGGATGATGTTAGGGGCTTTTTATGTTCCACTAAGACAGACAGTCAGGAAAGCAGCTCTCATTTTACAGGACTTTTTATGTATCTAATTACTATAGCTTGAGTTTTGTACAATTATTCTCTCTATTACCTTGTGCACAGAGCCGCCGATAGTTATGAGCAATTGCTAAATGATAAGAACGTGATCTTAAAATAAAAATATATCATTTGCATACCAATAATAGGCATCTGCCTTGTAACACACATTCTAGAATTAAGTTTGTAAAACAGATTTTTTCCACAAATTTTGCTGCAAAGAACAATGAGAGAATCACTTTTCCCAAAAGCAAATCTAATATCCCATGCAAATGAGAACGGAACAGCATATGATTCCCCAATTCTGGTAGTAGTAATAGATCGAGATGGAGGAATTACCAAGTAGGAGTTTCTTATTCCCTTGTACAATATCGTCTCCTGCAACATTCACAAGGGACAATTTTAGTTGCTTTCCTAGCCTAATAACTTGGTTGCAGTTCTCCACTTTTCTGAACGGCATTTTAATAGGAGGTTTTGTTGCTTGTTTCCAGTTAACCGACCCTGGAGAAACTTTGTCTAGCAGTTCCAAAAGTATCCATCTGCACACATGGGTACACACTATCCTCTGTTAAGCACAAAACTTGTAATTATGCAGATCTTTCAGATTCATCCCAAAATGCAGAGACAGTAGAAACTGAACATTTTACCCATTTCTGACATCCTCGAACAAGTTATTAACGTAAGTCGTAATTCCAAGACTATTGATCCATAGTCGAAAGCATCTTTCTTCTCTAGACATTTGCTCATCATCCGTCATCATCTCTGCAAAAGAAATTTTTCTGTTGTCTGAAGATAGGCCATTCCTGCAAGAGAAATCCATAGTAATGAACCCTTCTGCCTCCAACTAAAATATAAAGCCCAAACCAGCACAAGCATAGACGTGAAACTGCATTGTGGATCTTGATTCTTGAGTTGAAACAAAGGGGAACTCATTTAGGGAACTTCCCATAAGAAACATAGCTTCCAACTGCTATTCTAACTGCTATTAAGTACTTATGAAATCAACTGTTTCATCAATCCACCGCGAACTTCTACGTCAATTATTTCCATGAAGAGCATATTCACCCTAAACCCTGAGTGAAAATGTCATGATCAAAAACCACAAAATTACTCCACAGGCCAAGGCCCGCGGTCTATTAAATAACACAATAGAAGTCAGGTTGCCATTGGAACTGAAAGTACAGGGGGTTATTACAATATGCCAACCACCTTTGATGGAATATCTGTGCCACAAATGCAAGATTCAAATTTGTTGAGCCTTCAACAATGTCCTTTGGGGTTAAGTATCTTTTGCAGTCCATTCTCTCTGCATGTTCAAGCACCAAATCAGCCCTTTGAGCAGGATCCTTTGCATCTAAAGTGGCTGGACTGCAATGTTCTGGTGCAAGAACATTAAGCAGGTAAGCATAAGCTTCTCCATCCTGCAATGCATAAGCATATAAGTTGGTACATAGGACAGATTACAATATAATTAATTACTTAAAATAACTTATTCACATGGTTCAGGAGAATAAAATGAGACTGCCAGTATAACTCTTTTCTAGAAAATGAAAGGGGGTCATGTTGTAGGTAAGTGGGAATAAGGGTCAACTATCTCAATGTCTTGCTACATTCCCATAATGGGAACCCAATTCTTATTAACTATAAACCATGCTACCAGACTGAACAATTACGATAACTTCCGCTTTATATGATACCAGTGTCGCTACAAGAGAGATTGAAGTGCTGAATACCTTTAAGTCAGACGAGAAATTTGTTACAGTTTTCTTGTAGCCGGCTTTCTTGAGGTGGAAATTCATCCACTTCAACAAGACCTTTTCCGGAGCTAATACCATAAGCTCCTCAACATCCTGGAGAAAAAATGACATACAACAATGCCATATCAGCATAAGTCAAAAAAGAATCATAGTACATGGAAATTTATAGTTGATTACATTGTTGTCTTCCACCAATTCCACAAGTTGCGGTGTTTTCCTAAGATTGAGATCTGCCAAGAGTTGGATCTGAAGTAGACATGGTGAAAACATTAATGAAGTGAAAGAAATATGAGCTAACAATGAATCTTTTAAAGTTGAAGCTCCATGCCTTTTTTCAACATAATTCCAATTTTCTATCTCAATTTATTCTAAAGGCTAAAAAAATAACCAAAAGGATCGAGTCAAATGCGCACCTTTATAATTTGACTAATCAACCCAAGCACCAGATGAGGCTGCGAGATTAACAAATAAAACACATAAAGTCATACTTTTTGTCTATACCAACATGACTGATATGGTTGATGAGAACGTGGAACTCACTCTTCCTTCGACTAGGTCTTGGGTACCAATGTTAACTACAGTGCAACCAATAGCCTTTGCAGAGTTGAGACAAAGGGTATGATTTTCATTCCTTTCCCAGGGATTGAGCACCCTTTTGGTGTTGATAGCTCGTTCGTCTATTGTACCCGGCACAGCAACATTGATAAGCTTACTGCATCAAACCATTAAGCACATAAAAACTATCTGAAACTACCACAAGCTATCAGACTCCAGTAACATAACCAAGGAGGGTAATGTAAAGCAGACTGTGCGTAAGTACCATAAAAGAACTCCATCTTTAGCAAGATCAAATAGGGCATTTGTAGCTGGATACATAGGAAGAAATTGCTTCAAAAAAGGATCATCCCTGAGATAGCTGTTGACGTGAGCAACATAACATGCTTTTTCTGATTCACTAATAGTGTGAAGAAGGGTGGTTGTGGTAGCCTTAAGGAACGAAGATGGGTTCTTCGGACCACCCAATTTTGCTGCAGCTCGAGCTTGCAAGTTCAAATATGTCTGCCCATTAAATGCAGTTAATAAACATGTATTTACCAAGCTATGAACTTCACTACAAGTAAAACTGAAGCATCGGTTCTCCTTTTCAAACAACAAACTTTGATTCATTCAATATGAAATAAATGCTCCCTCAATTCCTTAATGTTGATCCCTTTTTTCTGGAGTTCTAACTTGTAAGGAGACAATGCAATGATCACACTTAAATTCAAATTTAATGACATCATTTCCATTATTGTCTCTGTATTCTTTCTACTTTGCAACACTTATATTCACTTGTGCGGAATACTTCTGAGTCCTGAAAAATTGCCGAGTTTGTTCTTTGACTTTTCAAAAAGGACTAAATTTTGGAGCAGATAAGAGTAACGGATTAACGATTAGGAACTGGTAGAGAAATAAAATCATTTGAGATAATGCAGAAGAGGCATCATAACAGCCAACCCTCAAGAAGCCTTCAAAGTCGATCTCATCTTCCTTAGCAGAGCCTGACTCTCCCAATATGTCTCTAATCTCCTCCTCCTTAAACATCTCACTGAAATCTTCAAGTTTAACCATTAAAGGTGGCAAATCTCCAACTGTAACTTTCCCATTCTGTTTCTTTGTTGACATAAACTACAAACAGAAAGAAAAACGCAAACAAGAACATATGAACAATAAATATATTACGGCGCAGCCCAAAATAAAAGCATCAATTAACTTCCTGTAATCAAATCAATGCCAACCCAATATAATATTAGGAAGGGACTAGAGATAGATACTTTGGAGTTGAGGCTGCGAAGTTCTACTTGTGTGAACTGGCTTTGAAGCCATTGATCAGAGACATGAACACCCACAAAACTACACATGTTCTTCAGCACAAAACACAAACTTGAGGAAGAAATCGAATCACCTGCTTTCTTTCTTCCCTAAAATTCAATTAATTAATGAATCTTAATTAAAAACTATACATACCCAGATTCAGTAGCGACTATTAAACCCATAAAATGTAGAATCGAATGAAAGAAAAAATACAGATAAAAAAAAAAAAGAATAAAAAATAGCCCACTGACAGACCAATTGGCGTTGTCAGCAAAACTTGGCAAGAATCTCCAACTTCCATCAATGTACACTTGGAGTAGTAACCCAAGGGGTTTGGCCAATGAGTATAAGATAAGGTTACATGTTCGAATCCTGTGGAGTCCAAACAAAACCTTGGCTCATTTTTGTTTGGCTCATTGGAGGGTTTGCGGGTCTTTTAATTTCAGGGTCACAAGTTTAGTCAAGTGTGCGCAAGCTGACCCTAGCATTCGGTTATAAAAATACACTTTGATAGAATAGTAGAATCACACAAACGAACTTGAACCCATAAGCCCATGATTATTAGATTACTTTACAGTTTACACGACCATCTATTAAAATATTTCAATGTTTTGCGTGCAACCAATGGTATTAAAAAAATGCTCTGAAACCCAGAAGAGAAAGCCTGAGATTGAAGAGAAGTTACAAGTACATACCAGTAGATTCTTAATGGGTTTTCTTTAGTTTTGACTGTTCGTCAATTGCTATGTTGCCCTTCAAATAAAAATAAATAAAAATGCTATGTTGCAGATACAGAAAGGAGTGATTTTTGCTTCGGAGAGAGAGAGAGAGAGAGAGAGATTGTGGGCTGTAGACACGCAGAGAATGATGAAGAAGGCAATGAAGAAGGTGATAGAACCTACGCGTTGGTGTATGGAAAACTAGTTGACGCGCTTTACATGCCTTACAACTCATCGTCTGTGGTTCCACGTGTATTGCCACATCAGCTACTTCAGTGCCCTTTTGACAAGAATGAATCTATGTTGGGTCTCGTGCGGTGGGGCTCTAAATAGTAAATGGGTACGATGTCGGTACGCAATCAAATAATACGGGTTCTATGTTGGTTGGATAGGATTTTGTGAACAAAGTATATCTCATCATCATTGGGATAAATTCATGGATTTAAGTGGCCTATTTTTAGGGAAAATGATGGTCAATGACGTGTTTTGATAATTAATATTCTTCAAGGACATTTTGTTCATTAACAAATGTTATTAATTATCAAAACACGTCATGGGCCGTTATTTTCCCCTATTTTTATTCACTTTCAATTCCCGGGGATCTTGTCGGGCGAGCTGTCCCGTAGGGTGGTCGATTCGGCTTCCATTTCAACAATGGACGGCTTGAATTTTAATCCGAGCGTGGAGAGTTCGGATCAATAGGAGTTCAGATTAAAATATGCTAGCCGTCAGTGTCAAAATGAACAACCGAATCAGCCGCCCTGCGGCCCCTCTATAGTGCGGACTGCAACACAGGATTTCCAAATTCCTTTCAATACTGCCTTTGCTAATTTTGATTGTAGTAACAATTAGTAATAACCAATACATATATGTTCCCCTTAAAGAATCAAATTTTGTTGAAAACCTGGATTATTAGTTCGTCTGGGGTATGCTCCCTCGGTCCCCAGTTTGAGTTCCCTATGGGCCGCTTCATGGGCTCCCATAAGAACGTCCAATATGCTAGTGGGAGGCCATAGAGATTTAGCCTCGTGGTGCGATGATTAAGTTGGTCCGGGAACACTTTACGTTATAAAATAAAAATATTTCCTTTGATGTTTTATTTTCTTCCTTGAGCTATTTTCCAAGTTGTTGTGTACTTTTTTTAGAGGAAAATTTGTTGTGTACTAGACTTCACTTCATTATTATTTATTACACATAGGATTGATACAGTGGCTCATTATTATAACTCTTTGAATATAATTCTTCTCTTGTGTGACATGAAAAGTAAAATAAAATAGACTACCCAATTTAAGACTTAGCATGTGTTAGACAATCACATTTTCATTAAAGATAAATAATTCGTTGAATATTTAAGAATGTTATGAAAATACATCACAGTGCATTAAAATAAGAAAGATATTCAATGTGTTTAGTTTGCAGTTTTGAGATAAAAAAGTTCTATAGGTTTGCGTATTTTAACAAATTCTTTTACTTTTTGAATAGAGGTACGCTATGTACATCCAAAAAGTAAAAAATTTACTAAAGACGAAAAAACACGGATGACGAAACAGTTAAAAATTTTGAAGAAATTATTTTTTAGAGGAGAACCATTGTTTGTGCCTACTGTTGTCAATGGGGTAAAGTTGATAAAATACTTAATTTATTCAATAAAAATCATACATAGTTTATGAACTTGTCCAAAAAAAATTTGAAAAGGATAAGGTTGCTATTGAAATTTATTTAAAATTAAAAGTAGTAAGTATTTTGAAATCTTGTATTTTGGATCTGCAAATGTCCTATGGGTCTCCGAATTTGAAGGCTCAGATTTCAAGCAATCATTTGAAGAATCAAATTGGAGATGGTCAATTCTCAAATAATATATATGGATTAGAAATGCTTTATAAAAAAGTATATAGGTATGACAAACGAAATCATTGTTCAAGCTTAATTTAGAAACTAAATGAATTTCATCAATACATACAAACTTAATTGTTTATCATGCTAGTCGATAAACGAACTTTAATCGTATTAAACAATAATTCTTATTTAAAGTAGTTTGAAATTCTTATACATCCTAAATTAAACGAGCGAGTAGTAACTTGTTCAAACTTGAGTATCATCCACCCTAAAAAGCACGACAGAAGAAAAATAGAGAGCCGAAGATTGGGTGAAACATCAAGGGGTGGATACATTCCATGTCAATTTCCACCAAATTCAACCTATGTAAGATCATCACACAGAATGAATACATGAACATTTTACAACTGTTCTCAAGAAAAAGATAGTTATTTGGTAAGTAAAAAGATTCACAGCAATGAATTGTCAACTGCTGGTGTGTAGCCTATACAAAAACAGCTAAGGCAAATTGAGCCTCATTCACAACTAGTGTATAAGTGCAAAGAAGAAGAGGATCAAAACAAACAAGCAAATACAGTGGGCAATTCAACATAATCAAAGATCTCTCTAGCTCCTGCTTTCTATTTGATTCTTAAGGGCTTGTGTTGTTATTCCAGCAGGACTCAAAGGGAACCGATAACGAGAGGAATGTTCTTGTTCACTCCACCCATTCTTTCTGGATACCAAATGTGTAGTTGATTTCCAGGTAGCCCTTGTTGTCATCATCAACAAACTGCATACAGGAATGAAAAGCAACGAGAAATGGAAACGATATAAGAACACAATGCCCTGAAAACTAAAAAGGGAGGAACCCAAGAAATGGGATTTTTCAAACATAAGTCCTATCATATATATAGTGTCAAAACAAGATACTGTATGAATTATACTGACGACGAACAATAATGAAGTGTTTTCTTCTATGAGCTCTATAAGTTTTAAACGCAGAGAAGTTTTTGTTGATTTATTTCCAGTGCTATCGTAGTTCAGAAAGTTAAGTCCACTTAAATCTTGGGCACATGGCTTATGAGGGATTGTTAGAGTATTACGCAGGAGCCTTCGTTGGCATGATAGCCGAATGATCAAGCTCTTATTCCTCCACCTTATAAAGATTCAAGGAGAGTTTGTGCAGTTGCCTCCAAATAGAGTTAATAGAATGGTACGTGTCATCAAAACTTAATTGTGCAGACGGAACACGATTGCTTCATTCCATGTTGAAGTTTGGTCTGGAGTCTTGGACAAGAAGTAATTTACCCACTTAAACTGTAGAAGTAGAAAGTCCCATAAAGAGTTCATAAAGAAAATAATTGTTACCCAACAATTTATTTTGTATAAATTTTTTTGATTGGCTAAAAGGAAAAAAATTGTTATGGTGGAACCCCTGTAAGGATAGTATTAACAATGGACGCTCATCATAAACAAGGCAGCAAAAGCATATTATTGCCAACATCTGTGTCCAACAACAGAAGGAAACGAATGTTTGCTCGGCTTGATAAACATGAGGTAGGCACCATTCAGAATATAACCAAATGAAGGCACTGGCTTTTCCGGTAGTTTCTTACTCCTATTTGTTTACCAAGTGTAAATTTCAGCAACTGACGTTGCTTCCAAAGACACATACAGTTTACACAAACGAAGAAGATTTTTCCAGATCATCAACCTTCTGAGTGCAATGAAATTGTAGAACCATGTGAAGATAATGGAAAACAGGTGAATCACTTACCCTTTATTTTGCTGCATATGATCCTCTTGCAAAATAGCCAGAGGGGGTAGTCTCTTCTGGCATCTCATGTGTGTAAGGCTCTGGCTGAGGACTGAAAGTTCCAAGCATCTCCTTTGAGCTATCAACTGAAAGCAAAAACATTTTCCAACGCCTGAATATACTAATAATGACTAGATAACCGCATGAAACTTATTTCTCGGAGGGAGAGACACAGAGAGAAAAAGAAAGTTACTCTTGAGACCAGTTTTCCAGACAGTTCTCCTTTGAGCTTTCGAATTTCACTTGCACGCATCGAATTACACTTGGCCGCGTCTAATTACTCTTGGACGCATTGAATTGCACTTGGCCGCACATAATTGCACTTGGCCTCAATTCGATGCGGCCAACTGCAATTATGTGCGGCCAAGTACAATTCGATGCGGCCAAGTGCAATTCGATGTGGCCAAGAGCAATTATGTGCGACCAGGAGTAATTCTTCGCGGCCAGAAGTAATTCTTCGCGGCCAAGTGCAATTCGATGCGGCCAAAAGTAATTCAATGCGGCCAAGTGCAATTCGACATGGTCAAGAGTAATTTTTTGCGGCCAAGAGTAATTCTTTGGGGCTAGGAGAAATTTTTTGCGGCCAATAGTAATTCTTTGTGAACTTCTAATCTCAGCAATTGGCTTCAATGGTTGAGGTGGAGTGTCTTTTTTGTGTCCCAGGAACGCTCCCCTATATTACTATATATATATATTCTTCAAATTAACACAGAATTTGGAAAGTTTTGTTATTCTTCTCCCTTTTTTTTTTTTTAAACATTAATGTATAGTTGTTAAGAGTAAATAAACTCACACGGCAATTGTGTAATATGTGCAAAAAGTGTGAGCACTTTACTGAAAGGAGGAGAATAAGCGTAAACCATTGGATCAAAAGTTGGAGGCTCAAATTTCAAGCAATCATTTGAAGAATCAAATTGGAGATGGTCAATTCTCAAATAATATATGTGGATTAGAAATTCTTTATAAAAGTAGGTATGACAAACGAAATAATTGTTCAACCTTAATTTAAAAATTAAATAAATTTTAGCAACACAAACAAACTTAATCGTTTATCACGCTAGTCGACAATGAACTTTAATCGAATTAAACACGAACTTATTTAAAGTAGTTTGAAATTCTTATACATCCAAAATTAAACGAGCGAGTAGGAGTAGTTGCCTGTTCAAACTTGAGTATTATTATCCACCCTAAAAAGCACGACAGAAGAAAAACAGAGCTGTAATGTTGGGTGAAACATCAAGGGGTGTATACATTCCATGCCAAGTTTCACCAAAGGCAACCTTTGGAATATCATCACACAAAATGAATACATGAACATTTTACAACTGTTCTCCAGAAAAAGATAGTAATTTGATAAAAAGATTCACAGCAATGATTTGTCAACTGCTGGTGTTAGCCTATACAAAAACAGCTAAGGCAAATTGACGTAGTCATTACGGCTAAATGCCTCATTCGCAAAGTGTATACGCGCAAAGAAGAAGATCAAAACAAACAAGCAAATACAGTGGGCAATCCAACATAATCAAAGATCTCTCTATTTGATTCTAAGGGCTTGTGTTGCTATTCCATCAGGACTCGAAGAGAACTGATAGCAAGAGGAATGTTCTTGTTCACTCCACCCATTCTTTCTGGATACCAAATGTGTAGTTGATTTCCAGGTAGCACTTGTTGTCATCATCAACAAACTGCATACAGGAAAGAAAGCAGCGAGAAATGGAAACGATATAAGAACACAATGCCCTGAAAACTAAAAAAGGAGGAACCCAAGAAATAAATCTACAAAAACTAAAAATGGAGGAATACAATGCCCTGAAAACTAAAATAGGAGGAACACAATGCCCTGGATACCAATTTTTTTTTTGTTGATTGGCTAAAAGGAAAAAATTGTTGTAGTCCCAGAGTCGCACAATGATGGAACCCCTGTAAGGATAGTATTATCAATGGACGCCCATCATAAACAAGGCAGCGAAAGCATATTATTGTGAACATTTGTTTCCAACAACAGTGGCCCCTGACAGAGCTCTACGGAGGAAAATGATTCATATAGCCGACCCCAAGTGATTGGGACATAAGGCTCAGTTTGGTTATCTGTTTCCAACAGCAGAAGGAAACGAATGTAGGCTTGGCTTGATAAACATCAGATAGGCACCATTCAGAATATAACCAAATGAATGCACTGGCCTTTCTGGTAGTTTCTAACTCCTATTTGCTTACCAAGTTTAAATTTCAGTAACTGAAGTTGCTTCCAAAGACACATACGGTTCACACAAACGAAGAAGATTTTTCCAGATCATCAAACTTCTGAGTGCACTGAAATTGTAGAACCACGAGAAGATGATGCAAAACAGGTGAATTGCTTACCCTTGATTTTGCTGCATATGATCCTCTTGCAAAATAGCCAGAGGGGGTGGTCTCTTCTGGCATCTCATGTATGTAAGGCTCTGGCTGAGGACTGAAAGTTCCAAGCATCTCCTTTGAGCTATCAACTGAAAGCAAAAACATTTGTCAACGCCTGAATATACTAATAATGACTAGATCAACCGCATGAAACTTATTTCTCGGAGGGAGAGACACAGAGAGAAAAAGAAAGTTACCCTTAAGACCAGTTTTCCAGACAGTGTTGGTGTACCTCAGGCCCGAAACGATGTTATTGCTGACCTTAATAGAGAATCTCAGATGATAATGGGTTCCTTCTTTCAGGGTAAACCATACTCCTTTGGGGTCCCCATCCTCAGGAATTTGAAGAACAATATCAGGTCTACCGGGGCAGAGTATAGTAAGGCTCAAAATCTTGACATCTGGTTCAAGAGTTTCTATAGAGAAACAAAATGAAAATTGAAGAACAGTAAAAAAAATAATAAGAAGCAGCCTAATCATCATTTGATGTAAACCAATCAACAAAAGAACCCACCAACAAAGTTAATCACACACTAAGATGTGAAAGGGATAAAATGTTGGCAGGCAATAAAAAGATGTTATAGATTGTTCAAAGTGAATTCTACATCCCCTAATCATCATACTAAAATAATCAGATTAAGACTTTGCAGCATTGAAAATAGAAGACAAAACTGAGCTATGTGCATAATTTCAATTACCAGCGCCCATACGAAGGCAAAAGATAAGTACAAAGAACAGAAAATTGAACACTATTAGAAACAAAACATTGATTGTCTTTTAGTTGGCAATTCCAAAGCCACTGCATCAATAAACACGAAAACAAAAATGATGGAAACCACCTCTGACCCTTTTACAAAGATATCCAACTAACAATAAACAATCATGGAATCTATTATACATACATATATAGGGAAATCCCTTAATACTAATGTGTCAAGTCCTGTTTGTTTACTCATAAATTGGTAGATTTATAAACAAGGCACCAACCTAGATGTGAAAGCAACAAGAGTAGGCTCATAAATGAGCCAAGTAATAGATACTTCGAGTTTTGTTTTAAAATTTTAATGAGCTTTCAAAGTATGTTTAACCTTGATTTGTTTATCTAGCAAGCTGATCCCAAATGAGTTTTATTCGAGCCGATCTCAAGTAGCTTGAATTTTTCCCCTTAAACTGAGTGAGCTGAGCAGTGGCCTTTCTAAAGCTTGGTTTCAAAGCTTCGCGAGCTTCACAAGATGGTCAAGCTTTGCTTGTTCAATGTAAAAAATTGATCTCGAACAAATTTTAATTAACGAACACGAGCTTGAACTCAAATAGCGTGTTCGTTTACCAGCCCTACCCAAGGAGTTGTATTACATATTCATAATCAACCCAAAATGAAGTTTGTGTCCAAATTCACGCCCACGACACACAAAGACTGAATCTTTTTATTAAACAACGTTTCCGGCCTCATTACTTTAGGAACTAATCTCACCCCCCATTAGAGGGACACAAAGACTGAATTCCTTTTATGACGTGTCTGGGTGAGGTTAAACGCACCTTAGGAACTAATCCCACCGCCCACTAGATGGGCACAAAGAGTGAACCTACACTAAACATTTTTATTGTGTTTTTTATAATTGTCTGGAGTTTCACTAAAAGTATTAGGCTTGTTCAAGCAACAAAATTACCTCCAACAGAATTGACATCAACACCGCCAAGAAGCTGTTCTTTCCACCGCCTCAAACTCTCATCATCCTGAACAAAACACAAGTTCAAAAAAACACCTTTTATCATAACAACTGGAGATTTTCCTTTCATGAAAAGGCAAGAAAAACAACCTTGTCCTTTTCAAGATGTTCTTTGATACTGCACTTGGGACCCAACTGCAAACGGGCTTCTTCTTCTTCTTCCTCCGTTGCATAACAAGAAGCTTCACTTGGCTGTCTGCTTAGCCTCTCATCGCTAGAATCTTCTTGGCCTATAGAACCTCTTGGCTGGTTTGATTTTGTTTCAGCGGTTCCATTTTCATTTTCTCCAGACTCTCCACCCAAACCCATTGTTACAAACAACTCTAATTGTCAAGAACAGTAAAAACAAACAAGAAAATCAAAAGGTACAGATAAAACTACACAGACCCACTTCTCCAAAACAATCAAAATCAAAGAAAGTAAAGGGACCCACGAACAATGAGAAAAAAATCAAAGAAGACTTCTGGGTCAAAGAATCTGAGAAGGGAATGATTAACCATACCAAAGGAGAGACAACAGGAACATTATTAGTCAAAGGGTGGGGAGAAAAGCAAAAGGAGGAAAATTTACAGTTTGGTAGTGATGATGATGGTGCAGGAGGGAGATGGGTCTGTAGTGGTTGAACAAAGAGGGAAAGGGTTGAGTGGTGATCCGGATGTGAATGGAGATATATGGAGAAGCTGAGGGGGAAAGTGATTTGAGGTTTTCTTGTGCAAGAAAGGCCATAATTGTAGCGCCTGAAACTACAATTGAAAGCGCAATGTTGGGCGAGAAAGACGGCCATTGAAGCATTGACCCTTTCTTGTGGAGTTGAAACTTTTTGGACTCGGGGGCTCTGCTGCCTCCACGGTAGCCTTGTGTCCTTTTGATGCACTAAACAAAAATGAAAGGGAATTAATCTTGCCAATCTATTTTTTTTTGTTAATGTCATTTTCATGTGACTCACAAAACAAATTATCTATTATCTAATAAAGACATAGGAGAGTGACATTAACTAAAAGAAGAGTGACAAAATCACTCACCAAAACAAAAAGAAAAATTCTAGCTTTACACCCACATTTGTGTTTTTTCGCCCCTATATCGAACATACATAATACTAGTTGATAAAAAAGATGGGTTAATTGTTTTTCAATCCTTTGTTAGATGCACGCTACATAAATCTCATTCTATGCACCGAAAAATATGTGTGATGGAGAATAAGTTTGGAGCACCATGTGTCCATGTCTCAAAAGCATAAAATAATTTTTCCTCCATATTCGTACCCTCTCTAGTCCCTACGTCTCTCTCTCAGAAAAATAAAATTCTACAAAATTAGAATTAGGGGTTTGTATGCTTTTTAAGACAAAACAAATTTAAATCAAGGCAAATTCTAAAGGTGCCCCCGGAGCACATCCTTGGGTACAAGTTTAAGTATATTAATTGCATTTTTGTTATACATATCCCAAGATTTATTAAAACCCACATTGAGAGTACAAATCATTCAATCAAAAGAAGTCCAAAAGTATTTTGAATGACAAAAATGACCATAACTCTTTATCTTCCTCTATCTCTTTAAAATAAAAAAATAAAAAAAGCAAAAAGGAGGGAAAATAAGAGAACAAACCCGCCACTTTTAAATGATCAAAAAAAAAAACCGCCACTTCTATGTTCTCTGATACTTCTATAAGACTTCTCCATGGAGGTTCAAGTTCAACCAACCACTGCACTTCATATGCCTGCTATCGAAAGAATCCACCTTTGCCACCAAGCAAATTAACTTAACTAAGGTATGAATTTTTACTACATGTTGGGCACAATTTTACAACGTGTTCAGACAAGAGAAAAATCATCACTTGTTCAAAAAGAAGAAGAAAATCACTTCGAGCAACAAACAATTGAATCCTATATTTTGTGTGAAGTGTTAGAAATTTGTGTTTTGATATGAATTTTCATTTTTGTTATCTCACCCGATTGAGTTTTGCACAGTTGTTATATAACAATTGTAATTGTTTCTTTCTTTTAGACATTAAAAATTGAAACTCATGAATTTTATTTAATAGTTTGTGGTAGTATTATCCAATTGTTAATTTTTCATAGTATAAAGATATTGTTACATTTGTTAATTTTTTACGCCTTTATATTGACACTATTGAATCTGTAACCCATTTTAATAATCCTCTTTCAAACTATACTTATCCCAGATAGGCAGAGGAAGCGTCTTTTGGGTTAGCGGAATACAAGCCCTAGTCCAAAGTATTAGAGCCATTTGAGATAGCATTGCTTGCATGGACATTGTTTCCACGCAAGCTACTCGTCTAGCGCTACTTGAAGTGGTTTCATGCCTAGCCAGGGAGTTGGATCAACAGGATCGGATGGCAGGAATCTATTACTTGGCATCTCCAGTGGTTGCCCAGGAATCCACGAAACGTCGAGTTAATTTTGATGGTTTTAAGGGCAACCAAGGTGAATTTATTTAAAGTTTTGATTTTTTAAAATTTTTTGGGTTAGGGTTAGGGTTTTGGGTATGATTATATGGTTTTTTTTGATAAAATAGTTCCTAGTGTTCATTATTCTCCCCGGCAGCAATACCATCGGTCCATCACCCTCAATATGGAAAGCTGCGATTCCGTTGAAATAGTCAAAGGCAACATTGAGGTCAAGGTGGGAATTCGACCACGCGACCAACGGCTCATATATACCGGAAAGCAACTAGAAGACGGCCATGTCCTTGGTGATTACAACATACACAATGAATCCACAATCCATGTGTTTCTCTTTCTTAAGCTGCCGACTTCCCCGCTCCCTCATCCTCAGAAACCCTATCCATCAAGAAAAGGAATACCCTCTCTCTCTCGATCGATCACTCGAATGGCACAACTGACATTGATCAAAAAAGAAAGAATGGCACCGCGAGAACTACCGAGCGAAGCGGATCTCGTTATCGTGGGAAAGATGGACACCGAGTCTCGTAAGGTGATGGCACTGGTGTCGCGTTTGTGGCGGTTGGCCGTTAGACTCGTCACGCTTCAAGAACAAGTTAGTGAACAAACAAGGAAACGTGATCGTCTAAAGAAGCTATCAGCAATTCTGGAGAAGGAAAAGGATGCCGAAAAGCGTGCGTCAAGAACCGTCCACGACTCCAATTATCGGTTTGGTGTTGAGAGATTGTTTAATTTCAGATCAAAAGAGAGACATCAGGCATATGAAGACATTTCACTCCTGGCCAGGGAGTTGGACCAATAGGATCAGATGGCAAGAATCTATCATTTGGCATCTCCGCCCGATAGATTCTTGGGCAACCGCCGGAGATACCAAGCGATAGATTCCTGCCATCTAATCCTGTTGGTCCAACTCCCTGGCTAGGCGTGAAATGTCTTCATAGGCCTGATGTCTCTCTTTTGATCTGAAATTAAATAATCTCTCAACACCGAACCGATAAATGGAGCTGTGGACGGTTCTTGACGCGTGCTTTTCGGCATCCTTCTCCTTCTCTAGAATTGCTGACAGCTCCTTTAGACAATCGCGTTTCCTTGTTTGGTCACTAACTCGTTCTTGAAATGTGACGAGTTTGACGGCCAACCGCCACGAACGCGTCACCAGTGCCATCGCCTTACAAGACTTGGTGTCCATGTTTCCCATGATAACGAGATCCGCTTTGCTTGGAAGTTCTCGCAGTGCCATTGTTTCTTTTTTGATCAACGTCGGTTGTGGCCATTTGAGTGATCGAGAGAGAGAGAGAGAGAGAAAGGGGGTATTCCTTTTCTTGATGGCGAGGGTTTCTGAGGTGGGGAGGAAGGAGTGGGGAAGTCGGCAGCTTAAGAATGAGAAACACATGGATTGTGGATTCATTGTGGATGTTGTAATCACCAAGGACACAACCGTCTTTCCGTTGCTTTCCGGCATATATGAGCCGTTGGTCGCGTGGTCGAATTCCCACCTTGTCCTCAATTTTGCCTTTGACTATTACAACAGAATCGCAGCTTTCCATATCGAGGGTGATGGTATTGCTGCCGGATAGAATAACAAACACCTGGAACTATTTTATCATAAAAAACCATAATATCAAACCCAAAACCCTAAACCGAACCCAAAAATTTTTTAAAAACCAAAACTTTAAATAAATTCACCTTGGTTGCCCTTAAAACCATCAAAATTAACTCGACGTTCGTGGATTCCTGGGCAACCGCCGGAGATGCCAAGCGATAGATTCCTGCCATTCGATCCTGTTGGTCCAACTCCCTGGCCATGCGTGAAATGTCTTCATAGGCATGATGTCTCTCTTTTGATCTGAAATTAAATAATCTCTCAACACCGAACCGATAGATGGAGCCATGGACGGTTCTTGATGCGCACTTTTTGGGCATCCTTCTCCAAAATTGCTGACAGCTTCTTCAGACGATCACGTTTCCTTGTTTGTTCACTAACTCGTTCTTGAAGCGTGACGAGTCTGACGGCCAACCGCCACGAACGTGACACCAGTGCCATCACCTTACGAGACTCGGTGTCCATCTTTCCCACGATAACGAGATCCGCTTTTGATCAACGTCGGTTGTGCCATTTGAGTGATCGATCGAAAAATCTCGAGAGAGAGGGGGGGTTCCTTTTCTTGATGGAGAGGGTTTCTTAGGTGAGGAGGAGGGAGCGGGAAAGTCGACAATTTAACGTTGTGTTCTCCCTTTACAACGACTCAAAAAAGATTTTTCAAAAAATTCCCCTAGATGTCCCACTCTTTTTAATATTTCTCTATTTGTCTCTTTCCACTTATTATTCCTACTATTTTAAAAAAAAATTCAAAAATCAATCCAAACATAGCATAAAGGAAAAATTAGGGATAGTTTCGGGGACCCCTAAAAAGACCTCCCAAATCTTAATCTCATAGTTTCCGATCAAATTTTGATGATCTGACCCGCTCAATGTATTCATGTTCAGAACGTGATTTTAAAGATGTCCGCGAAAAATTGGCAAAAAAAATAACTGGGAAGGATTTGATTTGAGGAGTTTTTTATTGAACCATTCAATAAAGTTCAATGAAAAACTGTTGGGATGAATCCCTTCCTGGCATTTTTTTGTTGATTTCTAACGGGTACTCTTAAAATCACGTTCTGATTATATAGAGCGGCTCGAATCATCAAATTCGATCTAGAACTTTAGTATTCTAGTAATATCACAGCATACATCACAAGTTTCTTTAGTTTGCATTTAGAACCCTTAGCCTTCTATTCCTTGCATTTTGGTATTTTTTGCATCATTTTAATTCCGCTCAACCGCCGCCCAATTTGGTACCAGAGCCTGTAGAAAGTTAGTTAAGTCAGCTTTAGTTTGTGATCTTGAGAAAGCATAATATTTAGTTAGTAGTTTTGTTTGAATTATTTTAGCTCGTTGTTTATGAGTAAGCAATTTACAAATTTTAGTGAAAAGATTTTAGTGCAGTTTAGTCAGATCAACAATAAACTGATTGAAAAATAAATTTGGTCAAAAATAACAAAAAAATAAGAATTAAAATAATTCGACGTTAAATACTTTTAATGACAAAAAGTAAAACTCTGTTGTTGATCTGACTAAAAGTAGGTATGACAAACGAAATAATTGTTCAACCTTAATTTGAAAATTAAATGAATTTCAGCAATACGAACAAACTTAATCGTTTATCACGCTAGTCGACAAACAAACTTTAATCGAATTAAACACGAATTTATTTAAAATAGTTTGTAGACATCCTAAGTTAAACGAGCGAGTAAGAGTAGTAGCCCATTCAAACTTGAGTATTATTATCCCCCTAAAAAGCACAACAGAAGAAAAAACAGAGCTGTAATATTGGGTGAAACATAGGGATGGCAATGGGGACGGGTCGTGGACGGGGGAACTACCTCCACCCCCTAGCCATTACCCCCTACCCCATCCCCATCCCCGACTCGATCCCCAATGGGGATTTATTTTTTTCCTCCATCCCCGACCCAAACGGGGAACGGGGATCCAAAACGGGAATTTGGGGATTCGGAATTCGGGCACTTGTATTTCACAATTTCAGCACCTAACAGCATATACTAGCATGTGAAAGCCGAAAGGACTTGGATTGTTTTGTATTTTTTTTCCAAGGAAAAGGGCTAAGGAAACAGTACTAGTAACGGTTGTCGGTTGGCCAAGAAGTTAGGAGCCAACAAAGCTCTACAAACAGAATTAGAAAAGCCAACAAAATAAAATAAAGGTATCAGGAACGGCCATATTTATCACTGAAAAGCTTCAGCAGAATTCTGCAACACACATTGGCATGTACTTGTATTTGCGGCACATAATAGCACCTCCATTTCCTACACTTGTATTTCACAATTTCAGCATATACTACCAATTTTCAACATATAATAGCACCTGTTATTCACTGTTTCAGCAAGTACTACTGAAGGGGTATATATAATATAGTATATATTTATTTATTTTTATATATAAATATCTATATATATATATATATATTGGCGATTTGGGGACGGGGCGGGTAATGAACGGGGAACGGGTAGGGTTTGGGGTGGGGACAGACCTATCCTCGCCTCCTACCGATCCCCGAATTTTTTTTTAAAAATTCCCCATACCCTACCCAATCCCCAAACGAATCCCCAAAGTTCGGGGATTTTCGAGGTGGGGAACGGAACGGGTTCAAACGGGTCGGCCGAGATTGCCATCCCACTGAAACATCAAGGGGTCTATACATTAGCTTTGCCCGATTACCCTACTCGCAAATGAAACCTTTCTTTTGGTGGAAGGAAGATTAAAAAAACTTCGTCATGTAGATAAATAGTTTTCAAACATCGACACACTATAAAGTGTGTTTAATAAACAGAAGCTCAATTTTGAAATTGAGTATGAACGGTCAATTCGAATGGAAAATCGAATAATTCACTTTATAGTCAATTTCAAAATTGAGATGGTGGATAACCCATGCCAGTAACTACCTTGCCAGTAGCTATTGGCATGGTGGTGTTTTCCTCACCATCAATTAATAACATTGCTTAGTCACATTATTAATTTGGTAAGAGTTTAAAACAAAAAGATTTTCTGAACTTTTTTCTCACCAAAATTAACCATTAATCACACTATGCCCTATGCCCTATGCCCAATCAGCAATTTGATTGGATGGAAATCTTTGAAACCATTAACAAAGATAATGTCAGTTATTTTGTTCTATAAATTAATTGCTAGAAGACAGAAATACAGTGCATTAAACTCAGTTGTTAAGGGTAGCCCATTCGTTGGCTAAACATTCTCTATTAGCGACATCAATTCCTACAGTATGAATTAGGAAATTAAGCATACAAAATAAGTGATCTAATTACATGTTTAGAGAGGGAGTTTTCATGTTATAGATAAATGGTTGTGGAATATACAATAAGCCTGTCAATTCAGATAATTGACTACCACATACACACACACACGAGAGTGTCACACAAAAGATGTTAGTTAATTATATCTTATGTTGCTGTTAATACAACTTGAATTCAAACAAACAGCTGTTTCGATCGGGACCATCCAATGCATGTTAAAAATGTATAGCTATCAAAGCAAGTAGAATTATATCTTACCATATTATTGATATATTAATAATCATGCCCGTAATCGAATCATGGGCATGTTTTGACTTCACTTCCAGTCAAGCAAAACAGCTAGTCCTACTCTAGTCCATCAATATCTAACAAATTCTTCAAGGAGTATTTTTCTAATGATAAAATTACATGGGATTCTGTAATTCTCATTAATATAGTTGTCACCATTTTTATCTAAACATTACCCTCATTTATATAGGTTGAATGAAAACCCTGAACCAAAGAACAATTTGGTGCATCACCTTTTTTAGCCTCCGTAAAATTCAAACATGCGATCTCATCATAAAAATCTTCTTCGCCAAATATCAAGAAGATTTTCCTCAGTCCCATTTTTTAACTTGTTATTAATCATGAGCAGGAAACTTAACACATAGAATGCCAACTCATTTAGGTTTTCACCCTCGGTCATTGCGATTATGCCAATTATTTTCTATTATAACAAAATTCAGAAGAACTTTAAATCCCCCTAAGCAGATATACAAAAACTAATCTAGTGAGAGATAGAGAGAGAGTACCTAGAGATCGTGACTGAGGACAAGTGCTTTGAAGATTAAGATCAGTGGCTAGTGATATTGGCACGGCTCAATCAAAAAATAGAGCTCCGATATCCATCCAGAGCACTGCTTTTTTTTTTTTTTTGAACCCCTTATATTGAACATCTTATTAGACGCAATTATTAATTGACTTAACCATCAATCACACTATGCCCTATGCCCAATAGTTAAAGGGATAAAAAGTGACTAATACTACTCATCCTAGAGTAGTATGAGATAAGGTTAACTCGACATATGATATATATATATATATATATATATATATATATATATATATTGCATATGAGCTTGGAGTGATAGCATGCCAAGGTGCCCAAGTGCCCCTATAACTTCGTGACGTGTCCGTTTACACATTCCTAACACTGAGAGAAACTTTTCCGCTCTGGAAAGGGAAAAAATTCCTTATTTTTTAAGAAGGCAATTTCAAGTTCAAAAATTATGGGCTTGTTGAAATTTAAAAATATGCAATATGGATCTTGTTTGAAACATCTTATTAAGATATTTTATACGATGCAAAAAAAATTTAAAAATTATTTTTCATTTACACTATATTTGAGTTTAAAAATGTGAAATAAGCTGTTTATTTTTTAAGAAGATTTCTGGAACGGGCCGTGTGGTGTTAGAATTAAAAAAATGTAAAAATCTACTAAACAAGCTGCCCTATCGCCGATCACAATTTTACGTCTTCCCGGGTCTTGGCTGACTTTTTCTCAAATTTTTACAAAATCAATAGTTTAATTCAACGAATGTGACCTTATCGCCGGATAACCTTTTTACGCATTCCGCGACTAGAGTTGACTTTTTTCAAAAAATTTCACTAAATTATTATTTTAATCCAACTAATGCAAATGCATTTGAGGTTTTGCTTTCAAAAATAAGGTTAACTTTTTTTCAATAAGTAATCGTAGGATACGAACCGAATTAGAATAAACGTATAAATCATAAGAGACGCGATCTTATTGTAGGTTTTTTATTAAAAAAAAAATACAAAGTATGATACATATTATTCTTCCTGGGAGAGGATACAAATTGTAAAACACGTATATATCATGTATCGTTGGTTTTTAACAATGATGTATACACAAATAAGAAAGACAGAATTCAATTGATTACAGGAGTAAAACTATGAACGGGAAATTGTGGGTAATTTTTTTTGTAATTAGAATCCTACCCTTTTCTAGGAAGCCAAACGCTCGAGTATCTATGAACTTCATTGATCATACTCCTATTTTGCACCGATACAAGTGTCACTAGGGAGAGAGAGAGAGAGAGAGAGAGAGAGAGTCCGTTAATTTCTGTTAATAATACTAATAATTACAGTATAAGAAAGAGCGAGAGAGGGGCAACAACAATGGTGTCCGACCAGGACATAGTCCAAGCCATAGACTCGCTCCTTCGCGAAACGAACCCTGTAACCACCTTAACCTCCCTAAAGGGCGTCGTCCAGCAGCTGGAATCCAATCTAGGTTTGGACCTCACCCACAAGCTCGACTTCATCCGCAACCAGATCCACCTCCTCCTCCTCCAATCTCCGCCGCAACCACCCCATTTCCACCACCCTCAAAAAGACCACTTTGCCCTCCACCAAAACCCTAACTTCCACGCCCCTCCTTCTCAACTACCTCTTAATTACACCGTTAGAGATGTGGATGCTTCCGCCGCCGCCGTTGATACCCCTGCTGAATCGCCCGAAAAGAGGTATCTTTTCCTCAATTTTCTTTGTCTGGTGTGGAAATTGAGAAATCAGTAGGAAATTTTTTATTTTTGGGTGTGTTCTTTGTTTTTTTACGTTTTTGTTCATCCTTTCGATTGTAATTCTGATTTATTTCCCTTTCTGAAATGTATCCTGATTATGGAAAGGGAGAACACTAATTGGTGTGGACAAATATTTGAAAGCTTTGTCACAAAAGTGATTAATGGCGCAGCAAAAAGTGAATTTTTACAACTATTTTTATTACAAAATGAATTAATTATTAGGGAAAAAGTGGTAAAATCACTCGAACCCAACTACCCAGTACCCACTCCCACGTATTAGGATGAAATGTGAAATGAGAATGACGCCCCTTGTCTGCATGAACAAAAGAGGTGAGAAAATTCAGAAAGGAAAGAAGATGGTGAATTTTTGTAGTTTAATTTTGTTTGTCACCATTGGACCTGAGGGTCTTGTAGCGACCTGTAGGGCACCCTATAGCGCGCATCTGGACAGTTCATTTCCGCAATCAATGGTTCAGATATGTTTGTTAACTCTTACTAGTAAGAGTGCTTCAGGGCCCTCCATTCCGTCACGATTTTGGTTAGAAATGGTGAGATTTTGGTGAAAACCCCCAGCCCTTTCTTTTCTAATCCCTTTCTCATGATCCAAAGGGTGCCTTTTTTCTCACCCTTGGCCGTTGGTTGGCTAAAATCCTCTGGTCATGGTATCTTAGGTACAAGTTTTGTAACGCCCCGCCCTAGCTGTCCTGCTAACCAATCGCTTAACCACGTGGCTCAAAAGGTTAATCTCAAGTTATCAGTAGCCTGTCGCAACCGTTTATATCCCACATCATTTTTCCCATAACCACTGATGTGGGACTCGCCCAGGGTGGGTTCTCACAAGTTCAACGTTATCTTTTCGTAATTTATGATGAAACAATGTTGTAGAGGTTGTGGGAAGGTTCTTGTGGGTAGGGGCTTAGCTAGAATCTGGTTTAGTGTTGGCAGAACTTATTCCTCTTTTAACTCATCTTTTCTTGCTCATCTATTTTATCCCTCTCTTTGCACTTTTTCCCCTCTTCATTTTTCTCGTTCCCTGTGGTGGCATTGTGCAAGAAAAATTGATGTCAGCTTGTAACGTCAAACTGGTGCTAAGGCTTGCCTAAGGTTGAGAGCTACAGATGTTATCTTTTGTGTATCGCTAAATCTATATAGGGGAGCTCTGCGTAGGTTTGAGGATTATCTTTGTTCTCTTCTTCACTTTCCCAGTAATTGTTAAAGGACAGAATTATCTACTAACTTTCCTTGCTTTGCTTTGGTGGACTCTGAAGGCTTTGAAATCTTCATAGCCGGTTAATGAAAGTCTAGACTCTAGCTCTAGCAATGACTGGTAGTTTCGAATGGCCTCCCAATTGCACCAGTTTGTTCTTCTTTCCCCCCACCCTCGTACCCAAATTGACTTTCCTTGTTTGGAAATTGTAATTAGATTCAGATGGCAATGACATTATGGACTTATAGGACACCTGATGAAGTGTCGCTATCTAGACTATGGGGATTATCAACAGCTCAAATTTCTTAAACCCCAGCCAGTATGTCAAACGTTATTTGTTCTCAGTTCTATCCTGTGCATGCAGCCCCAATCAGGCAGGCAAATGTTTTCACCCAATGTTCTGTGTGGGATTGTACCCTTGGGAGTGCTTTTTGTCTAATCACTTTCTGTACTTCACCTTGCCAAGTCTAATTGCTCGCGTAATTATCCCCCCCATTGTTTATTAGTCTGCATCCAAAATTCTTGAACTTGTACCCCTTAAACTTCCACATGTCACTGCAATCTCCTAGCGGAATGTGTCCTTTGATGTTTGACTACTTTTGATCATGTTATTTGTTCTCTTTGCAGTACCCAAACTGGTAGAAAAAGAAGAGGTGGCCTGGGGGGGCTAAACAAGATATGTGGGGTTTCACCTGAACTTCAGGCCATCGTTGGGGTGCCTGCACTACCTAGGACTGAGGTTTAGACTACTTGATAATAAAATGTTCTCAACAATGGTTTGTTCTTTGGAACGTTACTCTTCTAAACTTGTGCTCTTGTTGGTTCAGATTGTGAAGCAGCTGTGGGCTTACATAAGGAAACACAATCTTCAAGATCCAAGTAACAAAAGGAAGATAATTTGTAATGATGAGCTGCGTTTGGTGTTTGAGACAGATTGTACTGACATGTTCAAAATGAACAAGTTGCTATCTAAGCATATCATCTCTCTTGAACCTACAAGTAGGTTGTTGATACCATGTTTTTCATGTTCCCCTTTTGATTTTTTTTTTTTCTGCTTCTTTGTTCATGTATAATCTTTTTCCCCTCTCACGATTTGAAGGTTGTGTGGACTAAGAACTGCAGTCTTTTGATGCTTTCAGAACCGGTACGTCAAAATTCCAAGAAACCGAAAGTTGAAGTGGAATCGGTGACACACAGTGCCGAATCTGGTCCCATTGTGGTAATCTCTGAAGCACTGGCAATTTTTTTTGGTACTGGTGAACGGGAGATGTTGAAGTCAGAGGTCTTAAGACGTGTTTGGGAGTACATAAAATACAACCAACTCGAGGTGGGTATCCATGCCTGTGGCTCTGTTCGATTTCTTTAGTTTGAGTTATGCCTTTTATTATTTGGCTACAACTGGCAATAAACATTATTCTGTGACATGCTGATTAGTCAATACACTGGTAGGATCCAGTTAGCCGTGTTTTCTTTTTCCTTCCATTCCTTTTCCTTTTCCATTTTTATTTGGGGGTACTGTGGAGGGTGCTTTAGGTGGACATTCGAGCTTGGTTTGATATTTATCTTCTTTCGAGTAGGTTTTCTCCTTACCTCATCCCTTTAGGAAGAAGTACATGAGTGTCCTTGTTAACAAACTCTGGGAATGCATTTCAAAGAGAAGTTCTGGAATATGTTTGCAGAATTTGTGGAGCATCTAATACCCTAATGGCATAGTATCGCACCTAAATATGCGTCGACTAATGGAAACAATTAGCTGTATAAAGTTGGGAGAAAACTACTTATTAGGGAAATTTTGTTTATGGATAAATTTTGGTACAAATGCGAGAAACATTATGGTTAACGTGCAGGTAGATCTTCAAGTCTGAAAATTCATTTACCTGAGTTTGGACTTCTATATTCAAGATATCTCCTTGTAAACAATGACAGTTGCAGTACTTCCACTGTTGTCAAAGTGCTTCCACTATAACATCGTCTTATCTAGACTTTGGCAGAAGCAAAGAGCACATTAATGCCAATCAATAGGTGATTGATGAGATGAGAAAGATGTGATGACCTTTTATTTCTCGATTAAATGGCTATAGACAAAGTTGAAAAAGGTGATTTTCATAGTAGATACCAAGTGGGCTTCTTGAGTGTAGGCCTGTGGCCCTGTAGGTTGTAGTTTTTAAACAATTTTTCAACTTAAACATGTTGTCATTGTAGAAACTTTATGTCCATCTTAAAACCAATTGGCAGTGAGTGGAGAGGTCCCAAATGTTATTAAGTGATTATCCATTCCACTCCCAAGCAATGTGAGATTCTATTTCCTTAACAGTCATCACGAGTAATGATCGGAATGATCCAACCAACTGATTGTTGCTATGTTATGATAAAATTGCCATATAAATGCTTAAAAGGTTATTAGTTCATTTTTATGTTTCTAAATTTCCAGTCTTGAGGGAATATCTTATTGCGCTACTTCCCCTCTCCTTTGAGCTTACTATGAGAATTGTTTTACTATTTTCTAGTTTCTCAGTATTATGGTTGGGGAGTTACAAATATTGTTGCTTTGTGAACTGCTGTGACCCCTTTCTTTTTCCCAACTCACAGGACCCTACAAATCCTAGGGTGATTTCATGTGACACAAAGCTTCAAGAGCTTTTCGGATGTGCAAGAATTTCTGGAGTAGGGATATCTGAGATGTTGGCACGCCATCATCTGTTCGAGAAACGATGACGAGAGATCGTGCTGAGCAGTTAGTGTGTTGACTACTATATCTTTCATTGCTCATATATACACAATTTTTTGTTTTATCATTTACGAACTGATGTTTGATCATATGAGACCATTTTATCAAGAATCTCATTTGAACAATACATTTGCATTCAACATGGGCATGAGTTGAATGTATTGCCTGCTCTTAGGTTTTGCATCACTTGAAGTTGAGAAACTTGGCGCATATTAGGTTTAGCCTTATTATATGGGAGTCTTACAACTATGGATGGCTAGCTCGATACAGATGCATCAGGAATACTACATGTGGGGGCTTACCAGTGAAAAATGTTCAAACCTTGCCCTATACAGTTGTGTTTGGACCTACACATTAGATATGCCAATTGTTCTACTTTGCAACAAGTCTAATCTTGCAAGTGGATTTTATTGCTTGGGATACATACAGTTGCTGTCTTTCAGGTTATTGTTGCTATCATGTGTCCTCTTTGTTTTCCTCCCACTACACTTCAGCACACCATAAAAAAAATAACGTTTATTATGTTTAGTTGTAGGAGGGCTGTGCAGGAATAATTGCCAGTCTTATATGGATTGAGCTGTTTAGGCATGCTTGAATTGAAGTCAATAACGCATTTAAAGAATCGAAGCAGTGACTTAATTTTCATTGTTAATGTCTCATGTTGTTAACCAAAGTGCCCATTATGTTAGTATTGAAACTGAAGTACTGAACCAAACTTGTTTACATTAATTTCCTAGCCTTAATTGTATGTAGCTATAGTGACATACAATATTAATGGATTACATGATTTCTTGCAGATACGTGGTGCCAATCTAACCTACTGCTTCCGACATAGCAAATAGTAACTGGAGAGTTTTCATTGGCTTATAGGAAGATGTTTTTATACTGTACTCTATTTAAGTTGGGATTGTTTTAAAAATGTATGGTGCTAAGGGTCATTTTGTTCAGCAGGCACCACAGTCTTCTTGTGATTGTTTTGAAAATGTAAAGGTGCTAAGTTCAGTTGTTATGTAGCAGGGCTAAGGGTCAGTTGTTATGTAGCAGGCACCACAGTAAGACGTCGATACACTATACTGTTTTGTGTGCATCTTAATGGAAGGAGATTTCTGTTGGAATTTTTAACATAAACCGCAGACATCAATGGAAGATAATTCTAAGCTCCTAAATCTTAGTTAAGTTAGTTTTTGACTAATTGGCACTTTGGCATATCCGTGTTTCACTGTCTGGAAACGATTTTTAGATACATAAACCATATACCAGCATGCAGTAGAGCCTCTTTTGTGTTATATTGTGAAAGAGTAAAAGCATCCTTCGACAGAAAATACGATCCACAATTTGCAAATATACCAGAACAAGAGCGCTAAAAAGGGGATTGTATAAATATATATCAAAACAATCCAATCCGCATGCAGTTATTGACCTTTAAATGGTACATTTTGTTTAAATAAACTCAACTTAGCAACCATATGCTCTCCTGCTTCCGTACTAGATGAGCTAGCTAGTTCAGGCAACAGTTGGAAGCTATGTGATTACCAGATAGCAGATTCACAGAAAATGAGCAAGAAATAATCACGGCACATTCACATTACAACCTCCATTCGCAAAATCCAAGTTACAACTCCTCCTGGAGTCATAAACCACCCAACATCCACTGCACATATAAGTTAACCTTGTCAGCCACCAAATGAGAGTTGCATAGTTTATTAAGACCTGTCGCTGCGGGGGCCACCAAATATTGGTCGCATGTAACAATCATCGAACTTCCTCCAATAGTAGTGGATTGTGTACACAGGACTTTCCATTAGCATTGAGAAACTTTCCTTTGCGCGGGCAATATTAGTTGCAGTGGATTCATCAAAGGAAAGCAATGGAAGGGTTAGGTCCTCTTGTGCAGACGTGGGTTCCCGGTGAAGAATGCTGTCATGCGGATGTCGGGGAAGCAAGCAGTTTATGAGTGGCATTGTGAGCATACCAAAAACCTGCAGGGGAAAAAGTAGAAGACGAGGCGTATATGTCTATAATGTTTTTGAAGTTTGAAGGGTAAAGTTAGTTGGGAATTGTCAATGAAGCAAGCTGTGGCGTTCTGATTTAAGGCTGAATTTATAGCAATTTGAACAGTTCAGGATGTTCTAAAGCTTCCAACTTTTTATGTTTCAGTTGAAACTGATATACAAGTGAATAGCACAACCAAAGTAGCTTACTATTGTACTGAAGAGAACAATGATAATCGTGATGGTAACCATGGTCGCATTAATTGGATCCGATGTAACACCTGAGTATGTAAACTGCATGACACCAATAACAATATTTCGCCACGTTAGCACATTTTCCTAAAAAATGTGAATACTTTGCAACCTCACTCCCTTTTGAAGTCGAAAAACCATCGACACTGATAGGGAGAAAGGGAGGAAAGAACAAACCTGTTTGAACGCCAAAGCAATGGAGACTGCCCCTCTCATAAGACCAGCCCACCATATTACTACCTATGTAGAACAAACTACCATCAAAACGGATATAGGAAATTGTCCTTGTTGGTAGAAAGGGACATAATACAGATTTTTGACTAGTCACCTGATGTCTGAATGTGATTGTTGATGATGAAGTGCCAGCGTTTCGGTTCATGTAATTGGAAAAAGCAGAGAGAGGAAACACAAAGGCTGCACGTCCAAGACAAATCAGAAGCATCAAAGTACTGCATATGCCCAACGAACTCCCAAACCTGCAACAAGCAAAGGGATTCAGTTACGGAGGGCTTGTAATTTAGCAGACTGTAAAGGACAGTGGATCTGAATGCCCTTATGCATCTGATCAGCTATTCTGTAATCCTAAAGAGGTAAGAGCATCTAATTCAGTTTTGTGAAAAAAAGGGTGTTCAAGTTAACTGTCAGACAATCACTTGATTTTGCTCTCTTGAAGACAGGAAAGCAAACAGAAACCAAAATATTTTGGGTTGTCTAGCCTAATGCTAATTAGCTGGCAGTATGCATATGAAAGCAGAGTATATGTGCGTAAGATATAGAGAAACAACATGCAAACTCCAGACACAGATATGAACCATAAAATCTAAAACTCTAAATGATGAACTGGTGAGAATGAACAAAAGAGTTAAAGTTTGAATTATTGTTACCTCAACTTGCTCATCTTCCATTTTTCAATGTCCAGCGCATCCATTCCCACGTAGAGGAAAATGAAAGTTTCTGCTATAAAAGACATCGCAGCAAATACATGCCTGCATTCACAACAAGAGTACAGTGAAGAAATTAGACAAGAAGAGTTGAGTGAAGTAACAATATACTCAGAGTGGAGAAATTGGAGCTTTTTACCCCTCATGCATCTGTTATTTATTCCTATCCACACAAGCCAAAATGTAAATACGATAAGCAGAACCGATACTAGTTAAATCCCCGAAACAAGAATCAGTCCAGCATAATAATTATGCTATTAGTACCTATGTACCTAGTTGTAATTCTTGAAGTCTCAGTTATATTGTGCCATGAATAATGAGACATCACAATCCCACAGAAGAAGACAGCCAGAATCCCGCTAAGATGCAACAGCTGCAGAAAGCAGAAAAGACGCGAATAAACAACGGAACAAGAACTCCGTAAGCATTAAAATAAAATTTTGCAAGAAGTCAATAAAGTGAAAAATTTGTAAACAATAATTATGGCTTTCCCTCTAAAGTTTGCTCACATGGCCTAACAGCCTTAACCGACACTGGAACCCAGCTATGGGATACTTGTTCTGGATAGTCTCTCTCTCTCTCTCTCTGGAACCCAGCTATGGGATACTTGTTCTGGATACTCTCTCTCTCTCTCTCTCTGGCTTGGGATACTTCGTCATCGTCCCTCACATCTTATTGCCCCGACACATACTGCCACCTCTACTTCCCTACCAAAAGTCACTACATCCTGTCTCTTTCCCTCCCCTCATCTTTCCTGCTGAAAATATTAGCCCCGTGCGTATTCAATCGAGAAAAGGTCACAGATACCCCTACTTCATTCCAGCTTCCGCTACTAATTTTTCCCTACGGGGAAAGAATAGCATTCATCTGATTAAGGCTTTTTAAAAAAGAATCAGCTTTATGTACTACCACAGATCAAATAGTCTAGAATAATTCTGACCCAAGTATTATAAACGTTATTTTGAATTTATTAGGTGAAAAATCTAAGGCTAGCATTATTACCTCAGCCAACATGTACGACAGATACGGCATCAACATCATTAAAGCAATTTCACGAACACTTGAGTGTCTGCAGAGAAATGAAGATAGAGATTCTGGTGATTATAGAACCATTTAGCTCTTATCAATTGTCACACAGGTTACGATCCATACTTGCCAAAGTACAAGCCCTTCAGGACGTATGATGTTAAAAGCCCAGCCTGCGACAAACAAGAAACATTAATGCCATTTGTTTCTGTTACAATTGAGCTAGAAAGCATGGTAACCAGAGTAGCACTTACATCAATCAGTTTTTTTCTTGTTTTGGTAAGTAACTTAGATCAATTGTTACTTGGTAGCAAGTTAGTACAACATACTGATGTACACTGACATGCGTGTGAAGTACGCCACAGGATTCAAGAAGAAAAAGGATACGTGTAGCAGCACATGGCTGGAACAAATCCCGGCCTGGAAATATCACATTATTGAGGCTTCAACTTTTTTCTTGATTACGGGGACACCAATCCCTTCACAAAATTAGTTAACATCCTTTTTTTTCCTGCTTACTTATGTTTCATCCCATTCCATACCTCTCTACTCTGATTCTTAGTGTCCACAAAAACTGCAATAGTTGAACCCGATTAAAATGATCCCCACATACTCGAGCAATTAGTACCAACTTCTAGCCAGAAGCCTCTATGGCATACACATATTTTGGCTATCCCAAGGCTTGTTCAACAAATCTGAACTTACACCAACTCCAAGAATAGTGCTAGTGGAGAACAAGTACAAGAAATCTCCAAAGACATGAGCAGCTGCCAAGGCATCAAGTTTAGATACGTCAAGCTTCTGAACTGCATTGAAGAGAACAACGGTTGTCGCATCATTCACCACTCCTTCACCAAATACTAGACTGTACAGCAACGGAGTCTCATCTTGATGTAGAACCTACATGCACATTTAATATATTTTGGAAGGCCATAATATGGCTGGTCATATATCATGAAATTGATGCGGTGAAGTCAAATATACCAGCATTAACCAACCTGCAGCGTACACACTGTATCCGTTGAGGAAAATATTGTCCCAATTGCTGAACCAAATCAAAAACAAAACTAGGTTACTCCGAAAAGTTTTTGTTAAAATTACAGTTAAAATACATGTTGATGGCCAGGTAACATGATGTTCAAAGATAATGAGATATGTAATGTCTAACCAAGATAATCACGAGGAGTTAAACCAACAAATCCGAACCTAGGGAACAACCACCGGCTGCCTAATAAAAACAACATTCAGAAATCAGATATTAAAAAAAACATTCAGAAATCAGATATGGCTGCCCAATAAAAACAACATTCAGATATGATTTAACGAATTTAGTAAATGAGAGCACACAAAATAAATTAGAAAATCTTATATGGAAGTAAAAAGAAAATATAACATAAGAACAAAGAATATATATCACCAGCTGTGATAATGACGGATGATATGAAAACTCCTATTACTCCAAACAGCAGGATGGTTAAGAAGTTATGGAAGAACTGTTTCTTCTTGACCTGAAATCTGTTGAAAGAGTTAGAAAATAGCTAATCCATTTTGATTTCAATTCGAGTATAACTCACAAAGAAGTTGGCCTTACCCGGCATTAAATACTATTGGTGGAAGGAGATATATAAAGAACAGTTCTTCATCAAATCTTAGGATGTGAGAACTTCTCCACTTGCTTACCAACAAGATAACTATACCACTAAGGCATCCCTGATTGTGAAGTACAAACAAGTTAATTAGACTAATGAAAGAATGAGAGGAAAAACTGACAGAACTAGAGCCAACATTATAACAAGAACGGAACAAAAGAGATAACAGGCAAAGTATTAGCAAGGACAAACCCATCATTATCTCATGTCGAATTAGTTTAGTGTAGTTTATTGTGCTCGGTCTAGCCCTCTGGACCCTAACTTGGGTTTACAACGTACTTTGAAGCGAACAAGGGAAAATGGGAACTAACATAAATTAGTTATACTATGCAATGGCAAGATGGTTCCAATCCCACAAAAACACAAGAAAGATGATCAATCTCACAGAAAAAGAAAAAAAGAAGTTCACCAGTGTTCCCAAGTCCAAGGCAGATGGAGGGGAGAAATCCAATAAACACAATAAGAATTAAGACGCTCAACCTCTCTACACAGCCTCTCTGACTTGCACTGGCACCAAATTATGGGTAATGATTTCCTAACTCCACTTTATCTCCCAATTCACTCAAAATTTTGTACACTTAGTATTTCAAAATTAAACACAACATAATTCTCAAAGTATACTAAAAATAAAAATTTGGAATGCATTCATAAGAAAGGAGAATATGAAAATTGTTTACCAGAATCATCTCAGAAATCCCAATAGGTACATCATAGAATGAAAGCCTCGTCCTACTCCACATCAGCCTCCGTAAAAGGCCTTACACACTAACTCTGATCTGATAGTACATAAAAATGCAACACCTTATTGGCCTCAATGGCCTTCTCCAATCATGCTATCTCTGAAATAATCTATTGGCACTCAGCTCGTTGCTATAAAAAAAAGATATTCCGAAATTATGATAAATAGCTCAAACAAAACCCTGGCAGTGACTTCTGGAATCCAGTAAAAGTCAAGAAGTAATTTCCGTCTCCAATCAGTCTACTTTGTATCCTCAGATATCCGGCTAACCAAGCTGGTAGAACTCTTTCGTTCTTTGTGGAGTGTAAATTTACTGTGCGAAAATCATTGCCCATAGTTGTACATTCTATCTATCTTTGTTAATAAAAGAGCTTTGGAAACCTTACACGCACACGTCGAATATTCTTGAGAGACCAATCCTACTATCCACTAGTAGGGGGTTGGACCAATTTAAGCAGGGACAAAGCCCATACAACTGACCTATGAGAGTTGAGAGCACCCAGTGTTAGAGCATCCCAACTCAAAACCAATTGGGAATGAGTGGAGGGGCTGCCTAGGCTCATACACTAGTCTCGGATGTTACAACTAACCAATGTGGGACAAGCTCACACCCGGTTTCAAACCTGAGAGTCTGAGGAGGGAGAAATCTTCTAAATGCAGATCTTGACCGCCAAGCCAATGGCCAACCCCTTGGTTGGGTTTGCGCATTCATATCTTCAACTCATAGGACTCCCCAATATCTCAAGTGATGCGGCTCTCCCAATTTTCCCTTCCCACATGCAAGAGCTTAACTACCCCCCACTAACTATCCCTTATCAAATGTCCAACCATCCATTGTTCGTGCAATGTGAAATTCAAAACCTACAATCACGTTGGCTTTCTGTAAACATGGATCAAGGATAGAAACATTCTTTCAATTCAGACGGACAATAACATAAAAGAAAAAACAGTGGAATATACATTGATTGAGAGAGAGAGAGCGAGAGTACGATGAAAATAGCAGTGATGGATTCGTTAAGCCAGCGGTTTTCTTCGAGCAAGTGGCCGATGATCAAACAGAGGCAGAGAACGGCCACGAACACCGTAATCGGAACCACACTGCCGTGCTCGTTTCCTGCGTTCGTTACTGATTCATAATAGAACTCCATCTTAGGAGAGAGAGAGAGAGTGAGTTTTGCGAGCTTGCTTTGCTGCTTCCTCTTGTCCTCCGAGCTACAGGGGGAGAGAGAGAGAATTGCCCGGGAAATGGAGACCGACTCGTGATTAATCTGTTGGGATTTAGGGGGTGACGCGTGGCAGAAATTCATGACGTGGAGTAACAGATGTCCAGTTCAGCACGTGTGTCGCTTTTTTTTGGTTTTGGGTTCGTCTCTCTCGACCATGCAACGCCACATGTGGGCTGAATCAAGCGGGCCTTTCTGACAGCCAAAACCAGGGTTGTCTTCATTGGCAAGCTAGGGCTTTGTTCCCATCTTGATGAAGGTGTGAATTCGTTTTTCTCAGGAGTTAGAAAGCTCGTGTGGATAGTCTTATGGACGTGTCCAATAGTTCCTTTCTAGCTTCTTCAAACTATTTTCCGTGCGTGTTAGCTTTTCTGTTGGGACAAAACGTTAAGATGATGAAATTCGAAGCCTTTGAAGCGTATCTAAAGACGCTATCTTTAGAACATAATTTGCCCCCACTCGATAGAGTTTGTTGTGTTAAGTTCAGGCAAAGTCGGTGAATACTTGCAACCAACAAAATTGAAACACTTCCAAGAAATCCTTTTGTCTACCGTAACTATTATGCGAGAGAGAGATGATTATGTGGAGTGGAGTAACTGACATTGGGGTGAAAAGAATTTTATATAGGAGTCTGGTAAAGATGTGCCCATTTGGAAAGATTATACATCTCTTGAAAGAATTACATCCATTGGAAGAGTAGTCACACCCTTTCATTATGCATCACACCCATGGAATTAGTTTCTTTCACACTCCTCTGTTTGAATAAACACACCCCTTGAACAATTAGTTCTCTCCACACCCATTCGTTAAAAGACATCCATTCGTTCAATTAAAATCGGACCGTTAATCAGGCGCTCCAAATCCAACAATAACACATCGTTGTTTTTTTAATGAACCGGAACCACGCAGTGTGTGCGAAGTATATAATCAAACATGAGACGTAATGTCTCAACATTTCCTACAACCGATTTTTGGTGGATTAATCTCATTTCGTTTTGGTGTGTGGGTGTCGCTCGTACCCAAGGATGGACCGAGCCCGAATGCCACGGATGGACCGGGCGACTAGCTTGTCGCCCCATTCAAGTTTTAATTTGTTTTCATAATTGTAGTACTCCTAGTTTTTTTCTTTCAAACTATCAATTGTGCTATGCGCACATCTACATGCACAACAGATGTATTTTGTGGGGCTTACTTTGGATCCCCTAAAGATGATCCTTTGTGGAGTGGCTTCAAACGAGTTGATATATTGTATCATGCCACTGCCCCCGGGATGAAGGCATAGATCCAAGCCATGACTATCATGCCACTGCCCCCGGGATGAAGGCATTATAGTATATGTTAAAGTTGATTACTGTGCTTTCTATGTCATAGGATTTCTTCCTAGTGTTAGTTTCACAAATTAATTTGTTCGTACTTAGTGTCACAAATTAATTTGTTCGTATTTAATTAGTTTCACAAATTGGTTTTTTCGTATCAACTAATCAGAATTTTCATATGGAACGTTCACTGTAAGGGAAAAAACCACTGAAGATGTGTATGTGTATAACTGTCATAATCAGCTAGCCAAATAAATTTCTATTAATTCCAGTTTGCTTTCTTCTTATCTTTTAGTGTGTATTTTTGATATACAATACAAGTTTGGAACCTTGAAATTGATTAAGTTTGGTTGTTATGCCTAGTTTCCCGAATTTAAATTTTCAAAAGTAACAATTTAGCCCTTGAATTTGTACGAAACCAAACGTTTGGAATGGTGGGCACCCTTATTTCTTCTCATTCTAGAGAGAGAGAGAGGGTCCACTCTCTCTTCAGTCCGGCCGGAGGAGAGAGAGTATTACATATTAGTAGTATTTGAAAAGTTAAGCGAGCAAACTAATCTATCGAGCGCGTTCATGTAGCTACCCATTGCTCCCAAGAGTCCCAACTCACTTGAGCCATGATCGTGCATTGAAGGAGAGGGTTGGGACTCGCTTGAGACACGAAGCACTGGATAATTGCTCATCTAAACACACCACATTAAAGGGCTCTCCCTATAAAAGGAAGGCCAACTCCTACGACCATTCTCAGACTATACATCTCTTAGATATGTGCGGGACCGACACATATGTGAGAGAGGTGGCCCGGGAGTGATAGGTAGAAGTGTACATAATATTGTTATTAAACGTGTAGGACCGACACATATGTGAGAGAAATGGTCGATAGGAATGTACATAACATTGTTAAAGTACTACAGATTGTCTGTACCACTAACCCGTAGTTTTTCCAAATATATATTTTGCTTTTAAGTCTGGTAGAAGTACTACAAATCACCGATTTAATTAGTGTGAGATTAGTATTTGGAAAGTTAGGGAGAAAATTACATTAATTACTTTCACAATCACTTGCAGGGTTCATACCCTGTAGATGAATAACTGAGATGGTGTTCAAATAGGGTATAATCATTAGGTACTTCCGGAGTATCATGTGGCATGGCTATCCAGTACGCTTCCACAAATAAAAGATCGTCACCATTCAATGTGAGTCGCACCTTGTCTCCCAATCACATAATAAAAGTGTGATAATGTCTCTACATAAACGGTTGGGAGTACCAGATAGACAACGCCACGTGGTTCTTCGGAAGTAGGGAATAATTAGTCGTCCAAATCTGTGAATAAGTTGAGTTGGTTGATGGAAATGACAAAACACCAATACCATCCAGCCAGCTTAGCCTTGCCATCTTAAGAAAGCAGAATAATTTGTTGGTCCATGTTGAATTTAAGAGCTCTTTCTTTAGAAGGAAAGGCCAGCTCGAAATGGGACAATACCACTTCTCTCCTTCTCTCTCCCCTTATGCTAAGTGCTAACAAACGAGCTATACTTTGAATTGTTCAAACTTTAGTATTTGAAATCGACTTATTTAATATAGTCAAACTATTTTAAACGAGTTTTTAACGAGTTGAACACAAATACACTTATTTTTTGCAAGCAATATAGTTTATCAAGTTGAGTAATTGTAAGCTTACAAGTTGTTCACATTTTTTGTGAATACATAACAAGACAAGCTCAATCAATTTAATTTATTTGACGGCCCTTCTCTTTTCTTATTGTCTCTCTCCAAGTGAGAAAACTACTGGGTGATCCTCCTGACATTCATGTGGCATCCCAATTCACATTTTCCAAAGGACCTAAACACAATCACCAGAAGTGTATTGGGACGGATCCTATGTAACCATGGAACGCTGCTACTTACGAATGTCTGAAACACGGTATACTTCCATTCCAAAATGGTAAATTTAACGATCTAAATCGATTCTCGATTTTCTTCAAAAGAAAAAAATTGAACTTACTAATGTAAAGTTCTAGTGATAATGGAATTCTAGTGAGCGAAAATGTAAAAATACGGTCGTTATATTCCTAGAAATGTGTTCTACATGAATATTTTGAAAAATATTCAAAATACCACCACAACATACCAGACATGTGGCGTATCACCTTCCTGTTCTAGTTTCTTGTACCCCTACACAACCTACCCGACCTTGCACCACTGAATGATTTCTCCACCAAACCCACCACAGTTAAGGCTCTCACTTTAAAAGGAAGGCCTACTCAAATGTCACAATTTCATTTCCCTCTCTCTCTCTCTCTCTCTCTCTCTCTCTCTCTCCAGTTTGGAAGTTTCCACAGTTGGGAAAAAGTTTCCATCTTCAACTTCTCTAACATATTTTGCCAGCTGCCAAGAGAACCTGAAAATTTCATCGGAGACCTGTTGTAGTTTCACGGCTGGCTGCATCTTCCGGCGAAAAATGGGTAGGTTTGGGCTGCTTCTGTGCATCTTACTGCTACTTCTCTGGGCGGCTTTGGCTTCTGCTAAGGGATCAAGGAACAGAAGCAGTTTGTGGCAGACGCTAGACGGTTACTCTTTCACCTCCTCCTTTTCTTTTCTTCTAATAGTGCTCTCTTGCTCCATGTTTGGTTGCTGAGAAACTTCTTGGACATCATGAAAGAAAATAAGATACGGAAATAAAAGTAAATACCCATGACTTGTTCTGTTTTTATTTTCGAAAAGAGCTCATTAGCAGTGGAAATTCTGGTGGTTATGGTGAACCTGTTAAAATTTAGCACCACGTAGAATTCGGCACCACTTATAGAATCTTGAGCATTTACTCAAATGAGCAAACTCAAATCTAAGCACGAATTTGAGTGCATGATTCAAGAATATCATAGTTGTAAATCTGAAAAGGAGAAAATGGCCTTGTAAAGTCTAAGTAAAAATTTGAGTCCCTGATTTAAGGGAAGTTGGAGTAAGAAATCAATTTGATATATGAGTTTGTGTCAAAGATTGAGTGAATTTTTAGAAGTTCAAGATATAGAGCATCCATCCGTTAAGAAAACTTACCTATTCTCTTCATTTTGAGCTATATGATCCACCAACGGATTTGTTTCGGGGGTTTTTCCGCAGGAAAAGCACCCTTGGTCGTAGCTCGTGGTGGCTTTTCAGGGGTATTTCCTGATTCCAGTGACTTTGCCTACAACCTTACCAGAGTGCTTGGCTTGCCCAATGTGGTCTACTGGTGTGATGTGCAACTGACAAAAGATGGAGCTGGCATTTGCTTTCCAGATCTCAGGCTTGAGAATGGCTCCACCGTTGATAGATTACCCGGTCAGGAAAACAAGCACAACACCTACCTTGTTAATGGTGCATCTATGCAAGGCTGGTTCACTGTTGATTTCACTCTCGATGATCTGTGGAATATCACTTGTAAGTTTATTTGTTTGATGGCCTTCTCTTGCAGTTTACGGTGACCTTATTTATGACCTCACATTCTTATGTGCTGCACGATTGTATTTGCCTACTTTGGTCATGATGGGTAAGCATAATCCTTGATTTTTTTCGAGTTCATAAATTAAAAAACTATTCTGTCATAATTTTGACGGAAATACTTTTGGAGATATTTGAAATGGTTTTCGAGATTTACACACATTTTACATGGTCAACTTTTTTTTTTTGTATTTGCTTGGAAACTAATATGCGAGGACCAACGTGTATGCAGTCAATGGTTTGATTGTATAGAACCAAACTGTATTGTGTTCTTCATGTTACATGACTTTGGAAAAAAGAGTGTTCTGCTTTTAGACATGTCATTGTGTTGACACTTCCGCTTTATGTCTGAACAGTAAAACAGGGAGTTTATTCCCGGCCCGATAAATTTGACAGATTATACCTCCCAATTCTTTCTGTTCAAGATTTGATTAGCCAGCAGTTCAGCCCACCAGGACTATGGTTGAATATCCAGGTAAATACTTATTTGCGTTTTTCATGATACATGAATTTATGTTCATTCTTCCAGTGCATATTTTTCTTAACCACTGCGAACTACTTTGGCGAAATACTTCTGCAGCATGATGCATTCTTCAGGCAGCGAAACTTGAGCATGAGAAGCTTTGTAATTTCTGTATTTAAAAGTGCTATAGTTGATTATGTATCTTCGCCAGAGGTGAACTTCCTCAGGAGTATATTGGCTCAGAAACCAAGCAGAACAAAACTAGTCTTCAGGTTTCTGGGACAGGATGAAGTTGAGCCTTCAATCAACCAGACTTACGGTTCTCTATCACGTAACCTTGCAACTATCAAGGCATTTGCCTCTGGGATTCTAGTTCCCAAGTCTTATATATGGCCTGTCGACGAAAATCTATATTTACAGCCTCATACCTCTCTTGTCCTTGATGCTCATGCTGAAGGTCTGGAAGTCTTTGCATCAGATTTTGCAAACGATGTTCCTTTTGCCTATAACTTCAGTTATGATCCTGTAGCTGAGTATCTTTCTTTTATTGACAACGGAGAATTCTCTGTCGACGGTGTGATTTCTGATTTCGCAATAACTCCAACAGAGGCCATATGTAAGTTATCCGGCCAGTCTTCTTATTTTATAGAGTTGGTACTTTAGTCAAAGAATGAGAGTAAATACTGATTCAAGATCTCCAATCTTTTCCCCTTGGCCCTTTCATCCATTGTGTAACTTTCCATGGAGGTCTGCAACATCAGCTGATTTGGGCGCTTTCTAGCCTAAAACCATGAATATACCCTTTCATGCTCATGTATTAGATGTATTCCATAATCCATGATACACGTTATATGATCTTATTTGAGCACAATAATCGTCCCGAAGAATCTTCTTAACTGATAGATATCCATGGATCTTAATGCACAACTAGTTGCTAACTGAAAATGTAAGTAAAAATTATGTAAAAGAAACTCCCAAACCTTTATAGTTTTTAGATTAAAACTATTCTCCAGTTTTTGTACTTTTGATGAATTAGGACTATGATAGTGCGAAGCATACGTGTCAGGATGTTATCGGGCCTAAAAGGTTCGTCATAGACCTGGCACGACGTGCTTCTTGGGTTGCGTGTTAGATTTGCTTTATCAAAGCTGTTGTATAAAACCTTTAGACCCCTTCTACATATCTCTTTCACTACTAGTGCCCTACTAATTGCTTAACTTCAGAAACATTTTATTCTGATGCTAACCTTTTTTCTTTTCATAAATTGCAGCATGTTTCTCTCACATAGACAACAATGTGTCACGAGACTCCGGAAAAGGTATGCCGTAGTTCTTAGTGCACCATCTGACATGGCACATTCATGTTAATCGGTATAAGGCTATAAGCACATAACGGGTCCCAAGTGAATATCCTTAACATCTTATCATCAATAAAAACAAAATTATGGTAATATACATAATGACTTAACTGTAGCTTTGTTGCATCATGATCTTGTGATAGATTAGATTGATTTCATATGATATGTCCTTGGTTTCAGCAATTCCTCTGGTCATATCAACCAACGGATCAAGTGGGGACTACCCTGGTTGTACTGATTTGGCTTATGAGGGAGCTATGTCAGACGGAGCAGACGTTCTTGGCTGTCCTGTTCAAATGTCAAAGGATGGCATACCTTTTTGCTTAGGATCCGTTAATCTTATCGATAGCACAACAATTGCTCAATCAGAATTTAGCAACCTTACAACATCCATTCCTGAACTTGGTGTTGTCAATGGAATATTTACCTTCAGCCTAACATGGAGCCAGATTCTGAGTTTGACCCGTAAGTTGAAACTGGTGCTAAACTTTTTCTATTGTGCATGGAGATTCTTCATCATCTTGCTTTGCTTTTTTAGGCCATGTTTCTTCCTCACTCTTTTGTATACGTGATTACAATGGTCTGTATTTTGTATCCATGCCAACTCAAATTAGTACAGGCCATTCACTCATCCCAGCCTCTATATATGGGGTTTCCCCTGCAGCATATGTTTGATGGGCTCCTTTAAACTCTGAGAACACCCTACCGTTACTCTTGAGGAATAAAAGTAAACGCCAAGGCCATGCAGCTATAGAGTTCTTGAAACTACACAACGCCATTACATCAAATTCTAGAGGACAACGAATATATGTTTATAAACGTAACTAGACTATGAAAAACCATGTGTCGCAAGTCCTAGCTAATTTTGTGTTTATTAGAGCGAATAGTTGTATGTAACATATGAACTGTGAAAAATAAGCCCGACGCAAAGGAGAAATGTCTCATTTTCACCAGGCCTTTCTGGCTGATTATGGTACTTAGCTTTCAGTGGGGTTTATTTTCCTAGTCAGATGTGAGATGCTTCTTGGCTTATATATCTGTTTTAGTAACAGTAACATTACAGCAGTGCGCATCACATACAAACGTGAAAGAAAAGGCTGTCTGGAGAGAACACAGCCACGTTCACCTTAGGTTCTCCATTTCTGAAAACCCTTGTCCATCCATTTAACTTCTTTGTTTTCCTCCTACAGTAGAAGCATTGCCTTCATTGTTTTATCATAGCTAATAGTTAGATGACATGCTTATATATATTGTTTCTTACTGCAGCGGCAATATTGAATCCCTATGCAAACTATAGATTGTACCGTAATCCTAAGTTCAAGAATGCTGGAAATTATATGGCATTGACTGAGTTTCTGCTCCTTGCTAGCAACGCCAGTTCACTTTCTGGTGTATTGATCATTGTAGAGGTGAAGTTGAATTTACGCAATCTTTATCGCACCATACCAATTTCAATCGGAGATATGCCGAGCAAAAAAAAAAAAAAAATTTCAATCGGAGATAAACAATCTGAGATATATGATAAAGCATTTCTAACTTGAAGTATTTGTCGGAAATGCAGGTTTTGTTGTCTAAGAAGTAAGAACAACTTGCTTCAAAGAAACTTCAGCCACAAGTACTTTTTTGGTTTAGTCTAGAAGAAAGTACTTATGGCTGAAGAAAAATCAGGAAAAAAAAATAGAATGCTAAAAACACTGGAAAATTTGGGGTTTTGTCACTGTATATTTCTCACAGTACTTTTTTGGTTCCTCTCAAGACAAACTGGAGCACTAAAATGTTTAAACCAAGAACTTAAAGTACTTCATTGAAGACAAAATATTAGAAGAAAGCTCAAGTTCTTAGATCTCCCAAACATAGCCTTAGTTGACCCCGATAGATCACATTAATCGATATCATCAGAATGTACTGCATAAGATGGAAATAAAGTAAAGTTGCATATTCTTTGCATGGCACTAGACTGAGTCAATGTCAATCACTTATGCTGTTTTTTTTTTCCTTACAGAATGCAGCTTATTTAGCCAAAAACCAGGGTTTAAGTGTAACCGATGCTGTTCTTGATGTCTTACAAGATGCTATCCTCGATAATGTAAAAGTAATGATTCAGTCCACAAACAGCTCGGTTCTGATCAAACTCAAGGAGGAAAGCAAGTATGAGCTTGTTTACAAGGTGGACGAGGACATCCGCGATGCTGATAACTCTACCATTAGAGAGATCAAGAAGTTTGCTGATTCTGTAGTTATAAGCAAGGCCTCCATATTTCCTAATGTCGAGAAGTATCTCACTGGCAGGACAGATGTTGTGCAAAAGCTACAGGCATTCGAACTCAAGGTGTACGCAGAAGTTTTTCAAAATGAGTTTGTGTCTCAGGCCTGGGATTTCTTCTCGGATGTGAATGTGGAAATCAATAACTTCGTAATGGGTGGGGGAGTCGATGGCATCATCACAGAATTTCCTAGAACGGCTGTTCGATACAGGAGTAAGTGCATGCATTTATCTTCAGTTATCACACAATGTCTTGTTTTGTTGGCCCATGGATGATTTCTTGGGAAGAAACTTTCACCGGCTTAGTATTGAATTTTCAACCTGTGTTACTTGGGTTAGGTCGATTAGGATTCGTGTGTCGGCTGCAGGTATATGGCCAAAGTGTCAGATTCGTCTAAGTTCTATCTTAAGGGCATGGGGATACCCCAAACTATTCATGTTGCTTGCCGCGTTTCTTTGATTTTGTAGGATAAATGGTGTTTTACTAGGTGCCTTAGGTATTTTCACGCCTATGTGTAATGTACAATTCCTTCCGGTAGATCCTAATTATCGTACCTGCTGGTAGATAGGTTGAAGTCATACTAAACAAGTCGGATACAGATTCTACACTCTTGTCTGAGTGGTTAAGTGTGTACCAATTATCATGGGGATTTGAATTATCTCCGGTCCTTATTTTGGTCCAGAAAGTCGCATGCCCATCTCGACAATGGTCAAAAATTGTTGATAGTCTCTAATCGGAACAGACTATCCAAAAATTCAAGCCATCGATTGACTAGATGGACGATAGAGATTTTGGAATGTCCTGTCCAATCCAAATTTAAGATTGAAAAGGTACTCAAGGCTATTGAAACTCATTAATTTCTGAAGTTGGTTCAATAAGCTTGTAATTTTTTCCCAACAAAATGTTCACGAGTATCATGATGAAGATGTAATCTCACTGCTTATAACAACGCTGAATTTGATTTCATATTTTTCGTATGGAGCGAAATTTTAGTCTGATGAGTTGTTCATAGAGCTTTCGGCGTTAATTCAACATTAACAAGAATTGGTGCTATGGTGGATTGCAGGGAACAAATGTTACTTAGGACTGAGCGAAGACGAGATCCCACAATTCATGCTACCTGTATACAGCAAGGGTCTATGGTCGACCATGGATCCTCAGGACCGGCCACCAGCTGAAGCTCCTAAACCGGTCCTGACCCATGCAGACGTGGTTGAGCCACCTCTACCACCAGTGGTGCCGAAAGCAGCCCCGCCTTCTGATACAGGCAGTGGGTTTATACCATCAGCTCCAACCCCAAAACTAAATGGGCAGCCTAAAGTTGTGGCATTCAACATCCCGTCTTATCTAGCCGTTGTCATCGCTACTCTTGCCCCATTCTGAAAACAACTTGAGATCGTTTCGCTTGCTCTTTTCCCTTTGCCATGCGAGTAGTTCAAATTTTCTTCCATTTCTGATAGTTTGGTTGCGCCGAAAGATGTCTTTATTTCGATATAGACTACTTACGTTCAATTATTGCTGCAATCCTTCTTCATTCCAGTGTATTTTCCAATGGGGCCGGGTCATGTTGATTTGATGATTTCTCCTATACTAGCATATAAGTGTATTGTTATTGCATTTTGCGCTATTGTTTCTACATTTCTTTCGGGAAACTTGTGCAAGGTATTTGTATGTCCTCCCACCCTACGACGATCCCGTTCTTTACTCATACTAGGGCTCCGTTTGTTTAGACGTAAACTATTTTACCTATTTTCCGTTGTTTGGCTGTGTAAAATATGAAAAAAAATATTTTACATGTAAAACATTCTCCATCAATTTGATGAAAATGGCTTACCCTTAAATCTTCCGTAAGTTATTTTCTTTGAAATGAACTCGCTGCCTCCTACTGCAATTCTCACTGCTCAATTTCCTCGATCGTCAGTCCTGACTCACGTTCAAATTTTCAATAATCTCAGATCTGTCTATTTTGTTGATTTCTGAAAATATTTTGAAGTGCGAACCAAACACCGAAAAAGTTTGTTTTTTGAAAAAACATTCTTCATGGAAAATATTTTAATTGTAAAATATTTTACATTGAAATAAACAGAGCGTAGATCAATTCGTAGCTTTTCCTATGCTTTTATTGAAAATTTGGTGTTCGATCTCCTACACGGGTTTTTAATCTGCGTATACGGTCATGTGGGTGCGTAGGTAATGAACGGGTTTTTAAATCTGCTTAAAAAGGGTAAGATTGCAGCCATCACTTCATTTTATTATACATGTATTTTATTTTTTTTTGGTCTTGGTGATTGTTTGGCAAAATAAGCCAAACGGCTTTTTTTTTTTTTGTTCTTATTTTAAAAAAAAATCACATTTGTTAGTTTTTCGTCAATTTTTTTTGAAAAATATTATTTCTTTATGACAAGAGGAATCTAAAAAGTAAAAAATTATCATCAAAACTTTTTTTAATAAAAACCAAAAAATTGGCTTATTGACTTTTATTGTCTTTATTCAAAAAAAATGTATTTTAATCGTAATTTTTTATTTTTTAGATTCTTCTCGTTAGGAAGAAGTAATAATTCTCAAAACATCAATGACAAACTAATAAATGCAAATTTTTTGAATAAGAAAAAAAAGAAGTCATTTTGCCAAATGATGATCACACTTTCGTCTTCGTCTACTCCTTTTTGCTGAATACTGTTTTTATGCAGAAGACTTGGGGTTTTTTTTTCTTTTTTTTTGGTCTACTAGTAATGTAATTTTCATAAGTAGAGAATTTCATATCATTTTCTTTGTCTCTGTTGCTCGATGATGATGATGATAATTCTCTGATGCGGATTTGCATGAGGAATAGACACAGTAATAAATTTGACAAGGCAATCTCATCCGAAAGCAATAAATGATGTGGTAGTGGTGTTGCCACAACCATATTTTTCGGCTGATGACTAAAATGTGATGTAATGTTGAAATCACAACCAGCTGCCACCAGGCATACGTCTATGTATTCAGGTGTCTCTGTCAGTTTATGCATCCCGATTAATTCTTGAAAGGCCAATCTAAATGCACCCGGTCAACATTTTTTGGTACATATGGCCTTCCTAACGCATGGACAGTTCTGAAATCTTTTACTTCTATTTTTTATATATTCTAGTCGATAGAAATCTTGATTAGGTTACCTAAATTTAATAATGCTAACCGAGATTAAATGGTACTTATCGAATCAAGAAGAGAGAATACTTTGAGTGGCATTCTTCTTAATCCAAGTTTGAGATGGGCTTTGATTGCTTCGATATTTAACCCTTGATCGGGCTTCTTTTTTATTCATTCATACGACAGTAACCCTCACCGATAATGTCTCAATTGTTAATTGGATGTACGTAATCGTACGAATATATATCCCCGCAATATGTTTTAAGGATGTACTTGGAATTCAAGGCAAAGAAAGGTGAGAATAATTCTTAGTTGGTTCCTAATTAGTAGTTAAGAGGGGAAAAACACCGAAAAAGAAGATCAATTTACTGTTCTTCACATGTTTCTTTCTATTTTTTGTCTCAGATACTCAACTTTTTAATTTATTAACAAGTTACGTTGTCTTGCTTTTCCCACTAATTTTCAATGCGGAATTTTTACCACTCCACATGCTCCCTAAATTATTGGATTTTTTTTTTGGGTGGGGGGAGGGGGAGTATTTTTTATTGAAATTTTTGTTTAGTTTTTCATTATAATTTTTGGGATTAATCATTCTTCTTGACAAGAGAAATCAGATAAGTAAAACAATATGCATCGAAATTGAAAATATTTCATATAAGACGATGGGGATACCAAAAATACTAGTTGTTCGGTCTTTTTTCGTCATTCGGTAACTTATTTTGAAATTTGGTCATATATATACAGTCGAACCTGAGACGTAGGATGTAGCAAACACTTAAGTCTCAGGCCAAGACCACTTAGCCAAACCCTCTTGGAGTTAAACTCCTCTCATCAAGACAGATACTCAATCCAGAAAAAATATAACATGAATCTAACATAAATACAAGAACAAAAAAAAAAAAAAATACAAACAAAAATTACTCAAGAACAGAACAGAGGCCTTAAAAGATTTCGTCATCATTCGTTAACTCGTAGATCATCAAAAGTATGCGGGTGCGTACGTGGACCACGTTGTTTCGTATCGAAAGAGGTTTCGAAAAGTCCAACACAAAGAAAGGACCGTGTTTCTCCACCTCATTCGCATTTGCTGCCGATTTTAAATCAACGGCTACCAATGCGTCATGCTTTTGTCTTTGTGTCGTCATTAGAATACTGCCCCGTAGAAGCAAAAAAGAGAACCCCTGATCGAACCCCAGGAAGGAAGGAAGGACCATGGTCCATGTTTGTTTCCCCACCTCTCATCTTCCATGTCCCACCCCCAGCACCATTCTTCATTTTTTTTTTTAAATACAGTAGTCATTTGATTTGATGCTTTCGATTCTCTTCTCTTTTTAAGGAGTATAATTTTGTAATGGCTTGTTCACTGCACCGTGCAGTTGGCCGTTATGTGGATTCATTTTTATGATCGGAACCGCTTATATTACAGAGCTTGTTGAAATTATCGATTGCAAAAAAAAAAAGTCATGCGATTCAGGCACTGATTAATACCTACTAATTTGAGTACATTTATTTTCTCTGTAAAAATGGGTTTAGTCCAATGTGGGCTGAAGCGGAAAACCATTTCTAAAAAGGAATGCACTTCGATTGTGCATTAATTAATCTATGCTTAATATGGTTTATGCCCTTGACGAGCTATACAATATAGATGGTTTCGATAATGAAAGTGAACCCAGCACGGCTTCACAATCGGCCAACTACACGAAACAGTCCAATGAAGGGACTACTGACTTTTGAAAAATATAAATATTATAGAAATAAACTACTAGGTGAGGTGTGAGTCTCACAATTTCTTTCCTTTAGGTCTTTCAACAAAGTAGGGGAACATTTGCCTAATAGTACTACTTGTTAACCAATATTTAGGTAGCGTAATTTTAAGTTGCCGGGATGCCGCTAGTGCAGAACAAAAAAAACCTTGTTTGTTACAGGTGGGACAGCAATCGAGCGAGCTGGACACAAAATGATTCACGTTTGTGTTAAGAATTTAACGACTTTCAATAATACATATGTTTAAGCTTAATTTGTTTTCGAAACAAACTTATTTCGAACGATCTTTTAAATCAAGTCAATTATGAATAGCTTAAATTCTTAAACATCATAAGCTTGAACGAGCTGTCATAACTTGTTTAAGCTCGGTTTCAATATACATAACGAACATAACAAATGTTCAAAGTTTATTTATTTATTCAACAAATTAATCTGAAATTAAATATATTAACAAATAAATACGAACCCGAACTCGGGTAGTTTATCAGTACTCCTGGTTACGAGAAATTTTTCAATGTCGGGTGGGCACGGGCCACGTGGTGCCCGGCACCAATCTTGGCCGTCCAATGAAGTTTTGGACGGGGATTATTTTAGTCATTTCATACTTTAAAACAGCCGAACAGATCTGGACCTTTCAAAACATCATTGGACAACCGAGATGATGCACGGCACCATGTGACCCGTGCCCACCCGGCACTGAAAAATTTCTCCCTGGTTACAGGTTGATGGATGGTACTGGTACGTAGCTCTCATATGAGTACACTATTGAGTCGTGGCATCATTTCTTTCCTTCTTTTTCTTTTTTGTACTTGGAATTAAAGGTTTTTCTTTCACGTAAAAGGAAAGTGGGGGTAATTTTTCTTGACCAATGAGGTGACAGCTTTTTAGTGGGGGAATTGTTTGGGGACCAGGGGTCAAATTAAAAACTCGAAACAATTGAAGTGGGACGTGGACAAGGGGTTTGGACTACCCCCCTAGTCACCATGCTTTGATCATTATTATAACTCGATGTTAATATTAACTGGCGAACATCTCGATTAATTTCAAAATTTTAAAGTTAATAATTTGTCAAATCTTCCAGTGAGCTCAAGGTTTAAAATGTTTATATTCTATGAAATTCGAACATGCAGCCTTGTAGAGAACAAACACTTATTATTTACTCCCTCCGTCCCATAATGTTTGGCATTTTCGAGAATGCGTGCCATTTTTAAATTGCATATATCTTTCAATCCATAATGTTTTAAGCGATTTTTTGAACTTTGTTTAATAAAACAAATCAAAATCTATCAAACAAGATCCATATTGCTTATAAAAAATATTACGAATTAAAAGATATAGTTAATTTTTTCATAGTACTAAAATAGTGAAAGTGCCAAATATTATGGGACGGAGGGAGTATTACTTCGTCATGCCCACTTGACAAAACTGCTTGGGTAGATATTGTCTACTTTGATCCTTTTCACGAGATAGATCTATTTTGATGATACAAGATTTTCATTTGGTATATACAGTCTAAGAATAATTTAGAGCCTCTCATGTTGCCGTTTCACACACTTAATTAAGCGTAGGAGTGAGGTGAATTGGAAAATTGTTTTGGTATCACTAATTTACTCTAACATTTTGGAGATGACTAAATGATTAGTTTTAATTCTAATGCAAAGATTGGTGTATGATGAAGTTAATTTAATTAGAATTTAATAGAAATGGTTGGTTTGGTGGTCAAGACTTGTGATTAATTGGTTTGCTTCCTTATAAGGTATCAGATTCGAAAATGAGCTATCAACTGGTTTGAGACCAGTTGCAACTTGGTCAGTTAGAAATAGTCGAAATTTGCGTAAGTTGACCTCAAACAAATGAGTTATAACAAAAAAATTTATCGCAATTTTGTAGTAATTGAGAAATCATGTCAGAACCAATGGTTCATAGTCGTCGCGTGACTTTTGACGTTACGAAAGGAGTATGATCCAACGGCTAGGATACAACGACCCCAACAGGCCTCATGCTGACGCCATGCTGACGTTTCGATCATGTGTTCCACCGTGATTATACTCCGTAATATACATCGAATCCCCTTAATCTCAAGGAAACTCCCCCAGTGGGCCCCACCATGGCCGCCACTAATGTCCCGTTTGACCCTCCAAATTTGATACACACGACATCACATACATATACACACGAATTAACGAACTCATTTTCTCTCTCTCTCTCTCTCTCTCTCTCTCTCTTGTCGTTCTCTCTATAAATACAGATTGAATTCTTGCTTTTTCTTCTCACATCTTCCAATCGCCACACAGAGTAATAGCACAAAGTAATTCAAACCAGAGAGAGAGAGAGAGAGAGAGAGAGAGAGAGAGAGATGACGGGTGTTGTAAAAGAACTTCGATTGGTGGTGAGAAAGTTTCTGGCTAGGCCTCAACAAGAAGGGGTTGGAGCCATTGTCAGAAGAAGCATAGGAAGGTAATTAGAAAGGATCAAAGATTGAACTTTTATTTTGTTTTTCCAATCAAGATTTTATACTTTTGAGTTCTTCGGCTGAATGGGTTTTTGGATCTTTTTGAATTCCCTTCAGGTTTGAACTGAAATACTTCGATCCTTTTCTCCTGCTGGACGAATTCTCAGGTGGGTGTCTCTCTGTTTTCCTCTGTTTCCTTTAAATTTCAATCATCATTCATTAATCTTTCTTACTTTTTTTTGGGTTAATAATAAAAATGCAGTTTCTGCACCTTCTGGGTTTCCTGACCATCCACACAGAGGTTTGATTTTCGTCTATTGTAATTTTAAAGATTCCTCTGCTTACTTGGAGATACGTATTGACATTTGGGTTGGATTTTGATTGCTCTGTTTTTTGTGTAACAGGGTTCGAGACAGTCACCTACATGCTTCAGGTATGTACATTAATTAATTGCTAATTTTACCAATCGAGTTTCTCATTTTTTTTAATATATATATATATATATATATCAAAAAAATAGGAGAAAAGGGCCCCATTTTTTTTGCTTGTTTTTTCCACCTTTTTCAGCTTATTAAACTCATCACAAGACAAAATTATAGATTCTTTGAATTGACTTGTTATTATGGGTTGGAAATTAGCCAGGTTGATGTGATTGTGCAACTTAGGCTCCGTTCCAGAACGACAAATTTTTTTATCAATATAAATCTTATTTGATAAATCTCATTGAGATCTTTAATACGGTACAAAAAAATTAAAAAATTATTTTTCATTTACATTATTTTTTAATTTGAAAATATGAAATAAGTACTTATTTTTTAAGAAGGTGTTCTGGAACGGGGCCTTAAAGGAAACCCCCATTCATTTTTCAACGAGTATAGAAACACTCTTACCGATCACCTCCGACCACACATCTCTCATATATGTGTGGGACTCATTTTATAGTTAAATGTGTGAGGCCGACACATATGTGTAAAAGGTGTGGTAGAAGAGTGGTTGGTAGGAATGTGCGTAACATTTCTGTTCATTTTTCGATTTTCCTATAACAAAGAAACAGATTAGTGGGATTAATTTATGCTGGGGCCGGCCCAATTTTTGTAGTATAATATCTTTGGAGTAAGAGGTTTATATGGAGTATTTGAATAGTTATGATATAAGTACGGATTCGGCCGTCTCCAAATAATAAATAAGGTCAAGATATCTAACCTTTTTTAATCTAAAAAAAGTATCCTCCTCTATGAAAAGAAAGAACATAACATTGAATGATAATGCATTTTTGTTGATAAAGATTACTTATCGTCACTTCGGTCCCTCCCACATGTAAATTTCGAGCTCTACCACTGTTTTGTCTTTAGCTGGCAACAGACTCAATTGTTGACGTTGTACAGAGTGCACAAGATTTCTACTTAAGACAGTAGTACCCTCACTTTTAACCCGAATATGTTACTGTATATTTTAGATTACCATTGTTTTAGTGCATGCACCCAAAGTACATGGACTAGAAGTTTTGTGGATGAGATAAATTATGTGGTTGGCATTCTTTTCACCCAAACTTGAAAGCTGTAAACAGGGTGCTGTAACGCATGAAGACTTTGAGGGACATAAGGGGACAATCGGAGCAGGTGATTTGCAATGGATGACTGCTGGAAGAGGGATTGTTCACTCTGAAATGCCTGCAGCTCAAGGAACTCAAAAGGGCTTGCAGTTGTGGATCAACCTCTCCTCCCAACATAAAATGTAAGGCTCCGTTTCTGAGAGGGAAATAAATACTTATTTTTTAATAAGATAATTTCAAGTTTAAAAATTATGTGTTTATGCAAATAATTTTTTTATCAATATAGATCATGTTTAATAGATCTCATTGAAATCTTTAATACGGTGCAAAAAAAAATTAAAAAATTATTTTTTATTTATATTATTTTTGAGTTTGAAAATGTGAAATAAGTACTTATTTTTTAAGAAGGTGTTCTAGAACGGGACCTAAGTCTAATTGGATAAATCGACTACACTACAGTATTAGCCAATTCTTTTCCCAAGAAGTGGCAGTTTTTCGGATATGTTGGGTGTTTAGATAGGGTTCCAGAATTAGTCGAAGTGCGCATAAATTGGTTTCGACATTGTAAAAAATAAAACGTCGTTAGACATGTTTGAATGCTTTGTTCGTGAAATCATGTCTGTATCTTATAATTTATCAAAGCACATGGCAACAAAAGGTTTTTCAAATGGGGTTTGGAGAAAAACACTAGGAGTAGCACATAATTTTTTATCATATCAGAGTCAAATGGCTTCTTTAATAAGCAAATATCCGGTGTGACTGCCATGATTTATTTAGTATCATGATTGAATTCCAAAAGTGCTTACAGCTCACATCAAATGTGCTTCCACCCCAAATCATCCCAACCACTTTAATTTGTCAATCTAAAGCGATTCACATATACGGCTGGTTAAACGAACAAAGTTACTCGAGTTTGAATTCGTGTTTGTTCATTGCATGCACGCTTGTTAAGATTGGTTCGTTACATAAATAAACTATTAAGCTTGAACATTTTTTTAAAACTCGTTAAGGTTCCAAACTAGTCTTCAACAAGCTACTACTTGACTTGTTCGTCTTACAACGTATAAAAAATCCAAGCTACTTGAGATCAGTTCATGTTTGGCTGGATTGAAGCTCGTTTAAGATTAACTCATCTTATAAACAAACTGAGTTTACAATTTTTTTGAAACTCATCGTGTTTTGAAACCGAAGTTGATCAACCACCTGCTCGACTCGTTTTGCTCGTTTAGCATACTATACAATTTATTAATCACAGATCTTATTTTACCCCTCATCACAGGATTGAGCCAAGGTATCAAGAGATAGCAAGCCAGGACATTGCAGAGGCCTCAAAAGATGGGATCAAGGTCAGAATAATAGCCGGAGAGGCCCTAGGAACCAAGTCACCAATCTACACAAGGACACCCACAATGTACCTGGACTTCACCCTCAAGCCAGGGTCCCACCTGGAGCAACCAATACCCATTTCATGGAATGCATTTGTGTATGTCTTGGAAGGGGAGGGCATTTTCGGGAATTCAAGGTCTCTCCCCGTGGCAGCCCACCATCTCCTCCTCTTGGGCGGTGGAGATGGGCTTGAGGTCTGGAACAAGTCCGGCAAGGCCCTCAGGTTTGTTCTGGTTGGGGGTGAGCCGTTGGGCGAACCGGTGGTGCAAGCTGGGCCCTTTGTGATGAACAGCCAAGAGGAAATTGACCAGACAATTGAAGATTATGAGAATTGTATCAATGGGTTTGAGAAAGCCAGGCATTGGAGATCTTGAGGCCCAGGTCTTGACTGCTGGCTTTCTGTTGTTGTTATTTTGGTTGATAGATTTGATTTCAACTTAAGTTTGTACTAATAAGAGTGGGCAAAATGTATTTCTAGCATTGTTTTATTCCAATTGGTATGAGAAAAACTAGAAGGGGGGACAATTGTGCAGTAGATAAGACTCAATCAGAATTACCTATATGTTTTTTTCTTTATGCTATATCTCGGGTGGTCATGTGATTCGGCTCTTTTCGCGCAAACGGCAAATGCGTGCGTGTCAGGACTTGTCGCGTCCAACGTGAAGGATTGAATGTCCTTTTCTATCTTCTTGACTAACAGCAAAAGTGTTGTGATTTTAAGAGCAATATCACAAGAGATTTATGGTTTGTCACAATGAAGTGTACTTGCGTATTTTCTAAGCGTATAGAAAAGAAAGAACAAGCAAACTTGCTGGAAGCAAAAGACAAGCAAACTTGCAGTAACCTTGGTGGTGCGAAAAGATAAAAATCTGAATTACTTGATGAACTAAAGTGGATTGGATTGACTGGAAAGTAGTAAAAGATAAGCAAACTTGCTGGAAGTTTGTGTTTATTTGAAGCGTTGGAACCTTCTTTTTTTTTTGTCTTGAGTTCTCGTATTTATAGGCCAAGGTTCATACGGTTTTGGCCTTACCGAATTTCCCGCCCCCATGAGGAGCTGCCAAGTGTCCCATTAGCTTCCAATTTTCCTCCGAAGTGTCGGTTTTAGGAAGTTATACACGAGTTGCCCATGTAATTTTCCTTGGATGTGGGTGCTTACTGGAGGTTACCAAGAGTAATGGGCCATCCACTTCCTTATTTTATTACTCCATGGGACATAAAAGATAATGGGCCATGTTGATAAAGTCAAATGGTCAAAACCGTCAAATGGCCAATCAAAACATATTCTCCACGAACCCACTTTTCATTTCAAATGGAATTCTGCCAGTATTTTACTTTTCTTTCAGTTCTTTTTAGAGTATTTTGATAAAAATAAAATATTGATGATTGATGAGAGTTGAGAGTTGAAAAAAATAGAAATAAAAAAACAAAAACATAAATTAGTGTTTATTAATTGGTATATTGATGTTATTATATCAAAATTAACAACGAAATTTATTTAGACATATACATACAAAAATATAAATATCTATAATTGGGTTCGGATCGGGTTAAAACAAGACGGGAGAAGCAAATACCATACCTGCCCCGTTTGCCTATTGGATCAGGAAATACCCGCTCGGATCGGGGAGGGGAGGTCGGAGGCGGGGACAGATCGGAGGTGATTGCGATCCCTATTAATCTAAGCCATCTCTCTCTCTACACTATTTTGTCGACTTCTGAAAATATTTTCACCAACCGAACACCGGAAAATAAAAGTTAGAAGTTTATTTTCTGAAAAAATATTTTATATGAAAAATATTTTACATCGAAACAAACGGAGCCTTAATAACAAATCCCAAAAAAGCTTTAAGCTCGTAACGGAATCAAATCAAAATTAATCAGGCCCAATCAAATATTGCCTCGGCCCATTAATTTTAACTTAATACATCTCTGTTTTTTGGCTCAATTTAATTAAATAATAATTACATGGCCTTGTAGCGCTAGTTCAGGACTTGGTGTCAAAAATGTGTGTAAACACCATGTCAGCTCACGTGCACATCGACTAATTTTTGAAGGACTAATTCCCGGCCATCACTCACGAGCAAGTATGTTACTCCCTCCGTCTCAGTTTGTTTGTCCAATTTCGATTAACGTGCCTTTTAAAAAATTGTCTATATCTCACAATCTATAATGTTTTACATAATTTCGAAAACATCATATTTTAGATCTAATTGAGATCTATCAAACAAGATCCATATTACATATAAAAAACATTATAAATTAAAACATATACACAATTTTATAAGAGGTCTCAAATAGTGAAAATGGACAAACAAATCGGGACGGAGAGAGTATTTAAAGTCAAAGCAATATTTATTAGAGTAAATTACAGTAAACCCCCCTCAACTAATCCAAATTTTCACTTAACCCCCTCCGACTACAAAACCCAACAGTGTGCACCCTCTAGCTATCCAGAATTGATACTTAACACCCTTTTGTTAGGTCTCCGTAGGAAAAATGCACCGACGGCCGTCTCCGGCCACCGGGTGGCCGATCCGAGCTGTCCAAAAATTTTTAAAAAAAAAACCGAGTGGGCGAACGCGGGAATCAACGGCATCCAACGTGCGTAAGTGCTCGATCTAAACATCCCAAGAATTTAAATGGGGTGTTTAGATTGAGCACCTACGCACGTCGGATGCTGTTGATTCCCACGTAAGCCCACTCGGTTTTTTTTAAAAAAAATTTTTGGACGGCTCGGATCGGCCGCCCGGTGGCCGGAGACGGCCGTCGGTGCATTTTTCCTACGGAGACCTAACAAAAGGGGGTTAAGTGTCAATTCTGGATAATTAGAGGGTGCACACTGTTGAGTTTTGTAGTCGAAGAGGGTTAAGTGAAAATTTGGATTAATTGAGGGGGATTTACTGTAATTTACTCTATTTATTATAGACAAACTAGCCCATAATAGTTGATAGTAGAAGTTTCAAACCTTAAATTTTAGGAGATGGCAAACCCATAATACTATCTCGGACTTGGACCACAAGATCAAACCCTTATGAGTTACGAATTTAATGTTGGGTTAGAAAACTCTTGCTCGCGTAGCCAACGTACTACTTGCGCTTTGCTCTTTTCCCGAATGTTCGGATTGGGATTGATTCTTTGGTTGTGATGTGTCAGTGATCCAACGGCTACAGAAATAACTTCGGTATCATTCAGTAAAGATAGGAGTACACCAAGAGCTGTACAGCAGCCGGGTGCAGATCTCATTAGTGATCGGAGCCGTTCATTTTGTTCAAAACATTTCGATTAGGTCCCTATGAAAAATCAAATCCAATATTGGAAAAGATATTTATAAATCATCCAACTTTGCTTCAAAATTTAGGCTAATATCTGAAGTAAAGTTGGATGATTGTATAAACACCATTTCCAATATCGGATTGAGATGATTTTTTACAGATACCCTAAACGAAATGTTTTAAACAGAATGAGTAGCTCCAATCATCTTTGCAATACTCGAGACGGGTGCAAAATCTATCTGTACACAGCTACAGTATAGCTATTGTTGTACCTGTAGTAGGGTTTGGTATCATTGGAGAAGTTTTGTCAAAATTTCGCAAAATCACATTGTAAAAAGCAAAAATATACTCGTAGTATAAATTTGGGTTCCAAAAATTGGCTCCAACCAATGGAAATGCTCTAAGAGGGCACTATTTTTTAGACGAAGAGAAGAATCAAGAGATTAATCAGAGTCTGGGAATAGAATTGTGAGTGTTATATTGTATTTCTAAATATACAAAATGCTATCCTTAATCTTCCATTATTTTGGTTTAGTGGAATTGGTACGAAGAACATAGAGTAATGAGAAACTGTAAAGCTGGAAGTGATCAGAGAACGTTTCATTCACGTATTTTTAAATTAAATATAATATATTGTAAAAGAATAATCTGTTCCATTAATCATAAAATAAGTACTTAAAAAATTAAGAATCTTAACGGAACGGTGCCTAAAGATCCTTATGCAGTAGGTTTTGTTAGTATGTGCGTCAAGGGCATATGCTAGTGATCATTAATTAGAACAACGTACTAACCCCACTTATATTGAAAATTGTAGAAGTAGTAATGTACTAGCCGGCAACTATAGAGAATAGAGTCGGCGAAGAACTTATATTTGTATTGAAAATTGTGTTCGTTGTGTTTCGCTCTTTGACTTTTTTTTTTTATTTTTTTATATTAAAGAATGAAAGTCATCCCTAAGTTTAGAAAATTCAATATTTTTTGTCATGCGATAACTCAAATTGGTGAAACGTCAAGAGCGAAACATAAAAATAAAAATAGTTATTCCATCTGCCTCATTTTCTTTGGTCTTTTTCGATATTCGTGCCGTTTTTTTTAAACTCTTATATATCTCAATTTATAATATTTTTCATAATTTTAAAAACTTTGTATTATTGATTTAATCGAAAACTATCAACTAAGATTTATATTTTATATTTTTTGAGATTTACATTGAAAGATATAAGAGATTAAAGAATGATATCAATTTCGGAAAAGTTCAAATAAAAAATGGGACGGAGAGAGTAACTTTCTTTTTCCTTTTAATTAAAAAAATACCTCATGGTGGTCTACACGACTACACGTTATTCCCTCCGTTCCATTTTCCTTGGTAATGACATCAATTACGAAGAAGGTTCAGAGCACCAACCTTATCGATGAGGATTCCTTTCTTTAAAGGAAAAACTTACACTTTATTCTTTTTAAAAAGAAGAAAGTGTAACTACTGTGGAGAATCTTACAAAAAAAAAAACTACCGTGGAGAAGCTCGTCATTAGTGGAATTAAATTGACAATTATTCATCACTAACCGCAGAATTTGTACTCAGAGGGAGCTCGAATCCAATGAAATTTTACACTAATAACAAAAAATATAGTCTATAATACTAATATTGCTACTTGTTCTGAAAAAAGACAAGATTGTGTACGTACGCATAATGAAATTAATTTAGGGGGGGTTTTCACGCATATATAAAAAATTTACCCTTTTTTTTTTCATTCAAAAAACTTGCAGGGACGATCCTATAGAATTTTTTAAAATTAACTTAAAAATATAGTATAATTAGTAGGATAATTAGTATGTGGGGACACGGGCTCCCATTTGCACCTCCTACACACGTCCAGCATGTGCTTCGGTATCGTCCGGCATTATCAAAGCTAGAGCTGGGCAACAGACACGAGACACGATAACACGACACGAACCGGACACGAAGTTAGCGGGTTAGGGTTGAACATTTCTGACACGAAACACGAAAATGACACGACTCGGGAACACGAATTCTAAATGGGTCGGGTCCGGGTTGAACACGCGACACACAAAATTGACACGACCAACACGGTTACTAATCTATGTCGCCCATTTTCAAGAACATATATGCATAATATATGGTATATCTATAATTCTATATAGAGTTAGACACCAGACACGATAACACGACACGAACAGGACACAAAGTTAACGGGTTAGGGTTGAGCATTTCTGACATGAAACACGAAAATGACACGACTCGAGAAACACGAATTCTAAATGGGTCGGGTTAGGGGTTGGGTGATTTGTGACACGAACCCGACTGACACGACACGAACACGACTCAACACGACCCGTTACCCAGGTCTAATCAAAGCTCCTTGGTGTTCATTTTGATATGGGTTTTTGCCGATGTTTTTTTTTTCTTAAATTTCTTACAGCAATAGCAATAAATACAAAATTGTAACTTTGTTGTTATTGAGAAACTTTGGTATATCCCAGGTATAGGAGGGGTCTTAGTATCCCCTTCGATCTGTTTTTAATTTTTTGAACATATTTTGATGATCTGCTTCATTTATTTTGTAGAGCTCGGCGAAAACATTATTTTAGAGAAAATTTATGCTCATCGGGCTTTAGTAAATACATGATCAACACACGTGAAAATTAAAGAAAAATTATAATTGCATTTAAAAACACACTGAATCAGAACCCAAATTTTGTTTTCTTGCATTTTGCACATGTGCTGATCATGTATCTACTAAAGTCTGATAATCATAATATTTGAAAAAATTAATGTTCTCGCTGAGCTCTACAAAATGAACGAAACCGATCATCAAAGTGTGCTAAAAAAATGGCCAAAAAATTAAAAATGGACCGAAGAGAATATCAAGACCCTTCTTATACCTGGGATATATGAAAGTTTCTAGTTGTTATTAATGAATTTCTTACACTTTTTAAAAAAAAAAGATAGCACAGTAATAGTTAAACCAACAAATTGGGAATGCAACAGGTAGTGTTATTGTATTTTGGGAACAATGGAATCTATCCTAGATCCGCATCTATTCGTAAAATAAAACTCGTAATTAATTAGGCTACTGTGGGCCATATAACTATAATTGGGTCTATTATTATTATTATTAATAAAACTAGTAAGCTGTTACAAGAATCTTGTAGTTTTTTTTATTTCTTTCATCTATTTAAATTAATAATTTAATTAAATCAACTCAAATTTTAAAAAAATGAAAAAATTCGAGTTCAGATAATAAATTTGAGCCCACTCTACAAAATTTTAATTTTTTAAATATTTATTTTATATTTCTATTTTACGAAACATGTCATTCTCTTGCCGCTTTAATTAGCCGAACTGGCCTGCAACAATCTACTGCTTTTATTGTAACCATCGAACAGAAAAATGCAGAATGACCAACTGTTTTACGAGTAATGGTCAGAGTCGTCACTTTCTGCCAATACCTCTCCATCTGGTAATCTATACCTGAACCAAGGGAGCTCTCTCTCTAGAATCCTGGATAGTGTGTGTGTGTGTGTGTGTGTGTGTGAGAGAGAGAGAGAGAGAGAGAGAGAGAGAGAGAGAGAGAGAGAGAGAAGCTGAAATATGACGAAGAGCAGGAACCTGAAGATCCTACTCTCTCTCTTCGCCTTCAACTCCTTCTGCCTCTACCTCTACTTCACCTACCACCCCGACGCCCACACACCTCCTCCACCAAGCAACCACCGCCACACCTCCCTAACCCAAACCCAAACCCAAACCCAAACCCAAACCTACCGCCACCACCACCAAAACCCCCTCACCAAGCCCTGGCCCATACTCCCCTCCTACCTCCCCTGGTCCCTTAACCCTAACCCTCCCTTCAGATCCTGCGAGGCCTACTTCGGCAACGGCTTCTCTCAACCCCTCCACCTCCTCAAATCCACCTCCCTCAACCCCGGCGGCTGGTTCAGGTCCTCTTCTCTCATTTTAATGCTATTACTCATAAATCTCTTCAAAATGAGCGAGATTTTTCCTGCCTCAACCTGATTAATTTCCTTTGGGGGCCGGTCCATATAGAGCAAAGCTCTGGCCTTAATTGCGGGGTATAGTTAGTCGAGATGCCCCTGAGCTGGCCCGGATACCTGAATTATCAAAAAAAGAGAAAAAAATCTGTTGTGATTTTTTTTTTGGGGTGCTTATTGTTGTGATTTTTGTGACAGGTGCTATTACAGCGAGACGCTCCGGAGCTCGGTGTGCGAGGGAGGGAGGATCCGGATGCATCCGGAGAGGATCAGGATGGCGAGGGGAGGAGAGAGGTTGGAGGAGGTGATGGGGAGGGGAGAGGATGAGGAGTTGCCGGAGTTTGATTTCGGGGCTTTCGAAATTGAGGTTGTAGATGATGATAATGATAGTAATGGATTGAGTGGTGGCGGTGGTGATCGGAAGCTTGTGGATTCGGAGTTTCTTAATCAGTATTTACAACGCGGCGGGATTTCGAAGCACACGATGCGTTCTTTGGTTGATTCGATTCGGTTAGTTGGAGCTAAAGACTTCCAATGCTCTGAGGTTAGCCTAGTCCTTTTATCAATACTAGGAGTTAGGAACTTGTACGTGCAGCTGGGTGACTTGGCACTTTCGTTCAGGTTTTGTAGGACGACCTAGGTTTCCCAATTATGTGAAACAGTGATCATTGAAATTTTGAAGGTGCTAAATAGTGCAAATTTGATTGGTTTTAAGATAGAGGTTTTATTGAGTTAAATGAAGATATTTGAATTCGCTATTGTAGGAAGGGTTGTATCCTAATTTGGGTAGTTAGTAGTGTGATTTGGGCAATCTAATTATGAAGCCACTGAATTAGTTGTCACTTAATGTGTTTGATTAAGTAAAGTTTCTAGTTTTAAAGCATGCTTCGTTGTTTTCTTCTACAATAATGAGTGGACAGTGCTTGTTAGGATTTGTCTTTGCTTTGCTTAAGTGAATTTTTGAACTTCAGGTATTGTTGATGTCATGATGAGTTGGCACTTGGCATTAATTGAATTGTGTCCTGTAATCTGCCTCCTGAAGTGCACTAGATTTCATGCATATTGATGAGCTGCTTATTAAAGACATTTGATTTGCGTCACATTGTATGGTGATGGGGCTAAACTAATCAGTTGGAATAAATGACATTAATGCTGAAAGATGAACTTGTTATTCTGTATGGAAAGTTCTTTGAAGGAGCGCAAAAAAGAGATTCCAAAGCTCTTTCAAGTTCACCTCCAGGGTGTCATTGCCTTCAATTGCTAATGAATTAGGTTTTGCGTTGGATTTACGTCAGTTCAGTTGTCTAGTTTGTATCTGCCACCTTGACATTGTTTACTACCTGAAATTTGGAGCTTTTAGTGTTGTTCTCGGTCAGTAATGGTTGAAATGCAATTGCTTTTGATGTTAATGAATTTCAAATCTCGCCCTTGCTTTATGGATGAGCATGAGAAGACTTTTGACAGTGCTATTGAACAAGTGGGGTGCGACCCCAAGCTTAGCAAGACCTATGGCACGGTTGATGCCAAAGGAGAGGTATTGAATGCAGTTTGGGAATGTGTGCCATGTGGTTTGGTTCTTATCAGGTGTTACACTGTGCACTGTGACTGCAAAAAGGAGGCATCAACTACTTTGATTTGGAGCATGATGCACATGCACAAAACCTTTCAGATTTTTCGTTATAACAATTGATAGAAGTGGGAATTAGTAGAGTCTCATCACGACATCTGGAAAATCTAAATCTATAATGAGAGAAATGTAATGGAGGATGTGAAAATTTGTAGGGTCAAATACGTTGTATAGTGTTTATATGATCCTTTTTTGGGAGCTGTAATTAGGGAAAATACTCAACCTATGCCACCATTAAAAGTTGGTTAGTATGGTTAAAAAAGGATATTTCGAATCATTGAATTATAATGGTCTGTCCTTTTCATAGAACACATGCTGCCACTTACATATTTATGAAAGTTTTTGCTTGTTTATACTGTCATAGAGACATTGATTTGTCATTCTTGTGTTATGCATCCTATTTTTTATAGTAGCATCTCTTTTGTTATCTCATTGTATCTCTGACACAGAAGTATGTTGCTGCAGTGGGTTGAGGAGCCGACACTTCTTGTCACACGCTTTGAGTATGCAAATGTTTTCCACACAGTTACAGACTGGTTCAGTGCATACGTGGCCTCTAGGGTTACTGGCTTGCCTTATCGACCTAATTTGGTTTTCGTTGATGGTCATTGTGTGGTACGTGTGCCCAAATTGATATCACCTGTATTAGTTCTTTGATATGATGTCAAACTGCAGATTATTGGTCATCTAGTACTGCTTTCTTCAGCAAGTAATGGCAATAATCATGGAGTTAGGGAATTGAATAATTAATAAGTCAGATATATGAAACTGATGAGCCATCAGTGTGGTCTGAGTATCCTGAAAGTCCAGCTATTCAAACGTGACTTATATCTGTGGTGCTAAACTGAACAAACCTTTAAGGTTGGCTACATGGATAAATTTTTCTGTTTTTCTCCATTCAAGACCGTGTGTTTGGTTTAATAAGTCAATCAAAAAACCAATCTCAGTGGATGAGGCATAAACAGGAAACAAAAAACATGACTTGGATTCCAAGACCTTAAAAGGCACTGCAGTCTTAACTGTCAGATATTCGAGAAATGAGATGAAAACCATAGAAATGGCATACACACGTGGAGAGCTTCCCGTTGCCTTCCTCAACTGTGACTCAAGATTTTTCTCGTTTGGTCGCAATGCTCTCCCTTGAGTGCTTGCAGTCTATTTCTGTATTATCTTATTCCTTTTCTTCAGTTCCTTGTTCCTGTCAGAATTCTTATCCATTTCAGACATTGACACAATTTTCACATCATTGTAGCCCGTGATGACATAATTGTTTTTGTTTACATTATTGAATGAAGTTAAATAATGTGCCAAATGCTGCTTGATACTATTAGGACTTAAATATTGTCACTCTCTTTGCGTGGAACCATGGTTCAATGAATCTGCATCCTCATCTCTCTTTCTTTGCCAAAATTTTAGCAGGCACCCTTGGAAGAAACATGGAGGGCATTGTTTTCAAGCCTAAGATATGCCAAAAACTTTACTGGTCCGGTCTGTTTTCGCCATGCTATTCTCGCACCTTTGGGATATGAAACAGCTCTATTTAAGGGGCTAACTGAAGACATAGACTGTCACGGAGCTTCAGCGCATGATTTGTGGCAAAAACCTGATGATCGGAAAACTGCACGATTACACGAGTTTGGAGAGATGATTAGGGCAGCTTTTGGATTTCCAGTAGACAAACATCGTACCTCAAAGCCAGTTTCAGGTCACAATGTACTCTTCGTTCGACGCGAGGATTATTTAGCTCATCCACGACATGGTGGAAAAGTCCAATCAAGGCTTAGCAACGAACAAGAAGTGTTTGATGCTTTGAAGAGCTGGGTGTCAGATCATTCAGAATGCAAAATAAACCTAATCAACGGTTTGTTTGCACATATGCCGATGAAAGAGCAAGTACGAGCAATTCAAGATGCTTCAGTGATCATTGGTGCTCATGGGGCGGGTCTCACTCACATAGTTTCTGCAACTCCAAAAACAGTAATTCTAGAGATCATTAGTAGTGAATATAGGCGTCCACATTTTGCTTTAATTGCCAAGTGGAAAGGGTTGGAGTATCATTCTATTTATTTGGCTGGATCGTATGCCAAACCTGCAGAGGTTATCAAAAAGCTCAGCAGCATTTTAAAAGGTCTTGATTGCTGATATTGTATATTGCAAGACTGAAGGAGTCCTACTTGTAGTTGCTTTGCTGATATTGTATATTGCAAGACTGAAGGAGTTCTACTCGTAGTTGCTTGAAAGTAGCTGTAACGGATATGACAGGACGTTCTCTGCACACTTAGAATCTGCCACTGAGCCTGTGGATTCATGGTAATTTTTCTCACTTGAACACGGGTTTTAGGTTTTTTTGTGCTGCTTCCGTTTTACACGAGAGAAATGATGATGGGAAACAGAGGTTCTCTTAAAAGGACTTTGACTTGTGAACGATTTTGGAGGTGCTGCAGATATTGATTTGTTATGGTATAGAGAAATTGGTTACAAATAATTGGTGGGCCGACCGAATGAGCTGTTCTACTGAGGTGTCGAGGAAAGAAGATCACAACGGGAGAGGTTGATAGTTTTTGAGATGGTTGAGAGTGTGTTTCTTCACATTCCAATTGTCAATTTCAATCTTTTCTCGATTGTATTTTGTGAAGGAGAGAGCCCAGGAGTTCCAATTCTTTTCGGTTACAGGAATGTAGTGTTGTACCATAGGCTTAGTTGTTCAATAGCCGGTTTTCTTTTTCATTGAGGGGTGTTTTTTATGGGCAGTTTGCCATCAGTATTTGCACATCAATATTCCCATCTGTACGTATAAGCTGCTGGGTGATAACTCATCTTGTCAAACACGTAGGAATCCATCAAGACTCGCGGTGAGTTGAGTGGCTTGGGTGCGCCGTAATGGAGCAAAATGCCCTAGCAAGCAGAAATCTCATCGATTGTTGTGGCAAGATGGAGAAGAAGAGTGCACGGTCCGAAGTGGAAAAATCCATGCTTGCTCATGCTATGATTTGGCCCGGATAAAAGAAAACTCTCGTAACAAGGTTGCAGCCAAGATATCCTGATATTGAAGATTGAACTGATAGGGCCATTATATAAGCTGCTGAGTTGAACAAAATATGAGATGAAATGGAGCTATTATCTCCTTCAGCCAACTTGACGGAGTCGGACAAAATCTGGTCACAAATCTATGACAAATCAGGTTTTTAAGTACTCTGCTCGAAGTTTGAGCTTAGGTTCAAGCTCGTATGCCGGTATTTACTCTTCTAAAACTCGTTTTTTCATCGGATATTAAAAATTCAAAAATTCACTCGAGATCAGTGACGCGGCAAAACTTACATGGGTTACATAGCATTCTAGCAGATGAGATAAAATGCTCAAATCCACAAGCAAGCCTTGAAATCCACAAGAAAAAGAAGAGAAAAACTCTGAAAGTTTTTTATAATTAAATAATGATTGAATATGCCCGTAGGTTTAAACCCCTATTTTATGCTAGCAAGAGTCGTAATAATAAGGAAATTACTTAAAAGGTGAGGCCAAGCAAAACATTACTGGAAAACCAAGACTATATAAGAAAAGGAAGTAGAAATCAAATGTTACCAAAAATAAATTAAGATGTCCAAAACAGGTAGCACTAATATAGATCTAATAGTAATACTATTCCTAACTAAAAGTTGTTACTAAAATAACGTCTCCATCAATGAAAATCCTTAATATCTTGTCCTACATCAATCAGTTAATCATATACACAAACTATGATTGAACATTTTTTTTAAACTCATTAAACTTTCGAATCAAGTTCGAATAAACTATAACTATTTAGCTCGCTCGGTTTATGATTTTTTAAAAATTCAAACTATTCGATATCGGCTCTCCTAATCATCAAACTTAAACATACTTATTTGTAATTCTCGTCAAGATTTTAAAATAAGCTTCAACAATTTATTATTCAACTCGTTTACTAGCCTTTATCCATCTATGGCTGGGAAGTGGTGTGGAACTTGGTTTGGGCCGCCCCCCCCCCCCCCCCCCCGAAATTTGTCGACATTGCGAATAAAGTGTGAAGGCATCTTTTTAGATTCTTTTGGAAGCTATTCCACATTGGAATTGACAGGTTTCCTTTGCTTTCAATAAAGTTGTTATTCTTGAAATAACACTCGTGTGCGGTATTAAAGGTATTGGATGATGCAAATCAATGGCCAATAGAGTGGTAGCTAAGTGTTACATCGTGTACTCCTATGCATTTAGGTTCGGCTTGTGTAGAGGTCGGGTACTATCAAACTACAAGTCATCAAATTTGATTTATATGGTGTTAGATTAGGGAATTATGCATGTAATAAAGGTCACGTAATTTTGATTTCGTTAATCAATACGAGTTTATTTCTTTCCATCTTGTGTTCTATTTCCATATTTTAATGCTCTAAACAAGAATCATGGTATTAATTAATAAATGGATTTTCAAAACGAATATTCCGTTTTCGTAGGTTTTGGATTTCTTGAGTCTCACGCAAGACTTGGGCTAAAAGGCCACACTACCTCGAACCTACGAAAACTGGGCCTAGTCCAATAAGGCCTGTGAACATCATGTGAAATGTTCAAAATACCCCGGCAGTTGCGTTAAATTTCTCTCCATGCCCTTGTGCTCATATGGGAATTTCATTTCCAGCAATGGGGAAGCACTGAGATAAGCAATTGGAACCCTATGGCCTATTCCATGGAATCTGATTACCACTTGGGTATGACTCTGAGCTCATAATTACAGCTCAGAACAAATACCCATCTCAGATCAGTGACCAAATTCTTTGAAAAGATCAGTCCCCTCTGGTTCAGCTACCTAGAAGATCTGGTAATGGGGTTTTCAGTTGCTGCTACATTTGGTCCTCATATTTTCTTCAGAAATTGCTGTGAAAAGCCTGTAAATTTTCTATCTTTTGATCATAAAGAGGGACATAGGGTGAATTTCAAGCTCTCAGAGTTTAAGCCTCGTCCAAGAAGGATTTCAGCTTGTAACCCTGAAGTTTTCCAGTTTGAGGAGAGAACAAGCCCAAATGAGGTAATACCCATCCTTTGATTCTCTCCAAGATTTTATTATCTTTTAATGGTTGTTTTAAGTTGATGGGTTTATAGCTTTACGTCTAACATGTTAGATGTAGGGGATCTCCAAGCGCATTAGACAAACAAAGCTGGAACTATCATTTCATGTACGGGATGTTATGGAATCAAATTTGAGTAGTACTTTTTCTACTTTTGGATGCATTCAGAATGTGGAATTTCCATGGAGGTGTAGGGATGATTCTATTTAAAAAATGTAATCTTGAATACTGTTCTGTCTTGGATTCTATGGAATGAATTTCCGATTTCATCTCTCTATTTGTACCATTGAAACATAGGTTGAGGGTATGATATGAGCCACAGTCGGGTAGCGGGATTAGTTAAATCCAGCTTACTTAAAGCTTAAAGCCAGATCCAGAAGCATCCCATCCCTTGCTTAGTTGCTTCCAAACAATCAGATCATGGGAAGTATTTTTACCACACAGGTAGTAATAGTCAGAGGAAGCTGCACGAAATGCGCACAGAATCCCAAACTATAAAGTAGTAAGCAGCTCTTTTAAGCTTCACCAGACAGGAGTAGAGTGATAATTTTGTACATAGTTCTGCAGTGAAGGCTTCTAGTCAAACAGCACTTGGTCTGGTCCAACTGGACACGTAAGAAAAACATCGCACACGCGAACAAGAGTATTTCACAAGTTTAGAAGAGTTCATATTCCACATCCTGATTGCTGATGCCTGATGAGGAATTCTGATCTCAGGCATAGCCGTTCAATCGTTTTCTTTCTACACTGTTCTTTTAGCATAAAAGCAGTCCCATATTAGCATCAATAGAGTCCTAAGAAATGATTGCTTGATTTGCCGATGCATGTGCCATCCTGGTGCTACTTTATCCACTTTATTAGCCAACTGTTGCCTTTGTTTTTATGCAATGTGCACTATTCAAAGAAGTCTGCAAAAAAGCTCTTCACTAAAATGATCTACTTGAACTTAAGGTCAAAAAAGACATAGAACGGTGCTATGAGCTCATTCACAGGCTGGGAAGGGGAGTCGTGTATTTGGGTTCTTCAAGGATGGGACCAAGTCATCCACATTACTTGCAAACCCTAGAATTGGGAAAAGAGGCAAGTCATCACTACATGACAACTCCTGAAAACTCCTGAATTAATTTCAAGTCCCACATCTGTAAATATGTTTTTTGCTGTAAATGCACATAGGTGTGGAACTGAAAGTGTATGGCACAAAATACGCCGTGGAATTCAAATTTGTTCTGCTAAAACATCATATGAGCCTACTTTTTATTGTTTGCAGATAGCAAATCTTTTGAATTGTACTTCATGGTCAGGGGCTGGTCCAGGTCTCATGGATGCTGCTACTAAAGGTGCTTTGCAAGCAGGAAAGCCAGTTGGTGGATTTAAGATAGGTAAAGAAGCTAACGAATGGACAGCTACAAATTTCCATCCATGCCTTCCTTCAGAAACCTATCTTACGTGCAGGTAAACTCAACTCTGGAACCTCACTGCGGCACTTCTATATTTTGTTTGGATCATGAACTTGTGAATGGATTTACCAAGTGAAATAAAAAGGATAGGAATCAAATGACTAAATAAAGTTAGCTTTTGCATCTCATTGTCTTCTTGTATTTTCTTCCACACTTCTTTTCCCTTCATTGTTTTGGTTTATATTGTGATATTTTGGTTCTTCTCTCTCTGTGTAATGTGAATACTAGTGAGAGATAGAGAGATAAGAAGATGGAATGCCATTTCCAAAGCACCAATGTGAAGATCTTGTGCATCAGCAATTATAAAGTAGCATTAATAGGGATATGGATGATGGAATCTCTTTTTTCGGGGAATTTTTTAGAAATTGAAGGAATCCTGGGAAGGGAAGACTTTTGTACTGACTACAGATCAACTACGATTCCACGAATCATTGATCCAAACACACACTTTATCTTCCCTGTTGAGTCAATTAAAACTCGAATGAAATGCAGGTTTTTTTCTGCAAGGAAGCACGGGTTGGTGGATGCTGCAGTTAGACTTGATAGCTCAGACAAGACTGCTGTAATAGCTCTTCCCGGTGGCATTGGCACTCTGGATGAGGTGTTTGAGATTCTAACCCTAATTCAACTGGAAAGAATTGGATCAGCGTTTCCAGTTCCCTTCCTATTAATGAACTATGACTCTTTCTATTCGAAGCTACTGGAGTTTCTTGATGTTTGCGAGGAATGGGGGACCGTTGCCAAGGGAGAGGTTTCATCGCTATGGAAAGTATGTGACGATAACTCCCAGGCTTTGGCCTACTTGGAAGAATTCTATGGTCTTTCTACTGAAAAATTGAGGCATGGTGTTAGATCACAAAGTTCACATAGAAGAGTTTCTTGATATGTTGTCATGTTGGTGATTACAGTTTCTTGATATATACTTTTGACTCTTTAGAGCAGAATGTTGGGGATGGATGTTCTTCCTCCAACTATACAGCGATCAATACGACATGTTAATGTAACTTTTTCCATGTCATATTTGATTTGAACTTGATGAACTCCCCTTTTATTAGCTTGGAATGTTCAGCAAGTTTATTTCGAACTGAAATTTCTGAAATCATTAAGTAAAAGGGTAGGTTATCACCAAATAGTGGTCTAGACAGTTTTGTTTTTCTTTACCGGAACCGTTAACTGTTTCAATGGGAATCTTGAAATTCCAATAGAAACAAACAGGCCCAACAATGAGGAAGAACTGCATAAACATGCTTACATATCTATCAATCTTGTACAAGTACTAAGACATGCAGGAAAGGCGATCGGATCGTATGGTAAATAAGATAGAAGCTATATTCATAAACCCGAAATTAGTCCATTAGACAAAACCCAATTCTGGGTAGATTTCATGTGTTATAATCACAAACCGCTCCTACGCTTTATATTCAACATGAGTTCGGATTTCATACCCTCGATCTGTCGTAAAAAAACTTGACAGGGAAGGGAAATCTCTGACTAATATCAGGAAACTTGAACAAAGGTTGCTGATCATTAATTATGCAACGCAAGAGGCATGCTTCTGCTCTCACATCACACTGCAGCATTGTTTATGAGCAACTCCACCACTTATGGGTGGATTTTCTGCCGCCTGCGACTTTTGATCCGCTGGAACTTCATCACCACCGGGAACGGTTCCTTTTCCATCAGCTGCATCAGGTGGCGCCTCCAAGGCGTGAACAGGGTATTTCGGCCAAGGATAGTCCCCGTATCCCCCGTTGCCATACAAATGCCAATCATTAACATAGTACGGGTTGCAACCATAATAACCACCATCATATCCATAGTAGCCATTGAAATTTGTAGCTTCTTTCTGTTGAGGCTTTTCTGGTTTGGGCTCAGGCAAATATAAATTGCTATGGCACTCTCCAAACTGCCACAGGCATATGTTCAACTTCTTCCCTGCTTTTGATGCTAGCATTTTCAGGAGCTGGTTCGGATCGACAGTACCCGATACCTCTATTTTTCCATCTTCGACCATTTTGAAATTGCGTACCCCTACCACCAAAAAAAAAAACCTTGTCGATATAACGAAAAATGTGCAAAAATTAGCATGCACACAATAAATCGAATAAGTGGCACTTACCGCGAATATTACTCAACGCTAGAGAGACAACCTTTTGCCATCCCGCCGCCTTGACGTTCACTCTCAGAACACAAGTCTGCAGATTAATTTACAGGGGAAAAACAAGATTAATATTACAAGCACCATTCACAACAGTAATGGAAGGGGGGAAAAAGCAAAGAAAAATAACCATGAAAGCGTAGTTTTCTTCTGCATGGAGAGGGCCAGCCATTGATGAAAACTCTTTGATGGAGACGAATGCAGTAGGAGGATTATTGTTAGTTGAAAGGGTTATGGATAGTTAGTTTGTGTTAGGAGGAAAAAAATCTGCTGAGGGGACCGGGTATTTATTGAATAAATGATGAACTAATTGGGGTAATGACTCATTAGGAAACTTTAACGTAAAAAAAAATCTGTAAAAAATCCAGGAAAATAAAATTGCATAAATTATAGGATTATGGCCTTGGGATTATCTTAGGCTTCCTTAATATTCTCAGATTCTCTTACTTAATATGTGAGAGGATGAAATCATATTGTCTTCCATTTTCCTTGTGTAAAGCAAATCTTTCTATAAGTATTTTAGCCATGTTTAGATTTTGGATTTGTTGAGAAAAAAAATACGAATGGGGGAATGAGAGAAACTGGAACTAAGAGTTTTGCTGTTGGGTCGGTTAGGAAAATAACAAGGAAATGGGAAAAAAAAGACCGGTTTTCTAGTTTGGCTACCATAAGTAGGATAGGATTTCATAAGTAGGATAGGATTTAACAAAAGGATCATATATATTGGGATGGTGTTGTGCACATGCCAAAACGGATGGACGGTTGAGATTACGCACAACACTGGACAATCCGGATCATTGGTTGTCGAGACCGACGGTTCGAATGTGCACAGCACGGTATAAGATGGGAATTTCTTGTAAAATTTGAATTAAAAGTCTACTGATTAAAAATATTATTCTAAAATCTTTTGTATTGGAGTTTACTTATAGATTAATAAAAAGATACTTAAAAAGTCGTTTTCACTCGGACATCACAAAAGTGGAGGGGTGTGGAGGAACCCTCTCCCTGGATAAAAGACCATATTACCTTGTTCTCTTTGAACGTGGTATCGTCTTGTGGTTAAGGAAAAAAACGTACTTTTGTGTATAATTTTAGAATTTTTTTTTACACCAATTGAACAACTAATTAGATGTTTAAATTGGTGAAAAAAAAGTCAAAACAATTTTGAAACTGTTCCATTTTTTACTTGACAAATGAATCAACCTCTAAAAGTGAACAAACAATTTGGGATAGACGACAAAAGCAGTAATATTCATAGGTCCCCTTCATAACAATTGGACACTTACAAGCTCTGGAACATAGAAAATTCTGAAGCTCAATTTAAATGGAAGAAATTTCGAGAAGAAATGAAAATGTGATGTAATATCCTTCATTATTCATGTGTGAGGAAATACCATGTGATTCTTGGTAAGGAAATTTCTATTTCTGTCCAAGATTATAGTATCCAAACATAGCTTTGGACCATGTGACAATTCTAACCCGTTTTGCTTTGCGATTAGGGGTGCACGTGGTCCACATCGTTCGGTTTCGTAGAAATTTAAGGAGTGAATCGTTACTCACGGTTTCAAGAAAATTGAAATTCGTGTCCAGACCAAAAATCCTATCGGATTGACCCGAAACAACCCATAAGTTTTGGTTCGGTTCACAGTTCATCTACGATTCCAAAATGTCAATGTCACAAACACAATAAGATAAAAAGGAAGAAAAATTGGAATTTTTGTCCAATTATCACAGTTGTACAGATCTTTTTGTCAAAAATATCCTTTCTTATAGGAGGAGTAGTAGGTAACCTTCTGTATGAAAATTCTGATCACGGTTTTCAAACTTTTGAATCCATGTCTAAACTATTAATCCACTGATGCAGACCAAGCCATACGGATCAATTTGGTTCAAACCGGTTTCCCATGAATTTTATGTAGAATTCCATGAAACAACTTCGGTGATTGACTCTTATGAAAATAGAGATTATACAACCGCAAGTATTTGGTAAAATACAACGCAAAATACAAACCCATGTAACCCATTGTATAGAGATGCTTAAAGTGAGATATCAAAAAAGGAAGCCAGTTGAAATTGTAGATTGCAACACATCCTACAAAATTTAGACATACAAATTATGGCCATACCTCCAGTTCTCTAGGCAACCGGAAGCATAACAAAATGAATTCCGGCCTTAGTGAGCAGAAGGATAACTTCCCTAGCCGCGTTTTCTAATCGATTGACAGAAAAAAGAAAAAGACTCTTTAAGCTCATTTGGGAGAGGGATTGCTAATGGGGGTAGTGTACTGAAGTGCCTGCTCTTGCTTCTTTCAGACAATGGAAGTGACAGTGCCGGCCGCGTTTTGTTAAACCCTTCAATGACAACTGAAAACGCCCCAAAGGTGATGCAGTTCTGTAAGAGGGCCTGAGGTGTACCTACAAAATCAATAGCACAAATGATATGCTTAATAACACAGACTTCCATGCATGGACTAAGACGAAGTTGCATAGATGCACGCACAGAGGCATCTATATATGCAAAGTGCAATTTCACTATCCTTATTTCTTTTATGTTCTTCTTTTCGTTCTCACTTCAGTGGAACAAGTTCAACAGCTTCAGTATACCTAACCTCATTATTTGTTTTCTGTTTTGAGTGAGTCATATGCATGGTAATAAAATTGGCCAGCGAATCCTAATTATTAGAATAACATAAATGGCTGCAGGAATAGTTAATTCCCGAGCAAAAGAATTGCAAAGGGGAAAAAGAGCAAGGAAACTTGGCGACTGAAAACCCAACCAGATTGACTGAAAGTAAAAAAGAAGTTCTGTTAGTTAAGGTATTGGGCACCTGGGAAACTCAAAGCAAGACCAGTGCAACATCCAGCGACGCCTGAATTAATGACTGTAGGGAGAAAACATCAACAAAACATTAAAAAAGGAAGATGGGTGTCCGGTGTCAGTACAATGGTAAAGGTGTCATACAGTCATACCATCATCCTTGCCGCGCACATGCTTCAAAAGGCAGATAACCAAGCTGTAAACCCCGGAGAAAACTGCAAATTTCTGGTAAAACAAAAAAGGGAGCTCAAATTCAAAAGCAGCAGGCCTGTACAAACTTGTCTGCATTGTCCTTGGGTATTAAGAGAGTATGAGATCCCCTCCATGAGTTTTGTTTGCTGAATCACATTACTTGTAGTTCAGAGGATATGTCATACCTTGGCAGAAGATCCTGCCTCAGCAAAGGACCCTTTAAACCCTTTCTTGCTAAGCAATCCTGAACCTGAGACACATGCCAAGAGAAGAAACACATCAGCGCATCTTCTAAATCCACCTAGGGTTTAGGGCCAAGAAAGCCTTAAGCATGATTCCCAATCAGTGTTCATTATATGATTATACACTGATACCAAAAAAATGTCCCAGACCTTCAACTACACGCTTAATAGTTTCAATGTGGCTAATTGGAACCTCCATGTAAAGAGTACATCTCTAATGTTGTACGTTGCAAGCAAAATCACAATATTTAATGAACGATGAGGTTATGATAACTGCTACATTCTACTGGTCAGAAGTGCAAATTCAATTAGTGAACTTCCCTACCCCCAAAGTAGCATTAGAAGCGAAGGGTATATTCCTCACATTATCTGTTACATAAACAAACTGTTATTAATTCATTGAAGAGCGCAAAGTATGTTTATTCATCCTTTTGTTAGCCTATATCCAATACATTCAGATTCTTCAATAACTGACGAGCTGAATAAGATTAATTGATAATTCATCAAGCAAAATTAACCATAAACCATCAAGCTGTATTGGTTTAACTTTTGCTCTGCAACAAATGGCAGCTTCGATTGTCCGTATAACGCAGAAGTTTACACTCCATGGCCGCAATTACTTACCCCATTGTTCTTCCATAAACTATTGTTCATGTTGTAGTTTAACAGTCAAACACAACAGTTTCCTAGTGCATCACTAACGATAGATAGATTTCAACTTACAAAACCATGGGCTCTTGTTATAAATTAACATAAACAGTGTGCACAATGACAAAAAATCAAGAATTTTTTATTATCTAAAATCAGCTTTTTATCCTTACTGGATCTCTAATGTTCAACATAAGTTCGTTGCATTGCCCTTCATTATGTATGAGATTTCAATTAAGATCCACAATAGGCGAAGGGCATGCCGTCATGGATTTAGAAGCCCACAGCCTGCAGAAGTAGAGAAGTATAATCCTACCGAATACACAAACCCACCAGATTAATAGCTACACACGCCCTATGTTTGATCGGGATCGTAATTATTTAAACCGAACAACGGATATGCGCTCACCTTGATATATAGTCCAAACTTAAGTCACACAAAGCGTGCGCGAGCATGAAAGCGTCTTTCGAAAAACATTTCAAATTTATCAATTTCATGAGAGCGAGGACTAAGAGCGGGAGTGAGGGCCCTACTAAAGGATTATGTGACTAAGGTCCAAACCGATATCATATTTGCAAAAAACTCATTTTTGTCCGAGTTCCAACACATTGTGGTCGAATGCAACGGAAACACAATTTTACAACCCAGGGGCACACATATCGCCCCAAGTATAAATTCACCTCTTACATTATAAATATGCCCAAATAACAAAAGTGAAATTAAAGACAAAAAATCTTCGAGAGACGAGACAAAACCTAGATCAAAATAATCAGAACAAGCTGCTAAGCTGCACATCAACACGAAAGCAAAGGGTTTTTTTTTTTCATAACTCGGGTGTCGGGCCAGCTTACCCGCACCTCGCCTAATCCCGAGAAGCATAGTCAATGAATTGCAAACAGCCAAACACGAAACACATACATCAAGGTCATACAGATATATGCTACATATATACGTATATATATATAGAGAGAGAGAGGAGAGAGAGAGAGATGACCGTAGCCGAAAATGGAGCCCATGAAAGCGCTACCGGCGGAGTCGCGGGCACAAGTGAGGAGGCAAACGACAGGGGGACTCGGTGGATTAGGGTTAGGGTTTGAACTTTGTTCGAGTTCGTTTTCAGGGTCGGAGCCTGGAGAATCCGTCATCGTCGACATTGTCGCCTCCGTTAATAGTAGCCCTAAACCGTATACTCTCTCTCTCTCTTCACCTGTTTATGCTTTCTAACTAACCCGTGTCACTGTTGTTATCCGCACGCGAAACACGTCGTCGTTTTCCTTCCGCCCTCGTGATTCAACACGTGTTAGGTCGGACGGATTATAACCTGAGTTGACCACTCACAGTACGCCATGAACCCGACTTTAACCCACTAATTAATAGAGTATTTAATTAATGCAAATAAATAATCTGTGTTCAACTTTGGTATAAAATACTTAGCATTCCATAATCTAAAGAGTTGTTTGCTTCTTTTGTCCAAGTGCTGGCTTATAGTCTTGTACTCTCTCTTTTTGCTACTACAAAATTATTTTTTTTTTGAAATTTAACATCCGTTTTAACCGGTTTGAAAACGTCTGAAACTCAATCAATCAATCTGGTTTTGAGATTGTGTGGGTTAATCGATTATAGGTAGTAAAATATTTAATCCGCGAAAAGAGACTCATACCATGTATTATAGTCCTTAGATTAGAATAGCAATCCCGTGATTTAGTTGTGGAAGCTTCTTAAACATTTATGAGAACTATCCCTTTGATTTGAAATTTGCAGGACTCTTTCATTACTACTTTACTACTAGTACTCCTCCGTCCCATATTGTTTGGACTTTTTCGATAGTTGTGTCAGTTTTCAATCGTTTGTATCGTTCAACATGAATCTCCAACAATATGCATTATGGATCTTGTTTAATAGTTCTCGATTAGATCTATAATACAAAGTTTTCAAAATTATAAAAAATATCATAAATTTGGAGATATTAGAGTTTAAAGAACGGTACGAATATCGAAAAAGTCCAAACAATATGGGACGGAGGGAGTATTAATTAAGACCCTATTGTATCATTAGTTTATATTCCGTTCAAAAAGAGAACTCATTGTTGTTAAGACCCTATTGTATCATTAGGGTTTAGGGTTTAGCTTTGACAAAAACATTTCTGTCATTCTTTCTCAATATATACTTGCACTTCAAATTCTAAACTGAAAATGCAGTGTTTATGTCCAAGATAATAAAAAAATTGTCACTTGGCAGAATTTCCGGTTACGCCAATGAAAATGAAGCATGAAAAATTCCTCGTTCCGCCACTAGGAGTGAGGCATGGAAATACTCATTTAAGTCTAACTGTTTCACGATTCGAAACATGGAACCTTGTAATGAAAAGAAGTCTGAGGCACTTGAATGGGCAGTACAAGCTAGTACATCAATCAAAACACTGCACAAGAAGTTCAAGAGCTGTGAGGTAGGAATGAAAACCAAGATTCTAGAAATGGTCATTAGAGATAATCACTGCAACACGTCTTTATTATTATCACAACAAATGGATGAAGAAAGAAAGCACTTCTCCAACAAACCACAAAAAGAAAAAAGAAGAGCTTTCGATCAAATGATCGACATCAAATAAAGCATATGAAGAAGAAAAAAACAGGAGTAAATAGAGAAGGCAAAGAGTGTGGTTGGGTCGACCCAAGTAGGGTCTAACATGCAAGCCGCAGCAACTATTCAAACAATGGTAGCCACTAAAATCGGAACATCCGCCATCACCTCAGTAGTGATCTTGATATATTGCTCCGAATTCAGCTCGCCATGCCTGGTCATCATCGTGGAGGGAGGTGGCGGTATTGTCAGAATCCTCCCTATATAAAGGCCGCAACGCAGATTCTGGCAATCGGCTCTCTGCAAGGTACTGTTTCATGGTGATCATTTCCATCTTGTGCTTTCTTTTCAGTTTCTCCACTTGCTTTCTTAGCTTGTCATTGTCTTCCTGAACCCTTGTGAAATTTTCCTGTTAGATAACAGAAATAGCAAAGTCAGTCTCTGTCATGTCAATCATCTTCCGGATAAAAACATCATATATATTAATGTTGTGTTTAGATCAGACTTATGGAGGGATTTCCAGTAAGCACTATGATCCACACACGCTTAGACAAGGAAATAAATTCAACTTCCTCACTTCAGTATCTATTTAGCTTTCCCTTGCCTTTTCCATTCCCTCCTGAAAGCCCCATTCACAATTCCACAACCCACACACAAGCCCAAATTTGGACAAAAAGATTTACCTCTGCCACTGAAGCTGCTGCTTCTGCTTCTCTCAGCCTAACAAGGAGCTCTCCAGCAGCGTGAACAGCTTCGGCAGTGTCCCTAAGTTGAACTTTAAGGCTTTTGTTTTCCTTTTTCAGAAATTCCAATTCCCGTGCCCTTTCCACTCTAAGGACTGAAAGCTCCGCTGCCAAGGACTTGGAAAAACGAGAGCCATGACCCTTAGCACCTGCTTTTGCAGCTGCCCTTTTCACCTCCGCTATCCCTTGCATAATCAGCCGGTGCTTTCCAACCAAATCATTGTACTTCTCCTGTAGTTCTGAATAGTGCTCGACCATTCTAGCATGCCCGAGGACAGATCTATGAACTACATCATCCAATTCCTCAGTGCACTTCTTTTCTAACCTCAGCTCCATCTCCACCTTTTCTGCACGCCGGCGGTTGGACTCAAGATCGATTCTCAACTCGTCAGTCAAAGAAATCCATTCACTTTCCATTTCCATCCACCTTTGTCTTTCTTTCTCAAGTTCCTCCTCACTGTTGCCACGTTGAGCAAATGTACCACTTTTCCTGATGGATTGTGACAACAAAGAAGAGGCACCACTCTTCCTCAGTTGAATTGATTGCAACAACAACGAAGAGGATCTCACTCTCTCAGAAGACATTTTAGGAGACCCATCGTTAAATGACTGCAACTGGCTCCTTAAGGTTTGAATTTCATTGAGAAGTGCTTCCTTCTCACTAATATCAAAAGATGTGTTCCTGTACTCGCTTTCTGTGACTTCTTTTATTTCACATTTTTCATTTATGATCTCTCTCTCAGAATTCTCACTATCATCCCATTTCAAAAGCTGAAAAAACCACCAGAAACAAGCACGACAACAGAATCAGAATGACAGAAATTTTTTGAAGATGCTTGCAAAAAAGTAAGTACAAGAACACTAACCTTTCTTTCACCCTCAGGTACATGAGAATTTTCAAGTTTGACTTCGTCAATTCGTACTATCGTGTTTTCCAAATCTTCACAATCAAGTGCAGTACTATCGTTGGGGATAATATTCTGTTGGCTGTGATGTTTGTATTGCTCTACCTGCAAAAGTTAAAGATTATTATTCATGAGGCGAAATCCTTGTTGAAATCGTTACTCTCATTGTAGCGGTTTGTATATTGTACCAGAAGATTTAGCTGCTCAATTTTGGCTGCTTGTTCCATGCAAATGTTTTCCAGCTCCTTTTCTCTCCTGATGGCTTCTGTCAAATCTTTTCCAACATCCTAACAATGGAGAAATAAAACAGGTGAACAAAAAAGAGCAAAGCACAGCTTTTGAGCCCTAAGTAACTTGAATCTAGACGTACTTGCACAGTTGATCCATTTTTGTTCCCACATGACGCACATAAAAAGGAAGCATTGGCTTTGTCAACTGTTTGAGATGACTTCAATGCTAAGTGCTCGAAAGAGAATGCAACATCAGGTGTACTAGATGCTGAATTCCGCTGGTGATAGTCAATAATCTCTAAGCCTCTATGAAGGCTAGCGGCCAGGGATTCTGTGGGTCCCGGAAATATCTTGCTTGACCGCAAAGAGGATCGTATGTGATCGCTAGGTCTGAGTGACTGCCGTAATGCATCTGAATCGAACTTGGAACTATCTGAAACAATGTTCTGACTCTCCAGATGAACCGATGCAAAAGTTACGCTTTTCCTATTGCTGTTGATTTTCGGAGACTCAGATAACATTGGTTCCTGGAGTCCTATGCTTTTCCTATTACTCTTGAAGGAAGTATCAATGGTCCTTGCAATGCTATCAACAGATGCAATGCTATCAATCTCAACTTCCTCTGGACAACTTCCATATTGTTCACTTGTCAAGTCTGTGTCGGAACCTTCTTCGACACCAGAAAACTGAATGCTGTTACTGTTTTCATACGAGTCTTTTAAAATGTCTTCATCAGAGCTGTGCAAATTGTCTATCTGAAGACGTAGTTCTCTCACATCATCCTCATTGACATTTACTTCCTCCTTGAGGTCATCATCTATGCGGGGTAAGATCAACGAGCGATTAAGGCTCAATCTCAACTGATTCACGCTTTCACGTACACTTCGACCTTTAGAATTCCGGATGTTGATTCCAACTGAATTAGATACATTTGACTTGGCTCTTATAAGTTCTTCCTGCAATCACCGAGATGCACTAGTCAACATCTTATAGCAGTTTAGTCATCAAATTTGAAATTCCTCATCCAGACAAAAAGTTAAAGTACCTTCAGTTGACGAATTTGGTCACTCAGGTCATTGACATCATCCTCTGATATCTCATTTATCACTGGCTCATTATGAATGGATTTTACTCGCTGCCCAAATCTGAGTGTGCTTAATGTCTCACAGCTACTCCTACATTCGAGAAATGAACAAATATGACATTGATATCAGTATAAAATCAGACCGATATGAAACAGAAAGAAAGAATGCAGCAGATTCAGGCTAATCTCAATAGGCTGATAATTGATGATTTCCGCATCATGTCATATCAGACGGAACAGCTTCCAAATGAAAGCCACCCCTAAAACGACCCAAGGAGAGGTTCTGAAACCGCCAGCAACACTATCTACTAGCATGAACACTAAATGTAACCCTGTATTAGAGAAGTTCATGTGTTAAACTCGAGGCAGCATGCTGGATAGGGTTTACTTACTTGCTATCTGGAGAGATGGCACATATAACTGCAAGTTTGACATTTCCGCCAAGTGATTCCTTCAACAAATGTGTTAAACTCGAGCTTCTGTAAGAAACCTCCTGAGGTTTTCCTGACTGTGTACCTTCAGCTAGGATATTCACCAAGTGCCTGCACCCATCAAATAGAACCATAACTACTATCAGAATGATGTCATCGACTTGGTTCTTGATTTAAAAGAAAGTGAAGAATGGAAGAGGATGACTGAACGACCCATCCATCTAGTTTCAAGTTTCAAGCATTAAGTATCAAGAAGAACCACCCAGTGGGATAAGTATAGTAATTTCTTAAGAGATGTCATTGCACATTACCCCAAATGTGATAGAGACTTTTTCACATTTTTCTCCTCCCTTGCACACAGCCTATCGTCGTCAAGTTTATTTCTCTCCAGCCCCGCAAGATCAACAAGACTGATTCTGCTTGTCTTTGAACTACCAAAACATTTTGATGATGTTCCCTGCAGCAAGCATTTTTCAAAAATAAGGAAATGAAATAAAAGACTGACAGAGACAAACTTTAGAGCCATAGTAAATTAATGGTCCTAGAAAAAAATGTAGGCAACCACAATCAACATGTTGAAGATAGTTGATTTACAAAACTGATTACTAGAACTAATAACCTCCAATGTCATGTTCTACCTTGCACCATGAATCAATGACGCATGAAAACACAATATGGGATCTTGAACTTTTCGCATTTATGCTTGTTGCTCCCAACTTCCTGCTTGAAAGCCCCTGCAAGCAAAGAAAGAAAATACATGAAGAATGCAACAAACAGAAAACCTGTGCCACTATATACAACAAACAAGAAGAATGTAATTTGAATGCTTTATTACTGCTTACCTTAATTAAAACTTGGGTTATATCCTCATAACTAGTAACGTACTCCTCCGTCAAATTCTCCACATAAAATCCATGTTTAGCATCATCCTTTATCTGCAACAACTTTCAGGCTACCATTAAGCACGCATCAAAGTAATCCAATACAAGAGCGAGAGAGAACGTAAGAATTACCCACCTCGAGATTTCTTTGGGTGGGATCAAGTAAGTCCCCAATTTGTTCATTGTATATCTGCGGGAAAAAAGATAATAAGATATATTGCACCTCATAACATAAATCTTGATTGCATGACCGAGACAACAAAAATGAAAGGCATAATAGACTTACAAGTAAAGCAAAGTTCTAGTATTGGAAAGGCAGTTTCAAGAAACCACAAACCTCAAGAAATGAACAGCGGCACTGGTAATTGATCTGTTTACCTTCTGAGTTATCTTGTTCCTACATGAAATTTAAAAGCAGATACACTCAATCACAGTCAAATATTCCTCAGACCATTTTGTTTTACCAAACAAGTATGGAGAACCTACTCGCTGAATCTCAGAGAACAGCATCTGGAAGATGCGTGGAACAATGCCTTGGTCACTGTTGGTTGCCTGAGCCTCGACCATTGCACTTTGTGGCCCCCACATCGTGTAAGTTTTGCCACTTCCAGTCTAAATATAACTCATCAAAAGTTAGTACTGCACAGCAAGCATACAATCACTTGAAGGCTATAGCCTTGACTAGGAATACCTGTCCATATGCCAAGATGGATGTATTGTATCCCGCTAAAGCATTTTTAACTAATGGAACTCCAACTAGCTGAAACACATCCTCCTGGTAGAAATGAAACAATCAGATCATAACTTTCTTCTAAGTTGAAGTACTTTTAAGCAAATAAAGAAAGTTAAACCCAGTTTGGATATATGTGGTACTACTGGAGTTTAACATTGAGTTTTCAGCTTTTTATGTTGGATTTTGAAATTCCTAATAGGAGATTTGAAATCCCTCATGATAAGGAATCAGGATTGCAAATGTACAAGGATCCCAATAAATTACCTATCAAGAAACATACACCTTGTATTCTTTTGTTATTTGTTTTTGATTTTCAACAACTTTCTTCTTGTTTTTTTTTTTCTTAATTTATAAACTTCAATTGATGGGTGAAAATATTATAGGAAATAAACAGGAAATAAAAAAGCTACAGACATAGAAGAAAGTGCACAAATCCAAACATGTCACAACAGATGTGTGTGGTCCCTACACATTTACATTTACCGGGTGAGACCCACGTGCATCGCACGGCAGATGTGTCCGGATATGTACAGTTATGTCTGTGTCTGTAGCATTGCTCAAACAGGAAAATTGCAACTAAAGTTCAAAACATAACATTGCAAGAAAATAAACACAGGGCCAAGTTGAAACCTGATTTGATTTCGAGTCAAGAACTGAATCAAAGGAAAACTTTCTCTCTCCAACGGTTACAGAATCGTCGGAGACCTTCGTAACCAACCGATCCCCTTCTCTTTCGTGACCGTTAGCTGGCCTAATCCTCACTACAACCTAATCAACCAAAAACCAATACAATACATTAAATTCGAAATAATTTCAAGCAACTAGGGTTTCAAAAAAGGTAGTACAGCAAAAACCTTACCTTGACGGGAGGATCTGCTGGAGGTGATAACACTTCTGTATGGGCAACAGATCTGGTGGTTTCTTGTTGTGAAATTTGTGGTTCTGATAGGGCTATTTTGGCGATTGAAGGGGAGACTGGGCCGTTTTCGAACTGTATGTTTGGATCGATTGGGGGGATGTTTTCTCCGCCGTCCATAGGGTTCGATTTCGAGCGAGATGAGTTCATCTTGCGATTAGTGGAGAGAGATTTGGGGAGGAGGTTTCGGATGGACGAGGTTGAGATGGTTCCCAAGAATCGATTCTCTGACATGTTTGGGGTCAATTGTACTTTTGTGAGAGAGAGAGAGAGAGAGAGGTGTGTCTACAACGGAGAGAAGAGAGTGCTTGTGCGTCACAGAGAGAGAGAGAGAGAGAGAGAGAGAGAGAGAGTTCAAATGTGGAGGAAGAGGGAGGAAGAGCGTTTTGGCTGGAAGATGACCGTTGGGAGATTCATTTTTTGAACTCCGTCGGGATTTGAAAGTTCAAATCAAATGACGCAAATAGCCTCATTCACTTCCCTTTTCCTAATGAGGTGGAGCCTAGTACTATTTTTTTTTAAGAAGAGGTGGAGCCAATTCAGCCAAAGATCAATTCAGGCTCCCTTTTGTCTTTATTATTACTCCCTCAGTCCTCATTTGTTAATATGGATCTTATTTGATAGTCATATCTCAATTAGTTCTATCAAATAAAGTTCTCAAAATCATTACATAAAATATTATACGGAGTAAATTATAAAATATAAACAATTGAAAAGTGATATAAACTCCTAAAAAGAACTAGTAACAAATTGGAACGGATGAAGTTTTTATTTTTTATATATTGAATCCAATTTATAAAAGAGATGAATAAAAATCTACAATCCAAAAATCTACAATCCACACACTTACACAAAAACTTGACACGTGTAAGTATGTGTTGCTACAAAATAGTTGAAAAAAAGTATTGATGGTTACATCTTACATGGTGTCACTAGCAATCAAAATTCTCCCAATTGAATAAAATGACATGCTTAGAGCAACTCCAAGTGAATATTTCAAATCTGACGTAGTGTATGAAAAGGTGACAATTGACATTAATATATATGTAACCCCACCCATCTACCCTTTCCAAACCCAAACCCAAACCCAAACCCACGTGGATGTGAAGCCAATGCTACTCATGCCAAATTTGAAGCCAAGATCACCTCATGTCAAACTTGCTTTTGTTCAACAATTTGACCACTATTTATAAGAAATAGCTATTTCAAAATTTTTAAAATACGCATTAAATTTGACATTATACTTGATTTAAGCAGTTGTTGATATAGATAGAAAAGATTAAGCGGATAATAGTGGATGATATAAGAAATTATTTGGTTGCTCTCATTAAATAATTACATCGAGAATACAAAAAAGGTTTGATGAACAATTTGATCTTTCTCCTCCGACCGAATTAACTTATCCTAAAGTGAGGGTAGGTTTAGCTGAGGTCCCTCCACGAGAATAAGCTCTCCCCCATCCCTCTCCCACTGCCAAACACCATCTTTCTTCTCCCACTCCTTCCTGAATCCTGACCCCAACAGACTAGGGCCTTACCGGGCTGGATTGGGAATATAAAACAAAAAGCCTACGGCAAGGACTGTTTTGTCCTTTTTGGAGGAGAGGCAAGGTGTGGTTGATCTTTGCACATAGGGATGAAATTAATAGCCGTTGCGGCCGGAAAAGTCGGATCAGATATCCTCCTTTCCTCCAAAAGGCCGGCCCAATGGAAAACCGGGATGTTGGAGCCCAAAAAGGCCCAATAAGTTCAATGTTATGCCCCAACGGTGTATGGCACCACCCATGACCCAACCCATACCACGTATTTGTTCGTTTTGATCCTCACGTATTTGTTCCGTATGATACAGAGAATTATTCAGTGCCCCGGGCCCTGCCACATAGTGCGCCAGGCATTCCCCTCACCACACATTTATGCGGCGCTCAAGACTAATCTCGCATATGATACAGCTTTTGAAATGCATTAAAAAAGGGTTGTGCATACCCTAAGAGTAGCTCCATGTGCATACCCTAATGGCATTAATGTAAATAAGAGAGAGGAACAATGCTCATTTGGGGTGGAGAGAGAGAGAGAGATGTGTGTTCGAATAACCACACCAGCTCTTCTCTTTAACAAGATAGGACTCTCTTCTCTCACAATTACAGAACAAAAGCTCCGATAACTCCACCGAAAAAACCTCAGGAATAGTTGGCTAGCTTAGCAACTCCTACAACAGTCGGTCAGTTCCGGCTGGGTACCATCACTCTCTCTCTCTCTCTCTCTCTCTCTCTCTCTCTCTAAAAGAGTTGTTGGAAAAATGGGTTTGGGTTTAGGTTGTCCCTCATTTGGGTATACAAAAGGCTAAAATTGAAAATGGATACACATTTGGATAAAGTATTGGAGATGAGTTTTTGGTGGGTTTCACCTAAAATTTGGTTCTTAAAATGGGCAAGGATTGGAAATGACCTTAGTAAGAGGAGCTGCATACATGATACATGTGAAACCGGAGGGGCCTTGAGAGCAAATGTCAATAAAGTGGAGGCAAAACATTCTGGTTGCTGAAAATGTTGACCTTGTATGTCTTCACTCTCATCTATCTGCATCACCATGAAAAGAAAACAAAAGAAAATGAAAGAGGAAGGGAAAAAGGGGTAAAAAGGAGTTAAAGTTTCAAACTTGATGGCCTATTGTTTACCTTAAACCAAATGAAAAAAGAAAGGAGGAATGGACTATTTGTGACAAACTCCACTACGCCATGTTTTTAAAAGTCCAACTTAGTTGATGGATCTGTAATTGGGATATGTTTGGGTGTCTATATTGTAAAATATGAATTTTTTCAATGTAATTAAGTAACATTTATATATAAGTGTTTAACCATTTGTTTTTAGTAATGTATATATGTTGACAGAATGAACTCTAAAACCATCGATCAGAACATCCGAAATTCAGAAATGAATAATGCATAATGTGAACATCACATCCTCAACACTCCTCAATTTTTTAAGATATGGTGAATTGGGCTTAACTATTTTTTGCTAAGGATATGGTGTTATTGATGTTTATCGGTTTTTTGTTTAATTTTTTGTTAATTTATTTAGATTAATATACCGTCTTTACGGAAAAAATAGGAGAAGTACAAACATATGAAGTGATCCTACTTTAGTTTTCCAAAAGGGCCAAAAGTGCTAAAGGAGCTTATTTTTCTTCAAATTTTACGAAGTGAAACAAGCCCTTTTAGTCTTTGTAGCACTTTTGAAAAACAGCTTTAGGATGAGTTCACGCTGACTTTTTTTTTTGGATCTTTGAATCTTGGATCGATGTCAAAATACCACTTGTCTTTGGTAAAAAGTATCAATTAGACAACAAAATTAATTAAGAAAAATGAGTTGTCTTGAATAGTGAGTTTTTTTTGGGATAGAATACCGAAAATGCCGAAACTAGGCCTTAATATATACTACTCCCTTGAAAAAAACAGGTTGGCCTTTTTTATTCGGAAAACTAGGCCTTAATTTATACTTTTTCTTTTGGTGAAAAGCCTTGTTAATATATACTACTCCCTTGAAAAAAAAGCATATAGGAGTACTAAACTCTAAAATACACAATCCCTTTTATACACCTGAATTCTGCGTATTAAATATGTATGGGATCACATATACGTGAATCACGCGTGTTAAATATGTGTAGGATCTATGCATATGTGAGGGGTTTTGTTTGTGTGGATTGTGCACAAGTCACTCTACACTGTAGATATAATGATGCGCAGGGAATCACGTTAGGAAAAACAGGTGTAGGTCCATCATGGGTTCCATACAAATCTAAAAACATATTTATAAATTTATAAATATTATTTTATAGGATCCTATAAAAAATCAGTTATAACAAACATCGTTAATATTAAAAAATTTATGAATATTTTTCTAAATTTTTATGAAACTCAAAATGAGTCTAAACGCGTTTTTTCTTACATGGTTAACTGCAAATATTCCTTGCTATTAGAATTTCCGGACAAGCTTCAACCCATCGGTAGATTTCCCTGTCAGTTTTCACTTATTTTTATTTCCTACGCTATTCACCAGTATTTCTTGTTTCTTCGAGATCCACTCGACACTGTAGTTCTTGTATTTTGTCAATGCGAGAAAACTTTCCCGAAAAATCGTCTCCCTTCAAGAACTGGGTCACAAACAGATCTCGTACCAGGGCTCCAGATTCTCCCTAAATCGCTTTGACTTTGGACTCAAAGCCAAGTAAGAAACTGACCCCATATCATTACTTTTGTACCTTTTTTCTTTATCTTTAGTGCTTTAACTAATAATTATCTGTTCATTGATGTGCTTTTTTTGATGGCTTCGAGTTAAATCTTGTCAAATTTTGAAATCCGTGACGACTAGTTACTGTTTTGCTTTCTTTACCCCTTGGATGCCGGTGGTGGCAGTGTTTTCTTGATTAAAGTTGGTGGCTTTATCGGGGTATGTTCGAATCTTGATTTAACTCTTTGTGGGTTTTTCCTATTTTAGCGTTTTGAGTACCTAGGGCAATTATGCAGCTCAGGCTTGCTTTTGGCTCATGATTTTGGCTATTTCTGGGTTTTGGGTAATTCCTTGTCTCTGGAATTGGGGTCCAATCTTTTTTATTCTGATCATAGGATTAAATTGGGTAGAAGGAGCTGGTTAGTTTTATCTAGGGTTTTGTTCTTACTTCCAAGATTTTGGATTTTGAGTTCTAAGTAGTAAAGAAATCCATAATTTGGCTTTGAATTTGAGTCTTGTGGGTAAGGATTTTACCCGTAGTGTGTCTTTCCAAAGGCTCTTTTGATCCACATCCCTTCCTATAGAAGTTTTAGAGTCATTTTATTGTTGTCAAGCACTTGGGGTTTTCATCAATTGGTTCTTCATTCCACTTGTTATTTGTTTTTTTTCAGGTTTAAATTTCTGGTTGGTATCATGGATTCACCTCAATCTGTCGTGTCACCGTTCAACGGCTCATCTGTTTTTGCTGGCCCTGAGAAGCAAAAGGCTGATCCGTTCGTTCATAGTCCCGGTTTCATGTCGAGGAGAATTGAGGTTCAAAGCAAGGATTCTGAGGGCATCATTGGTGCTCTTGAGGTTTACATACATCAAGCCAGGGACATTCATAACATCTGCATATACCATAAACAAGATGTTTATGCTAAGATTTGCCTTACTAGCGATCCTGAAAAAACTGTCTCCACTCAGACCGTTAATGGTGGTGGAAAGAATCCAGTATTCAATGAGAAACTCCGAATCGATGTTCGGACGATAGATTCTTCTCTCAAATGTGAGATATGGATGCTGAGCAGGGTGAAGAATTATCTTGAGGACCAGTTGCTTGGGTTTGCCTTGGTTCCTTTGTCTGAAGTCCTCGTCAATAACTGGAAGTTAGAGAAAGAGTTCTCTCTCTCCTCAACAGATCTGTTCCATTCCCCAGCTGGTTTCGTTCAGTTGTCTCTCTCTTATACAGGATTTTCACCAGAAGTGATGGCACTTCCTTCGCCACCTGCGGCTGGAAATGTTGTCCAAGACTCGGAAGTAACGGAGTCACATCCCTGTGAGTTTGACAATATTGAGTTCCCAGATCCAAAGGTTGCAAACGAGAATCAGCAGATGGTTTCGGAGTACTTTGCGCTCCCTAACACCAATTTGGACTCCCAGAGATCCCAGGACTTTGTCTCTCAAGATACTGAAAACCAACTGGGTTCAGAAGTTGGTGTTCATGTTGTTGAAAGCTTCTCAAGTGGCACGATTGAGTCAATCCAGCTTCCAAAGCATGATTCTCCCCCCAACAGCGTGTCTACAACTAATGGATTTCCATTGGCTTCGCTTCCTGCAAATCCAGTGTCCTCTGATACTCCAGGAGCTTCAGAATCTCTGAATCAGGAATCAGTTTCGACTCCAAAGGAAAAGGCTAAAAGAGAGGAAGGCGGAGATTCTGAAAGTAATGCCTCAGGTGGGGGCCCTGTTGATACATTTGCTAAACCTGTTTTTACTGTTAACATTGAGCCAGAGCAAAAGGTGGTGCAACAGGATATTGTAGACATGTACATGAAAAGCATGCAGCAGTTTACTGAGTCATTGGCTAAGATGAAGCTTCCAATGGACGTTGAGAGTGGACCTGCTAGTTCTGAAAGTTCAAGTTCAAATCAGAAATCACCAGCATCAAAGGACAATGGCTCTCGAGTGTTTTACGGGAGTAGGGCTTTCTTCTGAGCTAATGTTTCGCTGATCAGAAGAGGTGACGCAGGTGACTTTAGAAATTAGAATGAAGACTAATTCTCATGTTCGTTTCGTAATGTAGTATGTAGTGTGGTGGTTACTGTGGTGTTATGTGTATGTTGGTATGTTTAGAGAAAGGAAAATCATGACTTGTATGCGTTACAAGCTTTGTACTCTCACTTTGGCTCTTAGTATAAATGGAATTACTCCGTTTTGTTTCTTTTTGAGGGACAAGCCTTTGTTGATGCGAAGATGAGCATCCTAAACAACTTCATTTGTCATCTTGTGCATGATTTTTAATAAAGTTGTGTACAAAATAATTTGGTATTGTGATACTATGACATGGGTACAATCAGGATCCTGCATACGAGGTTCGAGTCCAAATTTTTGGTCTATGCCGAAACATCCATGATTTGGTTTTGGCTGTCATAAGTGTATGTGGCCATCTCTGTTAGGGCAATCCAATTCCAAATCTCCACTCTTGGGAGTCACCTTGCGGTCCTTGCCTATCAAGAGGTCTCCTATCACCAATCTCCTAGGCAACTAGCAACAAGCGATCTGCCTCAACGTACACATACCCAAACACAGAAAGATGAAACAAAAGATCGGTCGCTTGAGCAAGCCTTTGTCCGCTTCAGGATCCGGGGGTTGTGAATTGGTAGTTACAGTTGGGAGATCGTCAAAGTTGCTTAGCTCATCCTTCCAGGGGTAGCTCCGCTCTCACCAGAGAGAGAGAGTACCACGTAATCACGTATGGTGTATTCACACCTACTAAGTACAATTTCCAAGGATGAGCTAGCCCCCATGGACCCACTTCCTTATAAAGGAGGTCTCGGGCTCCATAAATCTGATTCAGAGTTTTATCTCCATCCCCATCCCAAGGTTTCTTTCTCATTGTCACTCTCTTCCTACTAAGGCTGCTTAAGTTCTGTTGTCTCTTCCAATAATTGAGCCTACCATTTCCCTCAGGTGGCAAACGGTCTGTTTATATCATCTGTCATCAATGACCTTGCTCCAGCTTTCTCCGTCTGTTTACTTGCTGTTGTTTTCCCCTTGGACTAAAATAATGGTGCAAATTTGTTGCTTTTTTTGATGTTGGAAAAATTCGATCAGCTGAAACTGAAAATCATTGGTGACTACGGTAATACTACCAGCCAAGAAAAAGTAAGAGTACGAGGTTGGTGAACCATACTTTCATCGCATTCCTAACAAAGGAAAAACATACAAGAGAAAAAAACAAAAGAGAATCATTTCTCTCCGTATAAACTACTAATAAAACTTCAGATTGGTACTTCGATAACTTCGTTTGCTCTTGTGTGCATGTGCCTCCTACAAATCCAGGCAATCTGGCCGCTGTCCCTGTACCTCACTCTCCACAATCCAAACTTCTCTGCAATATCTCTTCCACTTGAACACCTCCGGTCCCTTAGGAAATCAATGACCCATTGTTGTGCTGTTCTTTGATCTTGCTGAATGTCCCTCGAGTCCCTGCTTCTGTTTCTGCTTCCAGCGGCTGCGGCCCCCATAGTCCCAGCTGCAACTGCACCTGCTGCCCCATACATTAGTGAAGAGTCTGCAAGATGTGCAACTTCCCTGCTCAAATCCGGTATCATCTGTCCCATTCCAGTTGCTAAATGAGCTCCTATCTTTAGAGCAAATGTTAATAGTGTCATGAACTTCTTCATATACGGAGCCAAACACTTCACTGCCATGTTGTCAACTTGCATCATCTCGCAACCTAACTGATCTTCAACCACATGCATCTCTTGCCTGAATTCACACAACATGTGTAACCGGACTGCATTCATTCCGGAAATCATAATGGTAACCAATCTCCTCGAGTAGTTTTCCGTTTTGACAAAAAAGAACATGTTGGGGACTTTTCTTTCTTCCAGTTGAACATTGTAATTGACAAGGTAGTTCACTTTGTGATGAAGCTCAATAAGAAGTCTGTGTTCATAATATCTCAGCCCTTGAATCTCCTGCTTCAAATCTCTGATTTCTTGCTCAATGATCTTCAGTCTCTGCAAAACTGCTTCGACCCCTTTGGCAATTCCTCCAAATGTTGGCTCGACTTTTTCTTCACCGGTAGATTGTGCATGATCTGGTTCATCTGGATTATTTTCCGGGGGGACATGCAATTCCAAGGCAAGGTTGTATAGGTCATGATATCTTCGATGTAGTACTTCCCTAAAATCATCATCGGATAGTAGGTCTCTGGCAAAATCAAATCCACCACCTAAGATAGGTTTGCCGGAGTCTGAGACTGGACTCCATGTGTGCTGATAATCATACATGCCGTCTGCTGGAACTGAGAGTAGTGCCTCTTTTAGGCTTTGCACAGGGACAAATTGGGTTTTTCTGTATCTTGGGGGTGTTAGATTTCTAACGCATTCAGGTCGCAGAATGTGTTCAGTTAAGGTGACACCGTGGCAGAGAGACTGTATTGTGGGTATTATGAGCTGCCGAAAGAGTCTTAAGGTTTCTGTCAAATTATGGGTGGAGCATGCAAGGACGTTGATATAGTAGCCCAATTGCCCTCCAAGCTCTACTCTGACGTGGATGCCATTGATGTTAATTGAGATAAGGTACTTCTCAAGACTGTAAGTTGCCCCATGTTGATTCCTTACTCCCATGATTCTATTGTGGAGATGCACCTGGTTTCAAATCAATGAAATTTGGTTACATACTTGGGATTTGGAGATGGTGCAGGTATGTTTCCCTCTCAAAAGTTGCAAATTTAGGAGTTCTAAAAGCAAGTTTGGTGGGTTCATATCTTCGTTTAGCATTTATGTTTGGTCTTGGGAAGCATGAAACCTCTATATGTGATTCTCTGTGTTAAACAGAACAGAAAATTAGGGTGTATGGACTATTAAACATCAATGATAACACTCAGAACTACATATATTTCCAATCAGACCGTGCTGATGGTGACATCCAATCACATCCCGTTGATGACCTAGATCGAGGAACTTTTTCTTATAGAAGTTATGTAAATCTACTAAACTCACTATGAGTGTTAGTTAAATATTGCTGTCAAGTGTCAAATATTGCTTAATGAGTTAATGTTCATCGCTTCGTAGTCTCTCTTAGGAAAGCTCATTTTACTTCTTACATGTGCTATGTAAACTGGAAATTGGTGAGAAGAACAAGAACTGTAAAGAGTGAAAAGTTAATCGAATTCCTCTTGCCTGTAAGCGGGGAAAGAAGCCTGGTGTGAGGAACATATGGCTGGAATCATCACATTCCAGATGTCGCCCTGCATAGACACAGTCCGGTGTGCTTAACAGCCATCTCTGTGGCCTCCCCCGGCCTTCTTCCAAAATGGAGGGGATTAGTAGCAATGAATTCGCATCCGTAGGATCTTGTTCATAACAAAGTTCCAGTTTCAGCATCATTCTCACAAGATCACTGGTATCTAAATTCTCAAAAACCTTCGAACTCATCCCTGGAATCTGGCTCTGCAAACTTCCTTTAAGAATCCTCTCCAATTCTTTCCTGCTTATAAACCCATTATTCTCCGTCGAGTTTTGCTTTCTAACATCTAGTCTTATCAGTTGACCAAGCACTTCACCACAGAACCACTCGCAATCCAGGATAAGAAACCCCAGTTCATCAAAATATATCACCTCCCCTATATGATGAAGGCAATTAGCTGTAGCCCGCCTCCTCATCTCCATCCTACCCTTGTTATCGTGTCTTGAGCGAATTCTTAAGGATGGAACTCTAACCTGGCATAGATCAGCGAACTCATTCCACCTCATTGCTGGCTTGTTAGAATTCTCTGACCTCCAATCTGATAGAATCTGTATCAGATCATTGCAAATCTCATAAACTCTAGGGACTCTTTGGAGCACTGTTTTGCTTGTTTTGCGAAGGTGATGAGTGAGTTTACTCACAGATGCTGATGATCTAGCATCAACTGTAAACACTGTCGGGTAGAATTCGACAAAGCCGTGGAATTTATCTCTTAATCTCTGAATTGAATTTACTGTCTCCTGAAAATTCTGTGACTGTTGATTGACTTTGTCGTAGTGAGTGAGCACTATGGTTACATTTGGTAGCATGCACTGTTGGACTGCTTTTCTTGAATTGGAAACTATGTACCTTAGCCAATATTGGAGGTCTTCTTCGATCTCAGTTGGGGTTTTGGGTTCTCTGTTGTTGGGTTTTCTAAACAGACTGGATATGATGAGGAAAAACGAGGCACTGCCATGCCCTGGGAACATGAGATCATGGAGGGAGTAGAACTCATGCTGACCACCAAGGTTCCATATGGAAATCTTTGTGTCTTCGTCTTTGAAAGTTTTTATCGTCATTCCAACCGTTCTAACTGCTTGCTCAACTGGCTTCACTATAGTTCTAACTGCTTGATCCATGTAGGGTAGCTTTGAAGAAGAGAAGTTCTGAGATATGGAATTGCATAATGTAGTTTTACCTGCACAATAAAACAAAGAGATGGACGATGGTCAAAATATATACATCACATGGACGGGGGTATGAGTCTCGGTTAGAGCTGTGTGTCCAAGCGTCAAACTTTCCTAGACTTGTATCTTGGGATATTCTAATATGTGTCCAAAATACAGGTATCGGTAAAGGTACACATCTTAAACAATAACTTGTATCATTTCTTATACATCATGTTCAGAAATTATATTGAAAATAGTTAAATGTCATTCAAATCAACTGGGATGCCGAGAAACATGGAATTTGTATGTCCTGTCTATGTGAAAGGCACGAAATGTTTCTTTTCTAGATATATGGGCTTCTTTTCATTCGGACATCATAAGAATCGCAAGATCTGTCCAAATTGGGTATGGGTGTATGACACATATCCCACAGCCATATATCTGTCAGAAAGGGTTACCCATGGGGAAAATAGAAGAGTCCATGTAACGTAAAACTTACCAGCATTTTCTTGGCCGCAGAAGAATACTCGGCAACTTTTGGGCACCACCATTGGCATGTCCTTGAGCAAATCTGTTTCTGCTTCTGTTTCTGTCCTCCCATTCTGACCCAGTTTCTGGTAAATCCCTTCTGTCTTCCCAGAATTCTGCAGCGGCGTCCTTGCGAGATCAAGTTCTTCGATCCAGGGATTCACTTGCAACGTCTCCATTATTACTTGTAGCACCAAATCCCCATTCACTCCTTTGCAGCCTTGCAAAGACAAGCGCCTTAAACTGGCATTCCTCTCCAAGCTCTTGAAGATTTTAACAAAATCTTCTGGCCTTAAACTTTCATCATCGTATATCCCTAACCTTGTCACGGTTTGATTGGTCGTCAGCATCTGTAAAACAGCTGCAAGACCTCCCCTTCCTATCTTTGTTTTCCCACCTCCAAAAGTTACCGCCTTTATTGTTGTATTTGCTTGGCATTGCAAAGTGGAGAATCTGCTCAAGGGGCAGAGTAAATGTTCCACGCCAATACCACTAAACCAGTTTCCATCAAGATATAAACTTTGCAAGCTCTGATTCTTGAAAAGTCCAGCAGCAACATAAACAACTCCCTTGTCTTTTAAACAGGTTTTTGACAGATTTACCTCTTTCAGACTCCGGTTCTGCTCCAAAGCCCATCGGAACTCCTTGGCCCACCGAGATTTCAGGCGGACCCCAGTCAAGTCCAGTGACTTAACCGTTGAGTTCCACCCGAGGGCACAAGCAACCCGGCAAGACCCTGCCACATCAAGCTTGTAAATCCTCAGTGTGCTGTTTTCGGGTACGAACTCAACCACTTTGGAACTTTTTTCTCCTTGTTCTCCGCTCCATACGTGAACTTCCATGGCTCTATTCCTTGCTAAAACAGCAGATATTAGTGGGGTTGCTGTTATCGAACTTGAATCGAAAATTGTCAACAGCTTCAGTGTAGGATTCACTTCTATCATCTTTGAGAGCTCCTCTGCTCCTTTAGACCGAATAGAGTCTTCCCATATTTGCAACTCTTCCAAACTATTGTTCACCTTTAGAGCTGAAGCAAGGAGGCTAGCTCCAACTGACCCAATTCCCGATTCCGAAAACATGATTTCTTTAACTACACCATTTCTCTTCACTATTTCTGATAACTCATATAAGCACTCCGTGTTAAACCTGTTTCGTCTAAACACGATTTGCTTGATGCCTGTGTTATTCTCCAGTAATGCCCTGAGATTGTGTATTTGCTGCAACTCCCAATTGACTTGGTGAAACTCCAAGTTTCGCAGCGACGAGTTAGTCTTCTTGGATGTTCCTAAAACTGTCAAGAGGTGAGAGAATTGGGAAAGCCCGTCGTTTGAAATGTTTATGTTGATGGAGTTTTCTGTTTCTTGGAAACAAGCTGAAGTTGGTTGAGAGAGATAGAAAGAGATGCTGTGTAGATCGAGGCTCTCGGATTTCGTTGCCTGAAGAAACCATTGAAGATCTTTGGTATTCTGGCTTGTTGACATTGTTGGTGTGGTGAGAACTCTTTGCAGGTTCAGGGAACTAATGTGCTTTGCAGTTGCACACAGAGATAAAAAGGAACCATCAAGGTAAATTTCAAGGGCAAGAATCAAGATTGCCTGAGGAAGCCCCTTTTGAAAAATAGGTATCAAGAATTAAAAGCATCCCTTGTTGCTTTTTCGGTGGAATGAAAGTGTTTTGCAACTTTTTTCTACTATAGCAAACTGTTACTGTACTATTCTTTTAAGAATGTTTATGCAGAATCTTTCATAAGAATGATGCAGAAGGGGCAATTTTTTCATCTTGACAGAGTCATTATTATATTTCAAAGTGAGATATCCAGAACTGTACAGTCCTTTTGTATTTAATGCTCTAGTATTAAGTATGCCTCTGAACTACTTTAAATACTCTATCTATGCCTACCTTAACGAATGGAGTAGATCTATAGCTGATAACTGATGTGAAGCTCTAATATGTCGGTCTTCTGCGTTATGGAATAAGGTAATTGTACGTGTAAGTTGACTCAGACACCTTATTATTAAAAAAAAAAGAGAGATGAAGTTCTTTCTTTTGGTCCTATCTGCATCACAGAGGTGAATTAAAGTTGTTTCAACTTTTTTTTGAACTTTTAGGCTGTTAAAAGTCCAACTGGTCTCTATTTTTTTTCTTCTATTCCCACTGAAGAATGGGGAATCCAATAAAGCAGAACGAAAAAGGCAAACGAGTATTGGACAAGTTAACCTTCTTTTAAGGGATCTTAATCAGGTTGACAACGACAGAGGTTTAATTAATGAAGGCAGGCATATTTGGATGCCTTTTAGAAAAAATGAAGGGCAATGACCCCATTTATTCTTCATCCTACTTCTCAAGGCACAGTCATTGGCAAGAGGCTCCAACGGCATGAGGGTGCACTTGGGTACCAGGAGAAAAGAAGTTGTAGTTTAACTCGTCTTTCAATGTGTTAACCTAACTGTTCTAAGAAAAGAAGTAGATCCATTTTCTCTAGCTATGCTACCATGTGTGAGACCAAACTCGCATTTCCAATTTCCTTGCGAACATGCATGAGATGATTCCAGTTTATTGTTCTAAACAATTGAATTTAATTACTAACTCATAAGACAAAGTATTCAAAATTTTATTTAGCAAGTTCAAAAATTTGGTTCCGATCATAATTTTTTACTTTTTAAATTCCTCTCGTCATGACAAAGTAATAGTCTACAAAAAATTGGCAAAAAACTAACACGTGCAAAAAAAAAATCCAACTTGCTTATTAAGCCAAACAACCCCTTTAGTCTTGGTCTACCAACCTGGCATACCGAAGACAGGCGAGGTTTAAGTTTATTAAACGGCATCGTGGTCTTGGATCATAAACCTTGCAACTCGAAACACGATTTCATCAGAACATTATTAATGAGCCCGTTTTAAAATTAATTATCAATAAGCTGATTTAAAAAAAAAAGCAGAAATTGAAAAGTTTCAATCCCCACACAAGAAAACGTACCTTTTCTGTTATAATTTTGAATTTTTTAGGTTTGAAATTTCAGAAAGATCTTCATGAGCGGATCAGCAAAACATACAATTAAGGGTCACATTTAAAAGCAATTTTCATAGAACAAAAATCAAGTTATATGTATATATATATACATATATATATTTTTTGGAAATAATTAGTATCTCAGAAGCTTTTGAAAGAAAAGTATTTTGGGGTCACTTGAACGATTTTAAGAAATTAGTTTGGACCTATTTCAATTGTTTTTGGACTTGAAAATGAAGGTAGGCCTACCTCAGGCCCAATCAAGTCCAAGAAGCCCCAAGGGCCCAACTTAACAATCCAATATTTTGACCCAAAAGTTGAAACCGATGATCCCCGGTGGTGTTGCCTCCATGGTTAAACACGCTAATCTTGCAAACAACCCCTGGAATTGCACGAGAATTCCCAACCGGTATACAGAGAAAGAACCATTTTGATGGCCATAACAATCAAGGAAATTGTCTTGCCCGTTGTTTAGGAATGTGCATATATGGTTGATAGTTTCTATTTACATTGATTTAGAGTTTAACAAACTTTAGAAGTCATGAAGCAAATCATACAAACCAAAAGTTTTGCTCTGAAAGTTGCGGTTCGATGCTATGAGAAAATTAGACATGGTTGCAAATCACACACCAAAAGATATGCTACGAAGAAGAATAGACCCACAAATGAACTACAGAAAAAGAAGTCAGATATGGCATACATAAATTCCTTTGCTTCAACTACCTTTTTATAAAAACATCATTGTATGGTTTGAAACACAAATTCAACATGACAGCACTGTCAATCAGAAGCAAGATTGAAACATAAATCGTTGGGACTTAGAATTACATTTCGATGATAATACCTCAAGTACCCTTTTGCCTCTACAGCTCAATTGTCCATCACGAATCTCATGCTTAAGGACATGAACAAGATCAATTGAACTGTCCCATGATTTCACCAATCCAGCATGAAAACCACAGTAAGTCCTACTCCTACCTAAATGTAGTGAATAAATCATACGACAATTCCAGTCTTTAGGCTTGAATTTCATCTGTCTGACAGCAGAAAACACAAACTTCACTTCTAAGGCTACTACCTACAGGGAAGCAATGTACTAACTATCAAATATATCATTTCGGAGCCAGTAAAACCTATAATATCCGCAACACTAATTCTCCCCTGCAAGAGAAAGAATTTGGCATCATCAAGTATGATACTTACTCTCGGCCACGAAAGCTTAGCGGTCCAAATGAAAGCTATAGCTTTTCAATTATGTTCCAACCTAAAATGAAAAAGCATTACGTACAATGCAAGGCCACTAACCCACTTTTGAACTAAAACATCCCAAATTCCAATCGTCGTGTCATTAAGCTTTAAAACAAACAAGAAGCATGAACATTCTCAGACTTCTGTTCCTAATTTCCTAATCAAAATAGAAAGCTCTGTTGCTATGGTTTCTGGTGAGCATAACACTCAATTTGATGACAAGCCTATTGGACAAGAAAGAATTTTGCATAATAAACCGCACAGTCAGTTTTAAAAGAGCTTTGAAAATGATCATGCCTGACAAAAAATATGTTCTCACACTAATCTTATGTTGATGACTGGCATCATCTCCTCCGCCCACCTCCCATCCAAAGTTGTGAAGGCAAGTATTTTGTATGCAACCGTATCTTCCCATTAAAAACTTTCTTTGGACAAGCCAGACACATACACTGACATCAAATCAACATATTCAAAACAAAGCATAAGATGCTTAACCTGTAACAGTCTTAATTGAGCAAATGGTTAATATGGTCACTCCTAAACGTTGATTTTCTTTGAAAGTGCACGAGTAGTTTTTGACCTACAGAATAATATAGGTGCCAACCAGCAGAAACCCCTTGTCATCTTGTCTTGTTTGCCATTTAAAGTACCTTGAACACATTTAGCCCTTGCAAGTCCACACTGTTCCCTGCATACTTGCAAGGGTGAGCCATCTGCAAGGTTCTTAAAATCCATGGGATCTAAAATGTGTTGAGACGATCTCAAGAGCAATCAAGTCTCGAAGCTGCTAAACATGTAGAGATACATAATATTCGTATACCTTTGATGGGATAAGCTCGACAGCTGGCGAAGGGAGATGCACATCTCTCTCGGACACGGTGAATGTGCTGTGACTTCCCCGGTCTTGTGGTACCAAGCCAGGCAAGCACTGAGGAATGGAACCAGAGATGGGGTGCGCATTGTATCCTAGTCCTTGGCTTCAGATCCTCCCTATTGACGCCAATAAGGACATCGGTTAAATAGTTGCAGAACCAAAAACTCTAGCAAGGATCAAGCTATTTTTTAAATGCAATCACATTCCAACACTAATTATCAGTACCCGGAACAAGAAACTAAACATTGTCACCAAGCCAGACCTCATATGGCTTCAAATGTATAGAACTTATCCCATGCACAAGGCTGATGCTTACCAAAAGGTATGGGAAAGGTAGAAAATAGGAAGGGCAAAAAGACTCAGTCTCGTATCACAGAGTTTATTGGCCGTAATTGGTACTCAGGGCCACTTTAGTGTTACCTGCAAACAATTGAAAATAATCTAAAGCATAAATAAAAGGATGCATATGCTGTAGAAAATGTGACAACAAGCCAAAGGTTAAAGATCCATCACCTAATATCCCCATTATCGGCATTCCACGATGCCTTTTTTGTTCCATCAAGCAAGACCCCATCACAAAAGTTGCCCCTGAAATAAAGACAATCTTGTAACCATGACACCCAATTACAGAAGAACATATGCATAAAGCACCTCTACGTAATTTCTGCCAAGTCTCTACTCTTGCACATAAATTAAAATTAAGAAACCACAAACTTTCTTGGTCCTAACTCCTAAGGCAAATGAAAAACAAAATCATCATCCCAATCCAAATTTTGAATTTTCCCTCAACACAAAGGGTCCAAAAGATAGAAAGACAGAAGAACACCATGTAAAAGTTAAACCCTCACATCTTTGAGTTAAATCGAACACAAATTGATTAATCTTAAAACATATTACCTGCAGGAGTCTCACTCTTCTAAATGAATATCTTCTCCAATCTTACAAGTTGTACCCTCGATTGTTAACTGCGGTGCAAGATAAACCACCAGAGCTTCCTCTAAATTGAACTCTTGTACCTTCTTCCGAATCAAAGCCTTCCATTTAAAAAACAACACATATTAAAAGCACAAACAGAAATAGCCAGAGCAAAAGTACTCTCACACCAATACACAAAACACTAAAACTCAGAAGACGAAAACCTAGTCACAAAACATTCAAATCGAAAACCAGGATCATTCTCATAAACCCCAAAAATTCGCCAAAAACAATGCCCACATCACAGGATGGAGCAACAAACCAACATTCATCCAAATATACCCAAAATGCAACCACAGGACGTACTCACAAGCAACAACACACACAAAAGACACAAAGAAAACTTCAACGAGAAAAACGCAGAAGCAAACCCTTGACACAAAACACAGTGGGTTCCCTCCAACACGCCCCCCATATCCCCCCCCCCCCCCCCCCCCCCCCCCCCCCCCCCCCCAAAACACCAATCCAAGAACCCAACAACCTAGTCAAAAACACACAACGCCCTAAATCAGATCACACAAAAGCACACATGTACGAATATAAACCACCAAAAAAACAGATCAGTTGCAATTTCGCAAGCGCATCAGTCCATGCCAACAAAAGGCAAACACAGCGGAGAGCAAAAATTTTGGAAAGCTAAAAAAACCGGCCAGACCTAGCTAACCGAAAGAAAAAACGTTAACACAATCGCGGACTGAGGGACGAACCCACCCGATGAGCAACGCACGAATCTCAGATCGGAGCAGCTAGGATCCCCTCCAAAGCTTTAAAAAATCAAACCAGACCTCGCTAACCGAATAAAAAAAAGGTAACACAATCTCTGAAAAGCTAAGAAATCAGACCAAACCTCGCGAACCGAAGAGGAAAACGGTAATACAATCGGCAGACGGAGGGACGAACTCACCCAATGAGTAGCGCACAAATCTCAGATCGCAGCAGCTAGGATTCCCTCCAAAGCACTTCTCCACAGCAAATAGCGTTCGCAGGGAGAGAATTGAAGCCAATTGAAGGAAAAAAGACCGAAATGCCCATCAGGCTACTACAAAGGCTCGCTCCAATTGAGGGGGCATAATTGGAAAAATCGAGCAATAGGGGAAGGATATATATACACCTTTCGTTTAGGTTTTGATGGTTCAGTCATTTCCAAAACCGACCCCAAAGACGAGACTCCATTGCCGACTTCACTCCCCAGTCGGCCGATGAGATCTCCACAAGAAATAATGGCAACTGGAGCTGCAGTTTCTCAATGGTAACTGGAGCTGCCAGAGGAGTGGCTTACATTGGACTACAGGGGAACCCCCCACGTCGGGTGGAACAAGATCTACGACAAATTCTGTCAACAAGTCGGAGCTTCCGTTGCTTGTCGCCTCCATTATGCTTGTGCTTCTTGTCATACTGGAGGACCCAAAAAAAATATCCGTCGGGGATCGGGGCGAGTTTTTGAGAGGGTATAAATCCGAGAGATAAATTGCCAGAACATGCTAGCTTTTCGCCTAGTTCGCAAATTCGGTACCCACTCCATAGCTGCTGCAGCCAATACACTCCCCACTCCCTTTGCAAAGCCCGTTCCTAAACAAACGGCCATAGGAGGTTTAGAGGAGCCTGCACTTGTTAAGCTTAAGGCCGAGAGAGACCCCGAGAAGCTGTTCCATCTATTCAAGGCCAATTCCGACAATAGACTTGTTATTGAAAACCGGTTCGCGTTTGAGGATACTGTGTCCCGGTTAGCTGGGGCGGGAAGGTTGGATTACGTAGAGGACCTGCTCGAGCACCAGAAGGCTCTCCCACAGGGCCGTCGTGAAGGCTTTGTCGTTCGGATTATAATGTTGTATGGAAAAGCTGGAATGGTTAGTCATGCTGTTGATACTTTTAATAATATGCATTTCTATGGTTGTCGTAGGACTGTTAAGTCTTTCAATGCTGCACTGAAGGTTTTGACACAAAGTCGCGATTTAACTGCGGTTGAGTCGTTTCTCATGGATGTTCCTTGGAAGTATGGTATTCAGATTGATATTCTTTCTGTTAATATTGTTATTAAAGCATTTTGTGAAATGGGTATCTTGGAGAAAGCTTATTTAGTCATGGTAGAGATGGAAAAAATTGGAATAAGACCTGATGTTTATACTTACACGACACTTTTATCGGCATTTTATAAGAATAATCAGCCAGAGGTTGGCAATGGGTTGTGGAATCTTATGTTGCTTAAGGGTTGTTTGCCCAACCTTGCAACCTTCAATGTTAGGATTCAGTTTTTGGTGAACAAAGGAAGAGCTTGGGACGCTAACAGTCTGATGGGTGAGATGTGGCATATTAGGATACCTCCTGATCTGGTGACTTATAATTTGGTGATCAAAGGCTTTTGCCGAGCTGGTTTTATGGAAATGGCGAAAAGGGTTTATTCTGCTTTACTTAACAATGGACATAAGCCCAATCTGAAAATTTATCAGACTATGATCCATTATCTGTGTGAAGGAGGGGACTTTGATTTGGCATATACAATGTGTAAAGACAGCATGAGTAGGAATTGGTTTCCGAACGTCGATACCATCTGTAGGTTATTTAAAGGCTTGCGGATGACTGGGGAGCTTGGGAAGGCTAGCTATATCATGAAGTTGGCTAAAAAACGGGTGCCCCCTTTGACTGCAGACCAATTAGATGCCTTGCAGTCTGTACTTCAGAGAAGGTGAATTACAAATGATACAGTGGAAGACAAGGATTTTATGGATCTAAGACCAGGCAGCTCACTTGGAGTTGGAGCTGGTGTTCATCTTACTCCATTCATCTGGAGATTTGGGAAACTCTAAGCATGTGCAATATTTTGATGGAGAACTATTTCAGAGGAAGGTGTAATGTTTTGCTCCAATATATTCGACGTGCTGTATTCTAGTTCTGTTGTTAGGGAGGCTAAATGAACCTTAGTCGAGAAGGCTCTTGTAAGCTCGCTCGCTCTCTCTCTCTCTCTCTCTCTCTCTCTCTCTCTCTCTCTCCACCTTCAATACTGCAAATGCATGATCTTGCACATTTGTGACTCATGTGTATACCTATGAATTTTTTAAAGTAGCACCCAACTCTTCTGTCAAACCTTCTCGGACACTGCTGCACACTTTTGACACTTCCTGGATGAATCCATGGTTTTAAAATATGTTTCCAGAGCTGAAAGATACCTTTTTAGACTCGGCATTTACAGAACTGTCCCATGCGCTTGGAGATTGGATATCACAAGTTAAAGAGTGTAATTTCTTTGGAATAAGACCAACTAAATCTGACATAATACATATGACCAGAATTTGAAGCATTAATTGAGCTTTTTTTCTGCAAAAGAAGAGAGTGTAAACATGTTTAACAGACTTCAGGAGAAGTATGATTCTATGAACACCAAAAAAAGGAAAGAAGGAAACTTGGATTATTGATTTCTATTAGGTATAACGTATACTCAAACAGGAAGCCTAATTCTGTTCCTAAGTTGGTATTTTTATACGTAACTTGAATGTGACTTCATAATTATGTGTCTCTTTATGTTTAGTACTTACCCACTGTAGGGTCAAAGTTGATTTATCGCGACCATATTCTCATTAAGCAGAACATGTCCAGGCAATACGTTATTCTAGACTCCAAGGGTTCCATTTTTGTTTGTTCAGTTTTAGATTGGCTAGGAAGTGCAATTTGGAAAGTGAACTATGCTATGGCTGAAATAAGGAGTTTTTTTTTTTTTGGGTTTTATGTTGCTTCATTCTCCATCCCTTCTCCAATAATCATTTATTAAACGATTCTACTAGTTTGGAACTGCCTCATTGTATATTCAAAAGAGGTTGGCATATATGTGCTCAGCTCGAATAGTTATCAATCAAGCCCAAATTCTATGTGGTAAGTGTAACATATATGTGGTACTGATGTAAATATGACTATTGTCCTTGCAGAGAATTGGATGAAAGAAGATCACGTGAAGGTTCCATGAATGAGACAATGTTGACTAGGTGAGTTGGTTCTAGGCGAGTAGATGGGATTATATATTACATTACATCTCAATTGCTAGTTCCTTTTGGAGGAGGTTATATTCTTACTTCTTCGGAGTTGATGCAATTGTATACTCTGCCATGGTGATGCGGTATGCTCCTTGCTTTTGATCCTATGGTGTTTTTGTTTCCTTTGATCGGCAAAAGAAAATTTCAGTAAGTCGGAACACCAAGTACAAGAAGTTAAAATGGTGGTGGCAGAACATCAACACTCAGTGGAACAATTCAACTAGATTGGAATAACCACTGAGCAAATCATATGTTAAGCCAACGACCATAAGTTAGCAAAATGCCAACTCAAAAACAAGGCAGTAGAATACAATCAAGTGCAAAATAGGAAAGACGCCAACAAAGTTAACCCCCAAGTAGACGTTCTACATACATGTCGAACATTAATGATCAGTTGATGGATTATGTTTGCTCGGGGGATAGTTTTGATGAGATTGATTCTCTTTGTGGCCTGTATTATTACTGTGCTGGACAGGTTCAATTTTTTTTCACTCGCATAAATTTTTTACCCTCCAAAACGCAGTAGTAAAAAACTATGATGCGCTTATTTTGTTTAAATATAAGCCTCCAGGCCCTCCATCCATTTTTAGCCACCCTCTCCCCTTTTTCCCGCCCATCCTTTCACCTCCCTCTTCTTCAAATTCCTTGGGGTCTTTTACCATGTACTATAAAAACGAATCTGCTCCATTTGACATACGTACATGCCTTCATAAATATCTGTATGCAGTGAAGATACAACAATCCACATGTTTCCCCTGATATTTGTGAATGCTTGTCTTCCATTTATCCCAGTATCCCTTGCTGCAATTATCATGGAAATCCCTTGCTCAGTTTATGTGTTTTCAGACCAAAAGCATTGTCAGAACAATTTATGCCTTTTGTGAGCTGGCTTTGGTTACGGTCATTCCCAGTCTTCCCTGTTATTTTACTGCTGAGAGTGTTTTCAGTTTCACTGTTTTGTACACTTCATCACAGCAATGATGTCTTTTATATTTATTTTGTTTCTTTGCATTAGCAGGAATCCTTTTCAAATGACTGATGGGCTTTTTTTTTTTTTTTTTATCAGGGTCTAGCGAGTCTCAATCCCTCATTTTGCTGATGGACCCCCTCGTTGTTGGCCAAGGGAAAGAACAATGAACCTGACAATGCTTTTGGCAATCCTATTCACTTCACTGTCCTCTTTTAAGGGATTTGCTATTTTCTTTTTCTTAAGAGTAAACTTTTTCCTTCTCTGCTGTTGTTTCGAGCGGAAAGTAAGAATGCTATCCCTTGTGAAGGAGATATGGCAGTACCAGATGTTGTCCAGTTTATTATCAATGATGGAAGTAACCCTCCTACCATTGTCAAGGAGGAAGGTGAGACTTTGTCCTCTCTTTCCTTTTCAAGTTGACTTTTCTTGAGTGTAAGCTAGCCCAGCTACCTGAGTTTTTCCACAGAAAAGAAGCAGCAGCAAAGCTAGTCTGTGTGCCCCACAACTGTGCAGTGCACACTATTGTTGCTTATAATGCTATAGTTTGTACATGTACAAATCACCCCTATAATCATGGGATCGATATTAATACGAGAGTTTGCGATTCTAACATGTGAAGAAGTTGTTGGTGCTTAGATGCACCCCGCACTACAGGGTTTCCAATTCCTTTTTTAGTTGCAATAACTTTGACCACCGGAGTTCAGTAGAATGAGCCTTCTGCTCCCCAACATCTGCAAATGAAGTTTTCTTTTGGTTAATTGCTCAACTTTGTAAATACAAATGTATGAGAAGAAGAATAACACTTGAGCCTTTCTTTTCTTTTCTCTTTTGTTGAAAATGACACTGAAGCTTTGATTGACTCGATTATTTGTAACTCTGTAATTTGAAAAAAGAACACAGATCATCCTGTGGCTTGTAAATAAAAATTGACAAGTATACCGTAAGCCCTAATGCTCTTTATTCTAAGAAGGGTGAAATTGTCCTTTTAGCGTTCATTTTGGAACCAGATTTTTTTTTTTCCTGCCAAAAAAAAAGCGCAAAATGATGTCTTTTATCCATCTATAGATGAGCAAAAATCTTGTTAGCAAGTCCTGCAATGCTACTTGTTAACAAGTTTGAAAAGTGTGCATTCTTTGCAGAGGACATATATGTAAAGAATGTGTTTCCTCCGTCCCCAAATAAGAGTCCTGTATTTCATTTTTTGTTATCCCTTAATAAGCCTCAATTTCAGAAACCTTCTTAAAAAATAAGCAGCTTATTTTATATTTTCAAACTCAAAAATAATATAAATAAATAAATAATTTAAAATTTTTTTGCATCGTATAAAAGATCTCATCGAGATCTTTCAAACAAGATTCATATTGTATATTTTTATATTCCAATACGTCCATAATTTTTAAGTTTGAAATTGTTTTTTTAAAAAATAAGGAGCTTTTCTTCTTAAAAGTTCGTACAACTATCATTTTGTCCTTTTAAGAATTTAACAGGAAAAGAGTCAATGTATAAAAGTGAAGGATAAATTTGGAAAGTGAGATAAAAGTTGACATGATAGGTGTAATGAATTAATGACGTCTCCTTAATAAGTTTGAATTACGAAGTTGAATACTTAAAAAGAGATGGAAAATACGGAAAATAATTTTTGCACTCCACTGTCTTATAAATGCAATCGAAATTTTGTTTTTTAGCGCTTGTATTGTGTGTAATCTTAAACACTATATATATATAAAAAATTTTGGAATCCATTTATAAAAGAAGTGGGGTGCAAAAATTATATTTTACATATTTACGCATACTGCTTACGTATATAGAACATATAGAACAAGCCTTACATTCCGTCACAGATTCAGATTCAAGATTCCTCACAGTCCTCAGAACTGGTCTCCTCAGGAAAATTTTTCAGTGCCGAGCGGTACTACGTGGTATACCCACCCCCGGCACCGAAAAATTTCTCCTCCTCTCTCTCTCTCTCTCTCCAAAAACAAAATCCAGTTCCGTTGAAAGCCCCGTTCTGTTCCCAACAATGGCGGCGACGATGAAAACAATCTCCGCCGCACTGAAACTCGTCGACGCGAAGAAAGAAAATCTCCGCAAAGCCTTCGAAGACCTCCAATCCCACTCCTCTCCTCTCTCCTCCACCTTCACCCTCACCTGGCCCGACCTCGACTCCTACTTCTCCTCCCTCCACTCCTCCCTCCTTCACAAGTTCCAAATCCTCCAATCCCAATCCCAACAACAACAACAACAACAATCCCAATTCCCGAACACCCCCAATCCCAAACCACCCCCAATTCCATCACAACTTCAAAACGCTAATAATCCACCCAATTCCCAAAGCCTAGGTGCTAAGGAAGGGTCGGAGGAGGCCGCGGTCTGGGTTCCGGCTCGGGCCGAGTTGGTATCGTTATGTGAGAAGATGGACGGGTTAGGGCTAAGGAAATACATACTGGAGAGGCCAAAGGAGAGAAACACAATAAAGGCTGAATTGGCGGATGCGTTGGGGCACGCACCGGACGCGGCGGCAATGGTGTTGGGAGCGATGGAAGGGTTCTACGGGGCGAATTCAGGGAAGGGGAGTAAGGATATCGAGTTGACCGCGATAAGGAGGAGCTGTGTGGTTTTGTTGGAGGGGTTGAGGAGGAGGGTGGGGGGCGAGATTGGGGGGGAAGTGAGGGAGAAGGCGAGGGGGTTGGCGGCGGAGTGGAAGGGGAAGATGAGTAGGGGTGGAGGGGAGAATGGGCTGGAAGGGTTTGGGTTTTTTTGTCTGGTTGCCGCGTATGGCGTGGCGGATGGGTTTGATGTGGGGGAACTGGTTGATTTGGGTGTAGAAGTGGCGAGGTTTAAGGAGGCTGTGGAGTTGTTTCGCATTATTGGTTTCGGTGATAAGATATCTGGTGAGGGTCCTGTATTTCATATCATTAGTTTAACCTATGATATTTTTTGGACCCATGACATGGTTTATTGTGCCTCTCCTCGTGTGAGAAGTTGAGTTTACAAATGCCTAATTGAATAGAATTATGGTATGTACTATCTAGAGTACAATAAGCTTTCGAGTTGTTTCGTGTGATTGGTTTTGGGATAAGATATCTGGTTATGGTCTTGTTATTCATACCTTTCAGTTAAATCTATGCATCTTTTGCCATTTATCTGCGTTTATATAGCATCTTTGGTCATTACTTTCTGTGGATGAGGGATTTGAGTTGAAGTCTGCTCAGCCAAACCCCTGACATGGTTTATTTGTGCCTCTCTTTTTGTGATAAGTTGAGTTCACGATTGGATGGAAGTATGGTATCTTGACTACACTTAAATCTTATAAAAAAATCTCGTCTACATTCAATCTTTTGACGTTTTTGGACACGGAGTGATGCAGTAACTTCACTTCTAATTTTGGACTCAATTCATCGCCCGTCTCTTGGAATTGCCTTGTTTTCGTTTTTTCTTGAGGTTCAGTGATACATAATTGCTGTTTCATGTCTGAGAGTTTGCCACGTGAAATGAGTGATTATCTAAAGATGATGTTATTTGGTGGTATTTAATGATGGTAATCATTTCCTTCTAATCTGCAACATTTTTCAAGGTCATGATTGTGCTTTTAGAGTTTAGATAAAGTAAGTACAGGTTGAGACGCCAAACTAGGAACTAATTTGAATCGTGAAAATGTCCACATTTTTAGCAACAAAACATTAAGTTGGTTTGGTTGATCATGGTACCTTGACACCTTGTGGTGGTTGATGGTAATTGGCAAGTCAAAACAAAAGTCTGCTTTTTATGTCCTAACATAGTCAACTTGATCAGTTCTTTCTTCTTCCTACACAATGGAGGTTTTGCTAGATTGGTCTTAGGGAGGGGTACTGTCCGTGTGGTTGATTCTTCCCTTTGTGATTTGAAGTCAATTTAATTGTTGAGGCTCTTTGTAGGTTTAATCATACTGAACTGAACCAATGTTCTTGCTGTAAGGTTATTTAGAACTCATCTTCTGTCTTTGCTTTTAGTTTAAGTTGTGATCTATTGTAGTAAATATTACGCAATGTTCTAAAAGTCACTCGGCATTCGTCGCTCGGTCGACTAGCTTCGATCTTCGAGACCTATTAATCGCTGATTAATCGGCTTGTAGCAATTAGTTGGGTTTTTATTTATTTATATATAAATACTCCCCAATGACAACTCTTATAAAAAATTGAACATTCATCTATCAATCCATCAACATCAATTGTTTTCCAAATATGACATAGAAATCTCTCATTTACAAAAAACTGTTAATATGATTATAACACTAGCTGGTACTGGGTATGGGCCATTCATTTATTAGTTACTTACCAATTATAATAACTTTATTTATATACACCAAACAATACTACACTTCGTGTTAAGATTTAATAAAAAATATTACGACACTTTGTTTCCAGAATCACTAACGTGTCAATATGGGTATGGGCTTTTCAAAAAAAAAAAAAAAAAACTAATGTTCAAGGTCAGTGGAGACGTGGAGTGAGGAGATCTCGAATTTGAGAGAGAGAGAGAGAGAGAGAGAGAGAGAGAGAGAGAGGCGATAGGTGACTTAGAGATATCGTGTTTTAGGGTTTCATAGAGATATGACAGGTGACTCCGAGATCGATCAATTGATGACTGGGTGTTGAATAAGCCCTAAAAATTGTGATTCGAAGCGCTTAAATTGGTATGAGTATATAACAGTTAAACCCCTTAATTTTCCAAAATTATAGATTTTACTCCTATTAATCGCCGAATAGCCGACTAATCGCCCATTAACCGATTAATTGACTAATTGCCGCTAGACACTGACCGACTAATCACCAGTTAATCGCCGACTAACTCCGATTAACCTCCTGACCTACTAATTCAACCAACTAGGCATTAATCTAATCGGTTAAGCCAAATTTCTGATTAATCGGCGATTAAATCCTTCTTTTAGAACACTGATATTACGCAGGGTGGGAATGTTGTTTTATTCAGGAGTGTCCTTATTTTGGGAAACAAACTGAACCAATGTTGTTGCTGTAAGGTTATTTAGAACTCACCTTCTATCTTTGCTTTTAGTTTAAGTTGCGATCTATTTTAGTAATATTACGCAGGGTGGGAATGCGGTTTTATTCAGGAGTGCCCTTATTTTCTGAAACTAAAATTTTGAAGTGCTCATATACGTGACGCTCCTCGTCAGCTCACCTGTTCTATTTGGCTTTTCGCAGACATTATTCTCAAACTTATTGGTCGGGGCAAACAACTTGTGGCAGCCAGATTTATTTTGGAATTTGAGCTTTCTGCCAAGTTCCCACCAGTACCACTCTTAGAAGAATACGTCAAGGAGTCCAAGCGGCTGGCTAAGAAAGTTCTCAAGGGTAAAAATAACACTCTTAAATCACAGGTAGTATGATATTTCTTTTTAGGACTATTGAAACACTTGTTTTCAACTTTAAAATCAAATGAGTATCTGTTTTTTTCCTTCTCTTTCTCCTATAGAAAGAGGCCTTCACAAAGGAAGCCAATACATATAAGTCGGTGATCAAACTCGTTGAGGACTATAAGCTTGGATCTGAGTTTCTGAATCTGAAGGAGAAGCTTATGAAACGCCTTGAGACAGTAGAGAAGCTGAAGTCGGACAGGAAACCCTACGCAGCAAGCCCTGCTTCTCAGACCCAGCAGCAGCCAAAGCCACAGAAACTGAGTGGAAGCAAGCGTCCTCGGAATACTGCACGAGCTCGTCCAACCGCAATTTCAATGAGTGTTGCTGCTACAAGTTCCACCGTTCCTGTATTTCAGCAGTCTCATCCACAGCCGGCAGGTTTGTTGCCACATCTTCCTCCTTACTCAGGCTCACCAGCTGGCCCATATGGCTTGGCAGGTTCTACTCCTGCCATTGCCTCCTATGCAGGCTCATCTGCTGCTGGCTTGTACGGGTCAACAGGAGCCCCTTTTGGTGACCCTGGGAACTTTATGCCTTCACAGACCCATGTGATGCCTTCGCAGACCCAAGTGATGCCTTCACAGACCCAGGCATACTCTTCTGAAGCACACATGACAACTGGTTATTATGATAGGCCAGTTGCCTATGGCAGTTATGCTTTTCCACCACAATATCATCAGCCTTACTATCCTCAGTAAGCCCTTGTACCATTCTTACTTTAGGGTAGTATTGGATGGTATCCTATAATTTGCCTGACTTGGCAGCACTAGTCATCATAAAGCATTTTTTGCTTATCTGATCACTATGAACGTTGCACAAGCTAGATTGGTTTTTTAAGATTTTTTGAAGTTTATGCATGGTCAGGGTAACATTGTTTCACCTGAACCATATAGATCCTTGTGGTTTGCAATTCAATGGTGAATTGTTTCATGTGAGCATATATGTAGGGTTTCAGAACTGGAACCACCAGGGGAAGGAACCTTTTCATTTTTTTCGGCTCCCAGTCCTAATGACTTGTTGAGTTTTTCATCTCATAAAATTCTTTTGCAACGAGTTAATTTTTGACTGTAACTATGTTAGGGCAACTACAATGGTAGTTGCTAAATTGGCCATGCGAAATCCATCTTTTGGCCTATTACAGTCTCAAATGTCATTATTTGGCATTCCTGCCCCAATGGTGTAAAAGCCATTTTTTTTAAGCGTAACCACCACTGCGGTATTCTTACTCCAATTGTGTGAGTTTGGTGACATAACTTTGGGAGTTTCGGTCAAATGAGTTACCTACTATCGGACTTTGGGTGATGTGCAACCAAGTGTTGCAAATTGTCCCATTTTTATGAAAGGTGAATGATTTTTACCTTCTGAGAATTTCCACAATTTTGTTTTGTCAAAACTAGTAGGGAAAATTCTTTAAGGAGAACATTCTACATAGCATTATTTTACAGAAGCTCTCTAGCTTGGACTATGAAATATTTATACAGCTATTAATGTGGCAATTTTGCTAAATCCTCCAGCTCAAGAACAATTGGTCGTGAGTGGAAAGGCCATCCAACCTCATATACTTGTTTGGAGGTACCGTTTAACCGAGGTGAGAAAAATTGTGTAAGTCCCTCCACATGCAACCCACACACAGTAAACATTAGACAGAGCGAAACAAAGTTAACATATGGTACAAAGGGTAATCAATCACTACGAAATAGGGAATCTTGTTTGAAAGCCTAGCTTTGATACTATTTGAAAGATCCAACTCAAAATTGGGGGCAGTTCCGGGGACACATTTTGACACAAATCTTGTGTGAAACCCATTTTGGAGTCTCACATAAATGATTGGAACTATTGGCCCTTACCGATCCAAATGAATTGATTTTTTTTACAGGAACTCTTAAAAACATTTTATTAAACACATTGAACAGCTCCAATTATTAGCGTGGGGCTCCAATCTTTTTTGTGTTAAATGTGTCAAAATAGGTGTCCCAAGAACCGCCCCTCTCAAAATCACTCCCTCTGTCCCCGTTTAACCGTCCTTTTTGGAGTTTGGGTCAGTTTTCAATTGCTTATATCTCGTAATGTATAATGCTTTATGTGATTTTGAAAACATTGTCTAATAGAACTAATTGAGCTCCATCAAATAAGGTCTATATTGCATATAAAATTTATTTTTGATTTAGAAATATCACTCCTTTTTATCTGGTTAGAATAGAACAAGTGACCGTTAAATGGGGACGGAGGGAGTAGTTGGCTAAAAATTGGCTTTGGAGCTTGGTTTGGAACAAGTTCTAACACCTCTCTGCACATGTGTGCTCACACTTGGGGAGATGAACATAAGATCCAAAACATAGGTGTCACAATAAAACAAAGTACACCTATGGTACGAAGGGGGGACCAATACAAATAGTTTCGAAAACCTCCATATCCTAGGTCTGATACTATGCTAAAATGTCCAACTCAAGAATACCCCTCACATGTGGAGCGGTAATTAGGAATCATGAAGCAAGGTGGACTTATGGCTCACAAAAGGAAATCAATTACCGGGACATCAAGGTTCTTGTCCCAGAACCTCCAAAAGTTTATGACTAGAGAGATTGTCTAGGCTCATATACTAGTTTTGGAGGTGAGGTGACAGCAAAATGATGTGGGATAAGCTCTAATACTACCTGGCACGTGCGACCCTTGGTTTGCACGTGGAGAGGTAAACAATGGAACTAGAACACAAGGATCACAATGAAAAAAAGTGCACTTATGACGAACTGCCGGACTTGGTGCAATGTTTAGCATGAAATTCTTTTTTTACAAAGGATACAGCAGTCTGTGGTAGAGGGAATTTTTGAGCTCTTGCCTAGTTTTAATGCGAAAAGGAATTTAGGATTGAATGCCATTACGCAATTTCTTTGTCGGCTTGACTATAAGTCTTATGTCCTCCTTGCAATGGCAGCCGGTTGAAGCTGCTCTTGAGTGTATGTTCTCCATCCCCTGAAGGGAGAGAACATCCACCCTAGACCAACCCCACTCTTCACCTTCGCTTCTTATGCTTCTTTCGAGAGCAACTGTGGTATTTGGAGTGACATTGGGCGCATCCAAACTTCTTTTCCCAGCTAGCCCAGGCTGCCCAGCTCTTCAAATGGGGATGTATTCACCACCACTTTTTAGACTGGAAGTACTATATGCATCTCCTTTCTTTTATTCGTAAATATTTCTTGGAAGAATTAGAATGAGGTAATACTATGGTAATAGGAAGCGAAAGCGGAAACAAAAAGGGATCTCCTTATGGCTTTCAGGAGAACAATGTGATTTGCTTGTAGCCGTGAATTTTATTTCTGGGACAATCTTTTTACGCATCCTTTATGGTTCCTGGCTAAGAAGCACGGATACGGGATACAGATACGATACGAAACGGATACACAAATACTTGATTTTTTCAAAAAGTAGGATACGATACATTGGGTATACATTAATATAAAAATAAAAAAATAAAATTCCATTATTGAATATAGAAAAAAACCTAAATTCAAAGGAGAGAGATGACGGTCGAGTATTGTTTAAAAAAACAATCTAAAATCAGATGAGAGAGAGAGACGATAGAGATATTTACATTACGCGTATATATATATCGGAAATTCTAATCGCAAGGACGATTTGCAGGGAATCACGCAAGGAAAAATGTGATTGGGTTCATTCTGGATCCCACAAAAATCTAGAAAAATATCCATAAATTTTTGAATATTATTTTATGGGATCCTGTAAAAAATCAGCTCCAACGGATATCGGTAAGTATTACTTTTGGATTCGTATGGACGAAACTGTTCAGTTCGCCCATATGAATCCAAAAGTAATACTTACCGATATCCGTTGCAGCTGATTTTTTACAGGACCCCATAAAATAATATTAAAAGATTTATGGATATTTTTCTAGATTTTTGTGGGACCCAGAATGAGCCCAAGCGCATTTTTCCTTGCGTAATTCCCTGCAACTCTTCCCTGCGAATAGCAGAGCTCGTGTATATATATATATACACACACACACACCTGTATATATACATATATACATACAGTTACCTCTCTCTGTGTGTGTGTGTGTATATATACACCTATATAGAGACGAGAGAGGAAGCAAGAGGGAGAGAAAGAAGAGAGGCGAGAGGCGAGAGAGAGAGGAGAGTGATGAGAGAGAGACTTACAGTTGTTGGTCCCATATATTTTAAGTAATAACATACTTACCCCCGGGCGTATCCGAAACGTATCCGAGCGTATCCGAAATGTATCGGGATACCAAAAAATAATTCTGAAAATCAGATACTCTTAAAAACGTATTTGACACGTATCCGGAGCGCATCCGTATCCGATACGTGATACGGAGTCCAAAATAGAGTATCCGTGCTTCATAGGTTCCTGGCGGAGCTTCATTATCATAGGAGATTACATTTGCATCCGATGCTAGTGTTATTTAAGAGGCCGTAGTTTGTTACTTGATTTACTCCATCTGTTTCTCAATATGCTCACTTGTGTTTACGGAATCCATGAATGTTCAAGGCATTTATGCTGCACTTAGATTGTCCCTCAATTGGCCAACATAGCAGAAATTACCTGAGTCAGGACTTCCAACTTCAACGGTTGGAAATCACAATGCTCAGATCTGAGGAAAGTAGTTGCCATATGTACAGTTCTGTGCTTGTAGGGTAGTTTTGCCTCTTGGTATTTTCCTTGGAAGACTATTGATACAATGAAGAAACTAGTTATTGCACCTCTAGATGATGAAACTAGTGATTGCAGCTCTAGATGATCAGGATTTGCATTGATGTTTTTGCTGTAAGCATATTGTTCCAACTAAGAGAGGTTAGTTGTTGTACGTTATGCCGTCTCTTCATACTTTGCAGTTCCGATAGCATTTCTAAAATCCATTTTGTGGGTTTTCGTCGAGATAGTGGTTGGTGATGTATTCTTGTACTTTTTTTGCCCCGTTCTGTAGAATCTGTATTTCTTTCCTACTTAGAGATTGGTGACCTTTTCTTGTATGTGGGAACTGCTAGCTTCCTAGCCCAATAATAATACTCCCAATCGAAAGTTCAGTTGTTCGGTTGTAGGCATTCAAGTTTTCATTTTCTGAACATGTTAAAACACGAGGGTCTATAGATTTTTCCCGATTGTCATAATGTGTAGGACTATCTACGGGCCATGCTGTGAAGGGGGGATGAAGTTCTGTATGGGTTGAAATAATCGTTTGATTTTAATAACTTTGATTCATTGCAATCAAAGTTATCATTAGGATGCTTTTGGCAGACATCATTATGTTGGACTCCCCTATAGTTCAACCAGTAATTCAATAAGGTTGAAATTTGGGGTGTTAAAAAGAATCTCACTTTTGGAAAATCCATGTGCTTTGTCTAAAGTTTGTTTGTTTGTTTGGGCACAATCTGTCGAGTTCATTGAAACAAGCAATGTGTGTTTTTTCCCCAAAAAATGGATAAAGAGAAGTGAAGATGAGTAGAGAGGTTTTTCCTTGTGAGGATACCATCAAACCGAAAAAAAATTCAGTGCTGGGTGGGTACCATGTGGTGCTCGCTCGGCACATTCGAACTGTCCATTGTGTTTTTGGAAGGTTTGGATTTGGAAAGAGAAAAAAAGAGAGGAAGTGTTTGGGGTGAGAGGAGAGAAAGGGTTTCAATCCGAGCTGTTCAAGAATGTATTGGACGGTCCGGATGTGTCTAGTGGGTACCACGTAGGATATACCCACCTGGCACTGAAAAATTTCTCAAACAAATTATAGAATTGTACCTCTCTTTAATTTTTCCTTTGCGTCTGATAGCACAACAAATTTGACATTTTTGGCTGTTCACGTTGTGTCGTCTTTCTTTTTTCAATTGACGATTAGAGTGCGGAAGGCCAACTAATTAAGGAATAAAGGCCAATTAATTCGGGACTAAAAATATGACCATTTACTACTGAAAACTTAAGTTAAGCAAGAACAAAGGCTCTTATTGACGGACGCGGAAACTCTGTAGTGCAGGGGTGTAGCACGCTACTGGGTCTCCGGTTTTCTTATGGACTGGTTCTAGTTCTAAGGAGAAATTGATAAATGTGAACAAGAATTAAAATCAAAATTTTCTTGATTATCTTGGTTGTCTGTTGGATTATTGCTGCACCTGTTGGAGTTCAATTGTTGATTTTCTTGTTCAAGTAAGAATGAGGATGAAAACAGAGATGAGTATACAACAAACAAAATATTAAGGCGAAGATTGATCCACGACTCCACGGGCTTGTGCACAATAAAACGATGCATTGCCAAGAGGCCTCTGACCGGTTGGCATCATAGTGCGCACTTGGGTGCCAAAAAAAAGATGTCAATAGTTCAACTACTCCTCCAAAGAGCTAATCTAACAATTCGAACAAGTCTAACCTTCATGGCCTCGCCTAAACGATGCATTGAACCCATAGAGGGCTGTCGAGTAGGATTATCTCAACAAATGAGAGGATTTTGCTTTTGAATTTGCATGCTCGACTAAAATTTTGTCAATTGCTAACTTTAAATTTTCAAATTTGATCGAGATGTGCGTAACTTGTTGGTACCTATAGATCAAAAGCCATCACCTCGCCCAAATCTAGGTCCTAAAATAGCATAGGTAGTATCCAATAAAAAAAGGGTAGGTAGAAATAGCAGAGGAAATAGAAGCCGCGGTAGGAGATCCATCATATCCAGATGCACATAGTAATCGAGTCAAGTTCAAACTCGAGTTTTAGGCTTATTTTTTGAATGAGCCAAGCTTGACACTCAAGAATTCGGCTTGGCTTGTAAAAGCTTAGCTCATTTGTACAGATTCGGCTCGTTTAAAAATGCTCATTAAGCAAATTAGCTAGGCTTGGCTCCTTAAATAAGGGCTCGGCTGGTTTGAAAACGAGCTAAACTTGAGCTTGATTTTTGGCTCTTTTAGTAAATAAGCAAAAATCAAAGGCTATATAAAACTTGGTTTGGCTCGTTTGCATTCCTATATTCATGAATATCAAAACATAAACAAGTACTACAACAAAAACAAAATTAAGTACTGCTTCCTGCTACAAAACAAAACAGAGAGAGAGAGAGAGAGAGAGAGAGAGAGAGAGAGAAGAAAATGACAAGCCAGTGACACCCAGACGCCATTGGCCATTGCACTACAAGTCAAAATGCGCGCCACTTTCTCTCTCAGACTCACTCTCTCTCTCGCTCTCTCTCTCTGTCTCTCGTACTAGCTCTCTGTCTCTCTGTCTCTCTCTCTGTCTCTCTCTCTCTCTCAAACTAGTAGGAGTACAAAACAAAACAATTTCTCCAATTACCAGAAGACGCAACCCAAAAAAAGCTCGCACAAATCGCCGCCTACCGATATTGGCCAATCTATCCCTCCACCTCCCTCTCTACTCTCTCTCTCCATTCTCTCTAAAAATGGACTTCCCTCACTCTCTCACCTCTCCACCTGAATACCACCGCACCACACCTTCGGAGCTTCCACTCCGCAGCTCCACTGCTGATAAAACTCACCTCACCGATGCGACTGGAGTTTTCTCTGGCGGCGGATCGAGCTCTGCCAAGTACAAGCTCTTCTCGCCGGCGAAGCTTCCCATTTCGAGATCCCCGTGCATCACGATCCCCCCTGGTCTCAGTCCGTCGTCGTTTCTCGAGTCCCCTATTCTCCTCTCCAACCTCAAGGTTATTAGGTCTTCTCTCTCTCTCTCTCTCTCTCTCTCTCTCTCTCTATAGTGCTGGTAGTAGTAATTTCAGTTGCTTTTATTAGTCGCAGATTCGAATTGGTGCACAGATTTCTATTACGCCCTGTTTGGTTGCTTACAAATGTAAATTTGGAATTAAATTCAATGACATGGAGCACCACCGAATGGTGTCTGGCTCCTCCATCACCACACATTGTGTGGGGTACATGATTAAGTGTATGGGTTCCATTACGATGATAGGGTGGTGAAGATGCTGGGACCACGTGACGGGGAATGAGGGGTCTGTAGAGCGCTATCCTGCAGTGCACCCTAAGTGAGCATCTGGACAGTCCGTTTTCAAAATTGACGGTTTAAATATGTTCGTTAACTTTGAAATTTAATTCTGACTGGCAAGAGAGTTTTAGCAAATCTGACCGGCAAGAGTGTTTCGGCGAATCTGAACCATCGATGGCATAAACGGACGGTTCAGATGTGCAATACAGGATGCTGCACTATAGGACCCCACCTCAATAATCTCTCATGTGTTTGGCTAAAATTATTTGTGTTATAGACAATCGTTATTTTATAGGAGTACTTTTGGCTAAAATTATTTTTTTGCTTAATTTTTTGTCAAAATTTTTGGGATCAATTACTCGTTTCAAAGAGAGAAAAAGAAAAACATAAAAATATGACCCAAAATTGAAAAGAGAACAGACAATTTCAAACCTTTTTCTTCAACAATTTTTTACTTTCCATTGTAATTTTTTCGTAATTTTTAGACTATACTCGATCAATAATCGAATGGTTTACGGAGTATTAACTTTCTCGAAACACGCCACGTTTTTGTTGGGCTAACGACAAATGATCATAGAATATTGGGTACCTTTCTATTCATCCTCCAGTAGCTCAGCAATCAAACAGAGGGTGTGGTTACATCACAGTAGCTTTAGCAGAGAATTTGTTGGCATTGGGTGATGCGATGCGAGGTTTTTGTCCGTTGAGAAAAAAAGGACGTTCTTTATGTAAAGTACGGTTCGAGATTCCGATAATAAGTTGGGTTCTTTTCACCACTGCCCAATTCCTTGAGCTGTTTGTTTTTATTTGGTTTCTCATGTGATCTATTTGCCATAATGTCACGTATGGTGGGACCAATAGATTCTTATGCTCGCATTGTGGTATTCTGTATCGGCTTTGTCATGGAATTAGGCACAAATAGCTTGTTCTAGAATACAGTCTTGCTGCCAATATGTCGAGCAATTACTTGTTTTTTTCGCAGCGTGGATCGTTCTTTTTTTTCCTTTTGGTCTTTTGGGGGTATGGTTAAATGTTTTGATGTGACATGTGAGGCGAAAAATTAAAATAAAGAAAAGAATCCACTTTGTTGATGACTTTCACTATCATGTTGTTTAAATAACTCCACTTAATGTGCACTCAATCTCGTATAAAATCAAACGGAGAATGTTGTTTAGCTATGCGTATTGGTTAACGCAATCTGGTCTTGCTGGAATACAGCTTATGCCTTCTTCGACAACCGTCAACCATCAATTCTATCCAGAGTAAATCAGTGCCTTTTTCTTGTATTCTCTCCTGTTGTGTTTGATCTGGTGACTAAACAGTGGCATATGAACTTCTGAATCCTGCAGGCAGAGCCTTCTCCAACTACAGGTTCATTTTTGAACCCTCAATACATGTATCGTTCCGGTGGCATCAGTGGTTCCTCATTTATTGCAAATTGCTCCAATGGTGATACTGCTGATGGAAGAAAAATTGGCGCTTTTGAGTTTATACCCCAAACTAGATCTGATTCTGTTTCTGGACTACAATCAGTGGCACCTATGGTAATGCCCTAGTGAACTGCTGTATCACGTAGCTAGTTTACTATTTTTTTCCCTGCTGAAAAATTCGTACCACTTGAGAGTTCTATTTCATCCGACATACTGAGACATGGACATAATAGTTTGTTCAAGCCCGAGTCAATTAACAGCATATAATTTAAGTGATATTCCTGTAGCTGAGAGCTACCCACCCTTTTTCCCTGCTCGAACAGTCTTTATCCGAGACACAGTGTTACTAGCAGGCATTTGTTATGGTCTAAAATTATGTACCTTTTGCTTAGTACAAGTCATTAATTCTGGATTACATAGTTTGTCAGTTTATCTGTTATCTGTCACAGCTTACGCCTACGGCTACGTCGACTATTGCTGCATTTTTGTGGGTAGCGCTCAGCTACAGGATATTCTGTAGGATGGAGTTAAACAAGGGAACTTGTAAACCACATTTTTTATGCTAAAGAAATATCTTGAACAATTATAATAGATTTCAATTTGATGGTATGTTCGACAATTCTAGAACTGATTTTGGGCAAGGTTAATGCTTTTGCATTTCTTGAGAAGATCTCTACAGGTATGAACCACCAGAAAAGTGAACAATATGAATGCGCTCAGGCTCAATCCCAGTCTCAATTATTTGCATCATTCCATAATGCCAAAAGTGAGATGGCATCTTCCTCGAAAGAGATAAATCTACCTGCACCTGTTCCTATGTTTGCTTCAAGAGCTTCTGTACCTGCTAAGGTTGATTGTGATGAATTCAGCGAGGACAATACTGAGGTTCAAAAATCTCAACCCGAGCAAAAAGATATTGGGCCTTCTGTCACTGCTGAAAAGTCATCTGATGACGGATATAACTGGCGGAAATACGGGCAGAAACTTGTGAAAGGAAGTGAATTTCCGCGAAGCTATTACAAATGCACGCATCCTAACTGTGAGGTCAAAAAGATTTTTGAACGCTCTCATGAGGGACACATAACAGAGATTGTGTACAAGGGCACACACAATCATCCTAAACCTCAGCCTTCCCGTCGAGTTAGCGCTGGTTCTATTCTTTCCATCCAAGAGAAAAATGATACGTTTCCATCTTTGACCACTCAAGAAGGTAAATGAAGAAACTTTTCTATGATTCCCCTTGTGAAAATAATTGTGTTTATAAGTGATTTCTTCTTCTTGTTCTTTCTTGAAGACAAATCTGCCATAAATGCCCAGATATCTCAGAACACTGACCCAAATGGCAATGACGAGCTATCTCCTCGTGGAACAAATGATGATAGTGTAGAGGGTGCAGTTCCTCAGTTGAACGGAACTAATGATGGTGATGAAGATGACCCTTTCTCAAAGCGGAGGTGTTGTAGTTCAACATGCCTTGGATTTTTCAATCTTGTAGCTGTCTGACTTGTGTCCAGACTTCGTCTGCTCACTTCAAACTAACTGTTGGAAAAATGGTTGCAGGAAGCTAGACAATGGTGCTATAGATGTCATGCAAGTTAAGCCTATTCGCGAACCACGTGTTGTGGTTCAAACAATGAGTGAAGTTGATATACTGGATGATGGGTATCGATGGCGTAAATATGGGCAGAAAGTGGTGAGGGGCAATCCTAATCCGAGGTATGTCTCTGTTTTCTCACTAGCTTAAAGTTTACAGGGAATGTTTAATCTTTAGCTCAGGCGTGGTTATCGTGGAAAATTGATTATCTGTAATGTGTCAATATGAAAGCATGGAGAAAACACGTGCTTCAGAATTGTTGCTTCTTCTTCTTCTTTTTTTGTGTGTTTGGACAAATCTGTTTACGGAATCGGAGAATGTGAAAAACAGAAAGCCTACATGTTGGATCGAGATTAGATAAGTTATATTAGTTGGATGCATTTTGATACAAGTTTATTTTCCGGGATATTCTTTGAAAATGGGAGCTACTTTGTCACGTTCTGCGAAGTACAATATGTAGGATGAGAAGAGAGAAACATCATTTTCAGCTGTCTAGTTCTGAGAAAACCCTATAGGAGTAAGCTTTATGTAGGTAGCAAGTACTGTAGTGAATACTACTCCGTGCTCCTTTTCTCAACAAATTGTTTTCTTTTGAAATCTTCCGGAAATGAGTGCAAATAATGTGACCGACTACTATTAATTTTTTCCATCCAGTTGCCACGATAATAGTTTGATGATGACTATTTAGTTTGCCCCGCTTATCAAGTACTTGGATAGGTTGGCAAACAAGAACATCCTTTGACAATTTCCAATTCTCAAATATTTTACGTATATTTTCGCATCTTCTACAGGAGTTATTACAAGTGCACAAATGCTGGATGCCAAGTTAGGAAACATGTGGAAAGGGCATCCCACGATCCAAAAGCTGTTATAACTACGTATGAGGGAAAACACAATCATGATGTACCGACTGCAAAGGCTAGTACCCATGAAATGGCAGGACCTGCAACTATGAATGGAACGTCAAGGGTTAGATCACAAGAGAGTGATTCGATTAGTCTTGGTCTTGGAGTTGGGATTAGCTCTGTCGCTGAAAACAGATCCAATGTTAGATCACAAGAGAGTGATTCGATCAGTCTTGGTCTTGGAGTTGGGATTATCTCTGTCGCTGAAAACAGATCCAATGAAACGCAACAAATACTGGATGCTGAACGCCTGCAAAACCAAGGCAACAGTGTCAGCTCCAGTTTTTTGTTTGTTCCAGTGAATCTGGTTTCCTCATACTATGATGCTGTAAATGGTGGCGGATACGGTGGATCTAGAGAGACTCCGCCTTTAAACCATTCTTCTAACCCGTATCAACAAAACATAGAACGGATACTTTTGGACCCATAAATAATTGTTTCTTAAAGTGAAGGCATAATAATATGGAATGCAGTGATTTTCTCTCTCCTTGGTAAGCGGCAAATATCAACTCTCTACTGCTACTCTGTTGTATCGTTAATCTGCTTCATTTATCTTCTTTTTATGCCCAAGTGCTGCTTGTACCCCATCCTCTATGTAGGGATCCTCGTTTTCCTGTAATCATTGTCGAATAGCTTTTAATCCACTAGGTATTACTGATGGATGGAGATGACGGGCGGGTCTTCTGGCAGTCATTCCAGCAATACTCAGGACTTCCCTTAGCTCGGTCTTTTTGGTTAGCTTTGTTTTACCACGCTTGAAAAAAGGGCGTTAAGGGGACATGATCCCGTGGACAACAGGCAGCGGACATTAATTTCTCTTACGTCCGCTTCTGTACACTATGCAGTTAGAACAGGGCGCAAATTCTGACCAACAGTCATATTGTAGTAACTCTTAGTAAGTTAGCAGTGCTTGAAATGGAAGGTACGTACTTGCGGGGAAAACAAATTTACATGTATTGTAGTATTTGACCGATAATTTGGACGACATGTATAACTACAGTGCGAGTTACAGAGCTTTGCATTTTCCCAAGCCTCGTCTCTTCACAAAAACCATGGAACTCATGTACTATTTGATTGAATTATTACGGAGCCTGTAATGTTGGCTTGGATCCAGTGGAGCCTGAGTTATGATTCTTTTTTTGATAAACAAAAAGGGTAGTGCGATGTCGGCACCTTAGACCATAGGGTCAAGCTGTGGAATGTTTGATTCGAGCCATAACTACTATCCGTGAGGACAGGCCGTCACCACAGCACCACCTAGGTGCACAGCTGGCATAGAGCCCTCCACGCGACCCTCCAGCCCATATAAGTTGTTTTGCCACTGGGCTCGACCAGTGCACAAAATAGGCATCAAGCTTATCAATGCCAACTCTAATTGGTGCAGAATTACTTTAGCTAGTGCAGAATGTCGATCATCCATTAGAAACAATGATTTGCGATGATTCGGTAAATCTAGTGTTCACGACAAATTAAAATTGATTGCACTTAATTGGTGGGCACGTACACAGGTTGAAAACATATCTCATAAACATTATTAATGAACTTATATTGTGTCCCAATGTCAAATTCAACTAACAATTAACAACAGTTTTTCATTAAAGTTCACTCATTGTCAACCATCATTTCATGATCTCAACCGAGCAAAGCTTAACATATGCTTCCTGTAGGTTGAAAAACACTTATCAACACAGTTATACTCCCCCACAAACCAAGCCTAGGCCAAAAACCTGTTAATTCATTTGAGGCAACACTACAAACCATACTACGATAGTTCTTCCTTGCAACAGTGACCACCAACAGTATTAGCTAAAGTTTTTGAATTAATCAATCCGTTTCATTTTTTCCCCTTAAAAATCACTTCATACATTTTAGAAGCCGTGCAAGTAGATAGAGAATGCCAAAATGTGAAACTCTTCGTATAAGCTTAAGCTACCTATAGTTCATGGATCTATATGAATTGAGTCACAACAGCCCACCACATTCCATTCTGCCTCGTGCAGATGGTTTCGGCAGTCAAAATGCCATGGATTGGTTATGGAATTATCCCAATCCATCTTAATGTCAAAAGTCTCCTCAAACAGCTAGCTTAGCAATCTGCCCCCAACCAATGACCTTGCATGTCCCTACACTAGATCCCCCTATTCTTCATCTATTTCACAACCACACGACACAACAAAAGAAAACAATTCTTCTACACAGTGTCAAGATTCAATGAAGATTTAATGTCTTCTTTCTCTGCCCATTCAACTCAATCCAAGGTATTGAATTGCCATTTCATCTATCCTTTCCTGAAATCTGATTTTGCTCATAAGTTTTGGAAGAAGTCCATGGCTTATAAAAATCTTGTGACTGTCTAACTTGTATAAGCTGACATGATCTAAGCATAAATGCTTGCCACGTAGTTCTCAATTCTTCCCACTTGCTGGGTGGACAATCTACCTTAAGCTAGGAGCCTCTTCTTCATCTTCCCAGCTCCCCGAAAACATCAATGTGAAAATATTTGACTAGTAGGCATCCATATAAACTTGATACCCACTATCGAAACTTCAAAAGAAATGGGATGACAAAACATGAGGGAAATCACTAAAAAGGGAGTAGGGATTAAAGTACCCAGTCAAAATGATAAAAGGTACAAGGATAGTGATGTAAGTCAATCAACATTACTATCAAACAGTTTGAACATATCCAAACAAGACAGGCAACAGAGCAAAATGAACAATATCTGAGAACTGATAGTTTGTCCCATGATTATTGATAAATCAACTAATGCCTTGTACAGAAATCAACATACCCAACTGCTGTCTTTTGTTTTTCTCAACCCAATGTAAACCATAACCTGTTATGTTTCTATTTCTTGTACCGAGCTACCTCTCCCTCGTTGGGAAAGAAACCCATGAGCCTCCCAGCCGAGTTCTGGTAAGCGTACATGAAACCCCCCAATAGCCCGATCAACCCCCCAGTCACCATTGAAGGACCCCGAATATTTGGTTTAATTCCTACAGATCAATCACACCATTTGATTACATAAAAAGAACAACATAGTTATAGAATTCCAAAACTCAATATTCCGTTAACAAGAGTATTTGAACAATATAGTGGAGAACACTGCAAAATTTGAGAAATGCCAGTAACACGCCAATTCGCGCAACTATTTATACACCCTCTTTCACAAGTGATGAGAGACCCCATCACCTGGAACCCGACAAGACATGTAGGAGAGTATGTATGAATGCACAAATAATGAGTTACTAGCAGTGGCAAAAAATTCAGAAGAAAGAGGAGTAGATATAAACACAATCTGATACAACCAAAACAGCAAAAAACCCTTCTTGGGCTACAGAAGGAATGTGTAAAGGACCCATTTGGCTCCCCATTTGCTTATTGGTTGAAAATAAGCAATCATCAATCTTTCTCCCTGCTTATTGCTCATTGATTCAATCCATGCCAAACAAAAGCAAAAAGTAAATGCAGCCGGATTTTTTTAAACTATCTAATTGCTTATTCATAACAAATTGTCAAATATAACAAGGCGCCAGCATCTCCAGCCATACATTTTCTTTTTTCACTTAAAACTAAAATTTTGAGTAAAAACACCTCAAAATAAACTCCACCCCTTGACTCAAACTTCTATCAAAATGAGTTTTACTCTAATCAAGGAAGACTCAAATTTTAGAAGTCTATTTTATGCCACTCAAAATAACAACTATGCCATTAATGAAGCTTCCGCCCAAATATATGCTTTGATTTGGGTTTTTCCAGTGTGATCCATCCAGTTATCATGAATCGTCAGAGCAACGAGCAAAGCCCCAATTTTTGTGTGTTTGTTCATTCCCAGAGCCAGAAGGCTCCACTACTCTAAGGGGTTTTCTGCTGACGTCGGATGTTTTCAACTTAGCGGGTTATTTGCTCAAATTTTTGCCTCGCGTCGCCCACCCTTGCAAAACAAAGGCTTGATAAGAAGACGTGGGCTTAGCACCCTGTGTGGCTGTGTGCAGTCGATGCGTGTGCTATCATTTTCCTTATTTATCACCTCACTAAATTCTTATATAATTATTATCATGTAGCATTTTCTAATCAGGATGCTTCATATCAAATGAAGCTTACTCAAATTCAAGTAAAATTACAGGTAAAGTCTGGAGATGCTCTCAAGAAATTAACCCAACCGACCCTAACTCTGGGTATGTCCCGTTTTGGTCGATGGGTTTTTTTCCATTCGTGTAATCGTTTCCACCAAACATAGATCACTCTCTAACACGTACAAGTATAAATCACGTATACATATCAATACATAAGTATATACAAGTATGAGGACGGATAGGGGGTACCAGAGAGGTAGCCGACGGTGACGGAAACGCCGGTGATGGTGGAGAGGCGGAGGTAATCTAGGGTGTTGAAGTTGGCCACCGTCTTTGTGAATGGAGGGTTCCGATCTATTACTGGGTACTCTGGCTTTGCCGATGCTGTGATGTCTGTGTTCATCTTTCCTCCTCCTGTTCTTCTTCGACGATCTTCCTCCTTCAACTGATCACTGTGTAAAGGAAAGTGAAAAATAGAGTATTATCGGATTGGGTCAATGGAGATGTTTATGGGCCTTCAGTTTTTTGGACCGGGTCATATGGGCCGCCGGCCCTTTGATGAGAACTGGTTTGGGAGATCCCATTTGGGAAAATGCCGGCTAAGTATGTGTTTCAATAATTAATACAGTACATGCTAATGACATTTACAGTATTAACAAATATTTTTAACTTGTCTTTGGTGGGTATTAATTATCAAAACACGTCATGGACAGTTATTTTCCATCACATTTTGGAGAAAAATGAAGCCCACCATGATCGTTGTTTGATATCGGGTCAAAGGTTTTGCTTGCATATCTCATTCACTAGTTAAGGAAACTTTCTTTCTTTTTTTCTAAAGAAAAGTAAAAACTTTATTGATAAAATGAATTATAAACTACCGTGCACATCTAATACAATTGGAAAAAAGACTATAATAATACTATCACCACACACATTCACAATTAGGATGCCCCACACACACTAGAATATATGTGCAAGTGTTTGTGTGATTGAGTGTGATTTTATAATTATTAAAAAGACTAATTGCACACGTGAACGATGAATGATACAATTAAATTAAATTAAATTAAATGAATTATACTTCTGGTGATAAATTCATGTGTCTCGGCACAAACGTTTTTGACACAAAATACAGTGACGAAAGATGAGAGAGAAGAAAACCGGATGAACGTCCGGATAACGATACCCGTGTCTGTCAGCAGAAATATTTTTCCCGATTGAGAGAGGGTTTTAGGGTATATTCCGATTTTCTCTCTTTCTCCTCCTCTCTAGAAAAAGTGATGGCAGTTTTCTCAGTAGTCGTCCACTCCTTCATCAGTTCCTCTCGCTCTTCACGTGTTCACCACGACCTCAACCCATCCCTCTTCAATTCTGGGTTTATTGGCAGAAGAAACAAAACCACTACAAAGAGGCTCTTTGTTGCGTCTTCTTCGCATTCCAACCTCAAACTTATCAAGTCCAATCGCAGGTCACCGTACGATAGCGACGACGACTACGACGACGAATACGGTGACGACGACGGCGGTTGGGATGATGACAGTGACGACGATGAATTGTTTTCCGAGGTTATTTTCTATTTCCCTTGTTTTTCTGGTGTTATTTATTTAGATTCTTGGAGCTCTGCTTGTAAATTTACTAAATACGGGAAAAAAATAAAGATTAAAACAACGGTGGTGGAGCTTATTCAAGACTGGTACGGGGCTAGAGTGTGTAGAAGAAGACGGAAGCTTTGGAGGTTGATTCTATTGTGCTTTGTTGTGGACTTGGCTCATTTGGTGAGAGAGGAATCGTAGTTACTTAAAAATTTAGAGTCTTTTCCTTTTTGGTTTGTTTTAGTTAGAAGTCGATAGTGTAAATTGATAAATTCCTATGTTACTTCTTTTGGCTTTTAGAGCGGTGTATGGGCTCTGCTTATTGATTCGTCTCTTTTTGGTATTGTCGGTTTTTTGGCCTTTTGTTCTTCGCTTGCTTTCTTTTGTATATGGGTGGCATGCCCTTGATGCCTTGTCAATAAATTTGTTACTTGTCAAAAATGATTTCAATGGGCATTCTTAGTACTTGCAGAAGTGAGTGGAAACCCATGAAGTTGTTACAAAGAAGCTAGTTCTCAGTTCCCACAACAGTAATTTGGAAAGTAGTGCGAAGATTGGTCTCTACAGTCTACGATTGTTTGGATTTTGCTAGCACAATGTTGTTCAATACTTGTGTTCTCTGTTTCCCGATTGAATTTTTTCAATGGTGAGTTTCCTCTTTCTTTCATCTCAAAAGTGGCAGATATGCAGGCCAGAATAAGTTTTATGTTGGCTTATCTTAGTGTAAGCGTCATCTTATGTACACCCGCAAGTACTGCTTTGAGTTGAAGTTCTTGCTTCGGTACCTTTTGCCTCGTTTTTGTGCTCAATTTTTCTCTGGAGAGTTCTTCATTTTAAAATACTCATTGAGAACTGGGTTTGCATGCTGATATCAGTGACCTATAACTGTTTTCTATTTTTTTCGTCGACCCTGGCAAGATATTTGCTCACGAGTCAGCTCAGAAATTGTTTACCTTCTGTAGCAGGCTAACAGCAGTAGCTCAGCTCAGCGTAGGCTAACTTAGGCCGGCTCTGCTTTCTTTGAATTATCCAATGAAGTTAATTAGTGGTGGGTATAGATAGAGTTACTTGGAGGAAGTTGTAACAAATCTGAGTGTACTCTTCATCATTGCTCTATATAAAGAGCTGCTGTATTCTCATTTTGTTACTAATTCAGTTAGATCAAATGGAAAATAGAATTTCTCCAGCCTTTTGATTTGAGGGTCTATCTCCAGGATGAACTTGAAGAAAAGGAATCATCGGATGGTCAGAGACGGAGAATCAAGTCACAAGATCCAACCAGCAAGAGTCAAGGTATGATTTGAAGCTGGAATACATTTATTCAGAGAGAGGTTAAAGCAAATACATATCTATTTGTGCAGGCATCAACAGAAATAGAGCCAGTTTTAATGATACGTCAAACAAATCTAAGGAAGTTGGCTCCTTTGGTGCAAAAGGAGGAGGAAAGGTGCTATATTTACAAAGTCAGTTGTCTACTCTTACTACAAATGGTAATGAATGAACTTTTTAATCTGGTTGCAGCCGAAGGTTGAGAGCTCTACAAGGAACAGATTTCACCACCTTGCAGAAGAACTGGATTTAGATGAGAAATCATTTCCTCTTCTTGATTACCTGAGCACTTTTGGACTTAAGAACTCGCACTTTATCCAAATGTACGATAGGCACATGCCTTCCCTTCAGATTAATGTGGGTTCTGCACAGGAAAGGTTGGAGTTCTTGTTTAGTGTTGGTGTCAAACATAAAGACGTCAGAAAGATACTTATGAGGCAGCCACAAATCTTAGAGTACACCATGGATAATAAACTGAAACCTCACGTTGCTTTTTTGGTGAGTTTGGGCATTCCAGATTCCAGAATAGGGCAAATAATCACTGCTACTCCGTCTCTATTTTCTTATAGTCTGGAGAATTCATTAAAACCAACTGTGAGGTACTTGCTTGAAGAGGTTGGTATTAAGAAGAGTGATCTAAGTAAAGTTGTGCAGCTGAGCCCTCAAATCCTGGTTCAGCGGATTGATAGTTCGTGGACCAGTCGTTGCAATTTTCTTAGAAAGGAATTGGGAGCACCCAGAGATAGTATAGTGAAGATGGTCAGAAAACATCCTCAACTACTTCACTACAGCATTGAGGATGGTTTGCTGCCTAGAATTAATTTTCTAAGGAGTATTGGGATGCGTAACCCTGAAATCTTGAAAGTATTGACTAGCCTCACACAGGTCACTTCCCTCTATTCACTTGGTATTTCTGAAATCATTTGCCTACCTTGGTTCAATAATCGTTCATTACTTCGTTTCCTTTGATTTAATGATACTTCTCCAGTTCCTTGTTATTGAATTTTCTAGGTTTTTTAAGTTTCCTGTTTTATGGTGACATCTATTATATATTTATGTATATTTTGTGTGTACTATGTTTCGATGGAGAGGAGAGAGCATGGATGTTATCTTGTGTTTTTTATCTGTATCATGCAACTTTTGATTGGTTTGACAATATGTGCAGGTATTCTCCCTGTCACTGGAGGGAAATCTGAAGCCGAAGTACATATACTTGATCAATGAGCTTCGGAACGAGGTGCAAATATTGGCGAAATATCCTATGTACCTAAGCTTGTCTCTAAACCAGAGAATTCGTCCCCGCCATAGGTTTTTAGTTTCCCTAAAGAAAGCTCCAAGGGGGCCATTTCCTCTGAGTTCATTTGTTCCGTCTGATGAAAGCTTTTGTCAGCAGTGGGCAGGCACTACCGTAGATAAATATTTGGCTTTTCGTCAGGATTTACTTCTCAAACAGATTGCAAAGAAACACGAACGCAAGTGATGGCACGTTCACATCAAGTTTGTTAGGAGCTTGTCAATTTGGGTATTGGAAGAGCAGAATGGTCTCTCCAACAACCTAAGCAACTATGTTTTATCTTCTTGGAATCAGAAGGAGTATATACGTCGGGGGTCTGGGATCCCTCTAGCACCAGGTAAGCAAGCTTATGGTTTGCTGTAAATTTCCAAAAAAATTGCGTTTACGTGGTTTCTTGTTTAAATAATGCACAAACACAATGTAACTCCAGGTTTACTTCTTCATTGATGTGATAGTGATCTCGAATATAAAGAACTATGACCCGGTTGAGTGTTTTTCTACTGTGGGCACATATATTCGTTCTCTCTTAGTGTGAAGCAAGAAGATTCTTCATTTAAATTCAGGTGGTTAGAAACAGCAAACATCTCCAAGTTACTGAAGATTATACTTTTAAGGTTTGTTCTTACTCAATGACTTGAAAGTAAACAAGACAACCCATTTCTCTTATGGAAACGATTTAATGATGTAGCTGAAGGGCAATATCCTTGCTGAAAGACAGCTGGATGCTCAACACACACCGTAGTAAAGAAAAGTTTGGTTTTGTCAATATATTGCCAAATGTTATGTCCGTCTACTGTCTCCCACGCCCGTGCCCCCATCAACGGGGATTACATGGGTACTATTATTGTTGTGTTGCATCCCTGATTTGATGGCAGCCTTATAGATCTACACAAACGGATATTTAGATATATTATTGAAAAGCTTTAGTGATATTCCGAAGTACCCAAAAAAAAAAAAAGCTTTAGTGATATTTACTTATGAGGGCATGATGTTCGAGGGTAAGAATGTTGTTAATAGGCCATCTCCTTCTGATCTTCAATTTGAGATGGTGGTTATGCGTCTTACAATGTCTACCTATCCAATTGCAGGTTTTGTGTTTGAACTGCTGTCAGACGGTATAGTTTTGAAGAAGCGATGATTGACTTGTTGGAATCTTCTTTGGTTAATGAGTACTTCCATCTTATTTCCCTTCCTTCCCTGATACTCTTTATATTTCATACCATATCTTATGGTACATAACTGAGGCCTTTTTTGGCAATTCCTTTGGTGCCTTAAAACTGGCACTGGAAAGAGAGTAATTAGAATTTTTTGGATTAGTTTTGCTTTGTTTCAGTTTGTATACACACAATAGAGATGTTGATTCAAGTTTTGCTGGTATTATAGTATGTGATACGTAGGATTCTAGTCCGCCAAATTTGTGCAATCCCAAAAGTGGCAATTTTTTAGTTGCAATTTCATCTTCTTTGAAAGCACTGTTTTGTTTCCAAAGACTGGTCAATATGTTGAATGGCTGTTTACTTTCATAATCGTGACCGATTGTGATGACCCCCGACACTATCCTTTCGGGAGTTTGCATTTAGGATATGAAGTATATAAACCTATGTAGGAGTAATGATTCCAAATGGCTGTCGGGTGCTGGCGCTTGTCGGCCCATGTACTTGAAATTTACATGTGTATTGTGAATATAGAAGAAGGAACTTTGAGCAGTAACGGTCTTGACCTGGTTGCAGATGCCTTTGTTGCTTCTATCTTTGCATAGAGTTGTCAGCGGATTTGTAGTTTTTGGAATTAAGCACATTCATAGGTTTTTTCAACTTAAATTTCATTCCCAATCTTGTGTTGTATACGTAGCAGTTGAGAAGCTGGGGATGCTGCCAAGCACCCTCTTGCCAATCAAGGTGCCGAGCGGCATCTGGCTGTTCATCTCGGCACGGACCGTTCAGATTGAATCTAAGCGCATACAGATCTGAATCATTTATTGCTCGGTCAAGATACGAGCCGTCGATTTGCGTGCATTTATTCTCTTGCTAAGAAAGGGAACAACCTTTTGATAGGGACATAAGATCTGCCTATGCCTTTTTTACGACTTACAAATTATGTGATCCAATTTGGTAGCGGCCTGTGTTTTTTTTTAATGGTAATACGAGGTGTCTCAGGCTAGTTTACGTGCACCTCGGACTAATCCCTATAGCCTCTCCCACAGCCGTTTCAGACGTTTACGCATGAGGGTGTGATGGCCTCAAAAATTGCCAGCAAGAAGAATCGAACCTCTTATGAGGATGAACCCTTTATAGTCTCAAGCTAAGACCACTAGACTATCCCCGGGGGTTTTGTGGCATGTTACTACTAAGATTTTTTCTCATTGGATTTTTTATGATAAAAGGTGTTGACTGTAATAAGAAAGTCTGCCATGAAATTGAAGTGTCTATTTGGGATGTGGGGGAGATGTAATCAAGAGGGTCCCTTTGGTGACCTGGTATTTACTTGCTGATTAAGTGTTGACTTAGCAGATTGTTAAGGATAAGTATGTGACTGCAATAATGAAAAAGACAGTTGAAAATGGTAGGTCGTCTTCATTCTTTTTATTTCTGTTTTTAATCTCCAGTAACTGCGGTTGTCTTCACTTTGCTTCTTCAAAACATCAGTAATAATTCCTCTCTCTCTCTCTCTCTCTCTCCCCGCGCCTTTTTGTTTCTTGATAGACGGTAGATTTCTTCTATTATCCGTGTCCCGGTTCAGGATCACATTGTCACATTAGTCTAATTCATCTACTAATCGGTCATTCTTATTGAACTATCTTAATACCCTCTTATTTTCTTAAATCACGAAACTTTTAAATTTGCGTAAATCCAGATGCGAACTGTCAACGGATTATAAATAATAGTACTACTTAACCATTGATCTATTGCGCCTCTCTTCTCCCAATGAATGAATCTTCGCATAAATGAACTTGTTCATTGGTGCCCTTAGAACATTGTCATGGGGCGCCTAAACCATGGATGATTGACTGAGCCTGCGAAACCCATGACAATTACGTTGTTGTTGAGCCAACAGCACCTTCATTTTTTTATAAAGTGGTGGATGTAAAAATTCACAACGGACCGTATCCTTCAAGTCACATGTTACTTTCTACCACATCGTTTCAAACGTAGTTTTACCATAACATTTCTCTAATTTGAAGCCGGTATGAAATCATGAATAATCATTTGTTCAGTCCGTAGGAACAAGTTTCACCCAAAATTCCCCTTGATTATTGCATAACTATTTCAACAATTCTTGATTGTCTTTCGAATCAAGAAAATCGTGTATTTTTTCTGACAATTTCATCTTTATCGTTATCTTTCTCATCCGATAAACAATGAAATTACTCTTCCGTATAAAGTATTGCGTTGGGCCGGATACCAGAGTTTGAAACAAGTATTGATTTCTTGAGAAGCAGAGTAACCCATTATAAATTTGGTCAAACATTGATTTTAGATAAGATTGCGAAGAACCCTAGAACAAGAAACATGTGTGGTGGTGTTCTATTAAATTAAATTATTAAAGCTTCCAAGTTACTGTTTCATCTCTTGCCGGCATCCCCATGTGAACAGTCAACGGTCTCACTATTGGATATTGGATATTGGATTTTAAATGTGCCAATAATCTTACATACCAACCTCAAAATTAACAAAATACTATAAAATGGTAGTCACGAATCACAGTGCTCCAAGTTTCTGACCTTTGTGTACCCTAGATTTTACGTACCGGAGTATTTCCAGTAATAGAATCAAGTGAGAATATCGAGAAATGAGAAGATTCTCACGTGATTTCATGTCCAGAAAAACAACGGCACATGAATGAATCGACCCGACGATAATATCTTTGACAATCAAAACATAACAGAGTAACTTACTTGTATCAAGTCAAATTGGCAAAAAACACCCATTGCAAAAAAAAAAAATACTGGTATATGTTCCTGTAAGAATTTGCTTGGTTTTACAGAGATTAATCATATTTTCACCTCTCTGAAACCCTACCTGTAAACTAAACTTTCATCAATCAACTTCAAGGACTATATACCCACTTGTCTTCTAAAATACTCAAACCTCTTGCCTTCTGCAAAAACATTTGGAAAACCGAAGGAACTTATATAATCTACTTTTGCTGTGTCATATTTTCTTCATTCCTACCTCCTTCTTCAACCCACATAACCGGGAGGTGGATATATACGCTTCTTATATTTCTAACTTTTGCGGGTAGTATATACTTTGCTCGGAGCTTGTCGAGAAAATGAGAGGGACAAATAAGAGCCGTATGTGTTCTTTCAAAGTAAGGAATAAGTAGTCTGAGATCTCTATACTACTTTTGTTTGTTGCTGAATCTATATTAGGACTGTAGAAATGCTGCTTACTATTGGAGACGCAAATGGACTCTCCGGGAGATTAACTCCTTGGCTGCTGAACAAATGAGGACACAGAAATTTCAAGTCAGAAACAAGTACTATGTTATGGAAAAAAAATTGACGACCCGGAGGGAAAAGAAAAGGAAAGGGAATTGCTTCCCAAATCCAAGATCCAAACACAGCCTAAAGGATACAGTTGGAGGATAGTCATTCCTACCTCTCCTGGTCAGTGTGATTGGTTCTTATGAAATTGGGATCATCATCACTCGTGGGCTCATAATGAACATCGAGCAGATGGTTGAAACGTTCTGCTGATGAAAACTTGGAATGATCTGCATATGAAATGGTTTGAATAGGAATCCGAACAGGAAAATTGAGGTGTATAGGAGCCATAAAGGAAACAGTTGAGGAAAATCAAGAGGAAAGAGAGGATATTAAACCTTCTGAAGCTTTGAGCTCGTCCATGGAGTAGCCAAAATAGGACTCTTGGTTGGCCAGAGGTCTTCGTGATAACTGCAGCTCTGAGAGTGTCCTTGTCTGAACTTCAAGGCCATGTTCATTCTCATCCATGAACGGCTCCCTCATCAATCTTGAGGATTCCCATCCTATTGGCACAAAATGAATAAGGAAATGGGCGACATATGATCCTCTTTTTCTAATCTCATAACTCGTGACAAAAAACCGTACACTCAATTTCATGATTCTTTTATGAACCTCTATCTTGATAACACCCATTTCCCTTGTTCGACAATTTCAAACCACTAGCACTCAATAATCATGATGTTTGGGGTATGGTTCAGCAGAATATTTCGCTTTTGTTCTATTAACCTCTCAATAGTTATAGGGGGGATCTTTTGGTTTCATTCATACTCGCATCCAACACTCTATTCCCTCAATAACCGACTGTTGGTCACCAAAACAAGCCTCAGGCAGAAAGAGGTTTTATTGGAGTACACCAAACAATTCATGGGCAAGTACTCTTGAACATCACCTCAGTGACTTATTTTATTTAGGCCAAGTGAAGCCAACAATGAGCAGAATATGACAATAGGCAACTTATTCCACTTTCGAACGAGCCATATGGCAAGTTGCATTATTAAATAGAGAAGAAATCTCATCCAGAGTCAATTCAAATAACAAAAAAGTATTACTCACTAGGGTGAATCTCGGAATCCACTTCAAAATAGAGCGAATTCTGACTCATCTGATGCTCCAGTTTCCCTGGGTATTTCCTGCATTATTATGAAACACGAAATGAGGCAAGAAGTGGGGGGAGGGGAGGGATGAAGTAATATAATAACATCTGAAAAAATTTATTTCACTGCGAATCAAATCCACCATTACAAGTTGCATATACTAAAAAGCCATAAATTAGGATGCAGCTTTTGTCAATGTCAAACATTGAGAGAGCTCCCGTCATCACAACCCAACCTTTCCATTCAATACAATAATGTGATTCCATGTCTCTGGTGATTCGGCAGGAGGAAAAGGTAAGACTTTGACAGACCCTAACAGCAACAGAACCACAAAAGGAAGTTCTTCGCTTCATGAGAATGTGACAGAAAACATCAACATTTACCTGTCAAAAAGCTTCGATTTTTCCCGATACGGTTTTACAAGAACACGAGCACCACAAACATAATGCGGATTTCCCCTTGACAAAATCATTCTCACAGTATCTGAACTAACAAACGTCACGAACCCAAACATCCGTTTCTGTTGGCAAGGAATCCTCACATCTTCAACTGGCCCAAAGGAACTAAAAAACTCGAAACAACAAGAGTAGTAAGAACTGAATATACTTCAAGTACAAAAATGAAGCAAATAAAACAATAAGTCATTCAATTACTCAAAGTAGTTGGAGACATCTTCCTCTGTGAACGTGCTTTCAGCCGGAAAAGTCAGATATATCTGTCGTGATCCACTAACTATCGGGCCTGGGTCATTTCTTTCACCACAGTTTTCCATATATTTTGGCACATCTTCCGCTAAAACAACTGAATGCTGCCCATGAGGTCTGTAAAATCATTAAAAAAAAGTCAACCGTTAGATATTGCAAATAAAATAGATGACTACACACAGAAATTGCTACGAAAAAAATCGCTATAACACCTGTCAATCAACCGAACACTGTTGTTCAACCGGGCGAGGAGCTTCGTCAAACTAAAACCAGCTTTCCCATGCCTCTGGCTTTCAGTGAGGTACCCTTCAGCCTGAAGAGTCCTCCCATACATCTCATAGTACAACATGGGAAGCGACGCGATTGAAACAGGATTCCCTCTTCTGGATTTCAACAGCTCAGAAATCTCATATTCCAACTTTTCAAGCGACCGAGGTGAAAACACCTGGTCTTCACTGTCAAATTCATTTGGACGAGGACTAAACATCCGGGAGAAGCTATCCAGAAAAGGGCTCCCGTGTAAGTACCTACAATTACTTCCATGCTTGCAAAACCCCTTATTAAAATAGTGACAAACTTTGATTGGGAATTCGGTTGGAGACCGATGTCTTCTTGAGAATGTAGCTTCTGGGTTATAAAAGTCGCTTGCACATGATTGATTGCCTAAATCAAATGGCTCGAACCGATCCTCCAATCTCATGAAATGAGTCCGATTTTCGAGCCTAAAATCTTCAGGAACTGAATCAGAATAGGCAATGGGTACAAAATGTGGATTATGCATGGACTCCGGATTTACTTGGGATTCCCAGTAGTGATTTGGTAACCTCAATGTTGTAGGGGATGAAACCGGTGAGAAACGCATAAATGGAAGATCCGAACCAGGAACCGGGCTCACTGGGATGGAAACAGATGGTTTCGACACCAACCCAAGCTGGATTTTGATTCTGTGAATCAAATTTTGGATTAGATGGTCCGGACCGAAAGCCAGTCGAATCATTTCTTGGCGACAGTCTTGCAAAAGGAGATACCCTACAATCTTGTTTGTTACATTCTCTGGCTCTAACTTCCTGATCCTACTAAAGACAATGGTTGAAGCCTCAAAAGAGTCCATTTCACATCTCCCACTCCTGCATAATACATCATATAAACATCAATACATATGAACCAAAACAAAAATACCACATTTAAAAGTGGGGATTGAGCTCAAATCCTCACTACCCAATTTGTCTGAACCGGGATCTCATCGCTTTTTCAGTCATCGGATCACGTAAGACTCTTCTCATCTCTCAAGATTCTTGAGGGGGAAAAATCATCCTAGGATAATCTAGGGGAGAATTTACACAGGGTTTGAGAGAGAGAGAGAGAGAGAGAGAGAGAGAGAGAGAGAGAGAGAGAGAGAGAGCATTCTGTCAAGTACAAACTCTACATGTGCGAGAGATATATTTGGGTAAGAATCTTGGGAAAGAAACTGCAGTATCAAATCAAAAATCATAAAGGAGAACAGAAACCGAATAATCACATCTTTTCTGTAGTAATTTTTATTTGCTATATCTCATATCTCATCAAGAGATATTCTCAACTCAGTGTCATATTTTTTTTCCAAAACAAATTGTCCAGATATAGAAAAAAACAGATACTGAAGATTCTCAGCACAACTCGAAAGTTAGAATCTATAGACATAAATCTTCTTATCATCCTTGGAAAACACAAAAGTCTCCACATGTCCAAAAATAAACCTAAATACACATTGGAGAAAAACCCCTTGTATCATCCATTTGCCCTCCCTTCTATCTTGACCTTCAAAGTTTTACGCTCTGTTTGGAACTTGTGAGAATTTTTGGATGATGAGATAAGAAAGGGGAGGTTTTTCTCGCCAAATCTCACCATCTTTTGTGAGATTGGGTGAGAGAGGAGAATGAGTGAAGTAGGAAAATGATCAATCCATAAATTTCTTTTTTTTCGTACTTTTCTCACCATTTCTCGCAAAATACACCATCCGAATGAGTGATTTGGCAAGAAATCACAACCCTTTTCTTTCTTTACTTTTTTCACAAAATCCCTCGGGGAGAGAAAAATTGAGAGGAAAATTTCACTGTACAATGAACTCTGTTTTTCCATTTTCTCTCAACCAAACAACGAAGCGGAAAACTTTTTAACTTCCCTTTCTTTTCCACAAGTTCCAAATATTTCTCACAAGAGTTAAAAAATAAAAAACTCTTCACCATAACCAGGAAATAAATCTACTCGTGGTCATCAATATTCAAAATATTCATTTTCTCTTTGCCTGTTTTTCAAATAAAAATCGCTTCTTTTGACAAGTGAATCTCAACAAGTCCTGAGAGGTTTTGAAATAAAAATCCCATATTTCTGAAAAATGAATCTCAACAACAAAAAAAAAAAGGGCTCTTCAAAAACATGATTTTCAAGACCATAAACCAAAAGAGAGAGAAAGAGAGAAACCAAGAGATTTACATACCCAGTAATCTCTTCAGTCAGTAGCATATGAACAAATATTAGAGAACACACCATGACTAGTTCCCCTCTCTCTCTCTACTCTCTCTCTACCCTTCCCCATGGCGTCGAAAACCAGAAAATCTTTCACTCCCAGAAAGCAGAACGACAGAAATGATGCTTTAAACAGGACTGTGCTCTCCAGTTGAACTCTAATGATGAAACCCCATTATCAACTTATATTATATACTCCTACTAAAAGAATTAAGGCTTTTTGTGTAACAGTTTTTAATATATGAAAATGGGTATTTCGAAATTCAAAATACTCAGAAAATCAAGGCGAAGTGAATAAAGAACGTTCCTAGATCTGCGAATTCAGTTGAGGACAGATAAAACATTTGTAGTACGTAATTACCCCCGTGCAATTAACATATTTACGGATAAATATCAGTTTATCTATTGAGTTTCGGAAATTCCAAGGAACTTCAAACTACACATGGCAGTTGATAACATCTTTTGAGTGGCACCCACGTGGTACTTGGTCCCTTACGTTGTGGATTTGGTTTCCTTTGATCTGGACCGTTGGATTGACCCAAGAGGTGGGTTTGATACAACTCACCGTGGAGGGTGGTATGCTACCTAGGACTACTGGAAATTTCTGCTCTTGGTTCTCTTTTTATTTATTTATTTATGTCTTGTTCACTTCACTATTCTATTTAAAAAATATTTTTCAAACTCTCAATTACGTTATTTCTTTCTCTTACTTTTCCATCATTACTCTCATTTCTTATTCTATCTCTCTCCACTTTTTACCCATCTCTCCAATCATTACTCACATCTCCCTCTCCATTCATTATCCAAAAATACTACTCAAATCACAAACCAAACAAAGCATTAGTATGTCAAAATTTTATTTTGACAATTTGACTTATCTTGTATCCTTAAGAATATTTAACAAATTTAAAATATTAAACACGAAGATGAGGGTTGAAAAAGATTATTCTTTATAGTCTAGCTTTATATCGAAGAGGGGTTGGATCATTATTTTACAATGGTTACCCATCTGACAATTTGATTATCAAGGACAATTACAATCACCAAATCAGATGATAAGGTCATTGCAATTTTTTAAAACGGATCCCCATTTGATGATGTGATTATTAAGGACAATAACAATCATCAGATTATATGATCGGTTGTTACAAATTTTTAAAATGGTTACCCACCATTAAAAATGATGTGATTTAGGGCAATTATAATTCACTAGATCATAGTATAACAAGGCCGGGGACCGTGTGCTTCTTTCTTTCTTTTTATTTTTTCTTTTTTCTCTTTTTTCTTTTTTCTTTTTTCCTTCACATCAAGGAACTATAATATTTTAAGAGACCAAAAGATTATGATTATAAGGAGGGGTATTGTAGGTAAATGAAATATTTATCATGGGGTGACCGGTTCTAAAGGCAACATGGTAGGGAAGGAAATAGGATTGTACTTTCCAAAGCGATAAGAGGGACAGATCCAGACAGAGAGATGAGAGAGGGAGAGAGAGAGAGAGAGGAACGATTTTTAACGGACTGGTTTAGTACAAATCCAAACATTTTTTTTTTTTTTTTATTTCGAGAACCAAATTATGTGAAACCAAAACTTTTCGTCCAAATTGGAATCGAGGCTATTAGAGGCTGTTAACTCGGTTTACCACGGGGTTTTGTTTTTTTTAAACTAAATCTCTAAAAAAAAATAATTTAAGTACTTAAAATTACGACTGTTTTACGTAAATAATTTTTTTATCAATATCAATTTCATTTGATAGATCTTTAAAGATTTTTAAACAATCAAAAAATTGAGCCAGATTGCAAAATCGCCTAAACACATTCAAAAATTACCGATAAATCACTAAAATGAACCCAACAAGAATACCACTTTAAACGATTGAATAGGTTAGTCCAATTATAAGGCTACCAGATGGATCCTATTGGTAGTACATCAGCCTCCAAAATATTGGATACGGTTTCATGATTTAAAAAGTTTGGTTTGAATTCTTTGTTTAGAAGAATCACAGCCCTAAATTGAGAAAACTCGAACGCACCAAATGACCAAATGTCAAAATAGAATGTAGGATCCCATCTTCCGTTGTGTAGTGCTTGAACCAAACACTATATACTTTATATATATATATTATACGGTTTGGATTGGTTTAGAACCATAACCGTGAACATGAATCCACAAACCAAACCATATAACGTGGTTTCTAATTTTTTTAAACCATGACCAAACCATACTACTAAAAAACCGAACCAAATCTTTCAGTTTGGATTGGTTTGGACTGAATTCACAGTTTGATGGATATTTTGCTCACCCCTAAGAGAGAGAGGAAAATGATTTTTCTAACAGGGACCGGTTTTAATCCAAATTTTTTTGGTTTTTTTTTTTTTTTTTCTGAACTGCAGTCCAAATTTATGTTGAAACCGACTTTTACGCGTCCAACTTGGATAGTCGAGGCCTCGAGGGCCAGTGAAACCGACGGGGCCATTCACGGGGTGTTTTGGTTTTTTTTTTAAAAAAAAAATTAGAAAAGAAAGATAATTTTAAGTTAAAAAATTATATGTTTACGTAAATAATTTTTTTATCAATATGAATCTTGTTTGATAGATCTCATTAAGATATTTTAAACAGTGCAAAAAAATTGAGCCCACTTGGCAACCGGACGGTTGATCCGAGCCATTCAAAAAAAAATTTAAAAAAAAAAGAGTGGACCCATACAAGAATCAACGACATCCGATGTGGGGCTCGGATCCAGTCCATTTGCTCCGTACCAGATCGGTCCATTTGGATGCATCCGAGCCGTCCAAAAGTGTTTTGAACGGCTCAGATTTTAAAAAAAGTATTTTTGAATTCTTTTTTTAAAAAAACACACCCCTTCAAATTTGAGCCGTCTCGAACGCACCAAATGGACCAAACTGGTCTAGAGCAAATAGACTGGATCCGGCCCCTCCGATGTGTGTAGGTGCTTGATCCAAACACCATATCTTTTTTAGTAGAAACGAAATGGTAGCACCCGCTCCGCAGGGGTGCTGCTCGGCAGGGTCCTCGGGTCGGTAAAAAATAAGGAAAACATTTTTCCTTAATTGGATGAAAATGACTTACTCTTAAATCTTCTGTAAGTTATATTTTGAAATGAACCCGTTGTCTTCCATTGCAATTTTCACTGCTCAGTTTCCTCGAATTATCATTCCTGACCCACGTTCAATTCCAATATTCTCATATATCCTAATTTGTCAATTTCTGAAAATATTTTTCAAGTGTCAACCAAACACTGAAAAATAAAATTTTGAAATTTGTTTTCTAAAAAAATATTTTACATGGAAAATATTTTACATTGTAACACTAGCATATGCCCGTGGCTGAAGGCACGGCTTGAAAAATCAGCACACTGAAACAAATATTTTACTCGCGTGTAATATACGACTTAAACAATCACCACACGCAAATTAATATATTGAACTTGGGTGCAATATACCAACCCGTGTCTAAAAAATTCAACTATGCGATAAAGCAACATGTCTATTGATAAACATCATAATCCATTGGTTTTCATTTGACTAATGCCTTAATGGGAGTAATTTATGGATGGAGAGAGAGAGAGAGAGAGAGAGGTAAGACATTAGGAAACCTTCATTCCTTTGATCCAACTACTATAACTTTATCACTAAGTATGATCGAACGGCTGTAAATGCATCTATGTTTGTATGTGTAAACTTGTTGGTGAAAAATCGCTCTATTTTATAATACATATTTAACATCGAAACAAACGAAGCTTTAGTGTTTTTTTAGTGGAAACACCCCATAACTTTCTAACCTTAATCATTTTATGGACGTTGGTATGGGCGGATAATGTTTACCATGATCGCATAAATTGTTAGCATTGCAGGAATTTGGGGATGGTGTTGTGCGGCACCATGTTGTGCATATTCGGATTGATGATCTCGTCAATCAACAATCCGAATTGTCGAACAGATGAACAATTAAAATTACGCATAATACTATGCAATCCGGATCATTGATTATCTAGATCAACTACCCAGATATGCATAGCACTGGCTTCGCATTACAGAGTGGAAATCAAAGTTACAAGCTGGTGGAGTACTTTGTTTAGAGTACTGATTAGTCTTTTCATTCAATAGTTGTTTTCATAAGTATGAAATAATAACCCTTGGGATGATGCTACGGTGTCCACCCGCTGTTTAGGGACAGCGTAACTTTTGGCATAATTGACCATTAAAAGCATAACACAAACCATTGACGTGTATAACACTGGCCTTACAAAGGCATAACCTCCAAAATCCCCAGAAATTTTGGAGATTTTGGAGGTTTTGCCTTTGTAAGGTTTTGGTTATACACATCACTGATCGTTGTTATGCTTTTAATGGTCCGTTATACCAAAAGTTACGGTGTCTCCAAACGGCGGGTGGACACTGTAGGATTTCCCTACCTTTTAAGGTTACTTGTTTATTTGGGTAAAACAAAAGATAAGATAATGACTCACAACAACCATAATTACACCAAGAAACATGGGAAACATATTTGGTTAACTGGTTTAAGGATGATGCTATAGTGTCCCCGATCATTTTGGAAATATCGTAATTTTTAACATAACTTTATCATTATAAGTATAACTAAAACCCATTACAAGCATAACAAAATTCAAATAAGACATAACCAAGGAATATCTAAAAAAATCAACCAGGGCATAACAAACAAGTTATGCCTTATTATGATTTTGTTATACTTATAATGGATTTTGGTTATACTCATAATAAATGCCAAAAGTTACAGTGTCTCCAAAATGACCGAGGACACTGAAGTCATTCCCTTGGTTTAATCATAACTTATCATTTTGTTTTGGCAAATCCTATGGGAATGACTTCAGTGTTTTCGGTCATTTTGGGGACACTGTAATTTTGGCATAACAAAACCATTATGAGTATAACCAAAACTCATTACAAATATAACAAAACCATAACAAGGCATAACTTGTTTGTTATGCCTTGGTTGGGTTTGGTTATGCCTTAGTTGATTTTTTGGATATTTTTTGGTTATGCCTTATTTGGGTTTTGTTATGCTTGTAATGGATTTTAGTTATGCTCATAATGGTGAAATTATACCAAAAATTACGATGTCCCCAAAATGACTGAGGACACCATAGCATCATCCAACGCTATGATGTCTACCCACTAAAATGGGACACCACAGCACATCGCTTATGTCTCCTAAAGATTTTTTGTTATACCTTCGAGTGGTTATGTTATGTAATTTTTGTAATAATGGCATAACACTTGTTATGCCATTTTTAAAAAGTGTTATGCCTTCGAGTGGTTTGTTACGCCATTTTTTTAAAAGTGTTATAACCTAATATTATTATTATTATTATTATTATTATTATTATTATTATTGGCATAACAAAACCCTTACAAGCATAACAAAAATCATTAGAAGTATAATAGAACCATAACATGGCATAACCAAGGCATAACCAAAAACCAATTAAGGCATAACCAAGAATCAACTAAGGCATAACCAACCATAACCAACCAAGTTATGTCTTGTTATGGTTTTGGTTATACTTATAACGGTTTTGGTTATGCTTGTAATGAATTTGGTTATGCTTATAATGGTTTTGTTATGCCAAAAGTTACGGTATCCCCAAAATGACCAGGGACACCGAAGTCATTTCCAGCTAAGAATAGTTGGACCATGCAAATCCAATGTCCAAATACTTAGATTAAAAGGTAGCTAAGTATAGTTGGACCGTGCAAATCCGAAGGATTTGGCCTAGTGGTCGAGATTCGAGACTTGGGTACTATTTGTTTCTTTTCAAGATCTTCAATTTGAAACTCAGGTGCCATTAATTCATTTGGAACTAGACCAAACAAAGTTTTTCTCTGACTTTATTCGGAATTCTCACAAGTAAACGGTGTAATTGATCACCGACAATTAGTCGAAGTGCGTGTAAACTGATCCGAACGCAAATTTGTCAAACATAGTTGGACCATGATAAAGAAACCGACGGGAGCCACCGATGGCCGCGCGGGGCCCACTCCGGCCATCTACACATATCGAATCCCGTTGATTCTCGCGTGGACCCACTTATTTTTTTTATAAGAAATTTTGAACGACTAGGATTAGCTGTCTGGTAGCCTAAAATCAATCAATGAAAAAAGGCTCTTTGTGGTAGTTTATTTATCGAACTGTTCATTTTTTGTCAGTCTATCTCTTTCAAAGCAATGTGATCCGAAATCATATTGATCAAAATACTACTGAGATTTTTTTTGGCTTACAATTGATATTCTCGATGAAATATCGAAGAGAGCCAAAAAAAAAAGGTCAATGAAGCCCGTGGGAGCTAGTTTCTAAATAACAGGGATGATCCTCTTCCTTTTCTTTGGGCACTGCTATGCTGTGTTTGAATGATTTTTTGAGGAAAATTTTGGGGTTATGAGTGAAGAGAGAAATAGAGTAATGATTGGAAGTAAGAGTAAAAAGTGGAGAGAGATAGAAAGAGAAATGAGAATAATGATTGCAGATATGGATAATAAATTGAGAATAATGATTGAAAGTAGAGATAATGAATATTTTTTGAGTTGGAAAATTTTTCCAAAAACCAAAGCAAACAAGGCAATGTCTCCAAAGTTCGGAACAATTTGCTTTTTGTAGACTTCCACATTCTCGACTACGGTCAGGATCATCCTAATCTAATGACTCATATATTTACCGTCTAAAATTCTTTTACAATATTTTCCTGTTGCATACCCGTACAATATTCTAGAACTCTGCACACAAATCTAGCAAGAAGTAGAATTATACGCAAGTGAGGAGACTCGAACTCTTCAACATCTAAATTGACATCTAAATTGAATGCAGTAAGCGTATAGGAAAACCTTTATCCAATGCCACTGGACAAGAGACAAAACCAATCAAAGTATAGCTATAGTACATCAAAATCGAATAAAGGTTTTTTTTTTTTTCCCTTCAAACTGTCCCCCACCCAAACACTTCCCTACATGACAAGAACACTAGACCCAAAAACAGCGGCGGTGGGGCCCCACTCACGTGTGTTTACAGTTGTGTGTTGCAAACTGGGCATTTGTTTGATTGAGGAGTAGAGACTGAGAAGTCCCCATTGCATGTGCGTGCAATCAAGTCCACTTTAAAATGTTGGTTTTCTGTACTCCCACAAATTTGCATTTTTTTGGTTCTTTTATCCGTCTCGACAATCAATAATTTAAATTTTTAAAAAAAAATTCTGGAGAAAAGTAACTTTTTTCCGAAAAAAGTTTAATTAAAATCCAAATCGTCTAAAACACTTTGAATTCTCGGGATTCACTTTTGCAAACACTTTTTTACGGCACACTCTGTAAATTAGTTTTCCCCATATTTATATATATACAATTCAGAAAACTATAGTAGTAAATAATTAGATTTGTTAAAAGTTGCATATGAGAGGCCTGAGCTTAGCACGAGTGATTATTCCTTCGTACGGAGTAATTGGTTTCCAATGTCATATGATGTTGTGGGTGCTAGTTGATTGGACAACGTTTGACTCTTCACACTAATCTAGCTTTTACTAAAACATACATAACGAATTTCAATCGCGTAGCAAAAACAAGCAAAAAAAGAAAGAAAGAGAGAGAGAGAGAGAGAGAGAGAGAGAGAGAGATGATAGAGGCTCTATTGATACTGCTTTAAGTCAGAGATTTTGTGAACAGTAGCTTACAACATCATATAAGCATGACCTACCACTTGACAGTGAAATTCGAAGTCAAACACTATTAAATACGAGCGTCCCGGCGGCGTAGTATATCGATTCTGAACTTTTTACAAATTTGATACTCCATAATTTGCTCTAATAGTTTAAGATTTTTTGTTTATCATGGTATCTCAAGAAGCGTAGCGTACTGATACTATATTATATTATTAAAGCCGGACTTGCCACTAAAGTAGGATTGTTGTTCGATCTAACAGTAAATAATCACTGTTAGATTCAATATTCTTGTTTCCAATACCTCTGAATACTATACTAGTAATTGAGAGATCTGGATATAACATAGCTTCATATATGATGTAGCCCCTGATATGGTTGACTATCTTCTACCATGTATCCCCTCTCCAATTTTACCAATGCACCTCCCAAAATTTCAACCCTGTTCACGGGGATGAAACGGAAATTCTCTACTAGAGCAATTGTGTGTCGCGCTGCTGCTTCCTTTGTGTTTTTTTTTAGTATGACGGTTAAGGATGTTCTGGCTAGCTTACGCGCAACTCACCCAATCTCCAACCCTGCTAGTCTCGAATTAGAGGCTACCGTTCTAGATAAATGGGCCCGTAGCAGCCCAATAAAAACCTGACCTTACTTGAAATAGGAGTAATAGTCACTTCCATAAGGCCCTTCTTCCTGATGTCTAGGCCCACTCCTTTCTATGCGAAAAGCCCTAGTTCTGTTGGGCTAAATCTGTAGTTTGTTTTTTGGTCCAACGGAATAGAATTCCGATTAGCTTTGGCAATTCTTTAAGAGAGAGAGAGAGAGAGAGAGAGAGAGAGAGAGAGCATTTGGCCACGGTGAAATGAATTACCTCCAATCGACTTGATTTTTTTCAAGTTTGTTCTACACGTCATGATCTATATTATTAACGGTTTATATCACATTTTTTTGCTCGAGACAATGCCCGCCCATTCTGTGGACACAGCCACCGTGCTGTGCCTAAGGCACAACAGCCCCCCAGGTCCGGGTGGAAGACCCATCAGACCCCGAAACTATTTCCTCTTTTCCACCCTTCCTTTTATTTCAGCTAGGGCTGTCCAAAAAACCGATCCGCCCGAACACCCGACCCGACCCGAAAACTCAGCATTCGGACGGTTTCAAACAGGACAGTCGGTCGGGTTCGGATTGGCTTATTCAGACCCAACTATTTGTCGGTCGGGTTTCGGGTGAAGAATAATTACTGTCGGATGACCCGACCCGACCCGACCCGACCCGACCGAACTTCAATTCACACCATATAAAACTTCTGTACTTCTATTCTCACTTCAATCTTCTCCAGCCACAGCCAGTCCTCTGGTTCTCTCCGCCGGTGCCCACCCCACTGTCCCCACCCCCAACCCCACCCAGCCCCACCCCACTCTCTCGTTCTCGATCTCCGACCGGCGACCAGATCTTCGGCCGTCCTCTCCTCGCCTGCTCTCCACAGTCCACTCTCCACCCAATCTCGCAGCCGATCGACGACGACGACCAACTCTGGTACCTCTCTCTCTCTCTCGTACGGCTAGCCACTCTCTCGTTCTCTCCGATAACTTTTTTTTTTTTTTGATTTAAAGATTGCTTGGTTGGTTTTTGGCATATTGTGACATCGAAAAAGGAAAAGAGAGATGATGGATGTGATGAGGATTTCCCCAAATGATCGACAATGAAATCACTGAGATTTGCCCTTCTACGGTTCTACCTCTGCATTTATTTGCTGTGATTTTTTGAAATTCCAACCCGACCGAACCCGACGGACTCTACCCGACAATGTTTCGGTCGGAACCCGACCAATTATTCGGTCGGTTTCAGGTGATATTATCCACAACCCGACATTAGTCGGGTCGGGTCCAACCCGACCCGAACCCGACAGAACCCGACCGATGGACAGCATTGTCAGCCAAAGAGACCCTTCCAACAGCGACATTCTCAGCTCCCCCGGCCTTTCTTTCAGATCCTTTACCCAATTGGAAGTCTTTTGCCCTCTCTTCCCATCAACCAACTTGCAAGGCCCACATAGGCCAACCGGCCAAGCAACTTTCTATCTTCGAAGTCGTGCAACAGTACTGATCTCCCCATATTAGAAATCAAAATGCAAATAAAGTTATAGGGCTCAAAATGAATGCATGAATAGCTTCAGATGGACACCATCGTCCTATACATAGATCAATATCCATCTGCGGAACCACTACAAAAGACACTGAACCAAATCCGCAGATGTCACATGCTACAAGCCTAAACTGCGTGCTGATTACTGGAACAGCTTGCCGAATCCCACAGAGCAACTAACTTAAGAGGGGATGTTGGTACTTCTCATTTGTGAAAATTTTACATGCCGATTTACAGGTTATGATGGTTTTGCTCTTTTGCCTCCATTTTGGTGCTGTAAGAATGGGATTAATGTTAATAATGTAATTATTGGTCATTGTGGTCCCCATGATCATATTCAGGTTCACTCGATATATAGCCATCATAATGAACATCCTCCTCCTCTGCTCTGTCTTGGTGTGGAACCTCACTGTAGTCAGTCTTGTCTGAATCTGCACCACTGCTCCATTTCCGTTTCATGATTTTTGGAACCAAACGCGTTACCTCTTTCGACTTCAATGTTGCATCGTCGTTTATTCGTTCAAACCGAACTGCACCGACCTTTCTAGCATTTCCTTCTAATATCTGCATGTTAAGACAATAAGACCACAGCAGCTGTGTGAAAGCAAGAACTTTCAATCATTTCGGTGTATCGGAGTTGGTGCTTTTTGACGCATTGCTGAGACAACAAAGAAAAGAACGGAATCTTTGATTCATATCACAGTGGGGTTGGAGGGACTGTTTGGAAATTTCAAATGCTCTATCTTCCCAGGAAATATCTAGGACAAACACTCAACTGAGTGCTACTAGCCCACAAAGCACACTTCCTAGTTAGTTAGATACTTATACCACAAGGACAAGGCACGAGGTCACATGTAACTCAGTCCATTGAGAAAAGCTAAAAACAAAACGGACAGTAAACCACTACTTCAGGTGAAGAAACTGCCTAAGGGCATACCTCAAGCTTAAAAATTTGATGTGTTTCTTTTTCATCTTTGCGGTCGGAATCTGCTTCAGTATATTCTTCATGCTCTTCTCGGCTAGGTTTTTCAAGTACTATTTTTATGGTCTCACCAGTCCTTGGGATATATCCAAATGCCTCACAAATAAAACCTGATACTGTCTCATATTGATGACCCTGTAAAATGGAGATCATCAAAGTGTAGTTAACAATTTATGGGCATTCTTATCTCCGAAAGAAAAAGGGGAGAAATCTAAACAGAGAAAAGAAATAAAAAATTGAAGGCAATTTACAAGAAACTGTTCAATGCTGGACTTTGTGACAGATTAAGGGAGAACCACAAGTTTAAACCACAAAAAAAAAAAAAAAAAAAAGAAGAGAGAAGAGAAAAAAGGAGCAGCAGAAACTAGCCAAGGAATAAGGATGAACGGAACTAAAAATTACTCAGAAACATCAATCGCAATAGCCAATAGGTATGCATTTAGAGAACACTTAAGTTCAACCTAGGAATCATGATTCATACCAATCATGATAAGGATACATAAAGGATCTGTTCAGCTGTCGAGGTGTGCAAGGGAGTTGTTGCAAGAAAAAAAACATATCGATGTTAATCGGAATTAAACGTATTCCCTTATACGTGTTCATTTGACAAGAACCTATATTGAGGAAACAAAAGAAAAATGTTTGATTTTGTAAGTATTTTTCTATAGCACAAGTGAATTTTCTCAAGAAATATTTTTGGTTTTGTAATGACTTTTCTACAGGACAAGCAAAAAATGGATACAAGCTTTCAATTAGTTCTTTAGCATTTGAAATGTTATTTTCTGACAAAGTGGAAATAGGATCTCCAAATTTACCAGATAATTGAGTTTAAGTGCAAGTAAACCATATTCAATATAACTGTTCGAGTAAAAGAAAGAGAAAAGTCAACAATTCACCAGCAATCGAGTGCATGTCACAAAAATTTGACATACCTCCGGCATTTTGATGAAGAGGTCTTCAGAAAGCTGGTCAATTGAGGTATTTGCATCCACATCATATATTCCCTCCGCTCTCATTACAATATAGCCAGTTTTTTTCTGGATTTCTTCCTGTTGTATAGCAATCAAACACAATTCAAATTCAGCAATTAACACCTGCTACAACATGGGGTTTTAGAAGAACAAGACTCAAGAGTTTAATAATGTTTCAGCCAAACTCCTCACACCAGACAGTGGAAATAAGGCTATTGAACTTTTTAAATTTTTATCAAGTATCTCTATAATCTCAAAAGAAAGGAGTTACTAATGTTGAATTGACAAGAAGTGAATGTAGGGATGGACATAAAATTTACGACAGAAGATTTGCATGTGTTAAATAATGGAAATAGAAACGCAAAAAGCTCCTTACTTTTGAATCATTTTCATCAAAGATTTCACCAACAATTTCCTCAACCACGTCTTCCAGAGTTACTATCTGCCTCATCCATAAAGTACAAGAATAAGTAATATTCCAAACGCAATGGACATAATTGAATCCACAACCGTAATGATGAACGGGTCAACACAACACACACCACAAATTTGTGCGTTACAAGTGAACAAGAAGTAATTCTACGCAAACAGTATTTGTCTGGATACATACTCCAACAGTACCACCATACTCGTTAAGAACAACAGCCATGTGGACCTTCCTGATGCGAAACTCTCTAAGAAGATTCCAGACTGACATTGAATCTGCAGTATGGCAGCAAGGTTTTAATTCACAATTTTAGTTTTAAATTGCATGATTATCTAAGACAAGAAAAAGACGCCTAACACAAACTCAAAAAAGTATTCCGCCATTTCTATATGACAGTCTAACAAAAAAGACAAATCAACCAGAAGATCAAACTTTTGCAGCTTCATGCTGCTCTGGTTAAATCAAGGCCGAAGTACAGAAAACACAACTTAGGAATAAAAAGGAGATTTAGTAGTCAAACTTAGAGTAAGGGAGGATATACTGAAAAAAAATATTTCAAAAATAATCCAACAAAATACTGCAGAAAAGGTACTAAAGTGAAGCAAAGTTACCAGGGACAAAATATGCAGGTTTGTGTGCCATATTTCCCACAGAAGAACTTTCTAGTAGCTCCCCCTTCAAAATAAAAAAGATCATAATTCCGAAAACTATGAGATTTATGTTTGTAGTTAGAAAAATGCAGAAATAATAACTTAGAAGAGAAAAAATGAAAGTAGCTACTAGCTGACCTTTGTAACGTAATCAAGAAGATCCATGGCATATGCAATACCGACAATATTATCAACACGTTGCTCAAAAACAGGCACCCTAAAGAATGTTTTTGAACAACTTTTAGCATGTTATAATCAAAATTGCTATATGACAAGCAAACAGATAAGAAATTTTGACATACCTCGAGTACTGATGAGTCACCCACAAGTTATGAAAATCGACCAGTGTTGCACTGGCATCAATTGCAACAACATCAACGAGAGGTGTCATTACTTCTCGGACATGTGTATCTTTTATCTCTAACACATTTTCAATCATATCCTGTAAATAAAGAAGCTGACAGTGATCAGCCCCTCAAGTATAAGCTTGGAGAAGAAAGGGGGCAATTCTTTGATCAGGAGTATTTTTGCAATTCTCGAAATTTGCTTGTCTCTAGACGAATTATGTGTGGCTCAAGGACCCTAGACTTTATTTGGGTCCACAACCCCCAAATTTCCAGCAGCCTAGCCAATCCAGCAAGATACCATTATTAAAGAGCTAAACTAGACCCAGAATACGTCAAACTCCACCATTCTGACCAGGATTGCATCCTCAAACCCAAAACCCAAGTTCCTAACCATTGACCTATCACCTATGAATTAAGGCTTTGCTCACTGTATTTAGATAGGAGTATCCAAAGATTCCAAACTCTTAGCTTTCAAGGCTCTATGTTGTGGAGCAGTCATGGTTAACAAGTATAGATGATGTACTCATTTTGGTAAGGGAAACATGTTCCAGCATATGGGATAAACTAGGTGGTTACAGTCACATGGTACAATTCATTCTTAATTTCACTCGCATGAAAACTCTCACCTCGTCTATTTACGTGGACCAAACGATATAAGCATGTGCTTTAAGAATTAGTAAGGCAGCTTCTTATCAAATTGCAAGGCAAATTATCCTTGAGACTGTTAAGTTAAATGATGATAAATAAACCAAATAATATTTCTTACGCCAATACAATATTTATGTATCTTTAATGTAATTTAAAGGTGACTGGTGCCTCCTGAACAACTAATGATTCTTTCACTTGCTAATGTCATAACCGCCTGTTCAGAAATAACATGAGCCTATACCTCTCCAACTTTACCCAGCTAGTCAGCATTACTGAGAAACACTTTGACATCACCATGCTTTGAAACATGTAGTGCTCTAGCCTCTACGCCCAATCTTTTTCAGAGGCAAAATGATATTCCACCAAAGATGCTCTGTATACCACGTGATACTCACATATTTTGATGGCAGAGGTAGCTGACAACAAAATGATGACGAAACTGACTAGTCACCCTAACTCAGAAACTAATAAAGTCAAATTATATCTAGTTTCATTGTTTCAACCCATCAAGGGGCATAAATGTTGGACAAAATTAAGTACATTCCTTTACCTGTTCTTCCTCCTCTATTGCCCCACTTAATTCTGCTCCTCGCAACATCAGCTTCAATTCATCTTCAGTAACATAGGGCTCACTAGTCCATCAGAAATAACAGGTCAGTTGATTTCAAGATAAACTGTTATCAGCACCACCGGCAATGTAGAATAGGCTGGGAGTGCTTGGGCTACATTGTGTGTCTCACTAAATACTTAACACTTCGGAGATGGGGTTGCAAGAGAGGGGACAAGGTAGTGGGGATGGCAACAGTTGCTGCTCCTCTTCCATCTCCTTGGAAGAGGAGCAAACTTAATATTTTGCATGCGAACTTCACTGACTTGAATAATTTTTCAGACCAACTCTCAAATTAGTTGTATGCGTGGCATGAAATTTAGGCTACTTTTAAATGCCAGGGCCAGAGGGAAAGTCCTCCTAGGGCAAACCAAAGGAGGCAAAATTATTATAATCACACACACAAATTAAAAATAAAAAAAAGAAAAGCCAAGAATAAAGAGATGCACTACTTTTGACAAGATTTCGAATGCAACAAGACAATTAAGTTACGGAAAGATCAAAACACATTCAAGATAAGGCACACCTTCTTCCTTTCAGACCGAGCATTTTTAGCATTCCCATTGATAGAAAGGTAACAACTCTTCCCACAGGATATAATACCACCGAAAGCCACGCCACTGGCCTGACCTAGAGGCATTGCAAATGACACTGATCAGATAAATGTAGGGGCGATACTGACACATGTCACACAATGGCATCGAAAACAAGGTATATGATCCCTTTTACAGGTAACTATCAAGCAACTCCTAAGTAATCTTTGGTTCAATTTCATTCAAAAGAAACAACACCAAGACTTACCACAAACCTAGCAACCTCAGTAGCATTGTGAACAGCTATGCTTTTTGGAGTAATTTCCGTAAGAAGCAAAACAGCAACCTGTTATCATTGAGAGACCAGACATCTGGTTTAAAAACCCAAAGTGAAGCAATAAAGAAATGTGACTGCCAAAATAACTTTATTAAGCAAGGAGCACACAGAAGCAAAGAGACCATTTCAAATTCTCTACTTTTGAGAAGAGGGATCTATTGAAAATCATGATATGATAATTCACCATGTTTAGTTTTTCAAGGAACTGGGCTATATACGTGAGGGACAATATTGAGAACCCAGGCTATCAGAAGGCAAATATTCTCTTCCCAGTGGATTGAAGATTTCCAAACCATGATGGAAACATATCTTCATTCCATGCAAGTTTGGAAGCTCATTTTTTAATGAAAATAAGCTAATACACAAGTTGCCCAGCAGTGACAAGCACCCTTGTAGAAACGTCAAACTATTCACCGGTGGGAGTCTAATAAGCATTTGGTGGACTATGAATTCACCCTAGATTCTAGAACCCTCCAGAAATTCTCTTTAATCATCAATGCCCCACTAAGATTCTTTTTTAGTTTGAAATAAGTAACAGCTTACGGTTTCACTTGGAGAACTTCCTGACAAGTCAAACACTGGAGGATCACCGGTTTACTAAGAAAACATCCAATATACATAACAAGTTAAAACACTGGAGCACTTAATGGCAATAAAATAACATTCAATTTTAAAAATAAATAAATAACAGAATCCGCCAAATCATTTATTTCCAGAAATTTTACAGATATGTGCTGTAGTAATGAGAGACAGAGAGAGATGCACAGATCGCTCGTAGGTACTATAGACAAGCATACAACAAGAAAAATGTGTTCATAGGAAGAAATATTCAGCAACTTTAGACTGACATTCTTTTTCTTGTTCTTATTAGTACCTTAGACTGACAAATACTTGAGCAAATATTGAAAAAGAGTTTGCAGGAGTATAGCAATGATTCTAAACAATCTAAACAATTACTATCACAACTATACCTGAGGCACTAGAGAGAAAATTTGAACGTGGAATCTCATCATTTCTATTCAGATGGTCTCAATTCTATAGATTCTTCAATGAAATAAAAAAGAAACTTAGACGTACAGTCATCACCCCAGTTGCTGCAGTCACACCAGCCTCGCCAAATATCGCTGTTGCCGCCTCAGTGACAAGTGCAGTTGCTCCAATGTTTACCACACTGAGTATATCAGTAATAACTACGAATAAGGCGCATTAGTCAAACAAGAGAGAACACCACAAAATCACTATTATAAGAAGGTCAGTACGTAGTGCCAATAAGAATAGTTGTAAGAAACCGCGTGACATCACTGCGAAGCATTTTGAAGACACCATTCTCAGGCTCTTTTTCAGCCAGCTCACGAACCTGGTATGCAGCAGTATTAAACAAAAATGAGTATCTGTCGGAAACAAATATACATATGTATATGTACTAGAAAATGTAAATTAAAAGAACACATTCATGCCATAGACATGCCTGCAGAAGCACACAAGATTGCAAACTTCCCAGAGGCCAGTACAGCAACTATGAGCATGAAAGGATAATAGCATCCTGTAAAACTTACCTAATAGCAAGGATATGTAAGCAGCACATCAGCATTTACAGTATAAAGTATAAACCTAAAAGCACCCAATCATAGCCCACATATGACAACCCATCCTTCTACCTCCAAGAACCTTAAAACCATGAGATATTCTATGCCTTCACCACCATGAAAGTGTTCGAGACCATGGTTCTCAAATCGTAAGATTTGCAAAACAAATCGTACAATACGGTTCGATTCACATACTAAACGATACGAACTGGTCTATAGAATCGCAAACGGCATAGAATCGTGGTCGGAATTGCAGAATTGTAGTCTGAAGAGTAGAATTGCATGAATCGTACAATTATATTGCCAATCAAACTAGTCCTACATCTTATTTGTCAAACTAAAACCTAATTCCTTAGCCTCAACTCTCTTCATACCCTAACAACACCTACTACATTAATTGGTTGCTACAAAGACTTACCTCCACTGTTATTGACTCCAACCCATCACTCACCTCCAAATCCAAATCCATTCCACCTCAACTTCAATCTACGTCGTCTAAAACCTTGTTTACCATTTCAGAGGCAAGTCGCAGTTATAACTATAAAACCTCAGCCAGAATAATCTGCGATAGGCAGCTGGCTGTAAATTATGACGAAGGACGTGCCTTACGACTCTATTCATTCTACCCCTCACAGACTTTTTAGGCAGCAATATTCTGGTTTCATAGAATAATAAGTTAACAACACAGCAGGTCATGCACAAGTAGGAACTGGTTTCTCAGATTCCACTTCAAAGATCCTTCTAAAAAGGAGCCCATGGACAAGCTCTGGATTATGAATCAAGCGAAACAATAACATGGCCATCGCCATTGCTCCAACACTTAATATATGACCTATCCAACATGTACTCATAGATCGAAGGCCAACGGTAATTGCTTTTGGTATGCAGTAATGCATCAGACTGACACCCAGATGGCTATTAGTAGAAGCTAACCAAGGGCCGCAAATAATTACCACCCTAATTCGCCTCAAAAGAACAAAGGCTAGAGCAAGCAAACAATCAAACCATGGAAACTCTCTGAGTCTAGTGTGTGCAGTGGCGGAGGCAGTGCATGACCAGTGGGGGGCCGGGGCCCCACTTCACTTTCCAATAATTTCAATTTTACCCCGTAATTATAAAAGTCATGACAATTTGTATCCCAAAAACTATAAAAATTTTCCCCTTTACATCACTTACATCCCTATTCCCTAGTATCTTTGTCTAGTTTCTAAAAAAGTTCTCTTAACTTATTTGTTCTACACAAAGACCCATTATCTATACATATATTCTAGCAAACTATACGTTTCAAGTTCATTTCTTCTTCATTATTGTTTCTTACTCAAGCAAATTAAAGACAGAAAATTACAACACCATGTTGAATGGTGCCCCACCAAACAAAATTTCCGGCTACGCCCCTGAGTGTGTGGTGGGAACTTCTTCACATACGTTAATTCTACCACTGTAGAAAATAGGATATCCCTTAATCCTGAGTAAAGCTAAAAACATTTCCCATACCAAGTATTTTCATTCACTAACTACTCTTTGTTTGACAATTAAGAATGCCACAAAAAATAATCTTGAGCCTTAATAGTTTTTTCCTAGCACAAGGTAAAAATATCGCATGTACTATTACTGCACCAACGGAATTGTACGAAATTGTACCTTCCAAGGCCAAAGCGTGGTAATTGAAGTCTCAGCCATTGAGAAAAACGCAGACAGACTCAAAAGCGCGGCCAAGATCAAACCTTGCTCTTTGAAAACCGTGAGAACCTGCCACACTTTAGGCCAAGAACTATTCACTACTACCGCGCTCTCCACCGCGAAAGCCCTACGGCAACCAGCCACAACCACTCCACACACAACAGCAGCCAGCACAACCCCGCGCTTCATCAGTACCTCTACAAACCCTATATTGACCGAGTCCGTAACACCGTCGCTACCACTATCAGCCGCCGCAACGGATTCGAAACAGGCTCCGACGTTAAAGATTGCATTTTGCTTGAATCTTGAACAGGTGGAGTCCGTGCGAGCGAATGGACGGACGCGATTGGATTGGATTTGGCGAGGGAAATGGTGGTTTTTCGGGTACGTTGTTGCGGGGAGCTTACAATGGTGGCAAGAGAGGAGAGGTTTGGGAGAAGTGAAGAATGTGGAGCGATTGAGGAAGGATTCAGCTGATATATCCATGAGAAGTGAAAATTGCTGAGATGAATTGGATAAAAAATGCTTGCATGTACAGAGTGAGAGAGAGAGAGAGATGAATATTAGGGTTCCTTGCGGCGTTTGAAGAGGTGAAATCGAGTAGGGGAGGAGTTCATCTTTTTCCTTCTTTGCTGCTGAGGGGAGAAGTGGCGGCGCAGCTACCACGGCTGCGAATTCCCCAGTGCTCCGCAAAATGTTGAATACTTGAGGATATAAAACCAGAAATTGACATCCATTTCCTAAAAGTCTACCTACCCGACACAACTCTCGAATTGAATCGAGACTCTTGATTCAAACTGCGTCGGGAATATGCATTGAACGGCTCGGAACACAATTGTGTCGAGAGTTGTGATCGATAATTGTGTACGTAGCGTTTCGCAACTTCATTATGCCTTTTTCGTTTCTGAAAAAAAAAATCAACTCAAAAAATACGTATTATTTCTATTTTCAATCATTACTCCTCACTCATATATCTCTATTTTCAGTCATTATTTCCATTTCTCTCTTTATCTCTATTCACTCACTACTTGTACTTTCAATCATTACTCTCATTAAAAAAATTTCAAAAAATTCTCAAAAACTCATCTAAGCACAGCATAAATCACAATTGCGTTCGGAGCCGTTCGATGCATGTTTACATGCACAACTGTTGGCCCCAACCGTGTCCAGCCATATGCATTGAACGGCTCGGGACGCAATGGTGTTCAGAGTTTGTGATTGAGAATTATGTACGTAACATTTCACAACTTTAAACATAATTGCATCTGGAGCCGTTCGATGCAAATCTACATACACAAACTCTCGAAGTCAACTGCGTTCGACATATACATTGAACAGCTCGGCATGTAATTATATCAAGAGCTGTGGTCGAGAATTGCGTAGCATTTCACAACTTTAAAACACAATCTCGTCCGGAGCCGTTCGATGCATGTAGATCCACATGCATCAAACTGCTCCAGACACAATTGTGTTCGAAATTGTAATTTTAAAATTGTGTTTCGTAGACTTTTTTGATTGAGAATAAATGAAAATGATTTGGAAACATACAGTATATGCCAAAACAGAATTAGACGCATATGTGTTTCTCGTAGCTGAGACAGATATGCATCAACAACTCCGAACACTGTCTCCACCAATTACTCGTAAACAAATTCACAAAAGTATCTCAAACGAAGGAGGAAAATTCCATATCAAATTCATATTTGGAGCTTATGTGACAAGTTGAAGAACTACTTGTAATAAACACTCATTAAATAAATTCTTTAAATTTTATTTTATTCGTCCCAATTTGTTGGTCCTTTTTGGAAGTGTGTGTCATTTTTCAATTGATTATATCTTACCATTTATAATCTTTTAGGTAATTTTAAAAACTTTGTATGAAAGAGTTCATTTAGATCTATCAAACAAGATCCATATTTGTTATAAAAAACATTGTAAATTAAGAGATATAGGTAATTTTGTGGGACTTCCAAAAAAGAAAAGAAGACCAAGAATTTGGAACGGAGGAGTAATTTATTGTTATTTCTTTGACTTCTTGGTCTAGGACGTGTGTTTTAGAATTATGTTTAAGTACTTATTTTTTAAAAAGGCAATTTCAAGTTAAAAAATAATGTATTTACGCAAATAATTTTTCTAGCAATATGTATATTATTTAATAAATCTCATTGAGATCTTTTGAACGTTGCAAAAAAAATCAAAAAATTATTTTTCATTTGCATTATTTTTGAGTTTGAAAATATAAAATAAATATTTATTTTTTTAAGAAGGTGTTGTGGAACGGGGCCTTAATTGTCTCACAAAGTTGCTTGAGAGAGAACTAAGGATGAGTTTATTAGGATAGGAGAGAAGATTGCTCTTTCCTTGGTGGGTCTAACAATGGAGCTAGAGAGAGAACTAAGAATTCACAGAGTCATGCGATCTCGGCCGTCTATTTCGGCTTTAAACGATCCGGATTTAAATAAAAAAATTCGGGAAAGAATTCAACTCTTCTTCGAAAATTTTTTATTAACATCTGACTCGTTCAAAACACTCTTGGACGATCGCGACTCACCTCCGTAAGCAACTGTTCGTAGAACCCTTTGTTAAAAAGATTTTCTCATACTGGAAATGAGGTCGACATATAACATGAGAGGCCAAATCATGCATGAACCCAAATTCATTAACAAACCCAAACCCATCAACTAAAAAATAGACCCAATTCAACCCATTTATAAGTTGGGTTAAAATGGGTCTCAACCCATCTAATCCATCTATTAATGGGTCACAATTGGGTATCAATTAGGTGAACTTAAATGACTTAACAAGGCATGCATATAACCCACTAAAAAAATTTCAAAGATGGAATTTTGGCCCGAGTTTAATTATGCTCAAGCTTAACAAAATATTACTCCCTCCGAGTTCCCTAGGAGTCTTGCACGCCATGACGGTGAAATTATATAATAATCCTGAAGTACTGCAACATGATACTCTGGATCACTTTATAATCACTTTAATATAGTTACAGATGCACTTTTGGTGCTGTTCCGCTTTTTTTTTCAATAAGAAGGTAATTTCAAACTCAAATATAATAAAAATAAAAAAATATTGTTTTTTAATTATTTCTATACCATTTAAAAGATCTCAATGAAATCTATCAAATAAGATCCATATTGATTAAAAACTTATTTACGTAAACATATAATTTTTAAGTTTGAAATGACCTTTCTTTTTTAAAAGTTTCTTTTTTTAGAAACCCGAATGGAGCTTAGATCCCAAAAAAAAAAATCACTTACAGCATCGAAAACAATTGCCTGCAAAGGGGTAGTCATCCAATTATTGCTCTTCCTTTGTCGTTGAACCTTTTTTTTCTTTAAAGATGCTGGGGGCGAAAATGAAGAAGAATTTGTAAATTTTTAGGATGGTTGTAGAAAGATTTATGGTATTTCAAATTTAAAGAAGTAACTTAATAAAAACTTTGGTCAATGGTCTTTTGGCAAGTGCATATAATGATGCAAATTAAGCACAAAACTCATTTAAGGTATTTCAAATTTAAAGAAGTAACTTAATAAAAACTTTGGTCAAATGGACTTTTGGCAAGTGCATATAATGATGCAAATTAAGAAACGTCAAGATTTTGTCTCGTCCAAATAGGTAATGCTAAAACCACTGAGGTGGTAGCCCAGTTGGCAAGGGCATTACTTCTCCCCAGCACAGACGAGGGTTCGAGGCCCCGGAGACACTTTGGTGTAAATTTCCGGTGGTGCCTCATGGCTTAATTTCGAAACCCGTATGTGAACCAGGGAGGGGGCTTCTATGCCAACTGTGCACTGAAGTGGTGTCGTGGTGACGGCCCGTCTTCCCGGACGGTAGCTATGGCTCGAACCGGACATTCTACGGCGGGTTTGGAGCCCCTATGGTTACGCCCAAGGGGGGTTGCTACGCTGGTCGCCCCCTCCAGCCCTTTTCCCAGTCAAAAAAAAAAAAAAAAAAAGGTAATGCTAAATGTGAAAGGTAAATTCTAATCTTTAACTTAGATATGGATATAGATTGAATAGCCCAATGAAAAAAGGCAGATTTTTATTAGTCCTTAAAGTCAAAAGAAATTATGGAATGCATCTTTAATTTTCGCATTATTTACTTCTTTAGTTTTTGAAAGGGGGTCTAAATTTGGTAGTCGATAAAAAAAAAACGTGTATACCTGTAACTCAAAATTTAAAATTCAAATTGTAAGATTATAAAAATCATGAATTTATAATCATAATGGTAAGATTATAAAAATCATGAATTTATAATCATAGAAATGAAAAAATATAAGCAATTTTCCTTTTCAGAAACATAAATCATGGAATAGTTATGTTTTTTCTTCTTTTGGATAAGTGGCACGTGTCGCAAGTGCACAATCACAAGTCTCCTCACTAATCCTCATTTTTGTTTAATCCTCCCTCCGTCCCTAAATAAGTGTTCGACGCGCAAAATTAGGCCTTACAAAATACACATATTTTTCATTAAAAAATTTAAATTTTTTTTACAATCTAATAGAACTCATTGCCATCTATTGATTTGCGAAAAAAAAAATTGATTTTTTTAATGAAACAAATGCATCTTTTTGAAGGTCTGAGTTTGTGCGTCGGACACTTATTTAAAGACGGAGGGAGTATATAGTACTTCATCCGTCCCTAAATAAGTGTCCAGCGTGCAAATTTAAACATTTAAAAAGAAGCATTTGTTTCATTAAAAAATTATTTTTTTTCCACAAATGAATAGATTGCAATGCGTTCCATTAGATAATGAAAAATATTTTATTTTTAAAAAAAAAACATGCATGTTTTGTAAGACTAAAGAATAATATGTATATTTTATAAGCCCTGGATTTAAGCGCCGGACATTTTGTAAAACTAAAGAATAACATGTATCTTTTGTAAGATCTAGATTTACGCGTGGGAAACTTGTTTTGGGGAGAAATTTTCAGTGCCGGGTGGGCACCGGACAGCTGGTGCCGAGCACCAATCTCGACCATCCAAATGTATTTTGGACGGCCCAGATCTGTTTGGGTAAATTTTAAGTGTAAAATTATCAAAACATCCCTTCAAGCCCAAACAGATCTGAGCCGTCCAAAATATGTTTGGCATGTTTTGGACGGCCGAGATTGGTGCTCGGCACCAGCTGTCCGTGCCCGCTCGGCACCGAAGAGTTTCTCTGTTTTGGGACACTTAAGAGGCGGGGAGAGTAGTATAAATATAGATACTGTACAATACACGCACCTACAAAATCGTTCGCTCACTATCAGATCATCAATGTGTTCTACGGTTGCTACCCATTGCCACCTTTGATATACCAGTTTTCTCTCCCACAAACCAAACACTCCACAAAGATGGAATTTTTGAGATCAACGAAGATGGGTTTGTCGAATTTTCTCTCTCACTCATACTCATCACCCATGTACACTCCCAGTAATTTCGTTCTCCAACCCGTTTTCCTACGTGGGTTTTCTGGTTCTTTGCACCTGGTTTTGTTATTTTTCCTCTTCATCACATGGGTAGGTAGGAAAATCATGAGAATGAATACTCCCAGCGAAGGGCCAAGACGGAGCAATAATAGGAGAACAAGATTTTCCTACTACAATCAAGCTCTGTTTTGTTGCTTGGGTCTTTCGCTTGTTAACCTCGTTCTGTGGGTGTTAAATTACTTTTCATGGTACAGAAAGGGTTGGTCTGATGAAAAGATTGTAACTCTTATGGATTTTGGGCTCAGAACACTTGCTTGGTTAGAAATCTCTGTTTATTTGCACACCCATTACAAGAATTCAGGTGGGCCAAGGTTCCCAATTTTATTGAGAGTCTGGTGGGGATTACACTTCTCCATGTCCTGTTGTTTCCTTGTGGTAGACTTCCTTTATAATAAAAACGATCAATCTCTACCAACTCAGTTATTTGTGTCTGATATCATCTCCACTGTTATGGGTTTTTTCTTTTGTTTGCTGGGGTTTTTGGGGGAGAAGGAAGGTGAAGATGGCCTTCTTCAAGAACCCCTTTTGAATGGTACTGGTACAAGTAATGGTGCAGAGTCAAATAATTCTAGTGGGGGTGAAATTGTTGCCCCTTTTTCCTAAGCTGGTCTTCTTAGCATCCTTAGTTTCTCTTGGATGAGTCCTTTGATTGGCGCTGGTTATAAGAAAGCATTAGACCTTAACGATGTTCCTCAACTAGCCGGTATGGACAGTGTCAAGGGAGCTTTTCCAGTTTTTCAAAGTAAGCTAGAGTCTGGTATTGGATGCAGAATAACCACATTTAAGCTTGTGAAGGCACTGATCTTCGTGACAAAATGGGAAATTCTATTAACGGCTTCCTTGGCGCTAATATATTCGCTAGCATCTTATGTTGGTCCCTACCTCATTGGCTCCTTTGTTCAATACCTTAACGGAAATCAAGCCTTTGAAAACCAAGGGTACGTTTTGGTGGCCGTATTCTTCATTGCGAAGCTCATTGAGTGCTTGGCTCAGAGGCACTGGTTCTTTAGGTTGCAACAGGCTGGAATTAGGGCAAGGGCAGTTTTGGTTGCCATGATTTACAATAAAGGCTTGAGCATTTCATGCCAATCAAAGCAGGCACACACGAGTGGGGAAATCATAAATTTAATGTCTGTTGATGCCCAGAGGGTCTCAGACTTTGGTTGGATCCACGATCCATGGCTGATCATAGTCCAAGTTGTCCTGGCCTTGATAATCTTGTACAAGAATCTTGGGCTTGCTTCCATTGCTGCATTAGTCACTACCTTGCTAGTGATGTTGGCGAATGTTCCGCTTGGGAGATTGCAACAGAAGTTTCTGGAAAAGATAATGACATCAAAGGATACAAGGATGAAGGCGACGTCTGAAATCTTGAGGAACATGAGGATCCTCAAGCTTCAGGCGTGGGAGATGAAGTTTTTGTCAAAAGTTACAGAACTTAGGAACACCGAAATGGGATGGGTTAAAAAATTCGGTTACACTTTTTCTTTGACCAATTTTCTCTTCTGGGGAGCACCTACATTCGTGTCCGTGGTTACTTTTGGCACTTGTATGCTTCTAGGAATCCCCCTCGAGTCGGGGAAGATTTTATCCGCCCTAGCAACATTTACAATACTTAAAGAGCCTATCTATAATCTTCCTGACACAATCTCAATGGTAGCTCAAACAAAAGTTTCCCTTGATCGAATAGCCTCATTTCTCCAACTTGATGACTTACAAAGTGATGTTCTAGAGAAGCTTCCGATAGGTAGCTCTGACACTGCAATTGAGGTAGTTGATGGGAATTTCTCTTGGGATGTATCTTCCCCTAATCCAACATTGAAATACATAAACATCAGTGTCTGTCGTGGTATGAGGGTTGCTGTTTGTGGCACTGTTGGATCAGGAAAGTCAAGCTTACTCTCCTGTATCTTGGGAGAAGTGCCCAAAATATCAGGGACTATTAAGCTTTGCGGAACAAAGGCGTATGTTGCTCAGTCACCCTGGATACAGAGTGGAAAGATTGAGGAGAATATACTGTTTGGAGAGGAGATGGATCGAGAAAGGTATGACCAAGTACTTGAAGCATGTTCTTTGATGAAAGACCTAGAAATTCTCTCCTTTGGTGATCAGACAGTCATAGGTGAGAGGGGAATCAATTTGAGCGGGGGCCAGAAGCAAAGAATACAGATTGCACGTGCTTTATACCAAGATGCAGATATTTACCTATTCGATGATCCATTTAGTGCTGTGGATGCACATACAGGAAGCCATCTCTTTAAGGTGACTATGAAATCTGTTTTGTGCTTCTTTTTTGATGTAATTTTGTCATGCCAAACCAAGGCCGTAAACCAAACACACGCACAAACAACCTCACGTGCACTCTAGAATTTGTCTCTCAACTCTTTGTATCTACCTCACCACAAACAGGAGAAGAGCCATGCATACATGGCCATAGGGAGAGCCAAGTGCAACGGTCAATTTGAGACATGGAACTCCAACCATACAAGGTGACTAACTTCAATGCCCTCTGCCTGATCAATGAGCTGCTTCAGCTGTTGGATACACAACTTCTAGAAAGCCTAATTTGAGAGCCGATCACTACAAATTTTTTCTTTGTCAATTTCCATGGGTTTTCACTGAAGCATTTTGCTTATACAGGAATGCTTATGGGGCCTTTTGGGTTCAAAAACTGTCATTTATGTTACTCATCAATTGGAGTTCTTACCTGCTGCAGATCTCATTTTGGTGAGCTATTAATGCCTTGTTTCATCTGTCTTTGACATATAATTGATATTGCTACAAATAAACATTTTATTCAAGGACGAAGTTATTGCTTAACAATGAAATATCATAGTAGTTTTTTTCCCTTTCAAAAAAAGTGAGATCAATTCAAAAGCGGTTTTATCAATTTTTGCAAAATATAGTCGGATAGAATTCTGGTGATTTAATTCGAGACCTTGTGGGATATTTTCCCTTTGTCATTAGGTCATGAAAGATGGAAGGATTACTCAAGCTGGGAAATACAATGACATCCTCAATTCAGGGACCGACTTTATGGAGCTTGTGGGTGCGCATAAGGAAGCTTTATCAGCACTAGACTCCACCGTGGCAGGCTCAGTATCAGAAAATTCAACCATCGATGAGGAGAATGGTAGCACATGTGATGTTCAGAAGTCCGTGAAGAAAGAGGAAGCTACTGCAAATGGCCAAAATGGAACAGACGATATAGTTGGAGAAAAAGGACAGCTAGTTCAAGAAGAAGAAAGGGAAAAAGGAAGAGTTGGTCTTTTGGTCTACAGGAAATACATAACAACAGCGTACAGAGGAGCTCTTGTGCCTTTCATATTGTCGTCACAAGTTCTATTTCAGCTGCTTCAAATCGGAAGCAACTACTGGATGGCTTGGGCTACTCCAGTGTCAAAGGAAGTGAAACCTCCGGTCAAGGGTTCTACTCTCATAATCGTCTATGTGGCTCTGGCGATTGGAAGTTCTTTCTGCATTCTTTCTAGAGCCTTGTTTCTGATAACTGCTGGGTTTAAGACTGCCACTATACTTTTCAACAAAATGCATTTGTGCATTTTCCGTGCTCCCATGTCATTTTTTGATTCCACCCCAAGTGGAAGAATCTTAAATAGGGTGAGTGTTTTCTGTCTACTTGCTGCCGCTGTTGTCATCGTAACCGTTCTTGTTAGCTTAATATAGAGATTTGATCCAACAATGCGTTTTCCTCTTTTAGGCGTCTACAGACCAAATTGCAGTGGATTTCCCTATTCCATATACCGTTGGTGGGTTTGCAATCTCAATGATACAGCTACTTGGTACTGTTGCGATAATGTCACAGGTTGCATGGCAGGTCTTCATCGTATTTATTCCCGATTGCCACCTGCATTTGGTTACAGGTAATTATCGTAAATTCTTACCACTCTGTGATGCTAGTGAAGTCTCGCAACATTAATTATAGAATCATGATCAGCTTTTCCCCTCAGATTTCAGAAGGGAAAACTTCAATTTTCTTTAAGCAATACTAGTGCGATGCCGACGCGCTACGCGCGTCGGTGTGACATTATTAAATTGAGGAATGCAGTGGGGATAGCAATTGTGAACTAACTCGTGAGTTTTAAAGCGTTGTGCAGATTGTATTTGATATATAAATAGGAACAATTTATTGATGCACTATTTTGTGGGAGCGCATGAAGTTGAGTAATATCTTCAGTGTGTTTGATATTTTTACTAATATAGCAATGAATTATAGTTGCCTTTCAAAAAAAGGAAGAATTATAGTCGAGCGATGCTGTGTTGGCATTTTTGTGGAGTTTAAATAAGAACTACTATAGCAAGCCTTATAACGTGGGGTGACTTATTGCTTACTGAACTGATTGAGAAATTATAATCATATTTGGTAGCCAAGCTGACATAATATGCAGCATTATTCTCTGAAGAAGCCAATTTTCCTTCTCTTGTTTCGAAGGTTGATCTCTTGTTTCAAAGGTTGAGAAATTCTCAGTCCTCATTCCTCATGATCATTCGTTTTCCTCCGATTTTGATTTGATGATGTCTTTCGCAACAAGGCATAACATAGATGATCTTACCTTTGTGAATCTGTGTGATGGATCAGAATAATCTCTGTTTACCTTTGCGTCCCCAATCTGTTCGACAACCACTTCTTGGACGCCTCTTCACCCACTTCTACGCTGCCCCAGATGTCGCCGATCACTTCCGAGTCGGTCTTCTTCAATATGTCATTCTCCGAATTGGGAAGTTTTAATTTTTCAATTGGGTTCTTGATTTATCGTTGGTTTCTATAACCCCATACGTTTCGAAACTGCTTACTGCTATGAGAAGTCGTGCAATTTTGAGATAAATAAATTACTTTTCATTCACGGTATTTGATTTGGGAGTCACAGTTCAATTAGTAATCCATGTCTCTCTCTTTCGTGGCAGTACTTGCATTGGTTTAAAAGGGAGAATTTTTTATAGGTCATCTATAACATGTTTCTAATCCACATAGTTCACTTCTAAAGTTTCTAACACCTCTAGTCCACTAATAATTCCAATGACAAAAATACTCAATGTAAAAGAAACAAGGCCTTGTTTGGCTAATACAAAGAATGTATTTGTTCATTTTTTTCAATGACCACCACCGGCACCACAATGACCACCACCATGCCGCAGCCGCCACCAACACCACCATTCCATCACCACCATGCCCCCACCACCACCTCCACCACCACTGATAAGCAGCCAAGATTGCATAATCTTGGCACTTAAAGTCTCTACTTTGTAGTGTTTTAGTATTTAAGTTATCGTTTTTATTTGATATTGAGCGAAAGGTTATTTTTGTCGAGTTTCAGGTAGAACGAGGATTAACGGCAGTTTTTACCACCAAGGATCGCTCTCGGAAGCATCCAAGTGTCCAAGGCCATGTGGCGGCTCCCCACCTAGTCCCATCGGGCGATTAATTAAGTGGCAAGTGGGCATCGGGTCTTCGTCGGGCCGTTCAGACCAAGGCAAGGCCAATAGCAGTGTTCTGCCAACCCAGTATCGGTACTGGGATTTGACCAATACCGGTACCCACCCTCCAGAAGTTCTATTTTGGCAGCAAATTGAAGACCCAATACCGGTACTGGGAGTTGGAGTTGGCCAGTATCGGTACTGCCTGCAGAAAATGTCCACGTTTTCTTAACTTTTTCAACTTTCCATTTATGGAATACTTGCCACTTTTGGCAAGTTTTGGGATATTTATTGTGAGAAGAGGGTGGGTTGTTTAAAAACCACACACACTCTCTCATTCATTACCTAGATACAAACTACTTTAAGTCTTTTAGATCTAAGAGTTCCTCCATAGCTTTTCAAGTTGTAATTTCTTAAGAACTCGTTAAGGTATTCACGTTACGTTAATTTCTCGAGTGTTAAAGTTGCTCGTATGCTTTGGATCCTTTACAATATCAAGTTTATTTTCGGTTCTATCGGTTAAACATGTTTATCATTTCTACCTTGCTTTCTAGTCTTTTCAATATGAGTGAGTAGTTGATTAGGCTTGGCGATGGGGTGATTAACACCTCGTAACTTATGTTAATCTTGCCTTTCTCAACTAAATACTTGAGGTTCGGTATGGAAAATAGGAAGGGTTCGCCTTTTATGTATCAAAGCTTGCTGATGTTAATCTCCGGTAATCATGTGTTTGCTCACATGATTCTGGAGCGATGTCTCAGTTTGCGTTTGCCAAGAGAACAAAAGAGCTCACTTGTTTTCCATACTACACTTCTAGTCTTTTAATGGTTTCATAGCTAAATCTTTTGGTTGATAGCGTATGCCGTGCGATTCAACCAAATTTTTGATGATGATGGTTCTATGGCCTAAGTTACTGGCATTAAAAACTCCAACGCCTTGCCGCATGTTTAATCTAGTTAAAACTTATTTTCTAGTCTTTTTCTTAAGAATTTTTGTCACCTTGCAAAGCAAAACCAAAAGTTGGCCGTCTAAACACCGGAATCCCTTACTTCTACAAATCCGAATTAGCTATAAAGATTATCTCTGTGGGCACGATCCCGAACTTTTCGGTATTTATGCTGACAACGACCTAGCCCTACGCTCGGGGTAAATCAACCTTTTTCAATGGTTAGGTTGTGGTGAAGCAACCACGCCGTCGCTGTCACCACCACCGAAATGACAACCACCATACCACCACCACAACCACCACAGTGCCGCCACCACCTCCACAACCATCACCCAATAGAATGATACTGGTCAAAGTCCTTGAAGTCATTGCATCGAGCAAAGAGTCTATTTAAGTTCCTAGGTGTCCTTTAACTACTCAAGAGTCTTTCTAATTTGTAGAAAGTCAAGTTATATATCTATTTGTTCCAAGTTATCTATTTCAAGAGTCAAACACATATTTCAATTAGTATATGGTCAACCCTTTTTAATTTATGTCTTGAAAATGTAAGCGACTTTTCCTATTTTTGGAGGATTGTTCCAAGTAGTCTATAAATTTTGTTGCTATGAATGAATGAGGAGTTTTTTTAGTGTTGAATGAAAATAGCCTTTGGCTTGTCAGTAGTACATTACTTCTTGTTCCCCGTTTTTGTATCTCTTGGGCGGATTTTTTTAGAGTGGTGAGTGATCCTTACGCCTTGTATCCCCGCTAATCCTTAAGTGGTAAAATCTGTATCCCTTCAGTTTTATCATTTACAAAATCCGGTGTCATAGAACTTTATACCTTGTTTTTTTTTTTGCCTGTTTCAATTTAAGTCACTTTCCTAATTTTTTAAACGGAACCAAAAAAAAATTATCTAAGAGAGGGGTTACCTATTCTATTTCCTCCCTCAAATCAAAGAATCCTTACTTTTCTTGAGAAGCTCATCTCCTCACTTTTTCTCCCTAAAAAACGGAATTTTAGCTAAGTTCTTTGAAACATCTTTGCTAACTATCAATCGTAACATACTTTATGTACCCAGTGTCACCTAACACTTGCAACAAGAAAGTAGCTTTAGAAATCCAATCTTATTTATGTACATTGGTTGAGCAATAATCCAAATGCTAGTGTGTGTGAGTCAAAGGAAGAACAAAACTAACAACATTCTAAATATGGTTTAAGGGAGAAACATGCAATTTTAGATAGAACAAAACAAAAGTAAAAACAAAATGAAGGAAACATGCCAAGGAAAAGCACACCGACACAAAAGTGACATTCAACGAATCTCACGGATAAAATAATTGATAAAAAAGATATCATTTTTGAGAAGTGCCAATAGAGAGCAGATCACAAACTTGTTCATTATATATTCCAATCATCTGAGCACTAACTTCATATGCAATGAAGCTTTCCTACTTTGAGTGACGAAGAGAAGATCATTCAAGTTCTTATACCTATAGACGACACGCAGAATATTTAACAGCTATCTTTTATATTCATGGATCCGCTAGACCTATATGTCAAATAGGCTATTTGGGTCAATGCTTACACCTGTCACTTGTTGTATGTACTGAGCCAATCGCTCCTTGTTAGCCATCTTAGCTGATTTTCACTCAGCTCGTAAGTCTGTATCATCAGCAAATTGTTGGAGTAGAGAGGCGGATAAACAGACATAGTTCACACAAAATAGTCCACTAATGGATGTGACATTGATAAACTCTTAAAATCTTCTCAGGCACATACTTGTTAAAGATCAGTAAGTAGGCCAAGGTAAGTCACCCACTGATCAGCTTCAACCATTTGGTGATGGTATTGAGAGCTCAGGACTGCAAAATCGGAGCTATCTAGAAGGAGTAATGCGATTGGTTTTATTCGGTATTTGGTAGGCCATACAGAACAGTGTGCAAATAACTCGACCTTTAAAATGTCACTGTGTAGCTGGGCAACACCATTGACTTGCAGATGTAACAAGAAGTCACTTTCTCATATCCAAATGGAACGATTAACAGCTGAAGTACAAAGACTTAACATGAGAGCAGAACAAAGGGCATGGACCTAAATAGGAGGTAAAGGAACCAAGATATGACCGATCAGAATAATAGCAGTTCAAGAAGAGAACATGAATTCGTCTATACTTATTTCGGAATTGAAACTACAACGGAGGTACACTATTCTTCTTGCACAAGCAAGAAGTACACATGAGGTAACCACTTGCAAGAACTAAAATTACCAAAACATCCCATCCACAAACAAAGACCAAGCCAATGGGGGAAGAAAACTCTCTCTTTGGAGTTACTTGGGTATATCATAGCCTTTTGGTTCGTTTCTTGTGTTTGCTGTCTTGAAAGAAAGCTACTTTTACTTGCCAATGATGGTAAAATATCTCTCTCTCTCTCTCTCTCTCTTTCTCTCTCTCAATTGAATTGTAGGTTCTGTCTTAATTTATTAGTCTCTTAATTAAGCCAAATTTGGGATATGTTTCATGCGGAACTTGGTGGATTTTCGTCAATTGTTACATATGGTGAAACTTGTGGCGTTAATCAGAAAAAGCTCTCATTAAATAAAAATTAAGTCCTGTATTGAGTTGAGATAGCTTGAGCAGCAGATGTCGTGGTCCACATTCAGTATGTCTAAGGCCAAGGCATTCAATTTCAATAAACTGTATTTGGGTTCTGAATTTGTGAAAGATTTTTGGAAGGATAAGAAAGGTAAGGGAGTTACAACTTGGATTTGTAGAGGGAAATCTACCTTATTTTCTTTTGCTCTCACATAATTCTTGCACAAATCTAACATCTAAACACAGCTAACCCAGACTGAATCTATATCCCTCGTGATCTCGCACTCCAGTTGGAGGAAATATGATGGGGTTTTGTGAATTAGCTAAATGCTTGAGTATTAGATAAGCATGTGCTAGTATGAGCACAAGGAAATGGGACATACCAAAAGAAATATAAGGATAAGCAAATCAGAATATTCTACATTTTGACAAATGCAAGAAATTGGCATTACCTGAGAAATAGTTGAACCACATTTCATTTCCAAAGCAAAACTAACATCTTACAGGGCCATGTCAAATTTTAACATATTGGCTGGTTAGAAATAAGAACTAAAGAATGCATAATCAACTATATTTTCCCTTTTTTCAGTGCTAAAACAAACTCCAAATGTTCCTCCAAACCTGGTGCACAAAATGATGGAAATTGAGTCAACTATGCTCAAAGCGACAAAGAGACATGGATGAACAAGAAGGGAAGAAGTTCATATGTAATTTATTTATAGACAAAAAGTTTCAGTTCTATTGAAAGAGCTAAATGTATCCAAGCACATCCAATATAATTAGTCATCAGGTCTAGAGAGAGAGAGAGGTCATCAAGTCTGTCTTCCTCAGTTAATTCATGTACATGAGAAGTTAGGAAATAATGTTCAGAAAAACATCAAGCATCTACATTAGCTTCGTAAGAAAATTTGACTATACCTTTGGAAAGGGATAAGACCCCAGCTTCCCACAATCAGCAAATCAGGCAGGACTCAGTAGAACTCATGGCAGATTAGTTCCTTTGGATCATCTTTCTTGATCCATGCTTCCCAAGAAACCTGTTACATCTACACGTGTAGATCCAGCTCTATCATTGAACTAAGGACATGCTTAGCATTACACTGTGAAGTTCTCCCAAAGAGCATCTCTCTTAAATTTTCTCATAAACTTCTGTCTTTGCTGTAAAGCCTTTAAGCATTCACCCGAAATCAGACAACCAGATAAAGATATAAAATGCTTTGAGGCATAGAACCAAGTTATTTTCCACAAACAGTAAGCATATTTATCATAGGTAGATAACAAAATCTAATGTGAAAACTTTCATTTGCCTTTTGAAGATGTCAACCATTCCCACCTATGTGGCTTGGCCCAAAGAAAGGATCGATGTAGCTATTCATCTTAAAGATCTGGATCAAGCAAAGACAGAAAAAGGCAATCATCAGTGGACAATGCTAAATGCATTAAAAAAAACACTTGCAGCAAGATTGTCGTCCATAGTTGTTATAAATTGGGGAATAAAGTGTACTGATTACAAATTTTGCTAAGCTCACGTTCTAGAGTGTTAATAATCACCATCTCCTATGTATAGAAGTGAATTATGCTACATAATTAGCAAATTATGAGGGATTAGTAAACATTGTTAGTCCAAAATAGAACTCGACACCAACTGCAACTTTAACGAGCCTCATCTCTTGATTGAAACCTACGACCAACTTAGAAATGAAAATAGAAAAGCATAGTACCACTTCCCGCCTCATCTTACTGCAGGCCACATTAACCCTATACGAAGAACAACCTCAGAGTGATTTTATTTTTCACCTCATAACATTGAAAGCTTAACAAGGTTTTCAATTTATTAGGTTTACCAGTGCTCCGGATTAAATATAGCCATTGGAAAACAACATAAAGCGGCTAGCTATCCATGTTTGGTCGCGCATTATTTTCCAAATCCCCCAAAAGTTTAACTATCAAACCCAAAAAAATAGAGTTTTAAACATAGATAGATCTCACAATCAACGTTTAACTTTTAGGCCATCTGAAAATATTGACTTAGAATCCATTCCAACGGTTCAATGGAGCAGTGTTCAATGCTTTTGGGCTTATGAAATGCCTAGAGTGGACCTATCACTAAATCTCTTATTATTCAATGCTCTTGGAGCAGTGTTCCATCTTCTAAATCTCACACGCTTAGAGGTAGAGCCCACAACTTAGTGTGAGAGGCTGAGCAATGGTCCTCAAGAACGAAATAAATATTCAAGTATTTGACCCATCAATTATGCTTCATTTAATTAATAATGAACTACCCACATGAATTAAAGTTTTGATACTCTAAAACTGTATCATGCCCAGCCCCTAAAAAAAAATTAGAGAATACAAAATAAACTTAATACAGTAGAAGAGTAACATGAAAGCGCTAAGCTGCATTGAGCTATCACAATAAACAATAATTCAAACCCTTTATTTCAAATACACCGGCCGGATATTCAACATGCGTATTGTACACATTGCTATGGCCCTGATTCTTTATAAGCACAAGTTTCGTCCATTTCATTGTAAAAGTTACACCACCTAATCAATGTATACCAAGAAGAAATAGGAGAAGAATACAATTATGACAAGACTGTTCATTGAAAGGTATCTTTTGACGAAGAAGTAGCATCCATCTAGCTTAATTGACCCAAAGAAATCCAAATTCAAAAGAGACCCTTTTAATTTTTAATAGTACAAACCTCTTATGGGAAAGGTGGATCATATTAGAATTGCAATCATCTATCTGGATACTTAAGCTGATAATGAGCACTCAACAATAAGCTCTGTAGAAGCTAAAATACAAACCTCATTTACCAAATGTTCTTTTGCTAGTTTGTATATCAAACTCTGTAGATTGGTAGAGTAATGCACCAATCTATAGTCATAGTCAAAGCCATAAACATGACTATTCTCTAATTTCATATTCTTATTCATATACACACACACCCACCTGAGTCAATTAAAATGATCCAATCAATTGGCATATTCTTAAAATGTAGTAAGCCCGCAAAGTAAAGCTGTTTTTGGGATGTCTAAATTGGTCAAACAATATTAAAATTGTGGGAAAGCCACTTCTTTTCAGAAAGCCAAATTAAAACATACACAGTCCTATATATGAAACCAATTTTTCCTAGCGAAACTATATAATATTAACATCTCCCGTCATCATATGTTGCCTACACGCTCGAAGCGAGTGGAAAATTATGTAAAGGAAATGAAAAACCAAATGCAGTTCAAGTTTAAGTTTACAATACTGATGCTCCTTCGAAGCAAGCATGAAGATTGCACGAACCTCTGTTTTTTTGCCAGTCGTGCTGCCAGGTTTAGCGAAAAAATCAGGGAGTTAAGACTCCACAATAGTTGGTGATAAAGAGAAATAACTTGCCCTTTATTCCTTGCCAAATGTTCTGTTGTTGCCCATATCAAACCTTTTGCCAATTTACTGTTGAATCGATCCCCCAACAGAATGTGATAGACCCAAGTGTAGAAGACTCCCCCAAAATCCACAAATTTGTCAAAGTCGAATCTATATAGATTTATATATGATAGTATTATGTGTAGGTTATAGTTTCAATACATGTAGTATACAGGTACATAGGTTTTCAGCAGAGATTTTTGTGGGCAAGCAAATTGTGGGCAATGCGATTTGCCCCGACTCTTTCTCTCCTCCAAGGGAAGGGATTCCGTTCCCCACCCTCTTGAGAAAGGAGAGATGCTGCCGGTTCGCGGGAGCGCTTTTAAGCTGGACGACAAGCGCTCGCGAAAATACAGAGTCGCCACTCGGGTTTGAAGGTCCGACACCCAAGGAACCGTATTTCGAAGCACTTGCCGCGCTGTTTGATTTGAAAAAGTTAAGGAACCAGTCCGTCATAACCATATCTGGGTTCGGGAGCCAGGTTACGAGAGGGGAAGGGTTTTATGGCACCCCTCTCGCCCAATCCGGAGATCGGTCTCTACTTAGGCATTTGCAAAAATGTTTGTTTATTTGCGATTCTGTTTGATTAATCATTTTTTAGCCAATTAGGGCGGGGAAACAGTTTAATGGGGATTAAAGCTGTAACAACTTTGCAAGATGTGATAGATAGCATGGATGAACAGTTAGTATAGGATGAGAACAGACTGTTGTGGGAGTTTAAACAAACTGGAGGGCCCCTGTTTTGGAGTGACGTGCGCAGGAAGAAACCAGCATGCACTGAACAAGTCACTACATGTTGTTTACTCCTGCGCGCACAACTCCAAGACACACGCGCGCCGGTGAGCTTAAACCCACAACTCTTATTCTCAAACCTTCTGGGCTCTGGAAGGACCAGTGCACACCCAGGACAAACCACGCAGTTTATAGGCATCATAATATACAGTTTAAAGGCTGAAAAGCCCTACAAATTAATAAAACACCCCATAAACAGTGTGGGGACAGAATAACAGCCTAAGGCCGAGCTACCCGTGCAAGGCCACTCACTGGTCAGAGGCAAACTGTCGCGCGATGGAGCGAGTCTGGCGCGCGATGGTGCGCCCCGGCGCACTGTCGCGCGATGGAGCGAGTCTGGCGCGCGATGGTGCGCCCCGGCGCACTGTCGCGCGATGGAGTGAGTCCGTCGCGCGATGGTGCGCCCTGGCGCGGGATGATTGCGTTCTGGCGCGGACCAGACCAGTGCTTGGTTCACATTTTCTGGGTTCTGGGACAGATCCAGAATGTTCCCAGTGGTACTTCAAAATAGCAGAAATACAAATCAACTATAAAGCTAACAGTTTATACTAAGGAAGACAATAAACTGGTTTTTAACATGCTTGCAGAGTGATCTATATAGAAAATAAAGCACAAAACAGTAGGACACCAATCCCCACGTGGTCCGTCGCGTGCAGCACCGAAGTGTCGCGCGAGAGAGTGGGACCATCGCGCGCTGGTTCCTACCATGACGGTTTTTGAAACCTCGCCAGCTTTAGGACCAGGACTGGTATTGATTACCAGCCTTGGCCCTGCCAGCCCCCCTCAGGGATCAGAACAGAAAGACAGTAGGTATGCTATACCTTTGGTTGAGTTTGAAACGAATTCGAGCTTTGAGGTTGAGGTTGTTTGAGGTGTTTGAATTATGGAGTGAAAATGGGAGAGAAAGAACAAGCTATGTTCTTTGATGCATGGAGTGTAATCTTTTACCAAAGCTTGACTTGGAAAATGCTAACCCATTGAAAGAGAAACAAATGGGGGTATATATAGGGAAAAGGGGTGAATCTGGTTGGAAACAGAGGAGTTCAGGCAGTCCACGAGGCCTAGCTGAGGCTGCATTGGTGGCCAACTGTCCTCCATCAGAAAGGTCGGTTGTAGGTTGGACCCTCGCGCGATGGTGTGAGTCTGTCGCGCGATGGTGCGCCCTGGCGCACTGTCGCGCGATGGAGTGACTCTGGCGCGCGATGGTGCGCCCGGGCGCAGGATGGATGCGCCCTGGCGCGGACCAGCTAGGTTTTTGGTTTTTGAAGTGGCTTAGGCTAGGTCAGGTTTAAGGGTTTTGCAAACACTCAAAGCTCAAACACGCTATCATTCCCGGGGTGTTCTTGATCCATTTCATCATCGGGGAATCAAAAACCGTAAGTAAACTAATTTGGAAGCCCAGATTGGGGTGTCTACAGTAGCCCCTCTTTGACGGCACTTGAAGCACCATCGACTTGGTACAAGTAACGTCAAAGAATTCTAGACACCCCTCAAGGCAATCCAGAGCAAAGCATACAAGTAAAGTAGACAAGTAAACTTAAGGAACCTGATCGGTGGAATGGACTGGCTGTCCATTGCCGGGGATGGAAGTAGAAGTGGACGAGCGAATCGCCGCATGTTGATCGAATTTGGACAGAACAGGCTGTCGCTATAGATGTGGACGGGACAGGCCGTCGTTGCTGGGGATCAAGCTATCCTCGGCACGAAGCATTCCAACAAACACGGGTAGGTCGTGTCAGACAGGTTGAATTCCATCTGTTGGGAATCAGAGCCAATCTCCTTATCAAAGACCATCCGAGACAGAGCAATAAGGCTGCTGGAAGATACGTGTGAAGCTAGACTGATGTAGAGGTAGTTGTTTGGGGCAGGCCGAGGCGGACTCTCCTGGGGAACAACTAGTTGCAGATGGTGGACCATTGAACAAACCGTTGGACGATAATCTGATCGTCGTTGTGGATTGTATGGATGATATGGCTAGATACTGTTGATGGATTTGGCAGGACCGGCTGTCGTGGGTGCGGACGGAGAGATCAATGAGCTGAGTGATCAAACCGCTGAGGAATTTGACAGGATGGGAGGATCATCAGTATAAATGATCGAGCCGTTGAAGTCTGGATGGGAGGATCATCAGTATAAATGACCGAGCCGTTGCAGACAGGATGGGACAATCATCAGTATAAATGATCGAGCCGTTGAAGTCTGGATGGGAGGATCATCAGTATAAATGACCAAACCGTTGCAGACAGGATGGGACAATCATCAGTATAAATGATCGAGCCGTTGAAGTCTGGATGGGAGGATCATCAGTATAAATGACCAAGCCGTTGCAGACAGGATGGGACAATCATCAGTATAAATGATCGAACCGTTGAAGTCTGGAGGGGAGGATCATCAGTATAAATGACCAAGCCGTTGCAGACAGGATGGGACAATCATCAGTATAAATGATCGAGCCGTTGAGAAATGGACAGGACCGGCTGTCGTTGATTTGAGACGGGCAGATCAGTGTGCAGAATGATCGAGCCGTTGAGAAATAGATAGGACCGACTGTCGTTGATTTGAGACGGGCAGATCAGTGTGTAGAATGATCGAGCCGTTGAGAAATGGATAGGACCGACTGTCGTTGATTTGAGACGGGCAAATCAGTGTGCAGAATGATCGAGCCGTTGAGAAATGGACAGGACCGACTGTCGTTGATTTGAGACCGGGTGGATCATGCTTCAGGATGAACATGCCGACGAAGATTGGACAGGACCGCCTGTCGTTGATTTGTTATGCAGAAGATTTTATCGCATCCTCCGTCAAACAAACAAAACAATATCGCAGGAGATTGCATCGCATCCTTCAGTAAACAAATCGAGAGTTTAGGGAGATTTCCATTGCCTCCGCTAAATAGAACAACATCACAGGAGATTGAATCGCATCCTGCTATGTGAACAATGCCGCAAGAGATTTTCGATCGCATCCGTTGGCAAACAAATTGTTGATTCAGGGAGATTTTCTTCGCATCCACTGATCAACAATAACAAAACCGTAGGAGATTGCATCGCATCCTTCAGCCAACAAATCGAGAGTTTAGGGAGATTTCCATTGCCTCCGCTAAACAAACAGAACAAAACCGCAGGAGATTGCATCGCATCCTTTGGTAAACAAAGTCTTGATGGCGGCCATTCTAGCCACCTTCCTGTTTTCAACAGTTGATATACAATATGCAAAGATGTATATACTAACAAAGTGCACAAATTGAAAATGCAAATGCAAGCTAAGGGCGGCTCCTAAGAGGACAACAATGCCTAAGGACTACCACTGAGCCCCAGTACTTTACTGTCTTTTGCTTCTGAGATGCGCACCCAGATAGAGAGACATTTGAGTGGGCTGACGTGCCCAGTTGACATGTAGCAGTGTGGCATTGGGCCTGCATGCCCTTTCTTTTGATGCTTGGGCAGATGAGCCCCAGAGATATGCTTTGCTTGACCTTGGACTGATGTGCCCTTTGCCGTCTCAAGAGAGTCCACAGCTTGTGGATTGTAGATGCAAGAGTAGCAATGTAAAAATTGCATTTTTCAGTTTATTGACATATAAATCATGCGCTAATATCTAATTTGCATTGACAAGCGAATTGAGTCGACACAGACACACATATATATACAGACATGCCTAGCTCGAACGAAAAGGGGGAAAGAGCCCCAGGGAACAATGCGAACCCTTAGACACATGGAATACAATGAAATTTTGGGCATTAATGTGCCAAAACTCACAATATCCCTTTAGACAGGCGAAACTGACACTTGCGAGGTCAAAATAGCTGTACAATGACCTGCACGAACAAATAGAACCGAGAATAGCATCTCGACGTGACAATGGATTGAAATCTAGAAAAATGCCACAAAAATGGACATAAGACGCAAATGAAGACACATATAGGCCCGGACTGAAACCGACACCCCCGTGCAGTCACATTAGGTCTGCACGGTATGACCAAACTTGGCAAAAGCCCCTTGAATAGGACTCGAAGGCAGTAGCTGACTGCTATCGATTGGCTGTCGAAAAAAAGGCGCGCAGGTTTGAGACCAACGCACATAACTATGAACAAGTGCAGGTGAACCTCAAACTAGCGCATATAAATGCAAAGCTACTGCAACTGCTCACATCAGACTTCGCTGAATTTAGAATAAATTGTGAGCCGTTAGGCCTCACCAGCATTTCGTTCTATTTTTGATGCTTAAAATCTTTTAAGGCTTTATGCTCAGCTTTGAAATTGAATTAGTAGTTTGTAATAAAACTGAAAGACAAAAGGTTTTCCCCGTCAGACGCCTGCCATGCAGCTTGATATTCGAACCTCTTCGACCTTTGATGTGTACCAAACGTCAACCATGGATCCAATTGATAGATTGTGACCGAGTCTCAAAGAGAGACTGCCTACGTATCCCAAGCTAGGGAATCAGGTCAAAACGTAGTTCAGGCTAAGGTTCACTCGAGTACTTACCTCACCTTTTACGCTCTAACTTTTGCCTAGAACCGCCCATTCGGGTTTTCGGTTTAGCGAGCTTTCAAATTTTGCCTTTATTTTTGCCTAAACCTCCTTCATAGGTTTCGGTCTAGCAGGCTGCTCTAATTTTTGCTTGGAACTGCCCACCCTTGGGGTTTTCAGCCCAACGAGCTTCTCTCAGGGAAAAGGCTTTCGAATTGATCTAGGTTGACCAAGGTATTGAATTTATTGCCACCGAGGTCGATGAAATGGCCGGAGGCCCAGATGAAATGGATGCAAGGAACAAAGTGCTTCAATTGACATGCCTTGCTCCAGGCCCATTTTGAACTTTCGAACTTGTGCTTGGCGGAACACTGTTCCTGCAAATTTGAGGATGGTATGAGGCGCTGGACCTTCTGAGCTTCTGCTTTGTATGGTTTGGCGCCTGGTAGCAAGGGGATTTGATGTTCCTTTATCTCAGGGTCAACGTTAGACATGTCATTTGAGAGACCCTGCCAAAACATTGTTGAACTCTTCGAGCCTGTCTGACCGGGCACAATGCTCCTCTGGGAACAGCTTTGAACCAAATTTGAACCATTGGGAGGTTGTCCTTGTCTTTCAAGTTTATTTGAAAACTACTATTTCAATTAATAGGCTGAGCATGCCTTTTGTCTTCCCTTTCGGCGAGGGAACACATTTCCTTGGGAATGATCCCATCGAAATCTATCCCTTCGTCGTCAGGATCGACACAGTTTATTCGAAAGCCAGCGACATACTTAGAAGCAAGATAATGCATATCATAAAGAAAGCCCCTCGGGGTTGCCAAGTACAGCAGACTCAAAACTTGAAACAAAAGCTACGATGTGGAGGGCCAAGAGGCACAACCTCCGACTCAGAGCTAGACTTAGACAAATGCAAACGACTCTGTGTCAGACTCAGACAAAACGCCAATGCAAACTAGACGCGGTTTGAAAATGCAATATTTTTAAAAAGCTACCCATAGCTTCCACAAAAAGAGGTAGGATCCAGCGGGTGTCAGGCCCAAGCAACAGCACTTCGGCTTCCTCGGCTTCTTTGACCAAACCTACTCAGTGCTCCCATGAACAATGGACCTCGGCCGGTCAGTCTTCTCCTTTGTAAGCCCCTCATCACTGTCAATCCAGGTGTCGGCAGAGAGAGTCTCAATTGCACAAACAGCGGCCAGCAGACTGTCCTCAGGCTCGGACAGGATGGGTACAGTTGGCTTAAAGCTCGGATCGATCTGAGTAGAGGTGGGGTTGATTTGAGTGGAGATAGTGGATGTCTGACCAAGTTGTGAGCCAGAGTTGGGTTGAGGTAAGGTTTTGGAGATAGTATCGGCTTTTGATGGAGATGGGGTTGGGATGATGCCACAATCGATAAGATCTTGAATGGCATGTCGAAGCCGGAAGCAGGCATTGGTTGAATGGCCAGGCATTTGATGGTAGGTGCAAAAGAGGTTATATTTGAAGTTGGCGGAGGGATTCTTAGGCAATGAAGTTGGATTGAGGGGCTTGATGGAACCAGCATCGAGGAGTCTCTCATAGACCGAGGCCAAAGGTGCATCAAAATATGAGAAAACCCTCGGTGGGTTCCGGCGAGTGAATTGAGTGTTCAAAGTAGGACCCTTGTTTGCTCTGTAGTTGCAACACATTGTCTCCTTAACATGATGCATTCTTCTGCGCTCGGGGCTGAATTCATCACTAAGCATGTCCTCCCTTTTGGCAATGGCTTCGACAAAGGAATCAATATCCTTCTTTGAGTGAGTCTTAGCCTCATGGAACTCAACCAGGTCGTTGAACATGTCTCCTGAGCATAGTTTGATTCCAACCGTTGGAGAGTGGTAGGCTTGAGGAGGTTCTTTGACTAGCCCCATATCCGGCTGCGAGGCTGTAGTGGTAACAAGACCAACAAGTCCCTGGACCATGATCATCTGCTTGTCCATCTTGTGACCCAATTCCTCTATAGCTTTCTTGAGCTCAGCCAGCTCCATTTGTATTGCCATTTCTGAATTGATGAACGAGGCAGGCGATATAACCTTGGAAACGAAGGTGTAACAGCCCCGGCAGACTAACCCAAGTAGGTTTGGCTCTTCCCTTCAGTGAGATGGCCTTTAGCTTTGGACAGCAAAGTAAACGAGAACTCAGTGAGGTTCCTGCAGCAATTAGAATGCAATGCATATGTTGCCATCGTCGATGTCCTTCTAGACTCTACAACTACAAATGAGTCTGTCTCATGATGTTCGAACGCTGCCAAAATCCTCGGATTTCTTTTCGAGGGTGTATCCTTTGAATAGATCGACTAATGCTAAGAGATGTCAAAACAAACTAAGGCTTTGTCTATTTCGTTCTCAAAATTTCAACTTTAGACTTGGAACAACTCGGTATAGATGACATGGCACCTTAACTTTGAACACGGCGGTGTATAGTGACTTCGCACTTCAACCTTGGTAGTGCCAGTGTCACGGCATCCATACTTTATGGTTCCTTATGTTCGATTGAAACTTCAATCAGGCATGAGCCAATGGCCTAGAAATGTTTGATTTCTCAAAGTCTCGCTGATCTAAGGATTTTGAAAATTAGCAACATGCACCATCGAGATGCATGACTCTTCATTGGGTCTAGCAGCGTCCTAATAGGCACAAGACAGACTCGAAAGAGAGACAACCTAGAAGCCGCCCTAAACATGCTTCTACGCAAAACAGTATGTATGTACAGAAATAGAGACGAGTTTGCCTCACGAATTTCAGACGTTGCCAGAATCCTCAGAATTCCTTTTGGCCATGTGTCCTTGAGTAGATCGTCAGATCCTAAAAGATGTCAAAATAGACTAAATCTTCGACTAGTCCCATTTGAAGGTTCAACTTTGAATTTGAAACAACTCGGTGGTGATGACATGGCACCTTAACCTTGAACACGACGGTGTATAGTGACTTCGCACTTCAACCTAGGTGGCGCCAGTGACACGGCATCACTACTTTTGTTGTTCCATATTTTCGGTTGAATTCTTAACCGGACATGAGCCAAGGATGTAGTAAATTTTGATTTCTCAAAGTCTCATTGAACTAAGGACTTTGCGATTGATAACGAACATTCGATAGAATGAACGACTCCTCATCGGGTCCAACAACGTCTTAGACTGCGCAAGACAAACTCGAAAGAAAGAACCATTCTAAGCATGCTCCTATGCAAAATAATGTATGCACAGTACATGCGATAGGGAAAGCTGTAACACGTAGACAGTATATAGGGGTTAGATGCAAGTAATCTTACCCTGTAGGTACCTGTCCTAGTTTGGAGAGTTCTAGTGCTTTGTATATGCAAAGGCTGGTTTTGGCTTGTAACAGGTTCCTCGGACTAGAGCCAAGATATACCTCCTGCTACCCGCGTAACCGCAGAGCAACAGTCAAACGGTAGAATGACTCATCATCGTCGAAGGTTGTTAGTCATTCGGGGTCCCCGGGCTCCGGTAAACCGTGCCGGATTGCCAAAACGATCTAACGAGGCTTATCCCACGTCGATGCAAATGAGAATGCTAAAAAGTTTGATTAATAGAATAGAATCGCAAATTCGCAAATGCCTTTTCAAATTTAGCTCTCTTTATTGATCAATACTTAGAAGAAACTACGCGAGAGAACAATCGGAAAAGCCCCAGATTGGATGGCCGGACACGAGGTCCTGTTAAATCACCAATCCTTTCTTCGGCAGCGCGAAGCTCACCGTTTTGACAGGCTTTTGTGGGATTGTTCCCAAGCGTATTAACTTCTAAGTATAGATTAATATTGATTCGATCCCCAGCAGAGTCGCCACTGTGGGCAATGCGATTTGCCCCGACTCTTTCTCTCCTCCGAGGGAAGGGATTCCGTTCCCCACCCTCTTGAGAAAGGAGAGATGCTGCCGGTTCGCGGGAGCGCTTTTAAGCTGGACGACAAGCGCTCACGAAAATACAGAGTCGCCACTCGGGTTTGAAGGTCCGACACCCAAGGAACCGTATTTCGAAGCACTTGCCGCGCTGTTTGATTTGAAAAAGTTAAGGAACCAGTCCGTCATAACCATATCTGGGTTCAGGAGCCAGGTTACGAGAGGGGAAGGGTTTTATGGCACCCCTCTCGCCCAATCCAGAGATCGGTCTCTACTTAGGCATTTGCAAAAATGTTTGTTTATTTGCGATTCTGTTTGATTAATCATTTTTTAGCCAATTAGGGCGGGGAAACAGTTTAATGGGGATTAAAGCTGTAACAACTTTGCAAGATGTGATAGATAGCATGGATGAACAGTTAGTATAGGATGAGAACAGACTGTTGTGGGAGTTTAAACAAACTGGAGGGCCCCTGTTTTGGAGTGACGTGCGCAGGAAGAAACCAGCATGCACTGAACAAGTCACTACATGTTGTTTACTCCTGCGCGCACAACTCCAAGACACACGCGCGCCGGTGAGCTTAAACCCACAACTCTTATTCTCAAACCTTCTGGGCTCTGGAAGGACCAGTGCACACCCAGGACAAACCACGCAGTTTATAGGCATATAATATACAGTTTAAAGGCTGAAAAGCCCTACAAATTAATAAAACACCCCATAAACAGTGTGGGGACAGAATAACAGCCTAAGGCCGAGCTACCCGTGCAAGGCCACTCACTGGTCAGAGGCAAACTGTCGCGCGATGGAGCGAGTCGGCGCGCGATGGTGCGCCCCGGCGCACTGTCGCGCGATGGAGCGAGTCTGGCGCGCGATGGTGCGCCCCGGCGCACTGTCGCGCGATGGAGTGAGTCCGTCGCGCGATGGTGCGCCCTGGCGCGGGATGATTGCGCTGGCGCGGACCAGACCAGTGCTTGGTTCACATTTTCTGGGTTCTGGGACAGATCCAGAATGTTCCCAGTGGTACTTCAAAATAGCAGAAATACAAATCAACTATAAAGCTAACAGTTTATACTAAGGAAACAATAAACTGGTTTTTAACATGCTTGCAGAGTGATCTATATAGAAAATAAAGCACAAAACAGTAGGACACCAATCCCCACGTGGTCCGTCGCGTGCAGCACCGAAGTGTCGCGCGAGAGAGTGGGACCATCGCGCGCTGGTTCCTACCATGACGGTTTTTGAAACCTCGCCAGCTTTAGGACCAGGACTGGTATTGATTACCAGCCTTGGCCCTGCCAGCCCCCCTCAGGGATCAGAACAGAAAGACAGTAGGTATGCTATACCTTTGGTTGAGTTTGAAACGAATTCGAGCTTTGAGGTTGAGGTTGTTTGAGGTGTTTGAATTATGGAGTGAAAATGGGAGAGAAAGAAAAGCTATGTTCTTTGATGCATGGAGTGTAATCTTTTACCAAAGCTTGACTTGGAAAATGCTAACCCATTGAAAGAGAAACAAATGGGGGTATATATAGGGAAAAGGGGTGAATCTGGTTGGAAACAGAGGAGTTCAGGCAGTCCACGAGGCCTAGCTGAGGCTGCATTGGTGGCCAACTGTCCTCCATCAGAAAGGTCGGTTGTAGGTTGGACCCTCGCGCGATGGTGTGAGTCTGTCGCGCGATGGTGCGCCCTGGCGCACTGTCGCGCGATGGAGTGACTCTGGCGCGCGATGGTGCGCCCGGGCGCAGGATGGATGCGCCCTGGCGCGGACCAGCTAGGTTTTTGGTTTTTGAAGTGGCTTAGGCTAGGTCAGGTTTAAGGGTTTTGCAAACACTCAAAGCTCAAACACGCTATCATTCCCGGGGTGTTCTTGATCCATTTCATCATCGGGGAATCAAAAACCGTAAGTAAACTAATTTGGAAGCCCAGATTGGGGTGTCTACACAAATGTAGGATGATCCTTAGACAAGTCTTTCTTACAGTCAATGTTATTGACGCTTGTTTTGTTTTTTTCCCACCGAGTAAAGATTTAGATTATGTATTTGGTTTGGTTTTCATTTAATATCACAAGGAAAACAAATTAAATAACTATGAGAAATGCAATGTTGTGATTTTTTTTTTCCAGATCACCACATAGTTGGAGTACAAATATAACTTCATCCCTAAGGCTACAAAATTACATCTTCATTAAGACATTCAACCAAACACCTTATGTGCTTGGAAGTTTCATTGATTACCTACACGTGCTTTGCTTTTCTTCATTTGATTTTCAATATATAGATCATTACTTTCTCCCTTTTTGTTGACCCGAGGTTATGTGGAGCTTCATTTTGCCCAAGATTATTTTCATAACAAATAGACTGCTTATGTACTTTTTATTCTCCAGACCAAAAAGCATATGCAAGTGAAACTTAAAAATACACTAACCATATCAAGTGGTGAGATACATCTTGCTTATGTACTTTTTATTCTAAAAAACCAAAAACCATATGCAAGTGAAACTTAAAAATACACTAACCATATCAAGTGGTGAAATACATCTTCCCTAGTTTTGGCCAGAAAAAATAATACCATATGCAAGACAACAGTTCAAGGTAAATAAAAATGGAAAAGGCCTTCATTTCTCTTAAACCCATTCTCATTATCGCATCTTATAACATCATATATATAAACACTCAAATGCAAGACATGAGTTCAAGGTAGATAAAAATGGTTGTGTCTAAGAACAGAGTGCCTTGCCTTCGTGTTATTTCCCATTTCCAAACCATCAACAAAACCTGTTCCAGTGGAAATTAAATAATTTCACTCACTTGTGAATATACTAAAGGAACTTGAAAGAAAAGGTAACCTATACCTGCTGCTATTACCACCACATTTTTCATGGTCCCACATAGTTCAACTCCCTCCACGTCTTGACGTTATATTTGTCTGAGCATTTTCCCCATGGAAAAAATCAGGGGATTAATTTATCAAAGTAGTTGTACACAGAAATTTCATATAATCTGGCATTATATTATTGTGTCCTCTATACAAATTAGATGCCTACCAATTAAATAACACAAACAGTTTACATTCACAATTGAGACCATGAAATAAGGTGTACTGAATAGCCGAACCCATTTCTCCGCTCTCTCTTTGTTCTCCCTGTATCCAACTGTCGATTCACTGAACTTCTCCGCTACAATCTACATTTGCAGTATCTAATCATTAGCAACTGATTCAAATAGCCAGTGCAACAACAATGCGGAACCAAACTGTAATTGGGGTTCAAATACCTCATTAGCAATGTTTGCCCCCATTAGAACACAACAATTAATTCCATTTTATAGGGCCCATCTTAACATGCCGCCAAACATATCGATAGAAGAGACATTCATTGCTCTTGAACCTACAGCTATTACAGAATAGGAGAGGGTCGTCGTTAGCTCCATTGAAGATAGGAAAACGTGGTTGAGAGAAATAAAGATTGGTGGTCTCGGCTCCGGTGGGGGAGAGAGAGAGGAATGGGGTTGCAGATGAGGAGAGTAAAGTTAGAGAGAGTTTGGTAATTTGTCTAGATAGTACTTTGTCGAGATAGAGAGTGTCGAGTCATTTTTGGTCAATATGAATTGAGGGTCAAGGATGTGTTTTGATAATTAATACCCGCCAAGAACATTTTGTTCATTAACAAATGTTCTTAGCATATCTTTAAAAGATATTAATTATCAAAACACGTCCTAAGCCGTCATTTTCCCATATGAATTCTAGGAGCAACATTGTTAGTATTTAACTTGAGAGAATGGGTTAAATAATTTGACATGTGATAGTAAATAATTCTTTGGCCCGTTTCGGGTCCAAAAAAATTATCGGAATCGTCCATTTTATCAAGCTCATCGAGAATTTCAACCTTGAAAAAATTCATATTGATCGGATACCGATCATTATCTGATCCAAAAATTAAAAACATAATTATCTTAAAACAAATGGGTGTTATCCAGTGTGCATAGTGTTTTTTTTCCAAGATAAATGTTACGTTCAAACATTTCGTAACTTGCATTTTAAAATAAAAAAACATTTTCTAACATGCACTATTTTGCTTTGTTACAATTGAAACATTTCCTTTTCTAATTTGCATTATACCTGTTTGGGAGTTAGAAATTAAGAACCCAATCTCCGAAATCTTCAGTCAATTTACGTTTTTTTTTTTTAAGCCTATTGAAGCAATTTGAATTATAGTATGGCAAATGATTTTGGCACTTCAATCTTTGATGATGACACTCAAAAACTTGTCTTTTAGTGAAAAAATTATACATAACATAGTACACTAAATGACAAATTTTGAAGTGCCATAATAAGAAATTGGTGTGCCAAAATCATTTTTCTTATAATAATATATATATACTCCCCCCGTCCCAATTTACTTGTCCCAGTTTTATTCTAACTGGATTAAAAATTAGTTATATCTTTAAAGTGGTAACGAATTTTATATCCAATATGGATCTTGTTTGATAGATCTCGATCTGTTCTATAATTCAATATTTTCAAAATCACTTAAAACATTATAAATTACAAGATATAATTAATTGAAAAGTTACACGAACTTCCAAAAATGACAAATAAATTGGGACGGAGGGAGTACCTGTTAGGGAGTTACAATACAACTTACAAACCAAATTTTCTAAAATTTCTGGTCCATAATTGCAAACCCAATCCAAATTTCCTAATATGTTTCTTCCTCTACTAAAACTGCAGCACTAAAAGTATTTCACCTCTCCCGCTCTCTCTCCTCGACCTTTTTACCACCGCCAACACCGTTACTTCAACCCATTTTAAGTTAGTTAGTTATTCACATCGCTGTTTCTAATTCCAGTCTTTTTCAGTTTTTTTCCCATTTTTTTGGTCCTTATCTTCGTTTTATTGATTCCTGTTTGCAAGATGAACAATGAGAATGTTAATACTAATGTTGCCTGACGCAATCGAAAACGGCCATTATTTGTATGTCATACCGATACTAAAACGTCTAAAGAAGCACGCCATGTTAGATTAGGAATCTTACGCAACAAAAAGCTTATTCGTGAAGGTATTTTTTAATCAATACTTATTTCTAATCAACTCTTCGATCTTTATCACCGGTGGATTTTTTTATAATGTCACCCGACAAGAGTGCATGCTCAACTTCATCCGAGGGGGCATACCGTTACAATACTAAGAGAGATAAATTTGAATGACATAGCACGACATGGTAAAAATTATAACCACATGTTTGGAGTGTTTGATTTTTTTTATGAAATCGTGGACCAACTCATCATGCATTTGGATTCTACCTATCGACAATATAAAAAAAAAAAAAAACAAATTACATGGACATCAACAAAACAGAATAACCTATCGACGATGATTGACATAATTTTTAGTTTTTGTTTGGGGCTTTATTTTATTTTTTTGGACAAGATTTGGTCAACTTGATTTCTTTTTCCCAAAATCTTGGGTCCACTCATCGTGTTTTTGGATATATACTGCCTAATGACAATATATATAATTATAAAAAACCACAATTACATGGACATTGAAAAAACAAAATTACCTATCGACAATGATGAACATAGTTTTTTTTTTTTTTTGGGGGGGGGGGGGGGGGGGGGGGCTTTTCCGTTTCATGGTTTTATAGCTGTTGTTGAACAAAAATATAAGGGTGATCACATTGTTGTGCTTGGTTTTTTTTTTTTTTTTTGGTTTGAAGACATTGAGTCAACTGATCACGGCATTTTAATATTCTACTATCCATTTCATATATCTCATAATAGACATAGTTCAACTACATGCAAGAGACTTTAAACGTGAATTCTGGTCCTCAATTGGTAAGCATGGAGACTACATAAAATTGAAATTTTATGCCTAGTTACATATTCTCCATTGTTTATATTAAGATGGAGAAATTGATATGCCTCAAATGTCTCCAAGATTCGAGCTGCATGACGATGTTCAGGCAACATTTCAAGAGCAAGATGCGGAAATTGGTTTGAATTATTCGTATGTATTTTAGGTATAATGTAAAAATGGTCATGACATACTTGCTCAATGGAGCTCTTGCTAAAGGATACGAAGACAGAATTTATCCCACGATGTGTCCCATCCTTTAAAGAAATTAGTGTTAAAGGTAAATACTTAAAAACAATATATAAATCACACTGTATTTTATAAATATAGCAATACCTTTATTCACGATGTTTGGCTAGGATAATGGTGTGCAGATGCTCAAAGGCTATCTTTCTCAATATTATGGACACATATATTTTTTTATTATTCCCGCTTGAAAATTTGTGTGTCTTGACCATTGTGTCTCTGTGGTGACTTTTGTGTTAAAGGTTGATTAGTCAGAAGAATGTTTGCACTTTTTCAAAGGTAAGTTGGCATTTTACTTTCATTGTCACACCTAGATTATATACAAACTGGTTCATATTTCGGGATGAATTTAATAATTCTTGATCTTATTTGGAATGTCGAGGACTAACAAAGGAACAATGGCATGGGGTCTTCGTGATAACAACTTCGCGAAAGCATTGAAAGATTTTATCAAGACATTTTAATTGTTAGGTCACGTTTTACAAATCAATTTAACTTTATTTACTTTGTAGTAAGCGTGGTGAATGGTTTATGGATTTGGATATGTTTGGACCTACTTTAATATTTTGTTTGAGCCACTGATTTAAATGTGCAACTTTTTTTTTTAAAGGCAAAGAAAATTTTATTAATCTTTGAGAAACTACCAAGACTAAAATGAACAATGATAAAATGGTATCATATCCCTAAACAAAGCCTAAGAATAATCTTTTGCCAATCCATGACCTAAGAGAGAGAAGAAACTGAGATTGACAAGCTGCCAATCCAGGAAATGGGCCAAAGCCCAAACACCTAACAGGTTTGAACACCAAAAAGGCCGATTCGTTCGCATATCACGGGTCTTTGCTAGTTTACAAATATTGCAATATAGATCTTATTTGAAAGATCTCATCATCTTTTATATGGTGCAATAAAATTTAAAAACTATTTTCATAAGCACATTACTTTTAAGCTTGAAAATTTAAAATAAGTTTTTTTTTTTTTAAGAATGTGTTTGGAACGGGGTACATAGATAGCTCTCTCAAGCTGGAGGAATTCTGTTTGCAAATCAGATACCGCGTGATATTAATGCAGCACAATGCAATCGACAGATTAGATGCAAACACTTTTTTTATCCTTTTTTTTTTGTTTAATTCGTTCGGTGCCTTTCAATCCTAGCCGTCAATTGCATTTTTTAACAGCTCGTATATGCTGCATGAGTACCACTTACCCTAAAATTAATTTTCTGGAATGCAACTCTCTCAAACCCCATTTCTTGAGGATATATAAAAAAAAAAAAACACATCCCATTTCCGAATTCAGCTCCCCTCCATTAGAGCAAGTTTACTGATCATTTGCTTAAAAAAACTATTGAACAGTGCACATTTTTCATTTTACCAACTCATATTTTTTTCAACACTACACCAATACAATCTGTTTTACCTATTCTTCATTAAAATACTAATTTTCTTTTTCATGTGTGTACACAATGAGGGAAAGATGGGACAGGGGGAAGAGGAGAGAGAAAGGAAAAACTAACACAAGAATGGGCACATAATGAACAGTTTGTAGGTATATTTAGCTAACCATTTTCACAAAGGGATAATTGCTTCCTCTCTATCTAAGCTGGTGTAGTGCCCATTTTGAGGTTTTGCTGAGGTAAAATACTCAAAATGCTCTTTTAGCTAGGCTAATAAACTTGCTCTTATTGTCCCTTTTTTGGCTAGGATTGCGCAAGCAAAAATCAATGGCCCACATCAACCCCATTTCTAGGTTTTCTCCCCACGACAGTATAACCCAATTTATTTTCATTTTACTTTCCTTAATGTTACATCAATGGTCCATAATACATCAACCCCATTTTCAAGTTTAAGAATTAATTAACAGCTTGGAGCATCGTATGGGACCCAGAAATGGACCTCGCATGACAATCTATATAGTATCAGTACAAGTTACGCATAGTAGAGTTCTTAGAGTCCGTTCCACTAAGCATTTTTCTTTTAGCCTTTTTTGTCCTCATTCACAAAAAAAAATCGCGTTTGTTAATTTTGTGCCAAATTTTTGTGGATTATTGATTCGTCTTGATGAGGCAAGTCAGGTTTTTTACTTTTAGCAAATATTTTGGAAAATAGCTATTTTTTAGCAAAAAAATAAAAAGTCAGACTTTTTTGGGCTAAAGAGTGGATATTTTCCGAAATGTTTGGATAAAAGTAGAAAGTGAGACACAAAACTAACACACGTGATTTTTTTTAATAAAGATAAAACAAAAAAAGTCCTAAAAATCTTTAGTGGAAGTTCTTATTAGTTTTTTGTTTTTTTTATCCGCAAGTTTTTATTAGTTGATTAAGCATTAAAGAGAGTAAAATGCAAAAAAGTTGGGTTATGCTATTGATGGAGCGTAAATTAATGCAGAAAATGGACCGTTGACTTTTAGGTGTATCCTGTGAGTAAATTGTAAATGCCGTTGAGGGACCTTTGATTTCTTGTTGGGCCGAATCCCCCATGTTTTGTTGGATCAAGTATTGATCGGTATCTGATCAATATGAAGTTTTTTAAAATTGAAATTCTTGACGAATTCGACAAAATGGACGATTCCGATAATTTTTTTGGCTCGAAACAGCCCAAAAAATTATTTACTACCACATCTCAAATTATTTAACACATTCCCTCAAGTAAAATACTACTCCACAATGTTTCTTCCAGAGTTAGTATTGACCAAGAGTAACTCGACAGTCTCTGTCTCGGCAGAAGATAAAAAAAAAAAAAAACACTCTATCTCGTCAAATTCACCCAACTCTCTCTCTCTCTCTCTAACTTTACTCTCCTCATCTCATCTGCAACCCCATCTCTCTCTCTCTCTCTCTCTCTCTGTCTCTCTCCACCACCTGAGCCGACACTACCAAAGCTGGAACGCCACTAACATCGCCGCACCACCAATGTCTCCTTCTCTCACCCACCCCACACCCACAGATCTCTCTCTCGATTTCACACTCTCTCTCACCGTCTCTCGGATTGGTACAGATTCCGTACGTGAACCATATTCTCTCCCACTGATCAGTCGATAGATCTGATGAGAGTCTCGCTGAGCCTTCGACCAGAGTGGCTGTACGTGACTCCGGTCCCGCAAGACGATGAGCCGAGCCCAGCTGTGCCGATGTCGTACAAGGAGGAGTACTTCCGAACTGTTTCGTCGGAGACGATGGCTGCTGGTACGTCTCTCTCTCTCCTCTCTTGAGTTCGCTCTCTCACTTCCTCTTCTCCGACTTTGTTCTCTCTGTTTGTGTTTGTGTCTATGTGTGTATGATATATAGATAGATAGATAAATAGAGAGAGAGAGAGAGAGAGAGAGAGAGAGAGAGAGAGAGAGAGAGAGAGAGAGAGAGAGAGATATCAGATTTGATTCTGATATTTTGCAGAAGAAATCAGATTCGATTCTGATTCTTTGGGGAGAGGAAGAGAGAGTAGGTGCATGACTTTACCAAAGCACCCCCACACCAAAACTCAAATGGTAAACCGAAGAAGGAAAAAGGGACATGGGAGGAAAACATGAAAAGTCAAAAAACCCATTAAAGTAAAAATAAATAAACCACAATCTGGGCATCCAAATCCGTGGGAGCCACCACTCAGAGCAGGCCAAACGACCAAAACAACCCTGTACAAAGTGATCCAACTTCACAACTTCACAAACACATAAGGGCAATCCTGACAGTAGTGAAAGTTCATCGCTTACACGCACGGAAGAATTCAATCCTCCTTTAGTGGCCTGGGGTAGATTGGAGCACAACTGAACCAGTCAAATATCTAAATGCAACATCAACCTGGAATTCCAATCAAATGTTGGCCAAGGTCACTGGCGGTAAGTCTCGTTAACTCACATTATTTACAACAATCATTACATAATCCACAATTCTTAATTACTTGGTTTATAAATGTGCAGCTAACTTGCTAACAGCATGCACGCCCTATCTATTTCAACAAATCAACACTGAATATCGATTCTGCAGGAAAATAACCCTGGCCAATTGGTCTATAATGGTATGCCTTCTTCAATTTAAATAATGCTTAATCAAACCACAAATACTTGGATTGTTATTGACTCCTTTACGTTGCAATTTTGATTCATTCATGTAGAGACCCGTAAATTTATTTTATAATTTTATTGTCTTATAAATGGAAAAGTAATGGATTAATGAAAAATAAAATAAAATAGAATTGGGGGTCGATGTGAAAGAAGTTAAAAGTCGTGGGGTGTTATTGTGATTAGTGCATGTGTGCAGTGTATATCACAGGAGTATTGGGCTATTGTATATTATGTTGTCAGTCGGTAAATAGTGTTGTAAGTCGGTAACTACATGTCGAAAATATATTCAATTTTCGGTAGACAATTGCCAAACATGCATTTTCGGTAAACAGCTGTTGAAAAAAACATCATATTTCGGTAATTGGATGCTGAAAATGTATCTCAATTTCGGTAACTAACTGTCGAGTCTAATTGAAAATTTTTCATTTCTGCTAGCCCGGCTTTTTTTTCTTTTCTCATTTATTATCTCTCTCTCTCTCTCGGCTCTCTCCATCTCTCACTCTCTCAACCAAAAAATTCATCTCCAAACCCAAAACCCACAACAATCAACTCCCAAATAATTTTCTACTCGCATTTTGGAGCTCGTATTGCGTTGGACAAAGCTTGGTTCAGTGTATTGTTGCTTGAATTGGATTCCAGAAGTTAGGGCTTGCTCCATCTTTTTGATTCCGGTTTGGGTGCTCGAGGTAGGGAATTCTACCTCTCTTTATATGTTACTTGGGTTCTCCTATGTCCTATTTGAGTATCTCCATGCTTTGTTTGAGCTTGCATTGATTGTGGTTTGGTCAGGACGAAAATCTGTTTTCTGAAGAAAAATCGCCAACTTTTGGATTCCTACCGGTAGAACCTTGTTTCTGTGATTAAGTGTACTCGCTGTTTTGTGTTTGTGCCGGTAGAACTTGTTCCCTACCGGTAGGACTGCTAATTTTTCTCACCTACTGGTATCAATTTTTCTTCTACCGGTAGAACCCTTGTGGACCAAAAATTTGTTGCTTCTGTTTTGGATTCCTTCCGGTAGGTTCCCACATCTTACCAGTAGACCACCAGTGAAAAGCCAAATTTTTCTGTGTCGTTGCCTTTCTCTTTTTCCAAGCCTTAAGCCCTTTCCATGAGTTTAAAATGATTGTTATATATATACAATGAAAGCCAGGGAAAATCAGGCATGACACCATGCATAATGAATTATCCAATTTGGATCTATTCGAATTGGTGGAGTCTTTTCTCTTTAAACGATAAGTATGAGCTTTTAATTGCACGGCAATTGTACAAACGATATACTTGAACTCGTGAACAACGCGCGAACATTCGGGGCCCATCGACGGGTGGGTGACCTGGCAGGGGATATTCAGGGTCCCATAATTAGCCTGGCAGGAGCTAATGCTCAAAATAATCGCTCAAGGCCTAACCTTCTAGGTGAGTGCTTGGCAGGGGATATTCAGGGTCCCAAAATTAGCCTGGCATGAGCTTCGGCTCAGACACACAGACGACACGACATGTTAAGACATAATTTGACGAGTATGATTTGTGGGTTGAATAAAAGAAAGATTGAAGTTTTTGGGACACTCGTTCATGATTATTGTGCGTCCTCCGTTGTCTTGATCTTCCATTGTTCATTCGTTTGTCTCGCTCATTTGCATATAGAGTTTGCGTAGACTTTTCTACTGAGCTAGTGTAGCTCAAGCCTTAAATTATTTTCAGGTGCTAATCCGGAACCGTAACTTGCATTGCTTGGAGTGCCTGACGTGTGGACATTTCTTTTGAAAGCTAACCAAGGAGTTACTTGTCCATCTTCATAAATTCCTTTTGAAAGCTGTATTTGTAACTAAATTGTAATTCTTTTGACTTGGAATAGTGTATCTATTAATTCTCTTTCGAAATTCAATACTTATGCTAATTTGAGGCCGTCGAGCCAATATTGTAACATGTTGGAACCGTGTGAACTTGGAAGTATTTGTTGGGGAAATGAGAAGATGGAGATTATTTTGGGTACCGTATGGACATTTGTGAATATTTTTATTATGGACAATTCATATAAATGAACTTTTCTGCATTTAGGAACTATGCCCACAGCTCCAAGAGTTAGCATACCTTGAAGGTCTCAACCAATTTACTATCAAAAGCAAAGGACAAGCCTGGTATATCTCGTATGCTGATGGCCGTTTACAAGGCTCGAATTGGGAATCTTTTGTGATTGCTCATAATTTCAGGGAAACCGATACACTTGTTTTTTGCATGGATGTTGATCTAGATTTGATAGCAATGGTGTTTGATCAAAATGGATGTGAGCGCACATTTTACTGGTATACCAACATTGAAGATGATGCAACATCCTTCAACCAAGAAGTGCAGTAACTGAACGGCTCATTACTAAGATCCCAGCATCCACAAAGTTGTTCGTAATAGAACACTAAATAAAGCAAACCCTAAGATATTGTAGTGATTCTAAACATTTGAAGACACTATTAAACTATTCCTAGCCGTAACAATCCATATTTTCAGGCGTGTATTGATGTACCATTGTAGTGCTATGATGGTCTTAATATTGTACCTTTATCAACTATTCTAAACAATTCATTACTACAAATTTGCTTTGTTTCATTTTCATGCTTTCACATCTTTTGGAACAATACGATTGCACTAAGAACACTGTACAACATAATTTTCTTCCTTGCCTATATTGAATACCAAAACAGCATATATTCAGTTTTCTCTCAAATACAATAACTAAACATCAAGGGAAGCTCTATGATAGCACCGTAATGGACTGTTTGGATGGAGTATTGTGAAGGGATGTTGCGATATATCCCTTTTAGTACCTCGGTCCCAACCCAACACGCCGTCTACCAAGTTCAAATGCAGGGAGTTGTCTTTGCCCCTTTTCAACAGCACCAACTAAGACCGGCCCCTCTTCGACAGCATCAACTAAGACGGGCTGAGGGCGTCTTAGCAATGGGTAGAGTTATTGTGGAATCCCTCCTAATCCACCTCCATTTTGGATGATTGTACCCTTCGTAATTTCCCTTTTCCACCCTAAAATACAACTAAATATGTTATGATTAACGAACGAGAGACCTAAAATCCAAAAGTAATTATGACCCTTTAAGATAAAATGATTAGAAAAATAGGATTTTCGTACTGGTTTAAACAAATTGAAAATTATAGCCCTTAATTTTTTAATATACAAATTGTAGGTTGACAAATTAAGTGTTTCAAATTTCAATCCGTTTGAATGGGTGAGGATATTTTATTTTTTTGATAATTTAATTCTAAAGAGTAATAATTCAATTTTGACCCTAGGATTCTTGTTGATTACTCCTAAGAAAGTTGTACAACCAAAATATATTAGGATTAATCAACGAGAGTCCTAAAGTCGAAATTTATTTATGATCTTTTAAAATTAAATGATCGGGCAAAGTAAAATTTCCCAACCCATTCAAACAGTTTCAAATTTGGAACACTTTTTTTTTTCTCAGGTTTCTTCCAAATCAAGCTTTTCACTTTTTCCTTCTTTCTGACCATTGCAACTCAAAACCCAACAAGCATTTATTCTAATTATAATGAAATTAACAAATTTTGTCATAAAACACTGCATAAGGGGAAAAATTCATTTAATTTTTTTTTTTTGGCAAAATACCATTTTGAACCGCTTCCGTAAATATTATTACATCAATGTGGACCATCCTTTATTAACCAATATCCCCTAATTCAATCCTGCCTTCTTACATATGTACTTCTTATAAATATATTATATCAAGTTTTTCCTCTCCTTTCTTACAACCCATTACAATTGACCTCAGACGATACCAATTTCATCGAACCACACATGCACCATTCTATCAACCTTTTCATCAGTAAAATATACCATTAGAACTTCACTACCTTCAATCACATTGAAGATCAAAAATCGCTTTACTATTCTATCATCACAGGTCTTGTGTCACATAATCTATATGGATATCTATGATCGGCTTGCAAGTATGTTTGATGTTCCTCGCGATATAGTGTTTAGGTTCAAAGGAAGGAACCTACAAAAGTTGAACATAAACGTGTGCGCGATTTATGGCCTTTCTTATAATTGCTTCACTAAAGATAAATATCTATTTCTATTTAGCCAAGCAATTATAGATTATGCAACACAAGACCTAGCCATACAACACAAATGGTGATGCAACTAAACGCGAGATTATTATATTTAAGACCAACACAATAGTAATTGTAATACATAAAAATAACCAACAACGCCTAATTAACTGGCAACTCCTACAACACTGGATCCAACCACGAAGTTTACATACTCAATTATTATCAATTAAGCATAATTTAACGATTCACCAACTAACAAGTAGTACAACCATAGAAAACCTAACCAAACATTAATACAACCTCATACATGCGATATCAGAAATTCACTAACTATTCTGCACCAAATTCTCCTGCACCAGTTCCGCACCCATGGCACTCACACTTGCCCCATCCCCTTCATCCACTACACTCTCAACTGCCATGTACTCCTGAATTTTCTCTTCGAGATACTTCATCATAGGTAATTCTTGCGCCTCCGCTAGAACTTCTTTCAACACTCGACATCCATCTCTTGTTTTCTGTAATCGGCGCAACACAACACACAATTCTATCTTAAGCTGCCGATAAAGGCCCCAAACCGGGCCTTCGCTTGCTGCAGTATCAAACAGCACTTCTTCGTCAGGTAAAGTTGGTATTCGTGAAACATACGACGGCCACCTGGTGCTGTTCGACAACCCCCGTCCTTCCATCCTTGATACTCCCTCGAGCAACTCACCTCAAGCAGAAGATTAAGGAACCACTCTGCTATGAGCTTGATGGAGTTTAAACCCGAACCAAACTTAACTGGGCCTATAAATAACAAGCCTAAAATATTACCTATATCACTTCCCTTAACCTCAGCATAATAATAACCTACTACACACAGTGCAAGAAAGAGATTTCGTTCACCATTAGACCTCACATGCCAGCCAATGGAAGCACACAAAGATCACCATTTAATGATCACAACGATATTATGGACATAACTATACAATTTTGCAAGTACACCCCAGCAATCAATGCTAAATTTCTGCTTACTCTGCCAATTCAAATTCAAAACACTCCCTCTCCGCATGGTAGTAGACAAGAATGATGGTAAAATCATTCCCATGATGTCATGATATAACTATAAGATTTTGCAAGTACACCAATGCATTAAATTTAAGACGTTTTACCACTATATTTCCAATTATTCCCTCTCGGCAGAATAGTACACAAGAATAATGGTATCATAATTGCCATGATGTCATGAATATCATTAGAAGATTTTCTAGGTAAATCCAACCATTAATTTCCGATTATTCCCTCTCGGCAGAGTAGTACACAAGAATAATGGTATCATAATTGCCATGATGTCATGAATATCATTAGAAGATTTTCTAGGTAAATCCAACCATTAAATGCAAAATTTCTTCCAACTCTTTCCAAACATTCCTTCTCCTAACCCATACCAGCTCTATTGAGCTATTATCCATCATTGCAATGATTGCCAACACATTGCAAGTACACCCCAGCAAAACGATATCTACTTTATGACCTTTTTTTTAACCTAAAAGTGGTTATCTCCTAAAATGTTTGGGTAAAAGAAAAAAAAAAAAACTTTTTCGATTCATCTCGACGAGATGAATTAATAAGTCACAAGTTTGGCGCAAAATCGACAAATGTGGAAAACAATTCAAATAAAGACAAGCATAACTTTTTCTAAAAGTTGTAAAAGTTTTAGTAGAACAAGGTCTTAACCAAGTAATCAATGGCAGATTTCATTCAAGATTTGATTATATTCTACCCCTGCCAACCCATGCAAATTTACCCCCCTACGTTTTTTTTTTTTGGTGTCTCATAAAATCAACAAAAGATTTAGAGCATACACCCCCAAGATCAATGAAAGATTCCTTCCTAGATTTGTTGAACATTCTCCTGCCAACTCAAGCTGGCCTCATTCAATTCGCCAATTCACGCCATCTCACGAACAGAGCAAAGTACCCAAAGAGACCAATAAATATATAGTACATCTCATCGAATCCGCAAGAGATTATAAGTAGGATTTCTGCAGATTCTTACTGATTCTGTTTGGGGAGACATACCAAAGCAATGCATGACTTTACCAAACCACCCCTATACGAACTACCCTAACATGAGACTCAAGGAAGGAAAAAAGGACATGGAAGGAAATCTCAGGAAGTCCAAAAACCTATTAAAGTAAAATTTAAATCAATACAATCTACACACCCATATCTGCGGGATCCACCACGTGCAGCATGAGAATCTACCGAAACACCCTTCAACAGCTCTCCAACATTGCACATGCACTAACTATCAACATACAAGGACTTTTTGGAAATTCCATCGGAATGGCTTCGTCGCTTACGCATGGTAGTAAACAAGAATGATCGCAGAATGATTTCCATGATGTCATGAATATCACTATAAAATTTTGCAAGTACACCCATGCATTAAATTCTAGATATTTTGCCATTGTTTCCGAACATTCCCTCTTGGCATAGTACACAAGAATGATGGCATAATAATTGCCATGATGTCATGAATATCATTATAAGATTTTCTAGGTACATCGAACCATTAAATGCAAAATTTCTTCCAACTCTTCCCAGACATTTCCTATCCTAACCCATATCAGCTCTGTTGATGTATTATCCATCACTGCAATGATTGGCAACACATAGCCAATCCCACCAGCCACAAACATCAATGTTTCAAAGTAGAATTCAAACTCTAATGCTTCAAAAAATTGAATATTTCACCGAATTATTATTCTCTTCCTTAACCAATATATAAGAAACCATGCAAATCGATAGCTTGGAACCATGCGTTGTAAGCACGTCCAATTAATAAGCCAACGAACAAAGCCGGAGTTGTCAATGTCCAAGTGCAACCATGCTAAGGCTGTCAATAACCCAAACGAACAACTTTATGCCTATCGATCACCCTGACACAGCAACTAACATTACTAATTGCAGCGTCAGGAATTCATTAGTTCATCCAAAACAATACAAGTAATTTCAAAACAAACACCAATGAACTTAGCCAGGAATTTAGAGCAGAACATCTTCTATAGAAAACATTCCCTCTACGCACGGTGGTACACAAGAACAATAGTATACTAATTACCATGATGTCGATTTTCCAAGTACACCCGAGCATTAAATGCAAGATATCTTCCCACTATTCATCTAACGTTGCAATGATCTGCAACACACAGCAAATCCAAGCAGATACAAACATTAATGTTTCAAAGTACGACTGAAACCTGATACTTGCAACTTGATATTTCAAGCGGACTATTATTTTTTTCCTTCAAAACTTAATAAATAGCAGAATATTTAACAACTAAACAAACAGTAATGAACTGAACCAGAAGTCCTTATGTTGGATAATAGCTCAGCAGAAGATCTTCTCTAGATTTTCCCCCAACGAATCCACCCAACCTCAGCAAATAGATTTACCCTGCCAATACCTTGCCAAACTGCACTGAACAAACAGATTCTCCTTTGGGACAACAAACCAATCAAACAGCAACATTACCAAATCACCCCCACCAAAGAACCCAAAGCCTAATCCAAAGGAAGGCAGCAGAAGATCTTCTCTAGATTTTCCCCATCAAATCCATCAAACCTCAGCAGAAGATCTTCTCTAGATTTTAACCATCGAATCCATCCAACCTCAGCAAACAGATTTACCCTGCCATTACCCTGCCAAAGTGCACTGAACAAAGAGATTCTCCTTTGGGACAACGAAACCAATCCAACAGCAACATTACCAAATAACCCCCACCAAAGAACCCAAAGCCTGATCCAAAGAAGGGAAAATGGGACATGGAAGGAAAACACGAAAAGTCCGAAAACCCATTAAAGTAAAAAAAAATAAACCAGAATCTTGCCACCCCAATCCGCGGGGGCCACCACTCATAACAAGCCAAACGACCAAAATAACCATGCATACAAAGCAATCCAACTTCACAACTCGTCAAGCACATAAGGACAATCCCGGCAAGTAGGAAAGTTCATCGCTTACACGTACGGACAATGTCAATCCTCCTTTTGTGGCCCGGGGCAAGTAGGAAAGTTCATCGCTTACACGTACGGACAATGTCAATCCTCCTTTTGTGGCCCGGGGTTGATGCTGTTTCAGTAAGATGGTCAGTATTTCTTCTAAACTATTCGAACATTTACTTATTTCATCTATTTATTGGTTGGTAAAATGTTGATGTTCTTCCAAGTAACGAAGATGATATATTGGAATGTAGCCTTTGAAAAAACTAGAGAGAATTGGCAAACCATAAGGATCCCTTGGATGTGGTGGTTTCTTTTACCAACTCTTACCTTGATAAATTGTTTGAGTCTGATTATCAGAGCTACACAGTCACGAATGTTATATGCTGCAACGTTAATATTCTTTTACTTTGTTGCAGCAATATTACATTCCGTCTACACGAGAACTAGCACGATTGGGTGGTGTATGCAAAGCTCTAGTTATACAACATTTTGCTGAAACCATGTCAGGATCCACTACCATTAGGAGCTTTGATCAGGAATCGCGATTCAAGGAGTTGAGTATGAAACTGATAGACGGGCATTCTCGGCCAAATTTTTACACTGCTGGTGCGATGGAGTGGCTTTCCTTCCACTTGGATATTTTATCTTCTGTTACATTTGCCTTCTTTTTGGTTTTCTTGATCTCCATTCCAATGGGAACCATTAATCTGAGCAAGGAGTTTTTGGTTTTCTTCTTTATTGACTATTGTACTTTGCACCCTGGAAAGTGTTCGAAAGTTTGATGATCTGTCTTTTGGTTCTTCATTTGTAGGTATTGCAGGGTTAGCAGTTACATACGGGCTTAGTCTGAACATGTTACAGGCGAGTGTTATTCGGAATCTTTGCAATATGAAGAATCAAATCATATCAGTTGAAAGAATACTTCAATACACTGCTATCCCAAGTGAACCTCCTCTTGTTATAGAAGAAAAGAGACCAGATGGTCACTGGCCAGCTCGTGGAGAAGTTGTTATCCAAGATCTGCAGGTATGGTACAAAAGTTCCGACCTCCTTTGGTTTTGTCTCTCTCGTGGCTCTGTGGAAAGTAAGTAGAAGGAAGAGGAAAGATGCAAAATTCAAACATCCTTTTATTCACCATCCACCTATGTGTCAAGTACTCTGCTACATGTTTTTTTAGGCAAATTTATACAGAGACTACGCCCAAAAACTCAAGGAAACAACCTTGAGAAGGAACTGAACAATACAAGAGTGAAAAACAAATACAAAACAACAAAAACAAAGCCCGTAAAACAAAGGGAACGGACGATTGAAAGCAGAATTAAGCTTGACCAAACACTATCTCAGGAATGCCCCACCGCAGACAAATCCTAATATTTTCAGTAGTCTTGGGAATCTTCCTCCATGAGATTGCATAGACTTTAACTTCATTCACAATCTGGTTATCAACAGTAGCAAAAAACACTGATACCCTAGCGAATTACATTTTGGAACAAACATTCCGAAAAGTGGTACACTTATGTTCCAATACGATGAATATAGTGATCCATAAATTTCCCCTAACAAGACTAGAGATATTGGAGCTTTACCAAGACCAAAGGTAAAAAAAGTTCGTCATAATTGTCATAGAAATGTGTTTTACGTGAAGAATTCCAACATACATTATTTCGTGGGAATATTCTCTTGAAATAGAACATTCTTGGAATGTGAACTATAGAAGCCTCTATTGTTCTGGTATTTAGGGCATGTGGCGTACAACATTCCCATTCTCGTTACTCGTACCAGAACGATCCGCCCTCTAGGTAACATAGCTCCTAAACATATTAACGTTTATTTTTCCATCCGTAAACGGTGTTTACAAGATGTCAAGAGTATTTAACGCAATATATACTACATTGTTGTCCATAATTCTACCTTGAACTCAAATTAGTAAATGTGATTCCAAGTGTCCAACAAAATATGAGACACTAATCAGGCATCCAAAGACAGACTTCATGGTCCATGCATATGGATAATTTTTTTTTATGTTGACATGTATGCATGTAGGTCAGATACGCCTCACACATGCCACTTGTGTTGCGAGGCCTTACGTGCACTTTCCGTGGAGGAATGAAGACAGGAATCGTGGGAAGGACGGGCAGTGGTAAATCAACCCTGATACAGACACTGTTCCGCATTGTTGAGCCTACTGCTGGTCAAATTCAGATAGACGATATCAGCATTTCCTCGATCGGGCTCCATGATTTACGATCTAGATTAAGCATCATTCCTCAAGATCCAACCATGTTTGAGGGGACGGTGCGAAGCAACTTGGACCCACTTGAAGAGTACACCGATGAACTCATTTGGGAGGTGGGTTGATTTCCTTTTGTGTTTATGCTGTTTTGGCACTGATAGGGTCCATAGGGACAGGTTTCTCTCCTGCATTTGATGTCCATATAGTCATATACCATACCTGGATACGTGCTTTTCGTGTTTGGATGAAATTTTGAATGCCTGTTTCATTTATTTAGGCTCTTGATAAGTGCCAACTTGGAGATGAAGTCAGGAAGAAGGAAGGCAAGCTTGATTCAGCAGGTTTTCTTCATCCACTATTCCCACACAATCAAAGGGGCAAAATAACTTTTTATTGGAAGACAAAGTAGACCTTGTAGTTTTCAGAGTCTAAAATGCTTTTCATTCCGAATGGGGGTCATGCTCCAACGGGATGAATGCAATGCTATCCCTCTGAATTTCGGTCAAAAGTTATCAGGACGTACAAAATTAGCTTGAGAAGCCATCTCTTCTTCGTTGAAATGTTCTCTCCCTATTCCGGACAAGACTGCATTACAGTTAACAAGTTCCTAACGCTCACATTTTTTTTTTCTCCTTCGTGCAGTTACAGAGAATGGGGAGAATTGGAGAATGGGTCAGCGGCAGCTGGTTTGCCTCGGGCGGGTGCTACTCAAGAAAAGCAAGGTCTTGGTGCTTGACGAAGCCACAGCATCAGTGGATACAGCCACTGACAATCTTATACAGCTAACACTTAAGCAACATTTCTCCGATTGTACAGTGTTGACCATTGCGCATAGGATTATGACTGTCGTTGATAGCGAAATGGTTTTGCTGTTAGATCATGGTTAGTGTCGACGACCCCCTCTGGATTCGCTCCTCTGCCTGTCATCTTAATCATCTTTCACCAAATTAAGAACGTCAATCTGAAAATCTTCTAAATTTCTCCCTTTTCTCCTTCGCGGTGCAGGACTTATCGAGGAACATGATTCTCCCACAAAGTTGCTTGAGAATAAATCTTCTTCATTTTCAAAGCTCGTCGCAGAGTACAGCACAAGGTCGAGTTCTAGTCGTGAGTGGTAGGCATATACTTGAATATCCACCTCATATCTTGGACAACGATGAGAAATCTGGCAGTACATTTTGCAGTTGAAATTGAACATCCCTTTGATTCGATATTTTTTTTCTATTACTACACCTTACGGCTGTCTTGGGTCGGTTTATAGTCCAAGGCAAGATCTACTAGAAAGTTGTACAGTAGTAGTACTCTCAGTTGAACCTTGCTTCTGCTCCGTTCTTCTTAACTTTTTTCTCTTGCGTTTTTTGTGTTTGTCATTAAAAGTTACCTTATTTGATGTTTTACCTTTCCCTCAAAAGTTGGTCCAAAAAAAAAAAAACTTTCCCTCAAAACGGTGACCATTTTCGACTTCATTCAGGGTCAAATTCATGTAAAATATTTTGTTCATCGAATACCAATCATATTACCTGATTGGAGGAAATTTATCTTTAAAAATTGGGTTCTTCAAATTACAATCTAGCGTGCCCAAAGTAATTTATTCAAGATAAGTGTACTCGGATGAGGAATTGATCCGTATCTGATTAATATGATTTAATGTGATTAATCTACTCACCTCTAAATTTAAAATACGAACAAGTCCAACTATCAAAATTGACCAAAGATGAAAACATACTATAGGCAAGTCCAGACAGCAGACTCCACCCCGTACAGTCTTCGTACATCACGCATTTGTGTTGTTTCCATCACAAAATGTATAGAGTTTATACAAATGTATCATAGTATAGAAAAGTTTAGCGTACCGTGACATCCTAGGCCATAGAATAATTACTTGACCTGCCGTCCTTCTATTTTGTCTCTCTCCCCATGTCCCTGCCACCACACGCATATCTTGAATGGGTTTGGATTAAAAAGTAACAATTGACTTATTTTTTGTCTTTATTCACAGTTTTTTTTAATATTTGTTAATTTTGCATCAAACTTTTGTGACTTATTGATTTGTTTTGACTAGAGAAACCGAAAAAGTAAAAAAAATATTTTGACTTATTTTTTCAAAAAAATTAAACCCCCAAGAGTCTCTCTCCCTCCCTCTCCCACATTCCCCCCTCTCTCCGCCACTTCCCTATATTTCTCTCTCTTTCTTTATTTTTTTAATAAAAAATAAAAAATTTAGAAAATTAGAATTTAAGTTTGAAGGTTCACACACATTTGTAGAGCGCAAGTCTACAGTTATCCCGACGCCCTGCCGGGCACGCTCCGGCCACTGGACGACCGATCCGAGCCGTCCAAAAATTCTAAAAAAAAAAAACCGGAGTGGGCCTTGGTGAGAATAAACGGCATCCAACATGTGTAAGTGGCTGATCCACGCACTCCATTTTTGTGTTTGGATTGGGCAAAAATGGAGTGCTTGGATGGGCCAAAAATGGAGTGCTTGGATCGGCCACTTACAAACGTCGGATGCCGTTTATTCTAGCGTTAGCCGACTCGGTTTTTTTTTATTAGAATTTTTGGACTGCTTGGATCAGCCGTCTGGTGGCCAGAGCGTGCCCGGGAGCGTCGGGATTCCGATCGGGATTTCCCGATCGGTAACTGTAGACTTTCTACAAATTTGTACCATGTTGATAGATTTCCTGATTCTATCCGTCGGCTGAGTCTTGCGCGCCACGATTATCCGACGGCCACAGAATTGTGGGTTCAGCTCCTGCCCATTGTTATTCAACTTATTCTCCATTGTGGTCCATTTGACGGCTGGGATTAATTCTACCAAAATCAAAGCCCAAGATCTTGCCATGTCAAACCCCCCCATTTTGTGGCTCTCTAGAAACGGAAAATCCTAACAGAAATTTTGACAAACTAATTGCAAAATCCAAACAAAACTCTACTCAATCCACGTGTTTTCTCAATTCTTACGTTTACATGGAACTGATCGAGTCTGGCCCACATTAATGAAACAAAAAAGATATGTCCATCTTTTTACCCGTTATATTAAATCTTATGTGGAATCTATTTCGGATTCTATAAAAATTTAAAAAAATATTTATAAATTTTAAAATATTATTTTATAGGATTCTGTAAAAAATTACTTCCAATAGATATCCGTAAGTAAATAGGGGTGAAATTTGTTAGATTAGCGTTTCGCTAAGAGTTTTTTGTTTTGTTTTTTCTTTTTTATCCTTATTCAAATTTTTTTGTCGTTTGCTAGTTTTGAAATGAACTTTTTTACTTTTCTGATTCATCTCGTCAAGATGAACAGAAAAGTAAAAAATTATTACTTTTATCCAAATATTTTTTGAAATATCCAAAATAAAGTCTGAAAAATCTGCTTTTGAGCCTTTTGGGTAGACGTCGTAATTTTTTACTTTTTTGATTTGTTTTGACGAGAAGAATCGGAAAATCACAAAAGTTAGGCTCAAAACTAACAAACGCGAATTTTTTTTGAATAAGAACAAAAGCCCAAAAATCCCAAAAATTTAAAATATCACAAATTGTGGGATACAAACGATTTTTTTTAGCATCACGTGTCGAAAATAGATTCTCATTTAGGAATGTAGAGAGTGCTTTTTAGATTCTCGAGACAGATGATTAATCCAAAAAAATCATGCAAATCTAATAAAAATTCAAGAAAATTAACAAAACACACAAAATAAAGAATTTCAAGATCCCAGAATGTTAGGCCCCGTTCCAGAACGGGTTTAAGTTCTTATTTTTTGTCTAATAAGAAGGGTTGTTCCACAAAAGATTGAACAATTACTTATTTTTTGAGAAGACAATTTCAAGCTCAAAAATTATGTGCTTACGCAAATAATTTTCCTATCAATATGGATCTTATTTGATAGATCTCATTGAGATCTTAATACGGTGCAAAAAAATTGAAAAATTATTTCTCATTTATGTTATTTTTGAGTTTGAAAATGTGAAATAAACTGCTTATTTAGATTTTGTGGAACAAACCTTCTTATTTTTTTTCGAAAAGTGGCAAAATAAGTACTTAATTTTTAAAAAGATTTTTGGAACGGAGCCTTAGTTTGGCTGGACTTTTAAATTAAAATGAGTCAGTGCCATGAAAGTACTCCTATGTGAGAAGACACGTGCTTGAGTGGAGTTTTTTTCTTTTGGATTTTGCAGAGTTAACGTCAAGACTTCCGTGGATCTTCCGTTTCTTTAGAGAGCAACAAAATGGGAGGCTTGACATGGCAAGATCTAGAGCTTTAATTTTGGTAGAGTTGATCACAACCATCAAATGGACCACAATGGATGATAACATGCTGGATTGGAGCCGAATCCAAAACAAAATTTACACACTCTCTCTCCTATATTCATCACTTGCGTATGCACTTAACTTGGAGTATCTAATACGCACCCCAAAATCTCTGTCACTCAGGCCTCATTTCAGAACAAAACGGGTTTAAGAACTTATTTTCTATTTAACAATAAGACATGTTTCACAAAAGGGCGAATACATATTTATTTTTTAATAAGTCAATTTCAAGCTCAAAAATCATGTGTTTATGCAAATAATTTTTTTATTAATATAGATTTTATTTGATAAATCTCATTAAAATCTTTGATAGTGTGCAAAAAAAGTTTGAAAAATTATTTTCATTTACATTATTTTTGAGTTTAAAAAAGTGAAATAAGGTACTTATTTGAAACAATCCTTTTTTTAGAGAATTTCTGAAACAGGGCCTCAGTCTAAAAAAAACCAATATTGACATACCCATTTCTCCCACAAGCCAAACACTACAAAAATGGAATTTCTGAAATCATCGAAGATGGGTATGTCGACTTTTCTCTCTTACTCGTATTCTTCACTCATGTTCACTCCCAGTAGTTTCCTCCTCCGGCCCATTTTCCTACATGTGTTTTCTGGTTCTTTGCTCCTGGTTTTGTTAGTTTTTGTCTTCGTCACTTGGCATGTAGGAAAATCAAGGTGTCCTACTAAAGTGGGAAGAATTTTTTCTCTTCAAATATATCCCTATAATTAAGGACTAAATGATTTCGACAGAGACTAGTTTTCTACCTCTGAAAAAATCTCTTTTAGTCAAAACACGTGAATGGAAAATTTTCATGCGAGTCCAATGTATGTTTTTTGTTGTTTTGTTTTGTTTTCGAAAGAGAGTACTATCATGCAATCCGTGGCATGCTGTGCAGTGTGTATCGTTCAGACCATACGTCTCGACAATCAATGTTTAGATTTAAAAAAAAAAACTCTTCTAACAAAGAGGAAGAGTTTTTTAAAATCTGAATTTTGGACAGTTGAGATCCCAAAGAGGAAGAGTTTTTTAAAAAATCTGAATTTTGGACAGTTGAGATCGCACAACATGCCCCCAGGTTCACTATATGTTTTGTTTTTAGGATAGGTTCAAACCGTTCAATGTATGGTTTGAAGGGCGCATTCCAGGAAATGAGAGAGTGATGAGACCCACAGTGGAAATTCCCCTGTCTATCCTACACCATAGAGGAGTGCTACCATTTTGTCACTCTCTCACTTCACGCGTATCTTGATTCTTGAAGCAAAACACTCCACAAAGATGGAGTTTTTGAGATCAACGAAGATGGGTATGTCGTTCTTTCATTCTCCCTCATATTCATCACTCATGTACACTCCCAGTAGTTTCCTCCTCCAACCCATATTCCTCCGTGGGTTTTCTGGTTCATTGCACCTGGTTTTGGTGCTTTTTCTCTCCATCACATGGGTATGTAGGAAAATCATGAGAAAGAATACTCCCAGTGAAGGGCCAAGACGGAATAATAATAGGAGCGCAAGATTTTCCTACTACAATCAAGCTCTGTTTTGTTGTTTGGGTCTTTCGCTTTTTAACCTCGCTCAGTGGTTATTAAATTACTTTTCTTGGTATAGAAATGGTTGGTCTGATGAAAAGATTGTAACCCTTTTGGATTTTGGGCTCAGAACACTTGCTTGGTTAGCAATCTCTGTTTATTTGCGCACCCATTTCAAGAATTCAGGTGGGCCAAGGTTCCCAATTTTATTGAGAGTCTGGTGGGGATTTTACTTCTCCATGTCTTGTTGTTTCCTTGTTGTAGACTTCCTTTATAATAAAAATGATCAATCTTTACCAACTCAGTTATTCGTATCTGATATCCTTTCAACTGTTATGGGCTTTTTCTTCTGTTTACTGGGGTTTTTGTGGAAGAAGGAAACTGAAGATACCCTTCTTCAAGAATCCCTTTTGCATGGTAGAGGGTCAAAGAAGTCTAGTGGGGGTGAAATTGTTGCCCCTTTTTCCAATGCTAGTCTTCTTAGCATCCTTAGTTTCTCTTGGATGGGTTCTTTGATTGCTGCCGGTTATAAGAAAGCATTAGACCTTAACGATGTTCCTCAACTAGCCAGTATGGACAGTGTCAAGGGGGCTTTTCCAATATTTAGAAGTAAGTTAGAGTCTGATATTGGAACCAAAATAACCACATTTAAGCTTGTGAAGGCACTGATCTTTGCGACGAAATGGGAAATTCTATTAACGGCTTTCTTAGCGCTAATATACTCACTAGCGTCTTATGTTGGTCCCTACCTTATTGACTCCCTTGTTCAATACCTTAATGGAAATCAAGCCTTTGAAAACCAAGGGTACGTCTTGGTTTCCACATTCTTCGTTGCCAAGCTCATTGAGTGCTTGGCTCAGAAGCACTGGTTCTTTAGGTTGCAACAGGCCGGAATAAGGGCTAGGGCAGTGTTGGTTGCCATAATATACAATAAAGGGTTGACCATTTCATGCCAATCAAAGCTGGATCAAACGAGTGGGGAAATCATTAATCTCATGTCTGTTGATGCCCAGAGGATTTCGGACTTTGGTTGGTACATGCACGATCCGTGGCTGGTCATTGTCCAAGTTGTCCTGGCCTTGATAATCCTGTACAAGGATCTTGGGCTTGCTTCCATTGCTGCATTAGTCACTACCGTGCTAGTGATGTTGGCGAATGTTCCGCTTGGGAGATTGCAGCAGAAGTTTCAGGAAATGATAATGGAATCGAAGGATAAAAGGATGAAGGCGACGTCTGAAATCTTGAGGAACATGAGGATCCTCAAGCTTCAGGCGTGGGAGATGAAGTTTTTGTCAAAAGTTACAAAACTTCGGAACACCGAAATGGGATGGTTGAAAAAATTTGGTTACACTTTTTCTTTGACCACTTTTCTCTTCTGGGGAGCACCTACGTTCGTGGCCGTGGTCACTTTTGGCACCTGTATGCTTCTAGGAATCCCCCTTGAGTCTGGGAAGATTTTATCCGCCCTAGCAACATTTACAATACTTCAAGACCCTATCTATAGTCTTCCTGACACAATCTCAATGATAGCTCAAACAAAAGTTTCCCTTGATCGAATAGCCTCTTTTCTCCGTCTTGATGACTTACAAAGTGATGTTATAGAGAAGCTTCCGATAGGTAGCTCGGACACTGCAATTGAGGTTGTTGATGGAAATTTCTCATGGGATGTATCTTCAGCTGATCCAACATTGAAAGATATAAACATCAGCGTGTCTTGTGGTATGAGGGTTGCTGTTTGTGGCACCGTTGGATCAGGAAAGTCGAGCTTACTCTCCTGTATCTTGGGAGAAGTTCCCAAAATATCAGGGACTATTAAGCTTTGCGGAACAAAGGCATATGTTCCTCAATCACCCTGGATACAAAGTGGAAAGATTGAGGAGAATATACTGTTTGGAGAGGAGATGGACCGAGAAAGGTATGACCAAGTACTTGACGCATGTTCTTTGAAGAAAGACCTGGAAATTCTCTCCTTTGGTGATCAGACAGTCATAGGTGAGAGGGGAATCAATTTGAGTGGGGGCCAGAAGCAGAGAATACAGATTGCACGTGCTTTATACCAAGACGCAGATATTTACCTATTTGACGATCCGTTTAGTTCTGTGGATGCTCATACGGGAAGCCATCTCTTTAAGGTGACTCTGAAATTTGTTTTGTGCTTCTTTTTTATATGCCTTTTTACTTGGTTTCTCAAAACCAGGTCCATCCATGGGGCATTGGATTCACCCTACGTGGAGGAGTATTACACACTAATAAACCTCACATACACTCCACAATTTGTCTCTCTTCTCTCTGTATCTACCACACTACAAACAGGAGAGCCACGTATATATAGCCATAGGGGGAGCCAAGTGCAACGGTCAATTTGAGATATGGCACTCCAACCAAACAAGGCTCCTCTTCAATGGCTCTATCTGATCCCATAGCGGCTGCAGCTATTTTCTCTAATACACAGTTTATAGAAAGCTTAATTTGATAGCCAATCACCACAAATTTTTTCCTAGTCAGTTTAATTGTTACTTGGAGGTTACTTTATGCTACGCCTTTTCACTGAAGCATTTTGCTTATACAGGAATGTTTATTGGGCCTTTTGGATTCCAAAACTGTTATTTATGTTACTCATCAAGTGGAGTTCTTACCTGCTGCAGATCTCATTTTGGTGAGCTATTCATGTCTTGCTTCTTCTATGTTTGTGACATATAATTGATATTGCTTTAAAAAAAAAAATTTATTCAAGGATGAAGAAATTACACAACAAACAAAAATAAAAATGGTTTTTTAGCCTTTCAAAAAAGTGAGATCAATTCATAAGTGCTTTTATCTGAGGTTGTAAATATAGTAGAAGAATTCCGCTGGTTTAATTCGAGACCTTGTGGGATGTTTTTCCTTTGTCATTAGGTGATGAAAGATGGAAGGATCACTCAAGCAGGGAAATACAATGACATCCTCAATTCAGGGACCAACTTTATGGAGCTTGTGAGTGCGCATAAGGTAGCTTTATCAGCACTAGATTCCACAGTGGCAGGCTCAGTATCAGAAAATTCAACCACCGACGAGGAGAATGGTAGAACTTGTGATGTCCTGAAGTCTCTGCAGAAAGAGGAAGCTGCAAATGGCCAAAATGGTAAAACAGATGATATAGTTGAACAAAAAGGACAGCTTGTTCAAGAAGAAGAAAGGGAGAAAGGAAGAGTTGGTCTTTCGGTCTACTGGAAATACATTACAACAGCGTACGGAGGAGCTCTTGTGCCTTTCATATTGTTGTCACATATTTTATTTCAGCTACTTCAAATAGGAAGCAACTATTGGATAGCTTGGGCCACTCCAGTGTCAAAGGATGTGAAACCTCCGGTCGAGGGCTCTACTCTCATAATTGTTTATGTGGCTCTTGCGATTGGAAGTTCTTTCTTTATTCTTTCTAGAGCCTTGTTTCGAATGACTGCTGGATATAAGACTGCCAATATACTCTTCAATAGAATGCATTTGTGCATTTTCCGTGCTCCCATGTCATTTTTTGATTCCACCCCAAGTGGACGAATCTTAAATAGGGTGAGTGTTTTCTTTCTACTTGCTCCCAATACTGTCATTGTGACCAGGGACGGATGTACATGGGGCACGTGCCCCCACTGAAACGCGTGCTCCCACTTGAAATAAAATATTTTTTAAAAATGTTTATGTATAAATTAGCATAATTGTGAAAGTGTGCTAATTTATAAACATACACACTTGTATATATCTCAAAAATACACATATAGAATCAGTTTATGCTTGAATTTCATTATATGGTGCATTTATACTTGTTACTTTACGAGCTGTTTGTCTGTTTGGAGCTATTATTTATTGATTCTCTTTATTTTTAACCGTCTAGGAGAAATATTTTAAAATAAAGGAATTAACAAAACTAGCTCTATCATTCTAAAATTTGTTGATGTTCATTTAAAACATACTTTAAAAATTTTGTATGAGATTTTGTGCTCATTTTTATCTAATTTAACTTAAAGTACGCTTTATAAACTTTTATAATTAGTAATGCATGCTTTTAAGATCATTTTGAATGATCTTACTATGATTGACTAAAAAAATGAACTTTCGTCATTATGATTAACAGGTGCCCCCACCAGGGTATATTTCTGGACCCGTCCCTCATCGTGACCATTGTTGATTTCTTGTTTAGCTGAATATAGAAATGTGTTTTCCTCATTTAGGCATCTACGGACCAAAGTTCAGTGGATTTGAAAGTTCCAAATGCCGTTTGGGGGGTCGCTTTCGCAATGATACAGCTACTTGGTGTTGTTGCTGTACTGTCACAGGTTGCGTGGCAGGTCTTCATCATATTTATTCCCGTGATTGCCATCTGCATTTGGTTACAGGTAATTAATTTCAGAATCAGCTTTTCCCCGCAGAGTTCAGTAGGGAAACTTCAATTTTCGTTTAGCAATATGCTGTTTGCATAAGTTGGTCTGTTTCCTTCTAAACTATTCAAACATTTAAATACTTCATTTATTTATTGGTTGGTAAAATGTTGATGTTCTTCCACATAACGAAGATGATATAAAGGAATGTAGCCTTTGAAAAAACTAGAGTGATTTGGCAAACCACGAAAGTCTTTTGGATGTGTTCTAGTTTAGTGGTTTCTTTTTACCAATTCTTGCCTCGATAAATTGTATGAGTCTACAAAGTCATGAATGCCATATGCTGCAACGTTAATATTCTTTTACTTTGTTGCAGCAATATTACATACCATCTGCACGTGAACTAGCGCGATTGGATGGTGTATGCAAAGCTCCAGTTATACAACATTTTGCTGAAACCATATCAGGATCCACTACCATTAGGAGCTTTGATCAGGAATCACGATTCAAGGAGTTGAGTATGAAACTGATAGATGGGCATTCTCGGCCAGATTTTTACACTGCTGCTGCGATGGAGTGGCTTTCCTGCCGCTTGGATTTTTTATGTTCTCTTACCTTTGCCTTCTTTTTGGTTTTCTTGATCTCCATTCCAATGGGAACAATTAAGCCGAGTGAGGACTGTTTGGTTTTCTTCTTGACGGACTATTTTACTTTGCACCCTGGAAAATGTTCAAAAGTTTGATGATCTGTCTTTTGTTTCTTCATTTGTAGGTATTGCAGGGTTGGCAGTTACGTACGGGCTTAGTCTGAACACTTTCCAGACGAGGGTTATTCGGTTTCTCTGCTCTATGGAGAATCAAATCATATCAGTTGAAAGGATACTTCAATACACTGCTATCCCAAGTGAGCCTCCTCTTGTTATAGAAGAAAAGAGACCAGATGGCCTCTGGCCAGCACATGGAGAAGTTGTTATCCAAGATCTACAGGTATGGTACAAGAGTTCCAATCTTCTTTGGTTTTCTCTGTCTCATGGCTCTGTGGAGAGTAAGTGAAAGGAAGAGGAAAAGATTCCAAATTGAAACATCCTTTTATTCACCGTGCATCTATGTGATATGTACTCTGCTACATGTTATTACTCCTGAACGTATTTAGTTTTGTTTCCTTTTCATAGACGGCGTTTACGAGTTGTTTCAGAGTATTTAATGCGATATACTGCTTTGTTACACATAATTCTACTGTGAACTCAAAGTAGTAAATGTGATTCATAAGCGTCCACCTAAATGTGAGACATATATCCATTATAATTTCTCAAGCGTATTATATGGGCACTTCAGTTATTTAGAAGGGTCCAGAAACATAGCCCTTTACAAATCGTGCATCCAAAGATGGCCTTCATGGTCAATGCATATGGATTTTTTTTTATGTTGACTTGTATGCATGTAGGTCCGATATGCCCCACACATGCCATTGGTGTTGCGAGGCCTAACATGCACTTTCCGGGGAGGAATGAAGACAGGAATTGTGGGGAGGACGGGCAGTGGTAAATCAACCCTCATACAGACACTCTTCCGCATTGTTGAGCCTGCTGCTGGTCAAATCCAGATCGACGGTATCAACATTTCATCGATCGGACTCCATGATTTACGATCCAAATTAAGCATAATTCCTCAGGATCCAACCATGTTCGAAGGGACAGTGCGAAGCAACTTGGACCCACTTGAAGAGTACAGTGATGAACACATTTGGGAGGTGGGTTGATTTCCATTCATGTTGATGCTGTTTTGGCAAAGGGACAAGGGTTTCTCTCCTGAATTTGATACTGTATGCATTATATCTAGAAAATATGTGCTTTTCTTGTTTGGATGAAATGTTGAATACCTGTTTCATTTATTTAGGCTCTTGATAAGTGCCAACTTGGAGATGAAGTCAGGAAGAAGGAAGGCAAGCTTGCTTCAGCAGGTTTTCTTCATCCACTATTCCCACACAATCAATGGGGAAAAATAACTTTTCGTTGGAAGACAAAGTAGATCGTGAATTTTTCGGAGTCTAAAGAGCTTTTGCAATGCTCTCCCGCTGAATTCTGGTCAAAAAATTTCAGGACATACAAAATTTGCTTGAGAAACCATCTTGTCTTCGTAAAACTATTCTCTCCCTATCCCAGCATTACTGTTAAACAAGTTCCTGGCATTACTTTTTTTTTTGTTCTCCTTCTTTCTGCAGTTACAGAAAACGGAGAGAATTGGAGTATGGGTCAGCGGCAGCTGGTTTGCCTCGGGCGGGTGCTACTCAAGAAAAGCAAGGTCTTGGTGCTCGATGAAGCCACAGCATCAGTGGATACAGCTACTGACAATCTTATACAGCAAACGCTTAAGCAACATTTCTCTGATTGTACAGTATTATCCATTGCACATAGGATTACGACTGTTGTTGATAGCGACATGGTTTTGCTGTTAGATCATGGTTAGTGTCGAAGACTCCCTCTGGATTAGTTCCTCTCCCTGTCTTCTTAATCACCTTTCGCCAATTTAAGATGGAATGTCAATTTGGAAATCTTTTAAAAATTTGTTTTCCGTGGTGCAGGACTGATTGAGGAACATGATTCTCCCACAAAGTTGCTTGAGAATAAAGCTTCTTCATTTTCAAAGCTCGTCGCAGAGTACAGCTCGAGGTCGAGTTCTAGTTCCAGTCGTGAGAACTGAGAAGTAGGCATATGCTTGAATATCCACCTCATATCTTGGACAACGATGAAAAATCTGGCATTACATTTTTCAGTTGGAATTGAACATCCTTTTGATTCGATATTATTGTTCTATTACTACATGTAACGGCTGTCTTGGGTCCAGTAGCATAGCCAGGATGCGTCACCGTTTAATGAAAATCTAGTTACATGTACTGCGAAAAAATATGAAAAAAAAATTAAGTGTGAAGTAATATATTTAAGTTTTGCCGTGGGCCTTTTTTTCTGAAAAAAAAAAAAACAGGCTTGCTTCAACTCTTTTTGTGGTAGGCAAATTCAAATGCACGACAATACGATATTAATTATTCTTGATCGAGGTTACCATTCTCTAGCGCAAATATTAGTTTTTTTCATTGTTGTAAATACATAGTTGAACTACATTAGTCTATAAAAAAAAAAAAAAGAGTACTCTATGTGTACATATGCAATATTGTACATACCATGTACATATGGGTTTTGTGGGGCTCATCTCGGGTCCCACATAGATGATTCGAACCGTCCTTTATTTTTAAAACAATTTTTTATGGAGCCCCTTAAAAAATTAGTTGATATCGGTAAGGATTTTTTATGAATTAGTAAGGGCAAAACTGCTTAACTGCTCAGTTTCGCCCATACAAACTTGGAAAAAAATCCTTACCGATATCAGGTTGAGCTGATTTTTTGCCGGACTCCATAAAAAAATGTTTTGAAAATAATGGGCGGTTCGATACGTACAAGTTCATCATGTATACCCCATAGCTTTATTGAAAAAAAATTATGTGTTCGAATGGGTCATGGAAAAATTTAATTTCCAAATAGCCTGCTAGGAATTCGAACCCTGGCACTGTCAGAGTGAAAGATAATCACAGTTACTAACATGAAAGGCAAACTTTGCCACTCTACCAACCATGGTTTTGTATAAAGTTTTTCAAGAATCGTTTAACCTTGTTATGTGTAAATTTTTTTTTTTGGGGGGTTATTTCTGAAACAGGGGTAAGCACGTGCCACCTCCGCCACTGTTTAGGTCGGTTTATAGTTCAACGCGAGATCTACTAGAAAGTTGTTCAATACTCTCAATTGAACCTAACTTCAGCTCCATTCTTCTTAACTTTTTTCTTTTTCGTTTTTATGTTTGTCGTTAAAAGTTATCTTATTTGATTTTTTAACTTCTGCTCAAAAGGGTGTAGTCCGACCATTTTCAACTTCATTCTGGGTCAACTTCGATGATTGGTTTCATTCATACAATGAGTTGGTCGAGGAGAAAAATCATGTAAAATATTTTGTTCATCGCATACCAACCATTACTTGATTCGAGCAAATTTATCTCCAAAAATTGGGTTTTCAAGTTACAATCTAGCGGGCCCAAATTATTTTATTCAAGATAAATGTACTCGGATTAGGGATTGATCCGAGTAAAATATGATTTGCAATTTGATTAAGGAGCTGTTCCAGTTTTTCAAAAAAATAAATTTTTGAAAAAGAAGGTAATTTTGAGCTCAAAAATCATGTATTTAAACAAATAATTTTCCTATCAATATGGATCTTATTTGATAGATCTCATTAAGATCTTTTAAATAGTGCAAAAAAAAATTAAAAAATCATTTTTCATTTTCGTTATATTTGAGTTTAAAATTACATTCTTTTTAAAAAATTTACTTTTTGGAGAAAGCGGAACGGGGCCTAATCTACTCACCTACTAAATTAGGAGTAGTAAAATATGAACAAGTCCCACTATCACAAGTCCCACTATCAAAATTGACCCAAGATGAAAACATACTATAGCCTATAGGCAAGACCAGACTCCACTCAGTGTTGTCTTCCTCCACCACACATTTGTGTTATTTCCACCACAAAATATATAGAGCCCATACAAATGTAAGGTGACATAAATTAATTACTTGACCCGTTGTCGTATTTTGTCTCTCTCCCTATGTTCCTCCCACTTCACGATCTCATCTTGATAGAGAAAAACTTTTTTACGGCGGATTTTTTTAAAAACTATTTGCTAGAAGAGTTTAATTATTTGCGCGAATAGTTAAACTTTTCTAACGAATAAATTTTTTTTTAAATCCAAATTATTGATTGTCGAAACGAACTATTGAAATAAGTTTCTCATCTTTGATTCTTGAGAAGCTTTCGCGCCACTTCAACTTGTCGTTGGGTTTCCTGATTCTATATGTTGCGCGCCACGTTATCGGACGGCCACAGAATCCGCCCCGACTCTCTCTCCTCTTCCCACTCCACAGTTTTGTCAAACAAACTTTACACACACACACACTCTCTCTCTCTCTCTCTCTCTCTCTCTCTCTCTCTCTCTCTCTCCCCCCTAATATTGGCATGCGTATGCACTTATATATGTCATACACACCCCCAGAATATCTGTTGACATACCCATTTCTTCCACAAGGCAAACGCTCCACAAATGGAATTTCTGAAATCATCGAAGATGGGTATGTCGACTTTTCTCTCTCACTCGTATTCTTCACTCATGTACACTCCCAGTAGTTTCCTCCTCCAACCCATTTTCCTTCGTGGGTTTTCTGGTTCTTTGCACCTGGTTTTGTTATTTTTTTTCTTCATCTCATGGGCATGCAGGAAAATCATGAGAATGAATAGTCCCAAAGGGCCAACACGGAGTAATAATAGGAAAACAAGATTTTCCTCCTACAATCAAGCTCTGTTTTGTTGTTGGGGTCTTTCGGTTTTTAATCTCGTTCTGTGGTTATTGAATTACTTCTCTTGGTACAGAAATGGTTGGTCTGATGAAAAGATTGTAACCCTTTTGGATTTTGGACTTAGAACACTTGCTTGGTTAGCAATCTCTGTTTATTTGCACACCCATTTCAAGAATTCAGGTGGGCCAAGGTTCCCAATTTTATTGAGAGTCTGGTGGGGATTTTACTTCTCCATGTCTTGTTGTTTCCTTGTGGTAGACTTCCTTTATAATAAAAATGATCAATCTTTACCAACTCAGTTATTCGTATCTGATATCCTTTCAACTATAATGGGCTTTTTCTTCTGTTTTCTGGGGTTTTTGTGGAAGAGGGAAACTGAAGATACCCTTCTTCAAGAACCCCTTTTGCATGGTAGAGAGTCAAAGAAGTCTACTGGGGGGCAAATTGTTGCCCCGTTTTCCAATGCTAGTCTTCTAAGCATCCTTAGTTTCTCTTGGATGAATCCTTTGATTGCTGCCGGCTATAAGAAAGCATTAGACCTTAATGATGTTCCTCAACTAGCCGATATGGACAGTGTCAAGTTGGCTTTTCCAATATTTAAAAGTAAGCTAGAGTCTGATATTGGAACTAGAATAACAAAATTTCAGCTTGTGATGGCACTGATCTTCGCGACAAAATGGGAAATTCTATTAACGGCTTTCTTAGCGCTAATAAACACAATAGCGTCCTATGTTGGTCCGTACCTCATTGACTCCTTTGTTCAATACCTTAACGGAAATCGAGCCTTTGAAAACCAAGGGTATGTTTTGGTATCCGCATTCTTCTTTGCGAAGTTCATTGAGTGCTTGGCTCAGAAGCACAGGTTCTTTAGGTTGCAACAGGCCGGAATAAGGGCTAGGGCAGTGTTGGTTGCCATAATATACAATAAAGGGTTGAGCATTTCATGCCATTCAAAGCAGGGTCAAACGAGTGGGGAAATCATTAATCTCATGTCTGTTGATGCCCAGAGGATTTCGGACTTTGGTTGGTACTTGCACGATCCGTGGCTGGTCATAGTCCAAGTTTTCCTGGCCTTGATGATCTTGTACAAGAATCTTGGGCTTGCTTCCATTGCTGCGTTAGTCACAACCGTGCTAGTGATGTTGGCGAATGTTCCGCTTGGGAGATTGCAGCAGAAGTTTCAGGAAAAGATAATGGAATCAGAGGATAAAAGGATGAAGGCAACGTCCGAAATCTTGAGAAGCATGAGGATCCTCAAGCTACAGGCGTGGGAGATGAAGTTTTTGTCAAAAGTTACAGAACTTCGGAACACTGAAACGGGATGGTTGAAAAAATTCGGTTACACTTCTTCTTTGACCACTTTTCTCTTCTGGGGAGCACCTACATTCGTGGCCGTGGTCACTTTTGGTACCTGTATGCTTCTAGGAATCCCCCTCGAGTCTGGAAAGATTTTATCCGCCCTAGCAACATTTACAATACTCCAACAGCCTATCTATAATCTTCCTGACACAATCTCAATGATAGCTCAAACAAATGTTTCCCTTGACCGAATAGCCTCATTTCTCGGTCTTGAAGACTTACAAAGTGATGTTATAGAGAAGCTTCCGATAGGTAGCTCTAACACTGCGATTGAAGTAGTTGATGGGAATTTCTCTTGGGATGTATCTTTCCCTAATCCAACATTGAAAGACATAAACATCAATGTATCTCGTGGTATGAAGGTTGCTGTTTGTGGCACTGTTGGATCAGGAAAGTCAAGCTTTCTCTCCTGTATCTTGGGAGAAGTGCCTAAAATATCAGGGACTATTAGGCTTTGCGGAACAAAGGCGTATGTTGCTCAGTTGCCCTGGATACAGAGTGGAAAGATTGAGGAGAATATACTGTTTGGAGAGGAGATGGATAGAGAAAGGTATGACCAAGTACTTGAAGCATGTTCTTTAAAGAAAGACCTGGAAATTCTCTCCTTTGGTGATCAGACAGTCATAGGTGAGAGGGGAATCAATTTGAGTGGGGGCCAGAAGCAGAGAATACAGATTGCACGCGCTTTATACCAAGACGCAGATATTTACCTATTCGACGATCCATTTAGTGCTGTGGATGCTCATACGGGAAGCCATCTCTTTAAGGTGACTATGAAATCAATTTTGTGCTTCTTTTTTATATGTCATTTTGTTATGCCAAACCAAGGCCGTAAACACACACAGACAACCATGATCAATCATACAAAGAGAGAGAGAGAGAGAGAGAGAGAGAGAGAGAGAGAGAGAGAGAGAGAGAGAGAGAGAGAGAGAGAGAGCACAACAAATTTTACATGGTTTCTCAAAATCGCGTGCATCCATGGGGTTGTGGATTCCCTCTATGTTGAGGAGTATTGCACTCTCAAAAAACTCATATACACTATATAATTTGTCTCTCTTCTCTCTGTATCTACCACACTACAAACAGGAGACGAGCCAAGTATACATACCATAGGGGGAGATATAGCACTCCAACCAAACAAGGCTCCTCTTCAACGCCTCTGTCCCAGAGCTGCTGCTGTTGTTTTCTATGATACACAGTTTATAAAAAGCCTAATTTGATAGCCAATCACTACAAATTTTCTCCTAGTCAGTTTAATTGTTACCTGGATGTGACTTTATGCTATGGGTTTTCACTAAAGCATTTTGCTTATACAGGAATGTTTATTGGGTCTTTTGGGTTCAAAAACTGTCATGTATGTTACTCATCAAGTGGAGTTCTTACCTACTGCAGATCTCATTTTGGTGAGCTATTCATATCTTGCTTTTTCTATGTCTTTAACATATAATATGTCTTTGACTTATAATTGATATTGCCACAAAACAATATTTTATTCATGGATGAAGTCATTACTCAACAAACAAAAATAAAAATGGATTTTTCCCTTTCCAAAAAAGTGAGATCAATACACAAGTGCTTTTATCGGTTGTTGTAAATATAGTAGAAGAATTCCGCTGGTTTAATTCGAGACCTTGTGTGATGTTTTTCCTTTGTCATTAGGTTATGAAAGATGGAAGGATTACTCAAGCTGGGAAATATGATGACATCCTCAATTCAGGGACCGACTTTAGGGAGCTTGTGAGTGCACATAAGGAAGCTTTATCAGCACTAGATTCCACAGTGGCAGGCTCAGTGTCAGAAAATTCAACCATTGACGAGGGGAATGGTAGCACGTGTGGTGTGCTGAAGTCTGTGCAGAAAGAGGAAGCTGCAAATGGCCAAAATGGTAAAGCAGTTGATATAGTTGGACAAAAAAGACAGCTTGTTCAAGAAGAAGAGAGGGAGAAAGGAAGAGTCAGTCTTTCGGTCTACTGGAAATACTTAACAACAGCGTACGGAGGAGCTCTTGTGCCTTTCATATTGTTGTCACAAGTTTTATTTCAGCTACTTCAAATAGGAAGCAACTATTGGATAGCTTGGGCTACTCCAGTGTCAAAGGATGTGAAACCTCCGGTCGAGGGCTCTACTCTCATAATTGTTTACGTGGCTCTTGCGATTGGAAGTTCCTTTTTCATTCTTTCCAGAGCCTTGTTTCGAACGACTGCTGGATTTAAGACTGCCACTATACTCTTCAACAAAATGCATTTGTGCATTTTCCGTGCTCCCATGTCGTTTTTTGATTCCACCCCAAGTGGACGAATCTTAAGTAGGGTGAGTGTTTTCTGTTTTTCTGCTGCCAATATTGTGATCGTAACCATAGTTGTTTAGCTGAATATAGAAATTTAATCCAACAATGTGTTTTCGTCTTTTAGGCATCTTCGGACCAAAGTGCAGTGGATTTCTACGTTCCCGTTTGCGTTTGGGGGTTTGCATTCGCAATGATACAGCTTCTTGGTGTTGTTGCGGTACAGTCACAGGTTGCATGGCAGGTCTTCATTATATTTATTCCCGTGATTGCCACCTGCATTTGGTTACAGGTAATGAATTTCAGAATCAGCTTTTTCCTGCAGAGTTCAGTTGGGAAAACTTCAATTGTCTTTACGCAATATGCTGTTTGAGTAAGTTAGTATGTATTTCTTCTAAACTCTTCGAACAGTTACTTACATTTTTTTATTGGTTGGTTAAAATGTTGATGTTCTTCCACATAACAAAGATGATATACAGGAATGTAGCCTTTTAAAAAACTAGAGAGAATTGGCAAACCACGAAAGTCTTTTGGATGTGTTATAGTTTAGTGGTTTCATTTTCTGTAATTCTTTTTTGAGTAGAAAGTGGTGGTTTCTTTTTTCAACTCTTACCTCGATAAATTGTACTATGAGTCTGCACAGTCACGAATGCTATACACTGCAAGCCTGCAACGTTAATAGTCTTTTACTTTGTTGCAGCAATATTACATATTGTCTGCACGTGAACTAGCACGATTGAGTGGTGTGTGCAGAGCTCCAGTTATACAACACTTTGCTGAAACCATATCTGGATCCACTACCATTAGGGGCTTTGATCAGGAATCACGATTCAAGGAGTTGAATATGAAACTGATAGACGGGCATTCTCAGCCAAAGTTTTACACTGCTGGTGCGATGGAGTGGCTTTCCTTCCGCTTGGATCTTTTATCTTCTCTTACATTTGCCTTCTTTTTGGTTTTCTTGATCTCCATTCCAACGGGAATAATTAAGCCAAGTAAGGACTGTTTGGTTTTCTACTTTGTGGACTATTTTACTTTGCACCCTGGAAAGTGTTCAAAAGTTTGATGATCTGTCTTTTATTTCTTCATCTGTAGGTATTGCAGGGTTAGCAGTTACGTACGGGCTTAGTCTGAACATGATCCAGACAAGGGTTATTCGGTTTCTTTGCGATATGGAGAATCAAATCATATCAGTTGAAAGGATACTTCAATACTCTGCTATCCCAAGTGAACCTCCTCTTGTTATAGAAGAAAAGAGACCAGATGGTCACTGGCCAGCACATGGAGAAGTTGTAATCCAAAATCTGCAGGTATGGTACAAAAGTTCCTATTTTCTTCGGTTTTGTCTGTCTCATGGCTCTGTGGAGAGTAAGGAAAAGGAAAAGGAAAAGATGCAAAATAGAAACATCCTTTTATTCATCGTCCATCTATGTGACATGTTCTCTGCTACATGTTATTACTCTTCAACATATTTAGTTTTGTTTCCTTTTCATAGACGGGGTTTACAACATCCTTTTATTACATTGTTACGCATAATTCTACCACATATGAACTCAAATTAGTAAATGTGATTCGTTACCGTCCAACTAAACGTGAGACACATATCCATTATACTTTCTCAAGCGTATTATATGGGTGCTTCTGTTATTTAGAAGAGTCCAGTAACATAGCCCTCCACATATCGAGAATCCAAAGACGGCATGGTCAATGCATATGGATTTTTTTGATGTTGACATGTATGCATGTAGGTTCGATACGCCCCACACATGCCACTGGTGTTGCGAGGGCTTACATGCACTTTCCGGGGAGGAATGAAGACAGGAATTGTGGGGAGGACGGGCAGTGGTAAATCAACTCTCATACAGACACTCTTCCGCATTGTTGAGCCTGCTGCTGGTCAAATCCTGATCGACGGTATCAACATTTCCTCGATCGGACTCCATGATTTACGATCCAGATTAAGCATCATTCCTCAGGATCCAACCATGTTTGAGGGGACAGTGCGAAGCAACTTGGACCCACTTGAAGAGTACAGTGATGAACACATTTGGGAGGTGGGTTGATTTCCTTTTATGTTGATGCTGTTTTCGCAATATGATAGGGACAAGGGTTTCTCTCCTGCATTTGATATTGTATGCATCATATCTAGAAAATATGTGCTTTTCTTGTTTGGATGAAATGTTGAATACCTGTTTCATTTATTTAGGCTCTCGATAAGTGCCAACTTGGAGATGAAGTCAGGAAGAAGGAAGGGAAGCTTGATTCAGCAGGTATTCTTCATCCACTATTCCCACACAATCAAAGGGGAAAAATAACTTTTCATGGGAAGACGAAGTAGACCTTAAAGTTTTCAGAGTCTAAGGAGCTTTTCATTCCGAATGGGGGTCATGCTCCAACAGGATGAATGCAACGCTCTCCCACTGAATTTTGGTCAAAAAATTTCAGGACGTACAAAATTTGCTTGAGAAACCATCTCGTCTTCGTAAAAATGTTCTCTCTCCCTATCCCAGCAGTACTGTTAACAAGTTCCTAGCGCTACTTTTCTTTTTTCTTTTTTCCTTCTTCCTGCAGTTACAGAAAATGGGGAGAATTGGAGTATGGGTCAGCGGCAGCTGGTTTGCCTCGGGAGGGTGCTACTCAAGAAAAGCAAGATCTTGGTGCTTGACGAAGCCACAGCATCAGTGGATACAGCTACTGACAATCTTATACAGCAAACGCTTAAGCAACATTTCTCCGATTGTACAGTGTTATCTATTGCGCATAGGATTACGACTGTTGTTGATAGCGACATGGTTTTGCTGTTAGATAATGGTTAGTGTGACGACTGCTTCTGGATTTGTTCCTCTGCCTGTCACCTTAATCACCTTTCACCAATTTAAGAATGTCAATTTAGAAATCTTCTAAAAAATGTTCTGTGGTGCAGGAGTGATTGAGGAACATGATTCTCCCACAAAGTTGCTTGAGAATAAATCTTCTTCATTTTCAAAGCTCGTCGCAGAGTACAGCACAAGGTCGAGTTCTAGTCGCGAGTAGTAGGCACATACTTGAATATCCACCTCATATCTTGGACAACGATGAAAAATCTGGCAGTACATTTTGCAGTTGGAATTGAACATTCGTTTGATTTGATACTAGTGTTCTATGAGATTGTTACCTCTAAGTACAAAAAAGTGAAACTTAATTCGCATTGTATTCATATCATCTTAGACTAATGGATTGGGGGAAATTGTAGGCAATTGGATGGCTTGAAGGTTTCACCAAGTTTATGGCGTTAAAAACTTCAAAATGGGACATGAAAGTCCAGGTTGGTTAATGTTGCAATGTGGTTCCTTGACATCTTCTCCCAATTGCCTCACCCTACGAATTTTGTAAAAATCCTTACCGATATCCAATTGAGATGATTTTTTTTGCAGAGATTCCAAAAAATATATTTCAAGAAAATTGAGCGGTTTAGATCAACTTTGCGAGACCCAAAATGAGCCCCGCAAAAAATATGTGAATGATCTAGACCAATTTCCTATGTGTCCTTCGACTTTTATTTTTCAGAAATCTGTTATTAGAAAAAACAAAAAAGTGACTTATTTACCTTTTTGGTCTCCACTGAATTTTTTCACGCTCGTTAGTTTTGTGCCAAAAAATCCATCTTTTTTGGGTAAAAGTAATTTTTTTTACTTTTTCGATTCTTCTCGTCGAGACTAATCAACAATCCACAATAGTTTGGCAAAAAACTAATGCGGAAAAAATTTGAATAAACACAAAAATTTCAAAAAGTTTTTTTAGCTTGGTGGAAGTTCACCTAATTTGAAAGTACATAACATCTGGGTCCAATCATGAAGAAGAGGTTAAAACCCGTAGAAGATGAACCATACGAAATCACCAATTTTCAAATATCTTTTTTTTTTCCCGGAAATTTTCAAATATCAAACGGTCTAGAATTAAGATTCTAATCTAACGGCTCAAAGTGATTTTTACTACTTAATTTTGTTATGTGAAAACCACTTCAGCTTACGGTAGAGGACTCCAATTTGCACGTATATTGCACGTAGTGAACTAACTTTTTGGCTCCGTTCAGTTGTCAAGAAAGTTGTGTGGGAAATTGGTTCCCAGAAAAATTGAAGCGAGGTGAAGTAAAGGAACATTATTTTCCTGTGAGTGTTCATTTGATAAAAGAATTTTGCAAGAAAAATTAAGATTTAGTTGTTCATTTGTCAGGAAAAATAAACTTTCGGAAAAATTTTATGAGTGTTCATTCATTTTCCTTTTCCCGTGACGCAAAATCCTATGTTTTTTGCAGGATCATTTTTGCAGGAAAGTAATTCCTGCGGGAAAACTTAAATTGGTAAATCCTAGAATTTTTTTGCCAACTGAACACTAGGAAAGTTATGGGAAAATTGATTTTCCCATCCTTTCCTGTACTTTACTGGCAACTGAACGGGGCCTTTGAGATGATGGAGAATTATAATTTTTTTTGACGCGATAGCATATTTTGAAACCGTTGCATAATACCTTCATTATCAACGGTCAAATATAACTCTCAATGAAATAAACCAAGCAATTATTATTAATTTGTTGGCTAGTTTTTTGGACCGGGTGTTCAAATATTTTTGGGTTAGGTATTCAAATATTTTTTGGTTGGGTGTTCAAGAAAGGATAAACTAAAATTAAACTAAAAATAGTTCCTATATGCTTAATATTAATTATTTTTTTGGGTGTTGAAGTGACCATCTTGTTCATTATGTAGAGCTGCCTCTAAATCGGTTGCAGGGCCTTTAGGCCTAGCTTCTCACTACTCTTTTTGCTTTTGAGAAGCTTGGTCACTACTCTAAATTAACTTTTCCATCACTTCTTTTTTTCCACAATTTTCCCACAAGACACAAGTTTGAGTCCACATAGCCCCTTATTGGTATGTGCTGATATCGGTGTGATGGAGTCCCATAAAGATAATGGTGTGGGGGCAATATTCCCAGCGGAGATGACGAGGTACCATACCTGTAGTTCCATTTTGGTAATCGAAAAAAGGAAAATAGAGGCCGGGGTTTAATGGGGGTAAATTGACGGAAACAATTTCAATCCTAATTGAAATCGTAGATGACACCACTTTCACGGGCCTGGTCGCTACCATTGATCGATGCTACAAGTTATGATCCCCCTCATAATGCACATGGTGGAGAGATGTGGGGGAGTCACAAAAAAATGTTTAAAGCAAAACTTCGTTACATAAAGCAAAAGGATTGGTTGCCAAAAGCGTCCCAATCGATTGAATGGCAACATCCAACCAAAACTTTTTTTTAACAGATTCCGCGGCTTCACACAGCACCACGTGGTACATAAAGCAGAAGGATAATTCTGTATCTTCCAGTATCGGACAAGTGACACTTTCGACGTGAACGGATTTGCAGCGGCCCCGGCCGTGCCCACCTACGTTGAAAGATTGAAACAGGTAAATGCAAGGTAATACTAAATCCGTCCGTATTTGTTTGTCGACATTCACTATTTCAAACAATTTAAAAAGTTGCGCATATTTTTCGATACGAATCTCTAAACATATGTAATATGAATCTTATTTGCTCTCTTGAAAGTATTCTGAAGGACCTCACATGGATTCCATTAGTAAGTAAGTACATGTTAGACCGTATAAATTAGTGCTAAAGTAACCTTCCAACTTAAATTTTACCACGAGAGGCTGTGAGGACTAAATTTCCTGTGCAGCCTTGGACAACAGTGGTTTGGTTCAAAAAGAATGTTCCACGCTGGGCTTTCATTCTTTGGCTAGCTGCTCAAGAGAAGCTGAGTACTAGGGACAGAATACGTAAATGGAGAATGACTGTGGATGAAATCTGTCCTTTATGTTGCAAAGAAAAGGAAACTCACAAGCATCTATTCTTTGGTTGCTCTTTTTCCAAATCTGTGTGGTGTGTAGTATGGAGTAAATCCTCATCTGTTTGTGTGCCTATATCTCTGGTTGATTTGCTGGATTGGTTTGCCGAAGCAGTCAAAGGGGAGAGCTTCCAGTGCAGAATTATGAAATGTTCCTTGGCAGCTGCAGTGTATCTCATCTGGAGGGAGAGAAACTTACGAGTGTTTCAACAGAAAATGATGGCTAGTGATGAAGTTGGTCAAAATGCTATTAACTCCATGAGGGACTTTCTCAGTTCCATGAGAAGAGTAAAGTCATCCACGGAGAATAAAGGTTTTTTGTGCCGAATGGGGACTTGCTGATCAATACATTCTTAAGTAATTCTTTTTTTTTTTTTTTTTTGCTTTGGAGTAGTCTCCTTTTATGAGGAGTGGTGTTGGTAATGTCCATGTATAGGTTTTGGTTTTGTTGTTGCTGTTACTTTTTCATTGTAATTCTCCCAAGGAGTATAGCTGTATAGTCAGGATAGTATCCTTCGACTTTGTTTTGTTTTGTTGGGACTTAATAAAAGGATCCGTACTTATCTCAAACAAACAAAAATCTAATCTGACTAATCGTGCATGGTTTTTATTGTGATCCTTGAATTATTGTTTGTCATCTAAATTTTTTTTGGTATGTTCCATGATAATTATCTTTAGACTTTTAATTTGTCTATTATTTTTTATTTTATCTAACATTGTTGTAGGATTCAACAATTTTACAATCACACGTAAAACACTATGGTGCAATGAATAAAAAGACAAAATAAAAGACAGTAAAATATAAAATGTTAGAGTTTTTCAAAATAAAGGAGTCGTTGTTTTGGTTTGGAAAATTTCCTTGTTTCCTTAGAATGCTTTGTTTTCCTCTTTGTGTGCTTTGTCCCACATTGGATAGTTGAGAGAAGTTGGAGTGGTATATATTAGGAAACATTCCTAATATGAATAACTAATGATCTAGTGAGGTGCAGCCCTACGGTGCTTCGCATACCGGCAAAGCCGGTACGCACACGCACGCGCGCGCGCGCGGCGTGGGCAGTGTGGCGTGGGCTGTGGTGCATTGTGGCGCTTTAGCGGCGCACTTTGCACTTAGCGCTAGGCGCCTTGTAGGCGCCATTTCTTATTGCGAGTTGGCGGTAAGGTGGCGCTGACGTGGCATGCCGCGTGTCGCACACGTGGCAGGTGAGTCACACGGAGCGGTTCCGATCGGGTGCAACTCGAGCCTACGGGTGCGTTGGTTCGTAGAGTTGCGATCTCAGCCGTCGATCGCGAACGGGCACGATCCAACGGATTGGATCAAATCCGATTGGGTGTGAGCGAAACAGTACACCTGTTCGGTGTGACTGGTCGATCTAGACCGTAGGATCTGATCCAACGGTCAGATTAGATCGGGTGCGTACCCATTCTCAATGGGTGCGTAGTGGCCTATAAATAGACCACTACTTGTCAGAATACAGGGTTACACACATGAAATCCGAATTTCTCCCACATCTCTCTCTATGTTTTTCTAGCATTCATTCTGCGTTCTGTTTTGCTGCAGAAAACAGAACACAGTGGTTCTCGGTTCTTATATTCGTTCTAGCAGGTATTCTGTCCGTTTCGTTAGTGCAAACGAAAACGGAAAGAACTTCGAGTTCGGGCTTCGATTTATCTTGAAGGCAGATTTGCTGTAACCCTTTGCATACCAACTGGTGGGGGCAAATACTGTCTTTAGGAAAGCGACATCGTCGTGACTCGAAGCGTTTTACAGGTTTGGTGGAGATTTCGTCAACAGTACAGATTGCAGCGGCCAATATTTTCCAACAATCTAAAGACAGTATTTTGCAATGGCGATGTCTCTACAAAAGATGACGCAGGACTTTCTGAAATTGGAGCGGTTTGAAGGCGGAAATTTCAGGCGTTGGCAGAAGAAGATGCACTTCTTGTTGACTACCTTAAAGGTGGTTTATGTTCTGACTACTCCGAGTCCGGAGATACCGGAGAATCCGGATGATGAAACTATGGAACAGGCTCGTGAAAGGGGCAAATGGGAGAATGATGACTACATCTGTAGAGGACACATTCTCAATGCACTGTCGGATGCACTATTCGATGTCTATCAGAATTCAATGACGGCAAAGGAACTTTGGGATGCACTCAATGATAAGTATCTTTCTGATGACGCTACAAGTAAGAAGTTTCTTGTTAGTCAGTTTATGAATTATCGCATGGTTGATACTAAGCCGGTGATTGATCAGTTGCATGAGATTCAGTATATCCTCAGTCAGTTTAAGGTTAAGAATATGCATATGGATGAATCTATCATTGTCTCCTCTGTTATTGACAAACTGCCTGCATCTTGGAAAGACTACAAAAAGGAACTCAAACACAAGACCGAGGAATATACCCTTGATCAGTTGGCCCAACACCTTCGGGTGGAGGAAGAGACAAGGCGCCAAGAGGGTAAGGAGGGTAAGGATAATTCTACTTCTAAGGTTCATGTGGTGGAAGAAAGTTCCAACAAGAAACGCAAGAATAAGGGCGGTGACAAGTCTTCTGGTAAATGGAAGAAACAGAAATTGGATCCTACCGATACTGGTTGCTGGCATTGTGGCAAACCTGGGCATCTTAAGAAAGATTGCAAAATCCTGAAAAGGAAGAAATCTGGTGGAAATCCAGGGGCATCTGGGGCAAAGAATTCCAAATTCATTGCTGTTGTTTCCGAGGTGAATATCCTCGAAGATGCTGGAGATTGGTGGTTTGATTCTGGTGCGACAAAGCATGTCTGCAATGACAAAAAGTTTTTCACTGAGTATAAACCAGTTGCAGATGGTACCGTTCTGTTCATGGGAAATGCATCAACTGCACCTGTTAAAGGTAAGGGCAAAGTGGATTTGGAGTTCACTTCTGGCAAGACGCTGACTCTTACTGATGTGTATCATGTTCCGGAAGTTAGGAAGAATCTCGTGTCTGCAAGTCTACTTAATAAGTATGGCTTTAAAGTTGTATTTGAGTCTGGCAAAATTGTTGTATCCAAGGGTGGTGTGTTTGTTGGCAAAGGCTATGTAACCGAGGGGATGTTTAAGCTTAATATCAATAACACAGTTGTTTCTGCTTATATGCTTGATTCTTTTTCTTTATGGCATACTCGTTTAGGACATATCAGTACAAGGAAAATGGATTGCATGATTAAATCTGGACTAATTCCTAATTCTGATAATGATTTGGTTGATAAATGTAAGATTTGTTTAGAATCTAAGATAACCAGATTGCCTTTTCCTAAAATCGAGCGGACTTCTTCATTACTTGAATTGATTCATAGTGATGTATGTGATTTTCATAGCACTCCAACTAGAGGCGGAAAACTTTATATGGCAACGTTCATAGATGATTATTCGAAATTTTGCTATGTCTATTTGCTTCATTCCAAAGATGAAGTGCTTGATAAATTTGTTGCTTATAAGACTGAAGTTGAAAATCAATGTGGTTTGAAAATAAAACGTCTTAGGTCTGACAGGGGTGGTGAATACCACTTCCCTGATTATTGTGAATCAGTAGGGATAATTCATGAAGTAACTGCACCTTATACACCACAACAGAATGGAGTGGCCGAAAGGAAGAATAGAACTTTGTGTGAGATGGTGGTTGCTATGCTAAGCAATGCAGGATTAAGTAAAGGTTTGTGGGGCGAAGCCATACTTACCGCTGCTTATATCTTGAATCGAGTACCTCTCAAAAAGTCTAACATTACTCCATATGAGCTCTGGTCAAAAAGGAAACCAAACCTAAGTTATTTTAAGACTTGGGGGTGTAGGGCGATTGTGAGATTGCCTGGACCTAAAAGGAAGAAATTAGGTCCAAAAGGAATCGAGTGTGTATTCCTTGGATATGCTTTGCATAGTAAAGCATATAGGTTTCTAGTGGCTGAGCATAATGATGTTGTGTCTATCAACACCATCATTGAATCTCGAGATGCAGTGTTTTATGAAAACAAATTTGACAGAATTCCAAGGTTAAAATCCAGTAAGGATTTGGAATCTAACAAAGATTCGGAAGAGTTTCCTTTGGTGTCCGAAGAGGACAATGAGCCTTTTGAGGTTCCAGTTGAAGGAAATGAACCTGAGGAACAAGTTGAATTGAGGAGGAGCAAACGAGTTCGGACAGAGAAAACGTTTGGTCCTGATTTCATAGTATTTCTAGTTGAAGGCACTAGAGAGACTTCATGTGCTCACAATGTATTTTCACTTCACGTGGAAAATGATCCTTTGACATTTGAGGAAGCAATGAAATCGCAAGACGTGGCTTTCTGGAAAGAGGCTATCCAAGATGAGATGGACTCTATTATGGGTAATAATACATGGGTTTTGGCGGATTTACCACCTGGTTCTAAACCAATTGCTTGTAAATGGATTTTCAAAAAGAAAATGAAAATTGATGGAACTATTGATAAGTTCAAGGCCAGACTCGTAGCCAAAGGTTTTACCCAGAAAGAGGGTATTGATTACTTTGATACCTATGCCCCGGTTGCTAGAATCTCAACAATTAGAGTTTTAATTGCTCTTGCTTCTATGTACAAGTTTGAGATACACCAAATGGATGTCAAGACTGCATTCCTTAATGGTGAGTTAGATGAGGAAATCTATATGCAGCAACCAGAGGGGTTTGTTGTGCAAGGTTATGAGCACAAAGTTTGCAAGCTTATAAAGTCTCTTTACGGACTTAAGCAAGCGCCTAAGCAATGGCATGAGAAGTTTGACAAAGTGATTGTGTCAAATGGTTTTACAATACACCAAGCTGATAAATGCGTGTATAGTAAGTTTAATGGCAAACGAGGAGTTGTTATCTGTTTGTACGTAGACGATATGCTCATTTTTGGTACAGACCAAGAAAGCGTTCAGAGTACAAAAGATTTTCTTTCTGCTAACTTTAGTATGAAAGATATGGGTGTTGCTGATGTAATATTGGGAATAAGAATTAAAAGGAATGGTGGTAATTTAATTCTATCCCAGGAACATTACATTGAGAAAATTTTAAAGAAGTTTAATCACTTTGAAAGCAAACCTGTGTCCACTCCGTATGACTCTCAATCGCCATTGGATCATAATGAGGGGAGAGCGGTGTCACAACTAGAGTATTCTAGAGTGATTGGCAGTTTAATGTACGCCATGACAAGCACGAGACCGGATATTGCATATGCGGTGGGGAGGCTTAGTAGGTATACTAATAATCCTGGGCATGTACATTGGCACGCAGTACATAGAGTACTGCGATACCTCAAAGGTACTATAGATTATGGAATAGTCTATAGTGGGTATCCTTCGGTTCTAGAAGGATACACTGACGCTAGTTGGATTACTGAGCGGAATGATCACTCTTCAACGAGTGGTTGGGTTTTTACACTTGGAGGAGGGTCAATCTCCTGGGGATCTAAGAAGCAAACGTTGATAACAGACTCGACCATGGCAGCCGAGTTTGTAGCATTAGCTTCTGGTAGTAAAGAGGCAGAATGGCTAAGAAATTTATTGCTGGAAATTCCAGTGTGGCCTAAGCCTATGCCACCTGTATCGCTGCATTGTGATAGTCAAGCTACGTTGTCACGAGCATATAACCAAGTGTATAATGGGAAGTCCAGGCATATAGGACTAAGGCATAGCTATGTGAGACAATTGATTGTTGATGGGGTGATAACCATTGATTTTGTTAAGTCAAGTCAAAACTTGGCGGATCCTTTTACGAAAGGCCTTGCAAGGGATTTGGTGTTGAAAACATCAAGGGGAATGGGACTTTTGCCCAATTAGATTAAATCACTCCTGGTGGAAACTCAACTCAACCGGTTGATACTCTCAGTCTCTTGAGTTCAATGAGAAACTACACCACATGTCGTGATTGGAAACACTTTAAAGTTATTTTGCACATTCCAAGGTAAAGTGTTTTGTACCTATAATGTGAATACAAAGGAGGTTGAACTACTTAGTTCTTAATAGATTGTTTGTGCTGTGTTATAGGAGCACGGATAGCGATCTACCTATGTGAATGTGGAGGTGGTGCCGCTTCCTATAGGTCACTGGGGCTAGACCTTAGAGCGTTCATGAATTCAAGATAAAAGACCCAAGGCCAGTTCACGGGTCAACCGATTAGGATATCTGCGTTATTTGGAGGATTATGTGTGAGACATGTCCGGTTGGTCAACAGAGGACAACTAGTTCAAAGACACGTCTACTATGCTGCCCTGACTAGCTTTGATATGTTTTCACTAAGTGAGTAGTTGAAGTCGCAAGACACTATTTATGTATGCATAAACCTTGTAGTAAGAACCGAGAATATTTCATCTGTATTTCGAAAATGGTGGGGGATTGTTAGAGTTTTTCAAAATAAAGGAGTCGTTGTTTTGGTTTGGAAAATTTCCTTGTTTCCTTAGAATGCTTTGTTTTCCTCTTTGTGTGCTTTGTCCCACATTGGATAGTTGAGAGAAGTTGGAGTGGTATATATTAGGAAACATTCCTAATATGAATAACTAATGATCTAGTGAGGTGCAGCCCTACGGTGCTTCGCATACCGGCAAAGCCGGTACGCACACGCACGCGCGCGCGCGCGGCGTGGGCAGTGTGGCGTGGGCTGTGGTGCATTGTGGCGCTTTAGCGGCGCACTTTGCACTTAGCACGTCAGCGCTAGGCGCCTTGTAGGCGCCATTTCTTATTGCGAGTTGGCGGTAAGGTGGCGCTGACGTGGCATGCCGCGTGTCGCACACGTGGCAGGTGAGTCACACGGAGCGGTTCCGATCGGGTGCAACTCGAGCCTACGGGTGCGTTGGTTCGTAGAGTTGCGATCTCAGCCGTCGATCGCGAACGGGCACGATCCAACGGATTGGATCAAATCCGATTGGGTGTGAGCGAAACAGTACACCTGTTCGGTGTGACTGGTCGATCTAGACCGTAGGATCTGATCCAACGGTCAGATTAGATCGGGTGCGTACCCATTCTCAATGGGTGCGTAGTGGCCTATAAATAGACCACTACTTGTCAGAATACAGGGTTACACACATGAAATCCGAATTTCTCCCACATCTCTCTCTATGTTTTTCTAGCATTCATTCTGCGTTCTGTTTTGCTGCAGAAAACAGAACACAGTGGTTCTCGGTTCTTATATTCGTTCTAGCAGGTATTCTGTCCGTTTCGTTAGTGCAAACGAAAACGGAAAGAACTTCGAGTTCGGGCTTCGATTTATCTTGAAGGCAGATTTGCTGTAACCCTTTGCATACCAACTGGTGGGGGCAAATACTGTCTTTAGGAAAGCGACATCGTCGTGACTCGAAGCGTTTTACAGGTTTGGTGGAGATTTCGTCAACAGTACAGATTGCAGCGGCCAATATTTTCCAACATAAAATCAACGGATTAATTTGGGTATGAATCTAAATGTTTTTTGGTTTTCTCTTTAGTCTTAGGCATTTATTTTTTGGATTAATTATGAGGTTTGGTGGTGTATGGGTTTTAGATTTTGGTGTGTTTTCCTTTGTCCTGTTATTTAGTTGGCGTATGTCTTCTTAGTCTTTTGGTCTTGGATGGAGCTTATCGTTTTGTGCCCTTGGTCTGTTTCATCCTTGTGTTCTTCTTTCAAATATTAATACTAAATTTCTTTTGCTGAGTAAAAGAAAAACATGGCTACATTTGTAGCTTTGATCCCCTAGTCTTCCAAAATAGATAAATATTTTGTGATAAACAAAAGTCAAAAAATCATGAACAAACAAATTGGGACAAATGAAATATCATGTAATACGATTTCAAAACACATCTACATTGAAAAAAATGGGTTGCGACCAAGTCTCTTAATATATTTTTCAAACTAAATTTGTTTCAAAATCATATCGAACGGTATAAGATCGACATTATATTTTACAATAATTATGTTCTTGCCAAGGTCTAAAGGATGAACGGCCCGATCATCAATGTAAGCCTATATTGTAATTACTGAATGGAGTGGATGCTAAGCTGAGTGTGGTCGTTAAAAATTGGAAGGGGGGTTTGATAGATGGCGTGGTTCACGGAGCCAAGAATTTCATCGCGCAGGGGCGAGTTTATACACACAGGGGCGAGCCTATATACTTTCATAGGAATTTTTTTTTTTTTTTACATATAATAGTAGTGTTTCTTTTTCTTCTTGTAGGGGCGACCGCCCCTACTGGCCCCTCTCTGGCTCCATCCCGATGGTTGGTGCAGCGAAGGTGGTCTCTCCAATCCAAGGTGAGGTCCTAGCAATTCGTAAAGCGTGTGGGATGGTGAAAGATTTAGGTCTGGACAGAGTGAAGATTGAATCGGATAACCAGCATGCTGTAAAACTCAGTGTCTCTAAATTAGTCCCTCCGTGGGATATTGTGACCATTGTTTGGGATATTAGACAGTTTAGAGAGGAGTTGGGGTGACTTCTGCCCGGGCAAGATGGAAGGCAAATCAACTGGCTCATGTCGTGGCAACAAAAGCGTTGAGAGGATTGTTACCTGTCTCGTGGGTGGCTTCCCTACCTGGTTTTTATTTCCTCTGTTCTAGCTAGGGATTTTCTTCCTTGTAAGTCCTGATGGCCACTGATTTGATTATCAAAAAATAAAATAAAATTTAGGAATCTTATCAAAAGCGTTATCGTCCAATGATGCATCCATATATATGTACACATACATTGAAGATTGAACTTTTGGCCTGTTACTTTGATGCTAGAGTTTATAAAAGCCACTTTGCCATGTCCCTATGTGTGCTTCTAGTGTGTCCTTGGCATATCCCTCCCCAAAAGATAAAATCTAATGAACATGCCACACGGCGTGTGCCATGTGGTGTGACACGTGTCCCCCAGCGTGTCCAACATGGTATTCGGCCAAGGCAAGAGAAGTTGTTCAGTTAATTCCAAGATGTAGAATCATTAGCGCTTTGCAATTGGCAGAGTCTCGAGGTAATCCCAACTTTTGAAGCAGTCTCATAGCACAATTTTTGGATTTCTTGCTTCACAATTTGAGCTATACAACGAACGATTTCGGTATGGACCCGGAAAAAAAAAAACTGAAAACTGGATGGCACCGGACAAAAATAAAACTGGACAGGAACTCATTCCTCAAAGTACAGAGACTTGAGGCCATCAAATCACAATAATTTACAGTAATGATTCTCACACACATGTGTTTTCACATATCTTGCACATACTCTCTCCGTCCAAGTGTTCTGCTTCGTAACTCCAACTTATTAAAAAGATATCATTATATCTTTCACATTAACTTTTTTCTCCACTTTCCATACTTACCCATCATTGTTACACTTTTACTCACTTTTCAAAATGGAATCTACTTTTAGGGACAAAATAGACAATTCACCAATTTTTACCCACTAACTTTACAAAATAGACACTTAGGGTTTGTTTGATAATCTAAATTCAGTACTTAAGACTGAATCAATTAAGTAATAAGTGATTTAGTAGGCTTGGTAATCATATTTTACATTGCTTAACAAATTAAGTACCACTTAAAATATACGTCAAAAAGTTGAAAAAAATTAAGTAACTTTGAGCTACTTAATTCTTGCTGAATTTTTATATACTTACATTCAACCATCATACCACCACTACAACCACTCCCACCCACACCGCCACCACTCCCACCCACACCGCCACCACTCCGCCACCACCGCCACCACCGCCACCACCTCCACTACTACCACTTCCACTACTACCACTCCTCCTCCACCACTCCACCACCACCACCACTCCTCCAGCACAACATCACCACTACTAGCTTCACCACCACATCACCACTACCACCACCACATCACCACCACCACCACCACCACTCCACCACCACCAGCTCCACTACTCCACCACCACCGCTCTTACCACCACCTCCACCACTCCACCACCATCATCACAATCAGCACCACCACCACCACCATCACTACACCACCACCACCACTACACCGCCACTCCTACCACCTCCACCACCATTACCAAAAGTATATTGTGACCGTTAGTAAATTAAGAGAGAATCTGAACAAAATTAATTTATCATTTTTTTAATTCAGTACTTAATATATTTATCAAACAGCTTTTCAGCTTAAAAATTTCCGCATTTAGTTTCCAGTACTTAATTTTTTAGTTTTCAGTTTCAGTTTTATCAAACAGCCTCTTATTAAGGGACAACCCAAAATGAAATACCGGACTATAAATAAGGGACGGAGGGAGTACATTTTGTAGCGTCCATATCAGGGTCCCACAAAAAGATCCGAATCGCTCATCTTTTTCAAAATATTTTTTGGATGATTCTTGTAAAAAATAAGCTGCAACGGATATCGGTAAGGGCTTTCTCAGAAATTGTAGGACAAATCATTCTGTTTTGCCATACGAATTCTAAGAAAGCCTTTACCGATATCTGTTGGAGCTGATTTTTTATAAGAACCCTTCAAAAAATATGTTAAAAAAAATAAAAGGTTCGGATCATTTTGTGAGACTCCGATATGGACCCTACAAAAATGTATGTACAAAATATGTGCACAAACATATGTGCAAGTAGCATGGTTGATAATTTAAGGGCTGTGGACTAAAATGTACCCACTTGTGCAAATTCTCCGGTTCTAGTCAAAACTCGTGAATAGAAAATTGCCATGTGAAGCCGTGAAGGGCACATTCTGGGAAATGAGAAAGTGAAAACCATAGCGGAAAATACTACCGAACTTGACATCTTACATCTTAGATACCCCAATTGGCCCAAAGTGACTCTTTATTCTTCTGCCACTAGCTAGTTTTGAGGGATGGACCCACCCAACTCGCTCAATTATTTATGCTTTTTACACATTGGAAAGAAGGAATATTAAAATGGGCTAACATTATGTGTATTCGTCTGGAAATATTATTCTCAGCACCACATATTCGTCTCTAGTTGAATTTAATCGCACTAACGTAAGGCATTTGGGTTGATTTGTCAATTACTTTCAAATTTGAACGTTACAACCTTCACATTACATTTGGCATCTCTCACTGGAGATGCTCTTAGGCTAAAGTTAACATCTACATCACATTTGGCATCTCCCATTAGAGATGCTTAAGCTAACCTGGGAGATGCTCTTAGGCTAAAGCTAAGATTTCCTTGCGTGCTACGAACATGTAAGAGTATGTTTACTCCCGCCAAACAAGTATGGATAATTAATTCAAGCAATGAACGAGAAGCTTCATTCAGCCAACCACTTGGTGGTTTTTCGTACATATTCTCAATCATGCCTTCGTGTGCCCACTTTTTTCTTTATAACCAAACCAATCAATTTGGGTCGGCTACATGAATCTTTTTTCTTTATAAAGCTGACAAAAAAAAGTGTTCGGCGACACACGCTCACATCTTTGCAACGCGTGTGCTCTCCACAAAAGATGTGAGTAAATGATACGGTGGGTGTAGATTCCACCAGATACGTGAGTTGGTGTGTAAGTAGCAAAGATGTAGAATGATAAATGGGCGTGGATTCCACAAAATACGTAAGTTAATTGGTGCGTAAGTAGCAAAGATGTAAAATTAGAAATGGACGTCCATATTCTGATCAGACAAATATGGTTAATTACTTCCAATGCATATACATCAATGTCAAACTAACGTGTTTTATAAGTGATTGATGTACATATTGAGACCTATACAATGAACGACTTGGATCGTTAAACAGGACAATGACGAGTTTGATTTGGAATTACATAAGAAATCGAGGATCTTAATTCATTTTTTTTTGTGGTGTGTGCTTGTGGTTGATCTCATCGTCAAACTTGCTTATTTAACCTTTAATCCATTTAAGACAAAGTTTGAGACAAACCATTTATTTTAAGCAGCAGCCCTAATATTTTAATTTCCTTGGCAACAGCACATGGGAATTAGCAACTTGTCTACCGATTAGATAAAAAGAATTTTCCTTTTACAATTTGCACAATCTTTTCTGTCGTTTATCCGTCACATGATGATGTCGACAAGTGTACTACTCCATCTATATATCCGGATTTGTTTGTTCTCTTTTTAACTTTTTTAGAGTGTTTGACCTTTAAATAATTGTTTATAATTTTCAGTTCGTAAGATTTTTAATATGTAATATGAATTTTATTTGGTAAATCTCAATTAGTTTTATTATACAAAATATTCAAATCATAAAAAACATTATAAAATGTAAGATATAAATATATTTTTGAAAGACACGGATTTCAACAATTGGACGAACAAATTGGGACGGAGAGAGTACCATTTTCCAGTTTCTTATTGGTTATTCTACTTCACAGTTTCGTTCACTAGGACCTTGTTCTTTTGGGGGACTCAAATCTCTGGGCACGATCTCTAATAAACTTTCTCTATCTATTTTTCTCTACTCATTACTTTAAAAATCTCCATTTTTTATTTTTTTATCAACTAAAAACCTCTCTCAAGAACCCCAACGAACAAGAAGTAGAAGATACACAATTTTCGAAAAAATAAATAAAATACTTATGTGTATAACGTATTAGTTTTTGTACCACATTCAAAGCCTCAATTAATTTTTTAGACTACTGTAGAATAATTTTAAAGTATCACACACAAAATATATCATACGTATTTATGTTTTCTAGTCATTGACTAACCTTAGGGGACCGAGGATGTCTACAATAAGTTTGTTGACACATATTTATTGCACATAAATTGTACACATATTTTTGTGTGGGGCCTGCTATGGGTCCACATGGAGAATTTGAGCCGTTCATTAAATGTAAAATGCTTTTTCAAAGGCCCCTAATGAAAAATCAGTTCAATCCGATACCTATAAATGCTCAATTCAATCATCTAACCTTTCATTCTGATTTCAGCATAATAAAAATTTAAAGCATATCTTGATTCGGGAAAATATATTCTATACCTCTCGGTCAAGGTTACGACCTCGTAGTGCCCTAAGACTTTTCTCTATCATACATTGCTGTAGGGTTCGAGGAACTATACAGATTGCACCATAATGTGTGGTGAAGAAGAGTCATGTGGCGTGGCCTTGTTCGCTTTGGGCTTTTAAAATTTTTGAACACGGTTTCTAATTAAATCTCTCTCTCTCTCTCTCTCTCTCTCTCTCTCTCTCTACTAGTCATTCTCAAAATTTTCCTGAAAACCCAACAGAATAGGGCTATGTTTGGACCGTGCAAGAGGGCAATGAATAATTAGAGCCTGTTCCAAAACACATTTTTAAAAAATAAGTACTTATTTCACATTTTCAAACTCAAAAATAATGTAAATAAAAAATAACTTTTAAATTTTTTTTGCACCGTATTAAAGATCTCAATGAGATTTTTCAAACAAGATTCATATTATATATTTTTAGATTTCAATAAGTTCATCATTTTTTAGCTTAAAATTGTCTTCTTAAAAAATAATTACTTATTTCGCTTTCCACGGCACCTTAATTACTCCCACTTCGAGCCATCCCTTTCGCGCCACATACCCCACTTGTCTTTTGCATATCGTGGTCTCTATCGTCAGCCGGACTCTTGGGCACCACGTCATCTGACGGCCACGGATTCCCCACTCCCACTGACTGTCTCTCCTCGTCCCATTCCAGACGGGACATTTTGTCTGTTGTCAAACAAAACTTTAAACATATGCTAAGGGTGTTCGGATAAATAAGTCAAAGTAGCTTATTTTTTGTTCTTATTCAAATTTTTTTCGTATCACTTGGCTTATTGTCAATTTTTTAGGGATTATTACATCCTCATGACAAGAGGAATCTAAAAAGTAAATTTTTTTGACCGAAATCCAATTATTTTGAATAAAGACGAAACAATTGGTTTATTGGTTTATTTTCGTTTTTTTGTGAGTTTGTTTGGCTCGCAGAAAAGCCAATGACTTTTTTAGAAAAACAAAGCCTAAGGAGTACAAAAAAAATCACCCCGGCAATCCATACTTGTCTGGAAAACCAATGTGCAGGTGCCACGCATCAAATTTGAAGACCTGATGTACTTCCAGTTTCAAAAAGCAAATCATATCGTCTCCTCTTAACTTGGGTTAACGATCTTCTTTCTTTAGTTTCTTTTCGGTACTGTCTATTTACGAGGCGGTTTCGGAGATCCCTAAAAAAATCTCTAAAAAATTTTCCAAATCTTAATTTCATACTTCCTCCGTCTAAATTTACTTATCCCAGTTCGATTCTAATTAGATTAAAAAATTAGTTATACCTTTAAAGTGTTAAATGAATTTTATATCTAATATGGATCTTGTTTAATAGATCTCGATTTGTTCTATAATTCAATATTTTCAAAATCACCTAAAACATTATAAATTACAAGATATAATTAATTGAAAAGTGGCACGAACTCCCAAAAATGACAATTAAATTAAGACAGATGGGGTAGTTCCTGATCAAATTTTGATGATTCGAGTCACTCAATGTGTTCAGAATGTAATTTTAAGGGTGTTCGCAAGAAATTGGCAAAAAAATAATAGGGAAAGAGCTTGATTTGAGCAGTTTTTTATTGAACCGTTCAATAAAGTTCAATAAAAAACTGTTCGGATGAAACTCTTTCCGGTCATTTTTTTTTCTGATTTCTCGCGGTTACTTTTAAAATAACGTTTTGATTACATTGAGCACTCAGATAATCAAAATTCAATCGGGAACTTGAGGAGGATTTTTTTTAGGGGTTTCCGGAACTGCCCCGGTTTACATGTATTAAAAAATATATAAATAAAAAATTAAGTGCTTTAATTTTCAACTTGTTTGAACCGATGCAAAAATTTTATTTTTCTAATTATTTTATCCTTAAAGGTCACAATTAATTTTTAGCTTTAGGGCTCTCATATGAGAGCCCCCTAAAATCAAATAAAGAGCAAATACTTAATTATGAGAGTCCTAAAGTCAAAATTAATTACGACCCTCTAGGATAAAATGATTTAAAAAAAAGATTTTCGCACTGATTCAAAAGTATTGAAAATTAGAGCACTTTAATTTGTTGGGCTGTTTATATATTAAAAATAGTTAAAAATAAATACTCCAATTTTCAATTCATGTGAATTGGTATGAAAATCTTATTTTTTTAACATTTTATTGTAAAGAGTTATAAACAGTTTTCTACTCCAAGACTCTCATAATTCAGTATGTGTTCTTCATTTGGTTTTAGAACTCTCATATGAGAGTCATAGAACTAAAAATTAATTATAATTCATTAGAATAAAATGATCAGTAAATGCCTCTGCACCGGTTCAAACAAATTAAAATTTGAACACTAAATTTTTTAATATATATATATATACACACACACACACATAAATGATATTGGTACCGACCAATATCATACCGACTGCCGCCCCAGGCCGTCTCCGGTCACCAGACGGCCGATCCAAGCTGTCCAAAAATTTTAAAAACAAAAATCGAGTGGGCCTAAGCGTAAATCAACGGCATCCGACGTGCGTAGGTACTCAATCTAAACACCCCATTTTTTCTTAAATACATGTCGGATGGGGTGTTTGGATCGAGTACCTACACACGTTGAATGCCTTTGATTCCCATGTGACCCCACTAGAGGTTTTTTTTTAGAATTTTTGGACAGTTCAAATCTGCCGTCCGGTGACCGGAAACCGCTATCGGTTCAGATAGTAGGACACTCTCTCCATATTATATATATATATATATATATATGTGTGTGTGTGTGTGTGTAAACAGTACCTAACCCAAGTTAAGAGGGGACCACATGATCTCTTTCTCCGAGAAACAAAATTACATCACGGTCATGATCAAAAAATAAATAAAAATTACATCACGGTCTCAAATTTGATGCGTGGCGCCCGCACATTGGTATACTTGTAAATACAAGCACCTTCAAAATCGTTCAGTACTCACATCATTCAAATTCTGACATACCCAGAAACCATTTCTCTCCCACGAGCCAAACGCACTACAAAGATGGAGTTTTTGAGGTCAACGAAGAGGGGTATGTCGTTCTTTCACTCTCACTCATATTCATCACTCATGTACACTCCCAGTAGTTTCCTCCTCCATCCCATTTTCCTCCGTGGGTTTTCTGGTTCATTGCACCTGGTTTTGATGCTTTTTCTCTCCATCACATGGGTATGTAGGAAAATCATGAGAATGAATACTCCCACTTCGAGCCATCCCTTTCGCGCCGCATACCCCACTTGTCTTTTGCATATCGTGGTCTCTATCGTCAGCCGGACTCTTGGGCACCACGTCATCTGACGGCCGCGGATTCCCCACTCCCACTGACTCTCTCTCCTCGTCTCACACTGGACATTTTGTCTGTTGTCAAACAAAACTTTAAACATCTACTAACATAGTACAAAAAAAAACACCCCGGCAATCCATACTTGTCTGGATAACCAATGTGCAGGTGCCACGCATCAAATTTGAAGGAGTTCCTCTTCTCGCACCCCCCCCCCCCCCCCCCGACACACTCCCCCCCTGCCTGACACCCCCAGGCCCCACCTCCTTCCCCCTTTGCCCCTCCTTTTTCCGGTTTTTTTTTTTATTTTTTCACTTTGGCTAGGTGTTTTTTTTTTTTTTTACTTTTAAAAGTAAATTTTTTTTTTTTTTACTTTTACTAGTTTTTTTTTATACTTTTAAAAGACTTTAATTACTGTTTTAGTTTTTTTAAACTTTTTCTAATTTTTTTTGTTTGCTTATAAATGACTTTAATTACTGCTTTTATTTTTATTTTAACTATTACTAGTTTTTTTGTTTTACTTTTAAAAGACTTCTTACTATAATTTGAATTAATAAATGAATGATTAAAATATAACTTCTACTAATGTTAATTAATCAAACCAAACATAACTTGTACTAATTTCATTGAAGAGTGAAAATACGTGAAAATACATTAAAATACATGAAAATTCAATTTCTAATCAATGTTTCCACCAAATTCTGCTCCTGTCCCTCTTGGTCTTGTATTCATTATTTCTTGCCACAAACTAATTCGTGTTGCATAAGGAGCAGCCCATCTTTTAGCTTCATCTGATGAATTGTTCCACCACCATATTGGGAAGGGTGGTACAGGGTAATGAGGCTGCAAGAAAAGTTGCACAAAGTGATTGTTCCCAACACGGGCAATAGCAATTTCAATGCGCTCTTGGATGGGAACTGGAGGGGATCTCAATGGGAAGTGAGTAAAACAACCTGAAGGAAGCCTATCAAATGTATGCAGAACAAGGTTGTACGCTGAAGCCATGACAAGTCCCATACTCATAGAGTCCATCCAATACTCATCTGGTGCCGAATTTTCAAAATAATCTAAAGACCGTATTAGGTAGTCTGCCCAACCTATTTCTGGATATAGCGCATTGTATAGATCTTTATTTTGTTCAATCTCATTAATGAGATCTCGTCGAACTTGAGCCCAACAATCTTCACCATACCCTATATGAGCAGCTATCGCCCTAAATCGACAATGACCGTCACCTCGGACGTCATTAATGTGAGAAACGTAATGCTGATAAGCTCGAGGTAACTGCTGAATGTAGTCGGTAGTGATGGATGGAACTGAAAATTCAGCATGGTTCGCTTGAGTTTTGTGAACTCCCTCGCCCCTCCCACGTCTCCTAGATTGGACCCTAGATGATGAAGTCGATGCTTCTGTAAAGGAAGGGATGCGTCGTCCACTTTGCTCCTCTCTACTAGTAGGTCGACCTCTATGAGCTGTGTTATAAGCTGGGCCTCGAACTGTGCTCTGAGATGGATCCATCATATCGATAATCCTGTCTATCATGTGCTCTCGCGTAGATTGATCCATCCCACGTAATCTGTCTATAACTTCATACGTTCTGTTCGGTCGTTCTCCCTCTTCATTCACAATGGGCGCGCGCATGGACAACCTAGTCCAATGATCATGGATACTCTGAATTGGAATTGGCATGGAGTACCAACGGTAATATGCAAGATCATGTCTGCATGGCAATCCGTGCATAATTTTTATTGTACAGTCGCACAACCCGAACTGGAGGTAGGATGCATCTTCAGCGCATTGTAGTTGAACATTGATGAGCTCCATTGCCTCTAATGAAATGCGAGTTCTTACTTGTTGAAAAAGTTTGTCATTTATTTGCCAATGGCTAGGGATGTTGATAGATCTCTGAAATGACCTCCGAATGTACCCGAACTGATTTTTCAACATCTTGTCTATTATCTTAAAAGCTTTTTGTAAGGATGACATGGTACCCCCCAAATATAGCTTCAGCCTCGCATGTGCGGACTCTGCCCAATAATATAATAATAAACTGTGTGTAAATACGAAAGTTACATAAATATTTTTTAGTGTAGTAGAATAATATACTTAATTGAAATAGTAAAGGTAACAATACATAAAGTGACTATACCTCTGACTTGAATTGCTTCCGAGGTGCATACACGTATTTGTCCATGCTGCCACAAATCTATCTCTGTACGGCCTTATCCATGTATTGGCAAGATATTGCAAGAGCTGCGGGTGTTGTTTATAGTCATCGCACATGGCATTCCATTTCTGATTGAAAGACGCTTCGGTCCTTGAATTAATAAGAGAGTGCCATGACATGTTAAAGTCGTTAAACGATGGACCAAGGACCCCTCTGCAATGCTTTATTATGCACTAGTTGATGTGCCAAATGCAAAGGATATGACGTGCCGAGGGAAAACATGCTTCAATGACGCTAAGAAGCGCCAAATCCCGATCTGTAACAAACACCGATGGCAACAATGCCCCCTTTCCAAGCATCCATCTCTTTAAAGTACTCAAGGCCCATGTCAGGTTTTCTACTCTCTCATTTGTAAAATGTGCAAACATGAGAGAGTAAGTGCACATTGTGGATGTGATACCCACAATCTCCAATAGTGGTAATCGGTACTCGTTGGTCTTGTATGTGGCATCAATGACCAATACGGAGGGAAAGTTCACAAATAAGTCTAGGCTTTCAGGGTGAACCCAAACAATATCTGTGATTTCGTTGGTGTATGAATTTGTACGATATTCATGGAGGTATCGTTTCTCTATTAGTTGATTCAAGACAAACTGAGTAGGACTTAGACCGTCTCGTTCTCCTATGTTATCTGTATATTTGAGGTTGTATATGCTCTGGACACATGTAGTGTTTAACGAATTTTTTTTCTTTAAAACACTAAGAATTTCACGAGGCGCTGTGTTGTTCACCATATCGGGCACAATTTCTTTCTCCTCTGGTGTTAGCCTTGACGGGTACTCATGCCCATCAAAATATTCTGCTGTTTCATGGTTATGGATACCACATTCAACCCTTACACCCCACATGACACCCGCTGGAGGTTTTGGTATACCTCTCAGCTGAAATGGACACTCGCATTTTTTTGTCCCAGTATTCTTTTGCGAGGATTGCCCTTCAGCTGCATTTCATGCCGATCTATACTTTCCACTTCTTTCACAACTAAGAATGCACTTTGGCAGCTTGCCATCAATTAAACTAGCAGATTTCTTAATAACAACAATAATACCATTTTCTCTACCGACTCTCCGCACCCAATCTACCATGTCGTCTCTACTTTGAAAAATCTATCAACAAGCAAAAAGAATATGAATGTGTGGTTGCAATTGAAGATAAAAAGAAAAAATCTAAATGAGTGGTTATAGTTGAAGATAAGAAGATAAATGGATATCTGAATAAGTAGTTAGAAATAAAATAGATAAAAGATATAAATAAATATAAAATTAATAAATTCAATAACATAAAAGAATTATAAAATTTTAATAAGAGTAAAAAATTAAGAGTAAAAAAAATAAGAGTAATATTATTTACTCACGTATAAAATATGAAATAATTTAAAAATATATATAAAGAGTAAAAAAATAAGTGTTCCGATTTTTAATTCGTTTGAACCACTACGAAAATCTTATTTTTCTTATCATTTCATCCTAGATGGTCGTAATAAATTTTTGGCTCTAAGGTCTTTCAATGAGCACCCTAAGAGAGACCTAAAACTAAATAAGGAATCTTAGGGAACTTTTTGAAAGGCTTTCGAGCCAAAAATTCATTTTGATCATTGAAGATAAAATGATAAAAAAATAAGATTTTTGCACCGATTCAACCGGATTTAAATTTGGAACACTTAAATAATATTAAATAAATAAAAATGAAAAAAGATATAAAAGTTGTTAAGTAAATAAATGAGAAATAAGAAAATGGGTGAAATTATTGCTGAGGGGTATTTTGGTCCAGGGGGTGGGGTCCGGGGGGTGCGCGTGTCGGGGGGTGTCAGGGGGGCGCGCAAAGAGTTTTACAATTTGAAGACCTGATGTACTTCAAGTTCCAAAAAGCAAATCATATGGTCTCCTCTTAACTTGGGTTAACCATCTTTCTTTCTTTAGTTTCTTTTCGGTACTGTCTATTTACAAGGCGGTTTCGGAGACCCCTAAAAAAATCTCTAAAAAAACCTCCCAAATCTTAATTTCATACTCTCTCTGTCTAAATTTACTTGTTCCAGTTCTATTCTAATTAGATTAAAAAATTAGTTATATCTTTAAAGTGTTAATGAATTTTATATCCAATATGGATCTTGTTTGATAGATCTCGATTTGTTCTATAATTCAATGTTTTCAAAATCACCTAAAATATTATAAATTACAAGATATAATTAATTGAAAAGTGGCACGAACTCCCAAAAATGACAATTAAATTAAGACGGATAGAGTAGTTCCTGATCAAATTTTGATGATTCGAGTCGCTCAATGTGTTCAAAACGGAATTTTACGGGTGCTCGCAAGAAATTGGCAAAAAAATAATCGGGAATGGCTTGATTTGAGCAGTTTTTTATTGAACTGTTCAATAAAATTCAATAAAAAATTATTCGAATGAAGCCCTTTCTGGTTATTTTTTTGCTGATTTCTCGCTGGTACCTTTAAAATCACGTTCTAATTACATTGGGCGGCTCAGATCATCAAAATTTAATTGAAAACTTGGGGATGATTTTTTTAGAGTTTCCTGGAACAGCCCCATTCTATATGTATAAAAAAAATTAAGTGCTTTAATTTTCAATCTGTTTGAACCGGTACAAAGATTTTATTTTTCTAATTATTTTATCCATAAAGGTCACAATTAATTTTTAGTTTTAGGGCTCTTATATGAGAGCCCCCCTAAAATCAAATAAAGAGCAAATACTTAATTATGAGAGTCCTAAGTCAAAATTAATTATGACCCTCTCGGATAAAATGATTAAAAAAAATTTTCGCACTGATTCAAACGTATTGAAAATTAGAGCACTTTAATTTGTTGGGCTGTTTATATATTAAAAAATAGTTAAAAATAAACTCTAATTTTCAATTCTTGTGAATCGGTACGAAAATCTTATATTTTTTTAACATTTTATTGTAAAAAATCATAATTAGTTTTCTACTCCAAGACTCTCATAATTCAGTATGTGTTCTTTATTTGGTTTTAGAGCTCTCTTAGGGCTCTCATATGAGAGTCAGAGAACAAAAAATAAATCATAATTCTTTAGAATAAAATGATCAGTAAACACCTCTGCACCGGTTCAAACAAATTAAAAATTGAGCACTAAATTTTTTAATATATATATATATATATATATATATAAAGAAATGATATTGGTACCGATCAATATCATACCGACGGCTGCGCCGGGCCGTCTCTGGTCACCAGACTGCTGATCCAAACTGTCCAAAAATTTTAAAAATAAAAATCGAGTGGGCCTACGCGTAAATCAACGGCATCCGACGTGCGTAGGTTCTCAATCTAAACACCCCATTTTTCGTATATACATGTCGGATGGGGTGTTTAGATCAAGCACCTACACACGTTGAATGCCTTTGATTCCCGTGTGACCCCACTAGAGTTTTTTTTTAGAAATTTTGAACTGTTCGAATCGGCCGTCCGGTGGTCAGAAACCGTTTGGCGCGGCCGTCGGTACGGATAGTAGGACTCTCTCTCCATATTTTATATATATATATATATATATATGTGTGTGTGTAAACAGTACCTAACCCAAGTTAAGAGGGGACCACATGATCTCTTTCTCCGAGGAACAAAATTACATCACGATCATGATAAAAATAAAAAAAGAAAATTACATCACGGTCTCAAATTTGATGCGTGGCGCCTGCACATTGGTTATCCGGACAATTATGGATTGCCGGGTGATCCAGAGGGAATTTTTTCTCATATTGTATACTTATAAATACAAGCACCTTCAAAATCGTTCAGTACTCACATCATTCAAATTCTGACATACCCAGAAACCATTTCTCTCCCACGAGTCAAACGCACTACAAAGATGGAGTTTTTGAGATCAACGAAGATGGGTATGTCGTTCTTTCACTCTCACTCATATTCATCACTCATGTACACTCCCAGTAGTTTCCTCCTCCAACCCATTTTCCTCCGTCGGTTTTCTGGTTCATTGCACCTGGTTTTGGTGCTTTTTCTCTCCATCACATGGGTATGTAGGAAAATCATGAGAATGAATACTCCCAGTGAAGGGCCAAGACGGAGTAATAATAGGAGCGCAAGATTTTCCTACTACAATCAAGCTCTGTTTTGTTGTTTGTGTCTTTCGCTTTTTAACCTCGCTCTGTGGTTATTAAATTACTTTTCTTGGTACAGAAATGGTTGGTCTGATGAAAAGATTGTAACCCTTTCGGATTTTGGACTCAGAACACTTGCTTGGTTGGCAATCTCTGTTTATTTGCACACCCATTGCAAGAATTCAGGTGGGCCAAGGTTCCCAATTTTATTGAGAGTCTGGTGGGGATTTTACTTCTCCATGTCTTGCTGTTTCCTTGTTGTAGACTTACTTTATAATGAAAATGATCAATCTTTACCAGCTCCATTGTTGGTATCTGATATCATTTCAGCTGTTATGGGTTTTTGGTTCTGTTTAGTGGGGTTTTTGGGGAAGAAGGAAAGTGAAGATAACTTTCTTCAAGAACCCCTTTTGAATGGTACCAGTGCAAGTAATGGTACAGAGTCGAAGAAGTCTAGTGGGGGTGAAATAGTTTGCCCCTTTACCAAAGCTAGTCTTCTTAGCATCCTTAGTTTCTCTTGGGTGGGTCCTTTGATTGGCGCTGGTAACAAGAAAGCATTAGACCTTGCCGATGTTCCTCAACTCGTCGGTGTTGACAGTGTTATAGGGGCCTTTCCAATTTTTAGAAGTAAGCTAGAGTCTGATAGTGGTAGTGGAAGTAGAATTACCACATTTAAGCTTGTCAAGGCACTGATCTTCGCAACAAAATGGGAAGTTCTATTAACGGTTTTTTTAGCGCTAATATACACACTAGCGTCTTATGTTGGTCCCTACCTCATTGACTCCTTTGTTCAGTACCTCAACGGAAATCGAGCCTTCGAAAACCAAGGGTACGTCTTGGTTTCTGTATTCTTCATTGCGAAGCTCATTGAGTGTTTGTCGCAGAGGCACTGGTACTTTAGGTTGCAACAGGCTGGAATTAGGGCCAGGGCAGTGTTGGTTGCCATGATTTACAATAAAGGCTTAAGCATTTCATGCCAATCAAAGCAGGGTCAAACGAGTGGGGAAATCATTAATTTGATGTCTATTGATGCTCAGAGGGTTTCAGACTTTAGTTGGTACATGCACGATGTGTGGCTGGTCATACTCCAAGTTGGCCTGGCCTTGTTGATCTTGTACAAGAATCTTGGGCTTGCTTCCATAGCTGCATTAGTCACTACTGTTGCAGTGATGGCGGCAAATGTTCCGCTTGGGAAGTTGCAAAAGAAGCTTCAGGAGAAGATAATGAAATCAAAGGATACAAGGATGAAGGCAACGTCTGAAATCTTGAGGAACATGAGGATCCTCAAGCTTCAAGCATGGGAGATGAAGTTTTTGTCAAAAGTTACAGAAATCAGGAAAACGGAAACGGGATGGTTGAGAAAATTCGGTTACACGGGTGCTTTGACCTCTTTTGTCTTCTGGGGAGCACCTTCATTCGTGTCTGGCACCACTTTCGGCGCCTGTTTGCTTCTAGGAATTCCCCTTGAGTCTGGGAAGATTTTATCCGCTCTAGCAACCTTTAGAATACTTCAACAGCCTATCTATAATCTTCCTGATACAATCTCAATGATAGCTCAAATGAAAGTTTCCCTTGATCGGATAGCCTCATTTCTCCGTCTTGACGACTTGCAAAGTGAAGTTGTAGAGAAGCTTCCGATAGGTAGCTCTGACACTGCAATTGAGGTAGTTGATGGGAATTTCTCATGGGATGTATCTTCTCCTGATCCAACATTGAAAGATATAAACATCAGCGTGTCTCATGGTATGAAGGTTGCTGTTTGTGGCACTGTAGGATCAGGAAAGTCGAGCTTACTCTCCTGTATCTTGGGAGAAGTGCCCAAACTATCAGGGACTATTAAGCTTTGCGGGGCAAAGGCATATGTTGCTCAGTCACCCTGGATACAGAGTGGGAAGATTGAAGAGAATATACTGTTTGGGGAGGAGATGGACAGAGAAAGGTATGAGAAAGTCCTTGAAGCATGTGCTTTGAAGAAAGACCTGGAGATTCTCTCCTTTGGTGATCAGACAGTCATAGGTGAGAGGGGAATCAATTTAAGTGGGGGTCAAAAGCAAAGAATACAGATTGCACGCGCTTTATACCAAGACGCAGATATTTACCTATTCGACGATCCGTTTAGTGCTGTGGATGCTCATACGGGAAGCCATCTCTTTAAGGTGACTGTGAAATACGTTTTTTGCTTCTTTTTTGATGTAATTTTATGATAGTCAGTTTAATTGTATATGGATGTTACTTTAGGCTACGGGTTTTCACTGAAGCATTTTGCTTATACAGGAATGCTTATTGGGTCTTTTGGGTGCAAAAACTGTTATTTATGTTACTCATCAAGTGGAGTTCTTACCTGCTGCAGATCTCATTTTGGTGAGCCACTCATGTCTTATTTGTTCTATAGTTCTCTGTCTTTGACATTTCTTGCTAAAAAAGAACATAATATTCAAAGATTAAGTCATTGCTTAACAAACAAAAATCCCAATAGTTTTTCCCCCCTTAAAAAGGTGATGAATTCAAATTCGCTTTTATTGAATAAATGAAATAGATACAATACCGTTGGTTTAATTCAAGACCTTGTGGGATGTTTTTTTCCTTTGTCATTAGGTCTTGAAAGATGGAAGGATTACTCAAGCTGGGAAATACAATGACATCCTCAATTCAGGGAGTGATTTTATGGAACTTGTGGGCGCGCAAAAGGAAGCTTTATCAGCACTAGATTCCACAGTGGCTTGCTCAATATCAGACAAATTGACCATCAAGGAAGAGAATGGTAGCACATGTGGTGTTCAGAAGTCCACGAAGAAAGAGGAAGCTGCAAACGGCCAAAATAGAACAGTTGGACAAAAAGGACAGCTAGTTCAAGAAGAAGAAAGGGAGAAAGGAAGAGTTGGTCTTTCGGTCTACTGGAAATACATAACAATAGCGTACGGAGGAGCTCTTGTGCCTTTCATATTGTTGTCACAAGTTTTATTTCAGATACTTCAAATAGGAAGCAACTATTGGATGGCTTGGGCTACTCCAGTATCAAAGGAAGTGAAACCTCCAGTCGGGGGTTCTACTCTCATAATCGTCTATGTGGCTCTGGCGATTGGAAGTGCTTTCTGCATTCTTTTTAGAGCCTTGTTTCTGACAACTGCTGGGTATAAGACTGCCACTATACTCTTCAACAAAATGCATTCGTGCATTTTCCGTGCTCCCATGTCATTTTTTGATTCCACCCCAAGTGGACGAATCTTAAATAGGGTGAGTGTTTTCTGTCTACTTGGTGCCTCTGCCATTATCCTAATCATGGTTGTTGCCTTCAACATAAAATTTTGTTTAATCAATGTGTTTTCCTCTTTTAGGCATCTACGGACCAAAGTGTAGTGGATTTGAAGATGCCAATGATCGTTGGGGCATTTGCATTCGCAATGATACAGCTACTGGGTATTATAGGGGTAATGTCACAGGTTGCATGGCAGGTGTTCATCGTATTTATCCCCGTGATTGCCACCTGCATTTGGTTACAGGTAGTTATTATAAATTCTTACCAATCCGCGGTGCTAGTGAAGTCTCGCAACATTAATTTCAGAATCCGCTTTTTTCCCCCAGATTTCAGTATGGAAGACTTAAATTTTATTTAAACATTATGTTTTTTGAGTTACTTAGTCTATTTTTCATCTAAAGAATTCAAACATTTACTTAGTTTGATTATTTAATTGGTCGGTAAAATGTTGATGTTCTTCTAGAAAGATGATATCCTGTAATGTTGCGTTTGAAAAAACTAAGAGAAAGAATTGTCAAACCTTGAAAGTCTCTTGGATGTAGTGGTTTCATTTTATGTAGAAAGTGGTGGTTTCTTTTTCCAACTCTTACCTCGATAAATTATACTAGTCTGATTTTCAGAGTGTAGGCGCGGTCAAAGTCAACAATCGAAACCTGAGAGAGCGACTATTTGACTCTCCAATCGCGGGCGAACGCGTGGCCACAGTTGACTACGCTGACCAACCAATGAGACTGTGACGCGTGGAGCAGCGGAGCAAAGCGGTTGACCGCGGGAACCGCCCGCGGGGGGATTATAGAATCCACCGCGGAACTCGCTTCCGCGGGCCCCCCTCCGCGGGGCCATCTGTTGGTTTATATCGAGGCCCCGCGCATCACTCCCTGGAAATGTCATAGCCATCAAGTCTTTATCTCGTAAAATCTCCGCGGACCTCTACCTGAGGCCCAGAGGCAGGGTCCGGGTGGGTCTCCGCGGGGAGATAACGATCGCCGCGGGTCGCGACCTCGCTCAGCGGGAATTTGGGGGTTTCTTGTGGTTTGGCGGCTTGGAATGGGAGGTGACGCCGCGGGAAAACGAGCCCTCCCGCGGAAAATCGTCCGCGGGAAGGCGAGCTTTCCCAAGGCCAAGAAGTACAGGAGGGACACGTGTCGGGGACTAATAGGAGCGCCGTTCTGGGCCTGACATAGGCCCAGGAGCCCTATAAATACCCCTGACATTCCCAATGATGACAGAGGACCTTTTTCTGGGAAAAGGTGAGTGAGCACTGAATTTGAGGAAGGAGAACATTCTTCCTCAGAGAAAACGTGTGACCTCACTTGCCAGAGCCCGGAAAAGGTTAAGTACCCCGCGGAAAACGAAGGAGACACGCTGCCTCTGTTCTTCTTGTGCTTCTTGCTCACATTCCTCCACCCCGCGAGATCTCCCTTATTTTCCCTCGACTAATCATCAACCAATTGCACCTCTCCAGCTCACGGATAATCACACGTAAGCGATCCCATACGAAACTCCACACCCACACAGAGCTACACAGTCACGAATGTTATATGCTGCAACTTTAATATTCTTTTACTTTGTTGCAGCAATATTACATACCGTCAGCGCGAGAACTGGCACGATTGGGTGGTGTATGCAAAGCTCCAGTTATCCAGCATTTTGCTGAAACCATGTCAGGATCCATTACCATTAGGAGCTTTGATCAGGAATTGCGTTTCAAGGAGTTGAGTATGAAACTGATAGATGGGCTTTCTCGGCCAAATTTTTACACTGCTGCTGTGATGGAGTGGCTTTGCTTCCGCTTGGATATGTTATCTTCTAGTACCTTTGCCTTATCTTTGGTTTTCTTGATCTCCATTCCAACAGGAACAATTGATCCAAGTAATGAGTTTTTTGTTTTCTTTCTTTAGTGTCTATTTTACTTTTGCACCTTGTGTTCAAAAGTTTGATGATCTGTCTTTTGTTTCTTCATTTGTAGGTATTGCAGGGTTAGCAGTTACGTACGGGCTTAATCTGAACATGTTACAGGCATGGGTCATTTGGAATCTTTGCAATATGGAGAATAAAATGATATCAGTTGAAAGGATACTTCAATACACTTCTATCCCAAGTGAGCCTCCACTTGTTATTGAAGAAAATAGGCCAGATGGTCAATGGCCAGCTCATGGAGAAGTTGTTATCCAAGATCTGGAGGTATCCTTTACAAAATCTGATCTTCTTACATTTTTTCTGGATCATGGATGTGTTGAGAGTAAAGAAAAGGGAGAGGGAAAGACACAGAATTCAAAAATCCCTGTTATTTACTGTCCACCTATGTGACATGTACTTGGCTACTTTTTATTGTTCCTGAACATATTTAGTTTTATTTCCTTTCCGCATACTGTGTGTAAAATATGTCACCGAGTATTTAATGCAATATATTGTACTGTTACACATGATGGCCTTCTTACCAGTCTGCCTCCTTTCTCTTGATGGTTTCTACAGTAAACTCGAATTTCTAAGTGTGATTCCAATGTGTCCAACTAAATGTGAGACTTGTATCCAATGCACTTGCTCAAGTGTCTGATACGGGGTACTTGTGTTATTTAGAAGAGTCCAGTAACATAGCCCTCCACAGATTGGACATCGGAAGATAGCCTTTGCGGCCAATTTTTTACTTGTGTGTTGGAGTATTTTTTGATGTTGCCATGTATGCATGTAGGTCCGATACGCCCCACATATGCCACTTGTATTGAGAGGCCTTACATGCACTTTCCGCGGAGGAATGAAGACAGGAATTGTAGGGAGGACAGGCAGTGGTAAATCAACCCTCATACAGACACTCTTCCGCATTGTTGAACCTGCTGCTGGTCAAATTCAGATAGACGGTATCAACATTTCCTCGATTGGGCTCCATGATTTACGATCTAGATTAAGCATCATTCCTCAGGATCCAACCATGTTTGAGGGGACGGTGCGAACCAACCTGGACCCACTCGAAGAGTACACAGATGAACATATTTGGGAGGTGGGTTGATCTCCTGCATTTGGTTTCTATGTATCATATGTCGAAAAATATGTGCTTTTCTTGTTTGGATGAAATTGTGAATACCTTTTTTTATTTCTTTAGGCTCTTGATAAGTGCCAACTTGGAGACGAAGTCAGGAAGAAGGAAGGCAAGCTTGATTCAGCAGGTTTTATTCATCCACTATTCCAACATAATCAAAGGGAAAAAAAATACAACACAGATCCAGAAATCTTCGGAGTCTAGAACGCTTTTCATCCCAAATGGGGGTCATGCTCCAACGGGATGAATGCAATGCTCTCTCACTGCATTTTGGGCAAAGAATTTTGCAATATACAGCATTACTGTTAACGAGATGTTACTTACCCCTGGCTTTCTCTTTTTCTCCTTCTTGCAGTTACAGAGAATGGGGAGAATTGGAGTATGGGTCAGCGGCAGCTGGTTTGCCTCGGGCGGGTGCTACTCAAGAAAAGCAAGGTTTTGGTGCTTGACGAAGCCACCGCATCAGTGGATACAGCCACTGACAATCTCATACAGCAAACGCTGAAGCAACATTTCTCCGATTGTACTGTGATAACCATTGCACATAGGATTACGTCTGTTGTTGATAGCGACATGGTTCTGCTGTTAGATAATGGTTAGTGTTACCGTAATCATCTTCCCCCGAACTAAGAATGTCAATCCAATATCTTGTTAATTTTCTTTTTTCCTTCTTGGTGCAGGACTGATTGAGGAATATGATACACCCACAAAGTTGCTTGAGAATAAGTCATCCTCTTTTTCTAAGCTTGTCTCAGAGTACAGTACAAGGTCTAGTTCTAGATTTTAGAAGTAGGCAAATAATTGAATATGATCGTAAGATCTTCGATGACGATGAAAACGAGGCAGTGCATTTTGTAAAATTTCAGCTGAAAAGCAGTACACTTTCAGCTGAACCTAGCTTGTGTAAAATTTGGTGTTGTAATGTACTAATGCATAGTGTTATGTTTGCAGTAAAATCCACCTTGTGGTGGCCTTCTTTGTGTGAATTATATTGTCTTAGTTTGTGCAAGGAAAGATTTACCACGTCTTTCGCAGGAGAGAACAATACGAATGGAAAACAATGCTTTGGCATGAGAGTCATCGTTACACACGTCTTTGATTCCGTCGCTGTCTCTCCCTCTCCATTCTACGTGCAAGAATAGATACACAGGATCGAGGCAGCATCATCAGTTTTCCCAAGAAACAAACAGAGAGTTAGTTATCTGTCTTTCTGGCATTGATATCAGAATGGGTATTGCCTTTTTTCTCCTTGTTTCTCTCACTGGCTATGTCCCTGCTCACACTACTTGTGTTTGGTACGCATTGCTTGATGTCTTTAAGCTATACATAGTTGTGATCAACAATGTCTTCTGTTTTTTCGCTGAAGGATTGGTGACTTAATTTTGCAGTGGAAAAACTCTTGTTCGTCCTAAGATCATTGAAGGAAACGTTGGTGATTATCTGGAGAGTTTTCTTTTAAACGGACATGAAGACCTTCGAGAACGGATACTGGACTGGGAAGAAAAACTAAATTCTAAGCTCGTATGGCAGGAAAAGGAAACCCGATTTCATATTTCATACCCTTTTGTTTTGATTCTTTCCAACTTTTCTGTTTACCGATACAAAAAGAACTTGATGAAGTGTTTCACGCAATAAAATAGTTGAACAAGATATCAAGTTCTTACACGTTTAAAATGCAGCAAACAAAATACAAACAGAAAGCAAAAGTCAAAAAAGAAAAGAATTGAAAAAAACCCAAGTGCATCTATGCTTCAAATGGTACAGCTTTTGTAAGGAACAGGAATTACTATCAGATCTTCTTTTCTTCCAACAGTCACACCAAATTCCTCTGTCATGTCTATTTCCTCTTGTTTCATTCCACCAGGGAGTTTCCAATCAAAGTGGAACAGAAGTTGCGCAAGCTCGAATTCGACATTTGCAAGGCTGAAATTCATACCCGGGCATATCCTCCTTCCTGCTCCAAATGGGATGTACTCGAAGTTATTCCCCTTGTACTCAATACTACTGTCAAGAAATCTCTCTGGTATAAAGCTCTCAGCATCATCCCAATGGTTGGGATCTCTTCCGATTGCCCATGCATTGACCATCACTTTAGCTTTCTCTGGGATCTCATAACCGTTAATCTCACATCTCTCCCCACATACTCTTGGGAGTAGTAAAGGAACAGGCGGGTGAAATCTAAGAGTCTCTTTGATAACCAGGTTTAAGTATTTCAATTCTTCAAGGCCTGTTTCGTCTATGTTGCCTTTGCCATCGAAAACATGCCGCACTTCATCCTGTGCCTTCTTCATGATCCTTGGGTTTTTCATCATTTCCGACATAGCCCAATCTACAGTCCCAGCCGTTGTGTCGCTCCCAGCAGTGAAAATGTCCTGAAATTGGCAAAGTTGAGGTAAAATTTGGCATTTCGCTTCCTTTTTCTCATTGCTAGAATTAGTAGATCAAGTAATGAATCAATGAATGCAGTACAGGACACTCCGCTATTCTATGTAATTGTACCAAGTAAAGCTTACTAACCAGGATAACTGCCTTGAGTTGTTGATAGTTAAGGAAAATTCATTTGGCCCACGCTCATGATATTTCAGAAGAGCATCCACCAGATCATCATCTTCTCTTCCCTTGCCACTAGCCTTGTGCATTTTGTGTTCATTGACCATGATTCCCATGATCCTATCTGCTTCTTCATGAATTTTCTCTAGTTTAGACCTCAGTCCATTGACATTATGAAGCCATTCCATGCTAGGATAAAAATCGGCAACATTGAATCCGCCAGCCAGCTTTAAAGCTTCCTTCACATTGATATGAATGCTGCTTGATCTTTGAATCTCTTTCCAAAGGCAGCCCTGGAAGTAATTTCGAATGCCAATGAGTAAAGTTTCTGTGAGAGGTTGACGGGTGATCCTGCAACCAAAGCGATGGATCTAACGAGCTCTGATGCCTCTTTGTGTCTGATTGTTTGGAACGACAAGACACGTTGGCGGCTCAAAAGCTCTGTTGTGCATATTTTCCGCAGTTGTCTCCAGTACGGACCATAAGGAGCAAAGGTAAGGTTAGTAGAGTCATAAGACACAATCCTTGTCGCGATAATGTGAGGCCTCGAAGCGAATATGATGTCGTGTGTTTTCATCACTTCTTTTGCCATTTCTGGTGAAGAAACAACAACAGTTAGTACTTCACCAAGTTGAAGGCTCATCAGAGGCCCATGTTTCTTGGCCAAGTCTCTCAAGGCATGGTGAGGTAAAGAGCTGGCTATTTGGTGCAAATTTCCTATGAGAGGTAGCTTCCATGGCCCGGGGGAAGATTTGAAGTTGAGTACTTTTTAGTATTCGCTTTGGATCTCTTAACTAATTGCAGCAAAAAGAGTACAAAGAGTAATGAGGTAAAGAGGACTGAGAAGGAGGGATATTGAAGCTCCATGGGGGAAAAACGGAGAGACGTTAGTATAAGGGTATTCTTTTGGGATGATTGATGAAAAAGCTTTGTGCTATGTAACATATTTATATTGACCAGATATGTTCTGAGTTAGGGTGGTGCCTTTTAATTGAGTATTTTTTTTTTCTAGCCGTGGACTATTTGATTCTTTGTTTAAAGAGCAATGTTAGTTAGTGACACCGTATTTCGAACAGATCCGAAAAGCCAAAAGACAATACGAGACCACCCACCAATTAGAAATCTGATAAACGATTTTGACAACTTCGTGTAATCTTAGTTACCTTTTCATTGCAAGATTTTTGCAATCCAGAAATGACAATATCTGGTTAAACTTACGTTTCTAGACTTTTGTCTTCCTACTCCCTTTTACCTTGGGCTTTCGTGCCCCCAATGGCCTGACAATCTGACTGCAATATCTCAGAGGCTTATTCCTATGAACTATCATACAAACTCCATGGCGCATGGCGCTCCTCGGGGCCACATACTTGTCTTTTGGATTTCATGGTTCTATCGTCAGCTGACTCTTGCGCAGCACGTTATCTGACGGCCACGGATTCCCCCACTGACTCTCCCTCCTCGTTTTGTCTAACATGCCTTGTTCTTTTTTCCTTTTAAAAAGTATTTTTTTAAAAATTCTCTCTAAATTTTCCTTATATTTTTTCTACTTTAAATATTTCTCTTTCTATTTCTCTATTTATTATTCTTACTATTTTTAAAAAAAAATTTCAAAACGCAAACAAAACAAAGCATAATTAAAACTTTAAACACTCTCCCATATTCGAATCTAACATACAGATACATTGTATACTTATAAATACAAGTACCCACAAACTCGTTCAGTACTCACTCCATCAGATCATCATTTTATTCTAACACCCATTCAAATTCTGACATACCCAGAAACCATTTCTCTCCCACGTGCCAAACGCAAAGATGGAGTTTTTGAGATCAACGAAGATGGGTATGTCGTTCTTTCATTCTCACTCATATTCATCACTCATGGATACTCCCAGTAGTTTCCTCCTCCAACCCATTTTCCTCCGTGGGTTTTCTGGTTCATTGCACCTGGTTTTGTTGCTTTTTCTCTTAATCTCATGGGTATGTAGGAAAATCATGAGAACTCCCAGTGAAGGGCCAAAACGGAGTAGCAGCAGGAGAAATAGATTTTCCTTCTACAATCAAGCTCTGTTTTGTGGTTGGGGTCTTTCAGCTTTTAATCTCGTTCTTTGGATATTAAATTACTTTTCTTGGTACAGAAATGGTTGGTCTGATGAAAAGATTGTAACCCTTTTGGATTTTGGACTCAAAACACTTGCTTGGTTGGCAATCTCTGTTTATTTGCACACCCATTGCAAGAATGGGCCAAGGTTCCCAATTTTATTGAGAGTCTGGTGGGGATTTTACTTCTCCATGTCTTGTTGTTTCGTTGTTGTAGACTTCCTTTATAATGAAAATGATCAATCTTTACCAACTCCATTGTTGGTATCTGATATCATTTCAGCTGTTATGGGTTTTTGGTTCTGTTTAGTGGGGTTTTTGGGGAAGAAGGAAAGTGAAGATAACTTTCTTCAAGAACCCCTTTTGAATGGTACTAGTGCAAGTACAGAGTCGAAGAAGTCTAGTGGGGGTGAAATAGTTTGCCCCTTTACCAAAGCTAGTCTTCTTAGCATCCTTAGTTTCTCTTGGGTGGGTCATTTGATTGGCACCGGTTACAAGAAAGCATTAGACCTTGCCGATGTTCCTCAACTTGCCGGTGTTGATAGTGTTGTAGGGGCCTTTCCAATTTTTAGAAGTAAGCTAGAGTCTGATAGTGGTAGTGGAAGTAGAATTACCACATTTAAGCTTGTCAAGGCACTGATCTTCGCGACAAAATGGGAAGTTCTATTAACGGCTTTTTTAACGCTAACATACACACTAGCGTCTTATGTTGGTCCCTACCTCATTGACTCCTTTGTTCAATACCTCAACGGAAATCGAGCCTTCGAAAACCAAGGGTACGTCTTGGTTTCTGCATTCTTCATTGCGAACCTCATTGAGTGTTTGTCTCGGAGGCACCGGTTCTTTAGGGTGCAACAGGCTGGAATTAGGGCTAGGGCAGTGTTGGTTGCCATGATTTACAATAAAGGCTTAAGCATTTCATGCCAATCAAAGCAGGGTCAAACGAGCGGGGAAATCATTAATTTGATGTCTGTTGATGCCCAGAGGGTTTCAGACTTTAGTTGGTACATGCACGATGTGTGGATGGTCATACTCCAAGTTGGCCTGGCCTTGTTGATCTTGTACAAGAATCTTGGGCTTGCTTCCATAGCTGCATTAGTCACTACTATTGCAGTGATGGCGGCAAATGTTCCGCTTGGGAAGTTGCAAGAGAAGTTTCAGGAGAAGATAATGAAATCAAAGGATACAAGGATGAAGGCGACGTCTGAAATCTTGAGGAACATGAGGATCCTCAAGCTTCAGGCATGGGAGATGAAGTTTTTGTCAAAAGTTACAGAAATTAGGAAAACGGAAACGGGATGGTTGAGAAATTTCGGTTACACGTCTGCTTTGACCTCTTTTGTCTTCTGGGGAGCACCTTCATTCGTGTCTGCTGCCACTTTCGGTGCCTGTTTGCTTCTAGGAATCCCCCTTGAGTCTGGGAAGATTTTATCCGCCCTAGCAACCTTTAGAATACTTCAAGAGCCTATCTATAATCTTCCTGATACAATCTCAATGATAGCTCAAACGAAAGTTTCCCTTGACCGAATAGCCTCATTTCTCCGTCTTGACGACTTGCAAAGTGATGTTGTAGAGAAGCTTCCGGTAGGTAGCTCTGACACTGCTATTGAGGTAGTTGATGGGAATTTCTCATGGGATGTATCTTCACCTGATCCAACATTGAAAGATATAAACATCAGCGTGTCTCGTGGTATGAGGGTTGCTGTTTGTGGCACCGTAGGATCAGGAAAGTCGAGCTTACTCTCCTGTATTTTGGGAGAAGTGCCCAAAATATCAGGGACTATTAAGCTTTGCGGGGCAAAGGCATATGTTGCTCAGTCACCCTGGATACAGAGTGGGAAGATTGAAGAGAATATACTGTTTGGAGAGGAGATGGACAGAGAAAGGTATGAGAAAGTCCTTGAAGCATGTTCTTTGAAGAAAGACCTGGAAATTCTCTCCTTTGGTGATCAGACAGTCATAGGTGAGAGGGGAATCAATTTAAGTGGGGGTCAAAAGCAGAGAATACAGATTGCACGGGCTTTATACCAAGACGCAGATATTTACCTATTCGATGATCCGTTTAGTGCTGTGGATGCTCGTACGGGAAGCCATCTCTTTAAGGTGACTGTGAAATATGTTTTTTGCTTCTTTTTCGATGTAATTTTATGATAGTCAGTTTAATTGTATATGGATGTTGCTTTAGGCTACGGGTTTTCACTGAAGCATTTTGCTTATACAGGAATGCTTATTGGGTCTTTCGGGTGCAAAAACCGTTATTTATGTTACTCATCAAGTGGAGTTCTTACCTGCTGCGGATCTCATTTTGGTGAGCCATTCGTGTCTTGTTTCTTCTATAGTTCTCTGTCTTTGACATTTCTTGGAAAAAAAGAACATAATATTCAAGGATTAAGTCATTGCTTAACAAACAATGATCCCAATAGTTTTTTCCCCCTTAACAAAGTGATCAATTCAAATTCGCTTTTATCGAATAAATGAAATAGATACAATACCACTGGTTTAATTCAAGACCTTGTGGGATGTTTTTTTTCCTTCGTCATTAGGTCTTGAAAGATGGAAGGATTACTCAAGCTGGGAAATACAATGACATCCTCAATTCAGGGACTGACTTTATGGAACTTGTGGGCGCGCATAAGGAAGCTTTGTCAGCACTAGATTCCACAGTGGCTGGCTCAATATCAGACAAATCAACCATCGAGGAAGAGAATGGTAGCACATGTGGTGTTCAGAAGTCCATGAAAAAAGAGGAAGCTGCAAACGGCCAAAATGGAACTGACAATATAGTTGGACAAAACGGACAGCTAGTTCAAGAAGAAGAAAGGGAGAAAGGAAGAGTTGGTCTTTCGGTCTACTGGAAATACATAACAATAGCGTACGGAGGAGCTCTTGTGCCTTTCATATTGTTGTCACAAGTTTTATTTCAGATACTTCAAATAGGAAGCAACTATTGGATGGCTTGGGCTACTCCAGTATCAAAGGAAGTGAAACCTCCTGTCGGGGGTTCTACTCTCATAATCGTCTATGTGGCTCTGGCGATTGGAAGTGCTTTCTGCATTCTTTCTAGAGCCTTGTTTCTGACAACTGCTGGGTATAAGACTGCCACTATACTCTTCCACAAAATGCATTCGTGCATTTTCCGTGCTCCCATGTCGTTTTTTGATTCCACCCCAAGTGGACGAATCTTAAATAGGGTGAGTGTTTTCTGTCTATTTGCTGCCTCTGCCATTATCCTAATCATGGTTGTTGCCTTCAACGTAGAATTTTTTTAATCGATGTGTTTTCCTCTTTTAGGCATCTACAGACCAAACTGCAGTGGATTTGAACATGCCAACGATCTTTGGGGCATTTGCATTTGCAATAATACAGCTACTGGGTATTATAGGGGTAATGTCACAGGTTGCATGGCAGGTGTTCATCGTATTTATCCCCGTGATTGCCACCTGCATTTGGTTACAGGTAGTTATTGTAAATTCTTACCAATCTGCGGTGCTAGTGAAGTCTCGTAGCATTAATTTCAGAATCTGCTGTTTTCCCACATATTTCAGTACGGAAGACTTAAATTTTATTTAAACATTATGTTTTTTTTGAGTTACTTAGTCTATTTTTCTTCTAAAGTATTCGAACATTTACTTAGTTTGATTATTTAATTGGTCGGTAAAATGTTGGTGTTCTTCCAGAAAGTTGATATCCTCTAATGTTACTTTTGAAAAAACTAAGAGACAGAATTCGCAAACCACGAAAGTCTCTTGGATGTAGTGGTTTCATTTTATGTAGTTCTGTTTTGTGTAGAAAGTGGTGGTTTCTTTTACCAACTCTTACCTTGATAAATTATACTAGTCTGATTTTCAGAGCTACACAGTCACGAATGTTATATGCTGCAACTTTAATATTCTTTTACTTTGTCGCAGCAATATTACATACCGTCAGCGCGAGAACTGGCACGATTGGGTGGTGTGTGTAAAGCTCCAGTTATCCAGCATTTTGCTGAAACCATGTCAGGATCCATTACCATTAGGAGCTTTGATCAGGAATTGCGATTCAAGGAGTTGAGTATGAAACTGATAGATGGGCATTCTCGGCCAAATTTTTACACTGCTGCTGTGATGGAGTGGCTTTGCTTCCGCTTGGATATGTTATCTTCTATTACCTTTGCCTTCTCTTTGGTTTTCTTGATCTCCATTCCAACGGGAACAATTGATCCAAGTAATGAGTTTTTTGTTTTCTTTCTTTAGTATCCATTTTACTTTTGCACCTTGTGTTCAAAAGTTTGATGATCTGACTTTGTTTCTTCATTTGTAGGTATTGCAGGGTTAGCAGTTACGTATGGGCTTAATCTGAACATGTTACAGGCGCGGGTCATTTGGAATCTTTGCCGTATGGAGAATAAAATGATATCAGTTGAAAGGATACTTCAATACACTTCTATCCCAAGTGAGCCTCCACTTGTTATTGAAGAAAATAGGCCAGATGGTCAATGGCCAGCTCATGGAGAAGTTGTTATCCAAGATCTGCTGGTATCCTTTACAAAATCTGATCTTCCTACATTTTTTCTGGATCATGGATGTGTTGAGAGTAAAGAAAAGGAAGAGGGAAAGATGCAGAATTCAAAAATCCCTGTTATTTACTGTCCACCTATGTGACACATATTTAGTTTTATTTCCTTTCTCTTAATGGTTTCTACAGAAAACTCGAATTTCTAAGTATGATTCCAGCGTGTCCAACTAATGTGAGACATGTATCCAATGCACTTGCTCAAGTGTCTGATACAGGGTACTTCTGTTATTTAGAAGAGTCCAGTAACATAGCCCTCCACAGATTGGACATCGGAAGATAGCCTTTGTGGCCAATTTGTTACTTGTGTGTTGGAGTATTTTTTGATGTTTCCACATATGCATGTAGGTCCGATACGCCCCACATATGCCACTTGTATTGAGAGGCCTTACATGCACTTTCCTCGGAGGAATGAAGACAGGAATTGTAGGGAGGACGGGCAGTGGTAAATCGACCCTTATACAGACACTCTTCCGCATTGTTGAACCTGCTGCTGGTCAAATTCAGATAGACGGCATCAATATTTCCTCGATTGGGCTCCATGATTTACGATCTAGATTAAGCATCATTCCTCAGGATCCAACCATGTTTGAGGGGACGGTGCGAACCAACCTGGACCCACTCGAAGAGTACACAGATGAACATATTTGGGAGGTGGGTTGTTCTCCTGCATTTGGTTTCTATGTATCATTTGTTGAAAAATATGTGCTCTTCTTGTTTGGATGAAATTGTGAATACCTTTTTTATTTCTTTAGGCTCTTGATAAGTGCCAACTTGGAGACGAAGTCAGGAAGAAGGAAGGCAAGCTTGATTCAGCAGGTTTTATTCATCCGCTATTCCAACACAATATAAGGGGAAAAAAAAAAATACAACATAGATCCAGAAATCTTCGGAGTCTAGAACGCTTTTCATCCCAAATGGGGGTCATGCTCCAATGGGATGAATACAATGCTCTCTCACTGCATTTTGGGCAAAGAATTTTGCAATGTACAGCATTACTGTTAACGAGATGTTACTTACCCCTGGCTTTCTCTTTTTCTCCTTCTTGCAGTTACAGAGAATGGGGAGAATTGGAGTATGGGTCAGCGGCAGCTGGTTTGCCTCGGGCGGGTGCTACTCAAGAAAAGCAAGGTTTTGGTGCTTGACGAAGCCACCGCATCAGTGGATACAGCCACTGACAATCTCATACAGCAAACGCTGCAGCAACATTTCTCCGATTGTACAGTGTTAACCATTGCTCATAGGATTACATCTGTTGTTGATAGCGACATGGTTCTGCTGTTAGCTAATGGTTAGTGTTACCGTAATCATCTTCCCCCGAATTAAGAATGTCAATCCAACATCTTGTTAATTTTCTTTTTTCCTTCTTGGTGCAGGACTGATTGAGGAATATGATACACCCACAAAGTTGCTTGAGAATAAGTCATCCTCTTTTTCTAAGCTTGTCGCAGAGTACAGTACAAGGTCTAGTTCTAGCTTTTAGAAGTAGGCAAATAATTGAATATGATCGTAAGATCTTCGATGACGATGAAAACGATCAAGGAAGTGCATTTTGTAGTTAGGATTGATTTGATATTGTGCTTCTACTTTGGAAGTGACGCTTGTCTTGGGTGTTGTAATGTCGTACACAACTCTCAGTTTCATGTGAGATTTGGTGTTGTAATCAACTCAAGTATATTATTATTATGTCTGCAATAAAACCCAATGTGTTGTGGCCTTCTTCCCTGTGAATTAGTCTTAGTTTGTACTGTACTGCTTGTATAGAATATGAAAGGAGTAACCCCACTCAATTGAGGACAAATTTGTCTTTCTACAAACCCCACTAATTTCTGGTCATAAAAAGCCAGTCTCTGTGAATTAGTCTTCGTTTCTTTTTTTCTTCTAGGTGCAGGACCTAGTGAGGAATATGATTCTTCCACAAAGTTACTTGAAAATAACTCATCTTCTCTTTCTAAGCTCATCACACGGTACTGTAGAAGGTCGGGTTTTTGTTTTGAGAAGTAGGCAAATTGTTGAATAATCCAGATATTTGTTGGCCACCATTGCATCTTCGACGATGATGAAATCAAGCCGCACATTTTGCAGTTTGGAATGAATATCCTTTTGTTTGGTATTGTTCGTCTATTTTTTAATGGGTGTCATGGGTCAGTTGTTGATGGTTCGAGCAAGATCAACCGAAAAGCAGTACACTTTCAGCGGAACCTAGCTTGTGTAAAATTTGGTGTTGTAATGTACTAATGCATAGTATTATGTTTGCAGTAAAATCCACCTTGTGGTGGCCTTCTTTGTGTGAATTATTGTCTTAGTTTGTGCAAGGAAAGATTTACCACTGTCTTTCCCAGGAGAGAACAATATGAATGGAAAACAATGCTTTGGCATGAGAGTCATCGTTACACACGTCTTTGATTACCTCCATGTCTCTCCCTCTCGATTCTACGTGCAAGAATAGATACACAGATACACAGGATCGAGGCAGCATCATCAGTTTTCCCAAGAAACAAACAGAGAGTTAGTTATCTGTCTTTCTGGCATTGATATCAGAATGGGTATTGCCTTTTTTCTCCTTGTTTCTCTCACTAGCTATGTCCCTGTTCACACTACTTGTGTTTGGTACGCATTGCTTGACGTCTTTAAGCTATACATAGTTGTGATCAACAATGTCTTCTGTTTTTTTGCTGAAGGATTGGTGACTTAATTTTGCAGTGGAAAAACTCTTGTTTGTCGTAAGATCATTGAAGGAAACGTTGGTGATGATTATCTGGAGAGTTTTCTTTTAAACGGACATGAAGACCTTCGAGAACAAATATTGGACTGCGAAGGAAAAAACTAAATTCTGAGCGCATATGGCAGGAAAAGGAAACCCGATTTCAAATTTCATAATCTCATTTTTTCGTTTCTTGCCAACTTTTCTGTTTACCGATTCAACAAAAACTTGATGAAGCGTTTCTTGACATAAATAAGTGGAACAAGATATCAAGTCCTTACACGTTTAAAATGGAGTAAACAAAATACAAACAGAAAGCAAAAGTCAAACAAGAAAAGGAAAGGAAAAAACTAAGTGCATCTATGCTTCAAATGGTGCAGCTTTTGTAAGGAACAGGATTTAGTATGAGATCTTCTTTTCTTCCAACAGTCACACCAAATTCCTCGGTCATGTCTATTTCCTCTTGTTTCATTCCACCAGGGAGTTTCCAATCAAAGTGGAACAGAAGTTGCTCGAGCTCGAATTCGATATTTGCAAGGCCGAAATTCATACCTGGCATATCCTTCTTCCTGCTCCAAATGGGATGTACTCGAAGCTATTCCCCTGGTACTCAATACTACTGTCAAGAAATCTCTCTGGCATAAAGCTCTCAGCACCATCCCAATGGTTCAGATCTCTTCCGATTGACCATGCATTGACCACGACTTTAGCTTTCTCTGGGATCTCGTAACCGTTGATCTCACATCTCTCCCCACATACTCTTGGGAGGAGTAAAGGAACAGGCTGGTGAAGTCTAAGAGTCACTTTGATAACCAGGTTTAAGTATTTCAATTCTCCTAGGCCAGTTTCGTCGATGTTGCCTTTGCCATTGAAAACATGCCTCACTTCATCTTGTGCCTTCTGCATGATCCTTGGGTTTTTCACAATTTCCGACATGGCCCAGTCTACAGTCCCAGCCGTTGTCTCACCCCCAGCAGTGAAAATGTCCTGAAATTTGCAAAGTTGAGGTAAAAATTGGCATTTCGCTTCTTTCTTTCTTTTTCATTGCTAGACTAAGTAGATCAAGCAATGAATCTATGAATGCAGAACAGGACACTCCACTATTCTATGTAACTGTACCAAGTAAAGCTCTACTAACCAGGATAACTGCCTTGATGTTGTTGATAGTTAAGGAAAATTTATTTGACCCACACTCATGGTATTCCAGAAGAGCATCCACCAGATCATCATCTTCTCTTCCCTTGCCACTAGCCTGGTGCATTTTGTGTTCATTGACCATGATTCCCATGATCCTATCTGCTGCTTCATGAATTTTCACTAGTTTGGACCTCAGTTCATTGACGTTATGAAGCCATTCCATACTAGGATACAAATCGGCAACATTGAATCCGCCGGCCAGCTTTAAAGCTTCCTTCACAATTGATATGAATGCTTCTTGATCTTTGAATCTCTTTCTAAAGGCAGCCCTGGAAGTAATTTCGAATGCGAATGAGTTAAGTTTCTGTGTAAGGTTGACGGCTGATCCTGCATCATCTAACGACTTTGACGCCTCTTTGTGTCTGATTGTTTGGAACGACAAGACACGTTGGCGGCTCAAAAGCTCTGTTGTGCATATTTTCCGCAGTTGTCTCCAGTACGGACCATAAGGAGCAAAGGTAAGGTTAGTAGAATCATAAGACACAATCCTTGTCGCGATAATGTGAAGCCTCGAAGCGAATATGATGTGTGTTTTCATCACTTCTTTTGCCATTTCTGGTGATGAAACAACAATAGGTAGAACTTCACCAAGTTGAAGGCTCGTCACTGGCCCATGTTTCTTGGCCAAGTACCTTAAGGCATGGTGAGGTAAAGAGCTGGCTATTTGGTACAACTTTCCTATGAGAGGTAGCCTCCATGGCCCAGGGGGGAAGGTTTGAAGTTGAGTTATTGGCTTTGGATTTTTGAACTAATTGTTGCAAAAAGAGTACAAAGAGTAATGAGGTAAAGAGGACTGAGAAGGAGAGCAATTGAAGCTCCATGGGGCAAAAAAGGAGAGACGTTAGTATAAGGGTATTCTTTTGGGATGATTGATGAAAAAGCTTTGTGCTATGTAACATATTTATATTGACCAGATATGTTCTGAGTTAGGGTGGTGCCTTTTAATTGAGTATTTTTTTTTTCTAGCCGTGGACTATTTGATTCTTTGTTTAAAGAGCAATGTTAGTTAGTGACACCGTATTTCGAACAGATCCGAAAAGCCAAAAGACAATACGAGACCACCCACCAATTAGAAATCTGATAAACGATTTTGACAACTTCGTGTAATCTTAGTTACCTTTTCATTGCAAGATTTTTGCAATCCAGAAATGACAATATCTGGTTAAACTTACGTTTCTAGACTTTTGTCTTCCTACTCCCTTTTACCTAGGGCTTTCGTGCCCCCAATGGCCTGACAATCTGACTGCAATATCTCAGAGGCTTATTCCTATGAACTATCATACAAACTCCATGGCGCATGGCGCTCCTCGTGTTTTATTCCAAACACCATCCTTTGGGCACGAATTAGGCAAGTGCAGCCGGAAGGGGTTCGTGTTTTGTTCCAAACACCATCCTTTGGGCACGAATTAGGCAAGTGCAGCCCGAAGGGGTTCGAATCTTTCAGCTTACTCTTTTGTTAAGTTTTAACTTTCGTTATAGTCATGTTTAGTCATTTGGTGCACTCTCTGCCGGCCTGGTTAGCGGAGTCTCTGGATAGCGACTATCGGCTGGGGCCCGTGAGGAGGACAGGATTAGACATTATATCTCCCGCAATCCAAATAGACGTGCAACATATACGAATTCAAGCTTCAAACTATCTCCAGATGACATCTCATTTCCAATGATATAAGAAAAATTTCCATTCAACAACCCAACCAAATATTTCTATTGAAACAAATATTCGACTAGAGATTGCATAACGATGTTTGAGAAAAAGGGGTTGGATTTCACAGCTATCATTCTGTTAAGCTTAATTACCATTTTGCCCCCTACAATTCGTCTGTGCCCTTACTGTACTATTTTATTGTCGTTTCTTCATTGATGCTTGTGAGGCATTGATAGGTGCGTAAATACGCCCATTTACGTCCATTTAATGTACTAATTACGTGATGAAAATCAATACAACAACTAATTACGTGATGAAAATCACATGTCATGGTGAAGTATAATAAAATTGACATTGACAAGATAATCACAACTATGACAAAAACTTCGAATTCACCACATTTGTAGGACAGTAGCAAAGCTCTATGAGGAAGCTGGCGCAACCTCTGAAAGAGAGAGTCGACGTAAAACGCTCTTCTCCGGCCAAGTGTGACCGTGCGGGTCTGATCGAAGCCGTAGAAGTGCTTTCTCAGAGCTTGACTTCCACATCTACCCCAGGAGGAATGTCAAGCACCATCAAGGCATCTATTGTTTGGGAAGTCGGGAATAGAATATCAATCAGGCGCCGATGTGTTCTGATCTCAAAATGAAACCTGGCGTCTTTGTGCACGTGCGGAGATTTAAGTACACAATAGATCCGCTTCTTGGTTGGTAAAGGCACAGGACCAATGGTCTTCGCATCAGTTCTCCTAGCAGCATCCAATATCTGCTTGCATGAATCCTCTATCAGCGGCACCCAATATGACCTCAGTTTGATCCTAATCTTTTGCTTTGGTGCACTCTGAACACAATAAAAAGATACTTACATGTCAGAATGTCACTAAATACCTAATTCAAGAAAAAGAGAATGAAATACTCCTAGTCAAGACAAGAGGTTAAGCATGGATTGCACGCCTTGTGGCTGACGCATATACATGGAATCATGGATGGTCTATCCATGTGAGTGAATGTGATGTATTTTCTTCGACCCATTGGAGAGAATTGAAGGGCCTTTTACCAAACTTTCACAATTGTGCTTTACCTATATACTCAATGGAAGATCCAAGGGCATTAAAGCCCAATCCAAGCACCAAGTCTAAGGACTGACTTCCAGGTGTGATGGCACCTTCATAGTAATGGCAGTTCTGTAGAGATTACTCAAAATAGTTCCTTCAAGCAGCAGATAGTTCATGGGTTACTCCTAAACACACTCATCAAAGAAGCTACACCTTACAGAATAACAACTACATAATGTATTAAAACTTGGAAGGGGAAGAACCTTCCAACAATGATACTTCCAACTAGGAACCTCATGAAGTTCTCAGTTTTGCAGCCCATGGCATATGGTACTAGATAGTCAGAAAATCTAAATTCTACGCACTAGCAGAAAGGAGCAAGAGCTGTTGGCATAAATCTTTCTTCAGAAACTGGTGACCCATCCAAATAATAAGCTTTCAACTCTTAGAAGAACATGATAAGGAATAAGGCCTCAAAATACTCAATCAGGCTATGGTTTTCTGCATGCAGTTCACGAGATGGCTGGCCTTAATAGTTTACATCAGCAGGGTTGAGAAGGAACCAAATGTATGCAAAGCCGTAAAGGCTCCCCACGTCGACGCAAAAACACATCTATTAGAGAAGAAATTCTCCAAACTTTGAGGGTTATAGATGCCAAACTTTGCATGACAAAGGTGCAGAGAAAACATTAACGTACCTAAAGAATGGAATGATCACCATTTTAGTTTACAAGAAAATGGTAAGAGGAATAGATATAATATCAGCTTAATTTTGCCCAGCATGATTTTCATTCATCCAAGATGTTATACCAAACGGGTCTGCTTGGAACCTTGAAGGGAACAACTTCCAACTTATCCAATGCAAACTAAGGGCAACTTTTTTTGCATTCTTTCTTTGTTCTCTTGTATATTTCCCTTTATGACTAGCATTCTTGTTCTCACCTCAAATGTCAAAACACATTCAATCCATGTTTACAAAGCAGAGAGGCAAATGTCTACCAAAGCCAAGATGTGAAAATTACTCTAGTAATTAAACCAACTCCAGGACATAGAACACACGCTCCCTGTACATGCTTACTCCCTTGTATTTTCACCAATCCACAGCAGAAACATTCAACATCAAGATATGATTTCCCTTTTCCCTATCATTCTCAGCAACCAAACAAGGCATAGGAAAGAAAGTACCTTGCCAATATCGATCCCAATGCCAAGCGGAGAAGACTCCGGAGCCTCTGGATCTTCAACCTGAACAACCCCAAACAAACGTAAATAACCTCAATTCAAGAACCAACTGGGCTAGCTTTAGTGGCAGAAGCAGGATTCGTGTCTAGCAGGAGCTAAAATCATGTGTATTTTCATATTAATAATAAAAAACATACTTTGTAAGTATATATTGCTAGTAGTAAAAATATATTTTATAAGTATATATTGCAACTCGCGAGGGCGGAAGGAGAGACATATTATGTGTGCGCCACCACCGTTTAATTTTATACATGCAACCTAAAAAGTGATTGAGAACTTCAAATTTTGGGGATCTTTACCCCCACACATATAGGAATTTTAAGAAAAAAAAATTGTGCTCAAAGGACTTGCACAGGCTAATCCATAAAAGTTTTCAGTTTGGGCCTAATATGATTGTGAGCTTATGTCCCGTCTAATGTAATTGATATATAAGTACTTATATTCTTCTACCGCTTGTAAAAAAAGAATTTAAAAAACAAACTAACTAAATTTGAGGATTTTAAGAGTATATATAGTAGAATAACAGACCTCAATGGGTTCAACGGATCCGGATTCATCACCCAAGGCTTCTTCGACATCCAACATTTCAGGTGCAGCGAAAACCCTAAACTTTGAGGGCCTGTAGGGTTTTAGGGCTTTCAGCGTAGGAGCACTTGAGGGAAAAGAGAGTATAGAGAGCTTGGGCTTAGCAGCAATGGCAGAGAATTTGGGTACCGGAAGTGATGGACATATCGTTGAAGATAGTGAGGAGACAGCCATTGATTCCCTCTCTCTCTCTCTCTCTCTCTCTCTCTCTCTGCTTTCTGGAACGTTATCCAGATAAATTTTCGCGGAAACGGAAAAATGGCCGTAGCTTGGCCACGTCCAAATGGTGCGAAGAAACGGGCTCGTACATGGGCTCGGACACGGGCCCGATAAATCTTCATGCCCAATAGCCATTCTAGCTAAACTCAATATCAAACGATCATGGTGTTTCAAATTTAAACAGATAATAAGTATTAATAGAAAAACTAATGAAGTATAATTCTGGCTAAATATTTTCATATTTTGCATAGAATTATAGGCAAGAAGATATTTTTATTAAAAATATGATATCAATAATGATTGAATAATAGTAGATGGTAAACACTTTCTTTAATTAGCAAATTTCAGTTTAGCTTGATGAACACAAATCAAAACTCAAAGAAATAGAGAGTGTCTTTTTCACGGAGCCTCCGAGATGTTCAATTTTGTGCGTCCATTTCGGTTTTGGACGATCCAGAATTTAATGAAATTTTTTGGGGGAAATGTTAATCACAATCAATTATTACCGGTTATAATTGATTTTCAATCTAGATCATCCAAAAATACTTTGAACGGTTGCAATTGAGCTCTGTAACTTCTTCTTTACGGAACAGCGGTAAAGAAGATTTCCTCCATATATGTTGCAACCATGCAAGGGGAGCTAGGCCTGTTGTGTTTTTTTTTTTTTTTGTGGTAACTAGGCCTGTTGTGCTTTGGGACACAACAACCTGGTTTGACTCCAAAATCGTTTCATCCCCAAGGTAAAATTTGATTTGTACGGTTCATTTTGCGGAGAGTAATAAGCTGATCATATGCGCAAAATAAGAATGGGGCATGTGATTTTGGGGATGTACTTCAAGATAAGGCTGTCCTATTGTTGTTTGAATGTCGCAGGTTGGAGTTGGTAAAAAAACCTCTTTGCATGCAAAGATAACACTATGTACATCATCAACCACAAATGGGTTGTCGCAGTGATTAATCGACTTGTGCCGGTGGGGCTTACCATCCCCAGGTCACAGGATCAATTCTCCTTGACAGCGATTTGTCCTTGGAGCCACCTCACCTCACGCAAACACGTGAAAAGAGTTGTGAGAAGAGCTGAAGAGATTAGTCCGATTCATTCGGACACTCTTCATTCCCCAACAAAAAAACACTATGTACATCATCCTTTTCCAGACCCCGAAAACCATGAAAAATTTACTCGATTGAATGGAATTGATCAAGAACAGTAAAATCGAATCAAGAACTAGAGAGAGAATCCTGAGATGTAAGAGAGAGAGAGAGAGACTGTATATTCCCTTTTCATTCTTTTTACCTTAATCGTGAAATACAATGAAATCCAGTGCATATAAGTCCCGCTTTCAACCACTATCTAACCAAACAATAACAAACCATTTTACTCTCCACTAAACCATACTCAACTAACTAATGGCTAACTAATCAACTGGTGACGTGGAGTGGTAGAGCTACATTGGACTCCTTCACACTTCCCAGACCCCACAGATGAGGGAGCTTTGTGTACTTGGTACGTCCATTTTACTTCAAAGTAATTCTGTTTGTTCAAGTAATTACTGGCCAATTACTGGCGTGCGCTCGACTTGATTTTTCATGTAGATATTCTACTCGTCGAGCTCTGTTAATTTATAAAAATTTTGAGTTTGAGATGAATTGATCAGTTTTGAAGGCACGGCCAAAGCAGGCTCTCTCATCACAAGTTCCAAGACAAGGGGTTGAATTTTGTTAAACGCGCCTGGCTCTGGAAACGGACCAGAGCCTCTTTATACGTTCACGAGCAGCGCAACTCGCCGTGAGTCGCACCCGTGATTTGGACGCCAACACTCTCAGCTCAAGAAGCATATAACCCTTTGTACTACTACTCTATCGAAGTTATATCGCTTGAAGTTCCATAACTACTCTTCCATAACTATTCCAAATCTCTGAAATTAACTCCCCACTACTACTATGACTCTCTCTCTCTCTCTCTCTCTCTCTCTCTCTCTCTCTCTCTCTCTCTAACTTAGCATTGTGTTTTCCTACTCCAGTCCATATATATACCAAAAAGACCACCTTTCTTACGATGCACTAATTTTTCAAATAAATTTTGGAGTCTTCTTGTGAAGTACGCTCCCACATTTATGACATTCACTTCACTCACACCACCTTAATTTGTCCCTTCACTCTCCATTACCTTGCAAATTCAAAACTACCCACAAAGAGAACGCCAAAGACCAGGGGAATTACTTAACAATGGCGGTTATGGGATCATGGGTTTTCCGATTACTCGTAATTGGGTCAGCTTTTTCGGTGTTTTGGAGTGAAGTTGAAGTGGGTTATGCAGAGGGAGAAGGAAATTTGGTGGATGTCATCACTTGGGAGGACATGAAGGTGGATTTGAGAAAACAGAGGCAGGATTTGAAGGACGGATATAACACGAGTCGAGTCATTGTAGTTGATCAGAGTGGAAAGGGAGATTCAGTTACAGTACAAGGTGCGGTTGATATGGTTCCGATGTATAATTCTGACAGGGTGAAAATCTACATTCTTCCCGGGATCTACAGGTGTGCTATATAACTGTGGATATACAAAACATGTACTGTATATATACTGTATGTATCAGTGTATAAGCAATGGCTGCATGGCTACCAACACAACTGCGTCAGGGCCGTTCAATGCACACGAATTCATGTGCATTGAACGACTGGCCATTTGTATGCAGTTGTGTCCGGGGTTTGTTATAAAGTTATGTTTGTAGAATTCTTGCAGCGTATATCTATGATTCTGACTGGTGTTTGGAATAAACTATATAAAGTTGTTTCTCCATCTGAGAAACTCAGGAAGTTTAACTTCTTTTAATGTTGTGGAGTTGAATTCGGGACATGGGGACCAAAAGTAGCAACGTGGGTATTGGAAGTTATTAGTTTTGGATCAGTACACTTTTTGTGACAAATTTTTTTTAATTTTATTTTCTTTAAGAAATTGGGTTCTTTTCTAAACATTGCGTCAAACTCTTTTTTTTTTTTTTTGTCACAACGATATATATCAGCGGGTTAGTGAGTTAGTTGTTAGGGAGAAGGGGAAGGGGAGGCCACCACATAAGTGGGGTAGGCATGGAAAACGAACTCAGGCCAAACACATGGGGCAAAGGGTGCTTGACCAACTGAGACACCGCCCACATTCAACAGTGCTTCAAACTCAAGCATGGTTTTTGTTGCGACTAGGAGTGCAATGTTTGTAAACTCTAATATTTCAAATTCTAAATTAATGAATATTTTTCTAAAAGTTATACATAGTACTTTTTTTTGTTCTTTCTTTCAGGGAAAAGGTGTTTGTTCCAGACTCCAAGCCTTACATTTCATTAATCGGAGTCGAAAATCAAACTTTGGAAACCATCATCACTTGGAATGATAAAGCCTCAAACACAGAAAAGGATGGACGTGAACTGGGGACATCTAGATCAGCTTCTGTTGCCATAGAATCTGATTTCTTCTGTGCAACTGGAATCACCATCGAGGTACAAATCATACCCGGATTCCGTTTCGGGTCATAATTGTTTTCACTTTTGATTTTGATTCTAAGTTTCTTGTCATTTGCAGAATTCAGTGGTTACTGTCCCCGGAGCTCATGGGAATCAGGCTGTTGCATTGAGGATAACTGGCAATAAAGCTATGTTTTATAGAGTGAGGATTTTGGGGACACAGGACACTCTTTTAGATGATTATGGATCACATTATTTCTACCAGTGTTACGTTCAAGGATCCATCGATTTCATATTTGGTAGTTCAAGATCGCTGTATCAGGTATCATCGTATTTAGATCTTCAATTTGTTGAGGAAATCGAAAGGGAAGTGCTTCTTTGGTATCGTTTTCAATTTCCGTCTTCATTTTTTGAAAAAAAAATAGTCGTATAATCTTGTTTGGCTAACTTTCCGATTGTGATGCTGCCATGCTCTTGGTCCCTATAATCGTTGTGCTATATTTCAAAGATTAAAGTTCTTTTTGCCAAGCCAAAAGAAAACTTGTTTGGCATACTGTTTAGAGAAAGGTTTCGCAAATGGGGCTGACACTGGAAGGTCCCAAACTGATCCGTATCGGATTTTGAACAAGAAAAAAGAAAATGAATAGAGCTGCTTCGAACATTTTGTTGTTTTCGTTTCTGGAAAACGAAAACCAGAAACAAAAAGGAAAATTACAAAATCGAAAACAGTTCCAACATAGTACATTACATATTTTCTTTTCTCTCTCCAAAAATCCAAGATAAAAACAGAAAAACAAGGTTAAGATCCTCACTATTCGTGACTGATTCTTGATGATAATCCTTAAAACTGGTGTGTTCTGAATGTATTGAACCAGGAATGTGTTCTTCACTCAACAGCTGAAAGCTACGGAGCAATTGCAGCTCATCACAGAGACACACAAGAAGAGGATACAGGGTTCTCTTTTGTGAACTGCACAATCGACGGCACAGGCATGGTCTATTTAGGAAGAGCTTGGGGGGACTACTCGCGAGTAATATACTCTTACTGCGTTATCCACAGTGTAGTAACTCCATCCGGATGGAGCGACTGGAATGAACCATCCAGGCAAAAGTAAGAATCTCATCAGTCATCTCTTGATTTAAGGAAAGAAACCGATGTTTTAGACTGAATGAAAATACGCCTACAGAATGTGTTAGTTACCCATTTGGTAGTTGAAATGTATAAGTCAAGTTTGTTTGCATTTTGTAGGACCGCGGTATTTGGGGAGTTCCAGTGTAGAGGCAAAGGTGCAGATAGAAAGAACAGAGTGGCATGGTCCAAGTCTTTCAGTTATGAGGAAGCTAGGCCTTTTCTGGATGTGACATTCATTTCTGGAGAGCAATGGCTGAGACTATAGAACTATTTTCATGTGTTTCATTCATTCTGGATTCAAAGCAGGCAAATTAGGTTTTGGGGATGTGGGTGCATTTCTTAGGCTAAAACATTGAACATCTGGAACAGAAGGTTTGAGCATTTGTCTACTTTATGTGAGGTAACCATTTCTTCATAATTTTAGATTTGGTGGACAACATAGAGCTCAGCGAACGGATCCACAGGAAATGATTCCAGCATTGTAATTTGACGGAATAATCGCTGGAGAATATGAAGCTCAGTGAAAGGAAAGCATAGATTAAAAAAAAAGATTGAGAAAATTATTCTAGCATTACAAGCGGACTTATGTAAAATTATTCTAGCATTACAAGCAGACTTATGTAAAATTATTCTCAAATTATCCGGGTCCGAACCCAAGCCCAAGCCCAAGCCCGGATATGTTGGGGCCCAACCCGTTTCGATTTATAGCTCGGGCTAATTTGAGCCCAACTATTTAAACGACGCTTCAGACTGGACCAAATTTACACCCCTAATCGAGAGGAAAGTTAAGATATGGCAGTCTTCTCTCCTTTTTAAAAGGATTTGATATTTACACTTCACACTTCCTTTTTTATTTATTAGAATTAAAAGTGTATTTTTTTTGCTAAAAAATTAAGAAAAATAGGAACATTTGGATATTAAAAAAAAAAGGTGTGAATATTAATTTGATAATGTCAAAACTGTTTTTGTTAGTGTTAAAACTCCAATACCTTATACATTGCATATAATATAAGCATTTTGTGTATTAGAGTTTTGACATCAACAATATTAATTTTGATATTATCATTTTTTTTTTTAACAAACAAACGCAGATGGAACCCCTGCCTTGTACTAGTCATTTATCCGATTCCTAGAATACTCCCACAACTCTGCCACGGTGCCACCACGTCTCTCTCAATTCAACTTCCAATTCCCCCGTCCCTTCCTACCCATAATCATCTACCATCAACTTCATCATATGGGCCTGGTCGTGTTGCGTAATTCCCCACTAGTTTCTGTTTATGTCTGAGAACGACCGATCCGACGGCATTGTTGTCGGCGGTGGTGATGGGTCCGATCGGAGGGACGATGATCGAAATAAGGAGGAGACACGAAATGGGTTCGGATCGAAATTGGGAAAGGAGAAGCGTGTTCCAAGATTTCGATTCAGAAAGAAAAAGAAGGGTTCTTCTAATCCTTCTCCTTCGACTATTTGCAATTTAGGTAATAATTTTTGCTGTTTTAAGCAAACCCCAACTTTGGATTCTCCTGCTGATGTGTCCCCAACGAGTGACCCAAACAGTCCCGAGTTTACTCACGAGTTGTTGAGGGATTTGATTGAAAAGAATGATTTTTATTCCAAAGAATGCAATCACCATCGGGATAAAGATTGTGTAAAAGTTAATTGAAAGAACACATTAAATTCTTTTCTTGTATTGTTATTCAATTTTATGTACAGAATTGTACAGTTGATTTTTCTGTATCCAAAGATTGAGTTGTGCTTTTCTTCTGTTGTAAAGTTAGTTCGTAGTGCTTTGATTTGGGTTTTTGGCTTTTTGACTAATGTGCAAGGTACTGATGATTAGTATGAGCAAATTTTCGACTTTGCTATCTTGTTCTTGTTTGTATATATGCCCGTGAAAGGTGGGAGAAGGGCGATTTTGTTACCAAACGATGCAAACCTGGTTTGGATATAGATTGTATGGGTTAGAATTGAAAGTACATAAGAAATGGGCGGCGATTGAGTTTTATTCGATTGTAGATTCTTATTCTCAGTGTAGAATAATGAAATGTGGTGATTCAATTCTGTCGCATCTTTCCACCGGGTTTGTCTTGTAAGACTTATGTGATCTTGCCAATTGTTAAGTTATCCTATCGAATAATTTACTGAAAAAAAGTAAATATTTTTAGAGTTGCTTTCTATTTGTGAAACTCAAAAAGGGATTTAAAAACTAGGTTATTTTGTGATTGTATCGTATATATGTGAATGAAACTGGACTGTTATGTCTGGAACATGCTCGACACTATGGGCGGTCTTGAATGTCATTTGGGGAAGAGGGTAATACTGCATTGTCGGAATGAGGACCATGTAGCTTTGTAATGCTAGTTAAATTGAGTTAGAAGGCGATTTGGGTAGGTGGAGCCTGTGTTACAACTGAGGGCTAAATACCATGAGATCAAAATGTTCTTAAATTGTGAACTTATTTCCCAGAACCGAAGCATTTCTCTGGTGGGTGAATTATGGGAGGAATGTGGCTTTGTAATGCTAGTTAAATTGAGTTAGAAGGCGATTTGGGTAGGTGGAGCTTGTGTTACAACTGAGGGCTAAATACCATGAGATCAAAATGTTCTTAAATTGTAAACTTATTTCCCAGAACCGAAGCATTTCTCTGGTGGGTGAATTATGGGAGGAATTCTACTGACAGATTTTTCATTAGCTAGAGATGAGTAAATTGGTCGCATTATGTGTCCTTACATTTGTATTTTGAGAGGGAAATCCTCATTGCAGCATAAGGTTCAGTAAAGAAATCATGTTTTGCCTTGCATCTGGAGCCAAAGATTCTACTGGATTTTCCTTACGAGCTCCTATTTTACTCGGGGTCAGTTGACAGAGAGGTGATCTGGTGATTAAGAAACTTAACAAATATCAAGATGCGCAATTCAAGTTCACTTTAGTCGGCCTTCTAACGCCGCAGAGGTGGAATGTGTTTTGCAAATGGTATTCAATACTGTAAGATCAATATGTGTTATACTGTTGTGTGCCCAAAGCAGGTCCAAAGCATTGGCATTTCTTTGGTTGTATCAGACTGTGAGGGGACTTGTATGAGGTGATTTTTCTGATTAACCAGAGTTAAGGGAATTGGTCATAGTGTGGGTCGTGACAGGTTTAAGTTGTATTTTGGGAGGAAATTCCCCATATCAGTTAGGGTATGGGTAAATTATAGACTTTGGTCGGGCGTTAGTTAGAATTGAACTCCCCGGAGGCAAAGTGTTTGAATGGAATGAGATTGAAGTGTGCTTAGGCTGTGATCTTGTTTTCTTGAAATTGAAGGATTTCTATCGTGGAAGACAATACATCGGACTTCTTTTGTTTCTCATAGTTTAGTAAATTGGTTACATCGGGTGTCCCGAGTCCCGGCAGATTTTAATTTATACTTTAGGAGGGGAGTCTATTATCAATTTGGTTTTGCATGCCCGTGCAAGGTATGCAACACGATTTTAATTTCAGACACTATTGAAACTTACTAGATGTTGAGTGTGTCTTGGTTGTACGAAGCAGGTGTAGGGGAGAAGCCAAATCCCTGTAGCGCCCCAAAAGGGCTGTAATGTGCAGCACCCAAAGGCCCCGTCGTTTTGGGGCGAATTTATGCTTTGTTCTCTTTGCAACTTAAAAAGAATTTTTCAAAAAATTCTCCTTAGATTCCTCCTAGATTTTCCCTACTTTCAACATTTCTCTCTTTATTTCTCTTCACTTATTACCCCTACTATTTTTCAAAAAAAATTTCAAATTCCAATCCAAACAAAGCATTAATTAGGTAGTCCTTTACCATTTGCTCTTCTCCTCCCCCTCTCTCTTGCGTATTGTACAAAATGTGGTGTGGGGCTCATTTTGAGGTTTCACAAAAATAATCTGAGTCGTTCAATAAAAAAAATTAATTTGAGTGATCTGGTAAAAAAAATAGCTCAATCAGATAATTGTAAATAATTTATGTAATCTTTTAATTTTCATTCAAAATTTAGGATCCAGAATACTGAATAAATCTTGGAAAAAAATAGAAAATTGTGTGCCCAATATCTTCATGATCCAAACAGCATATATTGTAGAGCTTGTTGAGAAGAGTAATTATTAAAAAAATTATCTTGATCGAACATCGATAGGTATGCAACACGATTTTAATTTCTGACCCCTGTATAGGAGTATTTTGATTCGAATTGGTTATGTACTAGTGGTGGAAAAAAGATATCAAAAGTGTAATGGTCTAATATGTGACAATGGGCCTTACAGTCCCCATTATGTGGCTTATGACTAAAGTTTGGGCCTTTATATTAGGGAAAATGTTGAAAATATTCTTGACGGATATTAATATAAAAACACGTTATTGGCCGTCATTTTCCCTTTCTATCTATTATTATGCAGAGCATAACTTATTTTTTGGGGCTTTTTCGGACTAAGTCTTTTGCTTGGGCTCATTATATGTTTTGGGCTTATTTAACTAAAAACCGACCAAACCAACCCAATATGACCGAACCAAAATAAACCGAACCGAACGGTTTTCTTAAATAGTAGTACATATTACTGTAATCGGTGTTGGTTCTTGATATTAGAAACAAAAACCGATTTCATCCCTTTTGGTAATGTTGGGCAGGACAAGTTGTGTACTAAAATTGCCCTTCAACAATAACGCTCTCTCTAGGGTAGGGTCGATTTTCCCCATTCCCAGGTCATTTTTCTCAGTTAAATTCGGGAAGAAATTTTTGGGTGCCGGGTGGTGTCCAAGTTGCGCATTCGAGCTGATCAAAAATATGTTAGACAGTCCAGATTGAAACCCTCTTATCCCACCATTCTCTCCCCATTTTCTCTCTTCAAATATGAGGCGTTCAAAATCGAGATAGATGGTCCAGATACACTGCTTGGGCACCACGTGATGCCTGCTCGATAGGGTTATAAACGAACTAAGCAGCTCGCGAGCTCAAGCTCAAGTTTTTGGCTCGTTTAGTAAACGAGTCGAGTAAAGCTCGGCTCATTCGACAAAATCTCGGCTCATTAAGGGTAGTTTGGCTCACTTAAAAATACTTGTTTAATAAATGTATAAATTCGATTCGATAGTGGCTCGACTTGTTAAAACTCTAGCCGAGTGCAAGCTCAAATTTTTGGCTGGTCGACCTCGAGCTCAACAAACATCGGTTCGGCATGACTCGCTCGCCACACAAAAATTCCTCGTTAAATTCAGATACAGCGGCAGTGCGCCGTCTTCAACGATACTCTCCTCTCCTCTCCTCTCCTCTTTAAAAACGAACTGTACATAATTTGACAGTATCAAAAACTCAAACCCTACGCAAACAGTCTCTCTCTCTCTCTAAAAGGTGAGGCGGCTGCTGCTGAGGAGAAGCTTATGGAGATCAAGCTGTCCTTCTCGCCCGATACCCCTCCGCTGGCAGTCATTGCCGCCGCTGAAATCGCCGGGATCCCTCTCTCTCCCGATTCGTCTCTCCCCGCTGGCTCTCCTCCCGCTTTCCTCTTCTCCAATGGGTAAACGAGCTTCAATCCTCTTTCATGTCATGTGATTGCTTTCTCCTCCTAAGATTTGATTCCTTTCATGTGTACCGTGCGTTAAAAGTGGTTATTAGAGTTTTGTTCAATTACGTTATCAATCATGGTGCGTTGTGAGCTTTTTGCAACGTACCACCGTTGGACGGACTGATGTCTAATGCTGAACCGAACCGAACTTGTATGCAGACTGGAATTGCGTGGGACGAAGGTGTTGCTCAGTTATCTCGGTCGCACGGCAAGCGTTCGCAATTTTTACGGATGTGATGCCTTGGAATCTTGCCAGGTACGCTAATCCACGTTCGTCCCCCAGTGAGGTTCTGTCCTCTCTCTTTCTGTTTGATGATTGATGTTCTTTGTTCAGGATTGCTAATTTCTTGTCACCAATGTTGGTTTTTTCTTTTTTTCTAGATGGATGAATGGTTAGAGTACGCCTCAATTCTGGCATCAGGTGCGGAATTTGAGGGTGGATGTAGCTACATTGATGGATATCTGTTGAAGCGTACGTTTCTGGTTGGACATTGTTTATCTATTGCGGACATAGCAATCTGGGCGGGTCTCGCAGGTAAAAAGTTTAGGTTCTAATTGATATAGTGTCAGGGATGAGATGATGCTATGGTGTCCCCGGTCATCTTGGGGACACCGTAATTTTTGGTATAACCGACCATTACAAGCATAACATAACAAAAACCAGTGATATGTATAACCAAGGCCTTACAAAGGCATAACCTTCAAAATCCCCAGAATTTTTGGGGATTTTGGGGTTATGCCTTTGTAAAGTTTTGGTTATACACATCACTAGTCTTGATAATGCTTGTAATGGTCAGTTATACTAAAAATTACGGTGTCCTCAAATGGCAAGTGGACACCGTAGCATTTCTCGTGTGTCAGAGAATTGAAATATGGATGATGCTATGGTGTTCCGGTTATTTTAGGGACACTGTAATTTTTGGCATAACCTCATCATTATGAGCATAACTAAAACCTATTATAAGCTTAACAAAATCCAAAGAAGGCGTAACCAAGAAATATCCAAAAAATCAATCAAGGAATAACCAAACCCAACCAAGACATAACAAACAAGTTATGCTTGTAATGGGTTTTGGTTATGCTCATAATGGTTTTGTTATGCCAAAAGTTACGGTGTCTCCAAAATGACCGGGGACACCGAAGTCATTCCCTATTTGAGAATTTTTTCCAATGGTTGCTCCTTATTTTTTTTTTTTTGGTAAACCCACTGGTTGCTGCTTATTCTTACTGAAAAAGGGTATAATTACTTGTCTGTTGTCTGATGGGCCTGTTGCATCTCTTGACCACAAAGTTCCATTTGGATGTTAACCATGCCTGTTCTTTATTGTGGTAGTTGTTTCCAAGTGATACCTTCAACATTCTTTCTAATTAACAGATTTCGAATTATTTTTCCTTGTTCTCTTTGGAGCTTAAAAAGAATTTTTTAAAAAATTCCCCCTAGATTCCCCCTACTTTCGACATTTCTCTCTCTATCTCTCTCCAATCATTACCCCTACTATTTTTCGAAAAAAATTTCAAATTCCAATCCAAACAAAGCCTTAGGTCTAGTCATATGGCAGACCATGGTTTTTGTGTTTTGTCTTACCTTTGTGTCCATGGCATGTCAACTATGTTTTCTGAATTAAAAGTTCTGTTAATGCTTAAGACTGTGCTCTTTGTAGGAAATGGGCAGAGATGGGAAAGTCTGAGGAAGTCAAAGAAATATGCAAACCTAGTGCGGTGGTTCAACTCATTATCTGTGGAATATGGTGCTGTCCTGAACAAAATCACATCAACTTATGTTGGGAAACGTGCTGTGGGAAAGCAAATTGTAGCTTCAGTGAAAGGAAAAGGGCAAGCTAATGGGGATGCTGGTGACAAGGTAAAAGCTGGTATAGATCTTCCAGATGCCGAAATGGGAAAGGTGAGATTGCGCTTTGCGCCAGAGCCCAGTGGTTACCTTCACATTGGACATTCTAAGGCTGCGTTGTTGAACCAGTATTTTGCTGAAAGGTACAAAGGGCAGGTCATTGTGCGCTTTGACGATACTAACCCTGCTAAAGAGAGTAACGAATTTGTGGACAACATACTGAAAGACATAGCAACTTTGGGTATCAAATACGAGACCGTAACTTATACTTCAAATTACTTCCCAAAGCTAATGGAAATGGCTGAAAAATTGATCATTCAAGGAAAGGCTTATGTGGATGATACACCACGTGAGCAAATGCAAAAGGAGAGGATGGATGGCATTGAGTCAAGGTGTAGAAATAACAACCCCGAGGAAAATATGAAATTGTGGAAGGAGATGATCGCAGGATCAGAAAGGGGGTTGCAGTGTTGTCTCCGTGGTAAGTTGGATATGCAGGATCCAAACAAGTCACTACGGGATCCGGTGTACTACCGCTGCAATCCGATTCCTCACCATCGTATTGGCTCAAGTTACAAGATATATCCGACTTATGATTTTGCATGTCCATTTGTGGATTCTATTGAAGGGATCACACATGCATTGCGATCTAGTGAGTATCATGACCGCAATGCTCAGTACTATAGGATTCAAGAAGATATGGGACTACGAAAGGTTCTAATATATGAATTTAGTCGATTGAATTTGGTGTATACGCTTCTGAGCAAGCGCAAGCTGCTTTGGTTTGTTCAGAATGGAAAGGTTGAAGGTTGGGATGATCCTCGCTTTCCAACTGTACAGGGAATCGTGCGGAGAGGTCTAAAAATTGAGGCACTGATAGAGTTCATTGTTGAACAGGTAAGAAATACAGCCTTGCAATATTCAGTAAAATTGGTCGTACATGCAGTAATATGTAGTATGCTGAAGACTAGATTTTCTTTGGTAAATTCCTGCACCATGATTAACAAACCAAACCAGACTAAGCCTTAATTTTTGGATTGGCAGTTATGGACCGTTCTTTGTTAATTTTCCCCTCTTTTTAGTTTTATTATTAGATTGCTTTTAAGTAAGCACAGATAATATCTAGTTCTGAGTGAGTTTGTATATTGATGAAGATTTTCTTTCCCCTTGTTATTTCGGGCAACATGCTTTACAAAAGAGTATTCTAGCTAATTTGTTCCTCTGATGCTTAAATCTAATTGTAATTCTCTTGTCTCAGGGAGCTTCAAAGAATTTGAATCTCATGGAATGGGACAAACTCTGGACCATTAATAAAAAAATTGTTGATCCTGTGTGTCCTAGACATACTGCAGTGATTGAAGAAGGACGTGTCATGTTAACCCTAACCGATGGACCACATAAACCATTTGTCCGTATCATACCAAGGCATAAGAAATCTGAAGATGCTGGACAGAAGGCTACGACTTACACTAGGCAAATATGGATTGACCGCATTGATGCCGAGTCAATCTCAGTTGATGAGGAAATAACCTTGATGGATTGGGGCAATGCGATAGTGAGAGAAATCACGAAGGATGAGCATGGAAAAGTTGTGAAGTTAACTGGAGTTTTACATCTTGAAGGCTCTGTCAAGACCACAAAGTTGAAGCTTACCTGGTTACCTGAAACAGATGAGCTGGTGAATCTCTCTTTGGTGGAGTTTGATTATCTAATTACCAAAAAGAAGGTGTGTACTGCTCATATTCTTATTCCCTTTTATTTGTCTTGTGTGGGATCGCTGTGTTTTTGTCATTGTTGTAATTGTATGGTTCTTGAGGTCGACTTTAGGAATAACCCAAGACAAAAATATGATATAGCCATGTTGAAAACATTACCTATCAAGGAAAGAAGGTTGAAAGCATTTTCCCATTGGATTTACTCCGGTTGGTGATTGTTTTATCGTGGTAAAAAGTACTACTGAGATGTCTTGTTCCGTATGAGGTATTGATATTTGCACTCCAGGATTCGATGGCTACATGATGTTGGTGTGTAGCAAAACCTGATATGTAAATGCATAACACAGCTAAAATATCTGTGTTTGTAAGTGCATTGTTTTCCTTTTTGAGTCGATTCTATTCTATTTGTTTGTCTCTAATTTCTTTTTTAGAAACGCTATGAGTTCAACTCCAGATGGTTACAAGCTGTGATAAAATAGAGTAGCATGTGTCCTTGCCAATCTGAGCATCATAAATATAGAGGAAGAAAGTAAAATGGTCATGGCTCGATGACTTGTCTATGATGAACATGCTACATATTTACCTTTTAAATTCTTTTTGTGAATGAGGGCTGGCTAAAAATTGTGGCGTGAGTAATGTAGATGAAAGTATCCTGTCAACATTCATCTAATGGACCAAATGTCCATTTAAAATGAGTAGGGATTTATATAGATCTATGGATCTGTATGCTTGCTATCAACTATAGAATCCCAATGCTGTTGTTGCCATTGGTCTTACTGTGGGCGGTGAACTTTAGTTATATCGTTTTAAAACCATTTCTGCTTGCAGCTGGAGGAAGGAGAGGATTTTCTTGATGTGCTTAATGACAATACAAAAAAGGAGACTGCGGCCCTTGGGGATTCAAACATGCGGAACTTGCAGCGTGGAGATATATTGCAGCTGGAGAGAAAAGGCTATTTTAGATGTGATGTGCCCTTCGTTAGGCCTTCTAAGCCCATTGTTCTATTTGCTATTCCAGATGGTAGGCAACAGTCGGGACTAAAGTAAGACCCATTTCAGTTTCTACTTCTCCCAATTGAACTAGTGTACTTGAAGGAATTTAGATGTAATACTGAGTAACCTTTCCAAACTTTACAAACTTGATAATCAAACTTTATCTGTTTTGTAATTCGAGTGTCTGTTGGATCTTGGGCATATCAGAAATCGAGTTCCCTTTTGTTTTATGGATTCGTAGAAGTATATAGGTGTCGGTCACCTATATCTCTGCTTTAGTTTGTCTGTTATGTCTGCTGGATCTTCTTCTTGTCGTGTTTCTTGTGATTCAGAAAGCAGATATACTTCATTTCCTATCTTACGTAATCCATGCTCTGAGTTTGTGACTTAGACTAAGAATGTTGTTTGGATAAGGTTTTTGGTTTTTGTTAGGTGCTATGAAAGACTAGTTATGTTTGCAGCAGGCAGTTTGATTTGCAAAATAATTCCACTAAGCATTTTGTTATCCGTTTTCTGAAGCTAAACATTCCAAATCTTAGGGCCACTGAGAGTTATGCCCAGTCGTTATCTTCAAGGCTCCGGAATTATTTGAGATGTGAGCAAGCTAAGCCAGGACACCCCATTTTTTTAAAAAAAACACTGTGAAATCAACTTTGGTGGTTGCCAAAAAAAAATCAGCCATGTGAAATTGTATCTTCAACTACGACTACTGATCCATCAACACACTAGAATTCATGCTGGGCTCACAAGCCCATATCTGGGCAGCCCAGGTCCATCAACACACAAGTTTGACCCGAGTTTAATTAAGCTCAACAAATGCAACCAACGGGTGGGTTTGGATTAAAAAAGTTGAGAGTGACTTTTTTTTTTGTCTCTATTCACATTTTTTTTTGTATTTTTTTATTTTGTGTCAAACTTTTGTGACTTATTAATTCGTCTCAATCAGAGGAACCGAAAAAGTAAAAAAAATTGATTGAAACTCATAATTTTTTTTGAAAAAGTCAAAAACCTGTCTTATTCAAAAAATTGGCTTATTTTTGTTTTTATTCAAAAAAATTTGGGTTGAAATCATAATTTTTTTATTTTTAAATTTGTCTCGTCAAGAAGAAGAAATAATCCTAAAAAAATTAACATATGCAATTTTTTTTTAATAAAAATGAAAAAATAAGCCATTTAATTTATTTTATCAAATGATAGTCTACTTGGGTTCTTGTAATGCGACTACCCATTCAAATATATCCCTATAATTAAGGACCAAATGATTTCGACGTACACTGGTTTTCTACCACTGAAAAAATCTCCGTTAGTTAAAACACGTGAATGGAAAATTTTCATGCAAGTCCAAAGTTTGTTTTTTGTTGTTAAAAAATGATACTCACACAACAATTTAAATACAATTCGGAGGCATGCCGTGCAGTGTATGTATCATTCAAATCGTCCATCTCGACAATCAATGGTCTAAATTAAAAAAAAAAAAAAAAAACTCTTCCAACAAAGAGAGAGTTTTTTAAAATTTAGATTCTGAACGGTTGAGATCGCACAATACGCCCCCAGGTTCACTATATGTTTTGTTTTTGGATCAGGTACAATGTATGCTTTGAAAATGAGAGAGTGGTGAGACCCATAGTGGAAATGCCCCCGTCTATCCTACTCCATCGAGGAGTGCTACCATTTTGTCACTCTCTCACTTCACGCGTATCTTGATGCTTGAAAGATTGGCGCCACATCCCCTCGTCTTTTCTACAAGTTTATAACTACAAACATTTACGCGCGCAAACACACAAACTCTCATAATCTCTCACTTAATTGTGAGACTTTGTGCGTGTAAATGTTTATAGTCGGCGGAAAATTGTTTTTCTGGTTCTCTCAGTCAGCTGAGTCTTGCACGCCACGTTATCCGACGGCCACCGAATCCCCTCGGACTCTCGCTCCTCTTTTGTCAAACAACTTTTAACTCTCACTGGTGACCCAAAAAATATCTAGTACAGTACTACACGCACTCCATCAGATCGTCATTTTTTTATTCTAAAACCCATTCCACTATTGACATACTATACCAATTTTTCTCTCCCACAAGCAATACACTCAACAAAGATGGAGTTCTTGAGATCAACGAAGATGGGTATGTTGTTCTTTCCTTCTCACTCGTATTCATCACTCATGTACACTCCCAGTAGTTTCCTCCTCCAACCCATTTTCCTCCGTGGGTTTTCTGGTTCATTGCACCTGGTTTTGGTGCTTGTTCTCTCCATCACATGGGTATGTAGGAAAATCATGAGAAAGAATACTCCCAGTGAAGGGCCAAGACGGAGTAATAATAGGAGCGCAAGATTTTCCTACTACAATCAAGCTCTGTTTTGTTGTTTGGGTCTTTCGCTTTTTAACCTCGCTCTGTGGTTGTTAAATTACTTTTCTTGGTATAGAAATGGTTGGTCTGATGAAAAGATTGTAACCCTTTTGGATTTTGGACTCAGAACACTTGCTTGGTTAGCAATCTCTGTTTATTTGCACACTCATTTCAAGAATTCAGGTGGGCCAAGGTTCCCAATTTTATTGAGAGTCTGGTGGGGATTTTACTTCTCCATGTCTTGTTGTTTCCTTGTTGTAGACTTCCTTTATAATAAAAATGATCAATCTTTACCACCTCAGTTGTTCGTATCTGATATCCTTTCAACTGTTATGGGCTTTTTCTTCTGTTTACTGGGGTTTTTGTGGAAGAAGGAAACTGAAGATACCCTTCTTCAAGAACCCCTTTTGCATGGTAGAGAGTCAAAGAAGTCTAGTGGGGTTGAAATTGTTGCCCCTTTTTTCAATGCTAGTCTTCTTAGCATCCTTAGTTTCTCTTGGATGGGTCCTTTGATTGCTGCCGGTTATAAGAAAGCATTAGACCTTAACGATATTCCTCAACTAGCCAGTACGGACAGTGTCAAGGGGGCGTTTCCAATATTTAGAAGTAAGCTAGAGTCTGATATTGGAAGCGAAATAACCACATTTAAGCTTGTGAAGGCACTGATCTTCACAACAAAATGGGAAATTCTATTAACAGCTTTCTTAGCGCTAATATACTCACTAGCATCTTATGTTGGCCCCTACCTCATTGACTCCTTTGTTCAATACCTTAACGGAAATCGAGCCTTTGAAAACCAAGGGTACGTTTTGGTATCCACATTCTTCTTTGCAAAGCTCATTGAGTGCTTGGTCCAGAGGCACTGGTTCTTTAGGCTGCGACAAGCAGGAATTAGGGCTAGGGCAGTTTTGGTTGCCATGATTTACAGTAAAGGCTTGAGCATTTCATGCCAATCTAAGCAGGGTCACACTAGTGGGGAAATCATAAATTTCATGTCTGTTGATGCCCAGAGGGTCTCGGACTTTGGTTGGTACATCCATGATCCATGGCTGGTCATAGTCCAAGTTGTCCTGGCCTTGGTGATCTTGTACAAGAATCTTGGACTTGCTTCCATTGCTGCATTAGTTACTACTGTGGTAGTGATGTTGGCAAATGTTCCCCTTGGGAACTTGCAAGAGAAGTTTCAGGAAAAGATAATGAAATCAAAGGATAAAAGGATGAAGGCAACGTCTGAAATCTTGAGGAACATGAGGATCCTCAAGCTTCAGGCATGGGAGATGAAGTTCTTGTCAAAAGTTAAAGAACTTAGGAACACTGAAATGGGATGGTTGAAAAAATTCGGTTACACTTTTTCTTTGACCATTTTTCTCTTCTGGGGAGCACCTTCATTCGTGGCTGTGGTCACTTTTGGTACCTGTATGCTTCTAGGAATCCCCCTTGAGTCTGGGAAGATTTTATCTGCCCTAGCAACATTTACGATACTTCAACAGCCTATCTATAATCTTCCTGACACAATCTCAATGATAGCTCAAACAAAAGTTTCCCTTGATCGAATAGCCTCATTTCTCCGTCTTGACGACTTACCAAGTGATGTTATAGAGAAGCTTCCGATACGTAGCTCTGACACTGTAATTGAGGTAGTTGATGGGAATTTCTCTTGGGATGTCTCTTCCTCTAATCCAACTTTGAAAGACATAAACATCAGTGTGTCTCGTGGTATGAGGGTTGCTGTTTGTGGCACCGTTGGATCAGGAAAGTCGAGCTTACTCTCCTGTATCTTGGGAGAAGTGCCTAAAATATCAGGGACTATTAAGCTTTGCGGAACAAAGGCGTATGTTGCTCAGTCGCCCTGGATACAGAGTGGAAAGATTGAAGAGAATATACTGTTTGGAGAGGAGATGGACCGTGAAAGGTATGACCGAGTACTTGAAGCATGTTCTTTGATGAAAGACCTAGAAATTCTCCCCTTTGGTGATCAGACAGGCATAGGTGAGAGGGGAATCAATTTGAGTGGGGGCCAGAAGCAAAGAATACAGATTGCACGCGCTTTATACCAAGACACAGATATTTACCTATTCGACGACCCGTTTAGTGCTGTGGATGCCCATACAGGAAGCCATCTCTTTAAGGTGACTATGAAATCTGTTTTGTGCTTCTTTTCTGATGTAATTTTGTCATGCCAAACCAAGGCCGTAAACCAAACACACACACACAAACAACTTCACATACACTCTAGAATTTGTCTTCCAACTCTCTGTATCTACCACACACAAACAGGAGAAGAGCCATGTGTATATGGCCATAGTGAGAGCCAAGTGCAACAGTCAATTTGAGACACGAAACTCCAACCATACAAGGCAACTAACTTCAATGCCCTCTGCCTGATCATTTAGCAGCTGCAGCTGTTGTCTTTGATACACAACTTCTAGAAAGCCTAATTTGAGAGTCAATGACTACAAATTTTTTCCTTGCCAGTTTCTACGTGTTTTCACTGATGCATTTTGCTTATACAGGAATGCTTATTGGGCTTTTTGGGTTCAAAAACCGTCATTTATGTTACTCATCAAGTGGAGTTCTTACCTGCTGCAGATCTCATTTTGGTGAGCTATTCATGTCTTGTTTCTTCTCTGTCTTAGACAATTATTTGATATTGCTACTAATAAACATTTTATTCAAGAATGAAGTCATTGCTCAACAAAGAAAAATCAAAATAGTCTTTTCCCTTTCAAAAAACGTGAGATAAATTCAAAAGTGGTTTTATCCATTGTTGCAAAATATAGTAGATAGAATTCCGGTGGTTTAAGTAGAGACTTTGTGGGATGTTTTTCCTTTGTCATTAGGTCATGAAAGATGGAAGGATTACTCAAGTTGGGAAATACAATGACATCCTCAATTCAGGGACTGACTTTATGGAGCTTGTGGGTGCGCATAAAGAAGCTTTATCAGCACTAGATTCCACTGTGACAGGCTCAGTATCAGAAAATTCAACCATCGATGAGGAGAATGGTAGCACGTGTGGTGTTCAGAAGTCTGTGAAGAAAGATGAAGCTGCAAATGGCCAAAATGGTGAAACAAACGATATAGTTGGACAAAAAGGACAGCTTGTTCAAGAAGAAGAAAGGGAGAAAGGGAGAGTTGGTCTTTTGGTCTACTGGAAATACATAACAACAGCATACGGGGGAGCTCTTGTGCCTTTGTTATTGTTGTCACAAGTTTTATTTCAGCTACTTCAAATAGGAAGCAACTATTGGATAGCTTGGGCTACTCCAGTGTCAAAGGATGCGAAACCTCCAGTCGAGGGCTCCACTCTCATAATCGTCTATGTGGCTCTTGTGATAGGAAGTTCTTTCTGCACTCTTTCTAGAAACTTGCTTCAGATAACTGCTGGGTATAAGACTGCCACTATACTCTTCAATAAAATGCATTTGTGCATTTTCCGTGCTCCCATGTCGTTTTTTGATTCCACCCCAAGTGGACGAATCTTAAATAGGGTGAGTGTTTTCCGTCTACTTGCTGCCACTGTTGTCATCCTAACCATTGTTGTTAGCTTACTATAGAGATTTGATCCAACAATGTGGTTTCCTCTTTTAGGCATCTACGGACCAAAGTGCAGTGGATTTCATCATTCCAAATACCGTTGGGGGGTTTGCATTCACAATGATACAGCTACTTGGTACTGTTGCGATAATGTCACAGGTTGCATGGCAAGTCTTCATCGTATTTATTCCCGTGATTGCCACCTGCATTTGGTTACAGGTAATTATCGTAAATTCTAAAAAACCACTCTGTGATGCTAGTGAAGTCTCGCAACATTAATTATAGAATCAGCTTTTCCCCACAGATTTCAGTAGGGAAACTTCAATTTCTTTAAGCAATATGCTGTTTCAGTAAGATAGTCTGTGTTTCTTCTAAACTATTCGAACATTTACTTATTTCATCTATTTATTGGTTGGTAAAATGTTGATGTTCTTCCAAGTAACGAAGATGATATACTGGAATGTAGCCTTTGAAAAAACTAGAGAGAATTGGAAAACCATAAGTGTCTCTTGGATGCGGTGGTTTCTTTTACCAACTCTTACCTTGATAAATTGCATGTATGAGTCTGATAATCAGAGCTACATAGTCATGATTGTTAGATGCCGCAACGTTAATATTCTTTTACTTTGTTGCAGCAATATTACATACCATCTGCACGAGAACTAGCACGACTAGGTGGTATATGCGAAGCTCCAGTTATACAACATTTTGCTGAAACCATATCAGGATCCACTACCATTAGGAGCTTTGGGCAGGAATCACGATTCAAAGAATTGAGTATGAAATTGATTGACAGGCATTCTCGGCCAAATTTTTACACTGCTGGTGCAATGGAGTGGCTTTCCATCCGCTTGGATTTCTTAACTTCTCTTACATTTGCCTTCTTTTTGGTTTTCTTGATCTCCATTCCAACAGGAACCATTAATCCGAGTAAGGAGTTTTTGGTTTTCTCCTTTATTGACTATTTTACTTTGCACCCTAGAAAGTGCTCGAAAGTTTTATGATCTGTCTTTTGTTTCTTCATGTGTAGGTATTGCGGGGTTAGCAGTTACATACGGGCTTAGTCTGAACATTTTACAGGCGAGGGTTATTCGGAATCTTTGCAATATGGAGAATCAAATCATATCAGTTGAAAGAATACTTCAATACACTGCTATCCCAAGCGAACCTCCTCTTGTTATAGAAGAAAAGAGACCAGATGGTCACTGGCCAGCTCATGGAGAAGTTGTTATCGAAGATCTGCAGGTATGGTACAAAAGTTCCGACCTCCTTTGGTTTTGTCTGTCTCATGGCTCTGTGGAAAGTAAGTCAAAGGAAGAGGAAAAGATGCAAAAATCAAACATCCTTTTATTCACTGTCCACCTATGTGACATGTGCTCCGCTACATGTTATTACTCCTGAACTATGTTACCAGAAAATGTTGATACCCTAGTGAACTATCTTTTGGAACAAACATTTCGAAAAGTGGTGCACTTACGTTCCAATATGATGAATTTATCTATCCATAAATTTCCCCTATCTAAGACTACAGATATTGAAGCTTTACCAAGACCAAAGGTAACATAGCTCCTGAAATAAGAACATTCATGGATTGTAAACTATAGGAGCCTATCCCTATTGTTCCGGTTCTTAGGGCATGTGGTGTACAGATTAACGTTTATTTTTTCATCCGTAAACGGCATTTACAAGATGTGTCAGAGTATTTAATGCAATATATACTACATTGTTATCCATAATTCTACCTTGAACTCAAATTAGTAAATGTGATCCCAAGTGTCCAACTAAATATGAGACACAAATCGGCCATCCAAAGACAGCCTTCATGGTCAATGCATATGGAATTTTTTTTTTTTTTTGTTGACATTTATGCATGTAGGTTAGATACGCCCCACACATGCCACTCGTGTTACGAGGCCTTACGTGCACTTTCCGTGGAGGAATGAGGACAGGAATCGTGGGGAGGACGGGCAGTGGTAAATCAACCCTAATACAGACACTTTTCCGCGTTGTTGAGCCCGCTGCTGGTCAAATTCAGATAGACGGTATCAACATTTCCTCGATCGGGCTCCATGATTTACGATCTAGATTAAGCATCATTCCTCAAGATCCAACCATGTTTGAGGGGACGGTGCGAAGCAACTTGGACCCACTTGAAGAGTACCCTGATGAACTCATTTGGGAGGTGGGTTGATTACTTGATTTCCATTTCTGTTTTTGCTGTTTTGGCACTGATAGGGAAATACGTTCAGAGTCGATCATGGTTTGCATAAGCATCATTTCTCTCCTGCATTTGATCACCGTATATAATATCTGGGAAATACGTTCTTTTCATGAATTTTGAACACCTGTTTCATTTATTTAGGCTCTTGATAAGTGCCAACTTGGAGATGAAGTCAGGAAGAAGGAAGGCAAGCTTGATTCAGCAGGTTTTTTCTTCATCCACTATTCCCACAAAATCAAAGGGGCAAAATAACTTTTTATTGGCAGACAAAGTAGACCTTGTAGTTTTTCAGAGTCTAAAATGCTTTTCATTCCGAATGGGGGTCATGCTCCAAAGGGATGAATGCAATGCGCAATGGTTTTCAATTTTCAGGATGTACAAAATTAGCTTGAGAAGCCATCTCTTCTTCGTAGAAATGTTCTCTCCCTATTCCAGACAAGACTACATTACAACTTACAACGTTACGGTTAACAAAGTTCCTAACGCTAGATCTTTTTTTTTCCTCCTTGCTGCAGTTACAGAGAATGGGGAGAATTGGAGTATGGGTCAGAGGCAGCTGGTTTGCCTCGGTCGGGTGCTACTCAAGAAAAGCAAGGTCTTGGTGCTTGACGAAGCCACAGCATCAGTGGATACAGCCACTGACAATCTTATACAGCTAACGCTTAAGCAACATTTCTCCGATTGTACAGTGTTAACCATTGCGCACAGGATTACGACTGTCGTTGATAGCGACATGGTTTTGCTGTTAGATCATGGTTAGTGTCGACGACTCCCTCTGGTTTTGTTCCTCTGCCTGTCATCTTAATCATCTTTCAATGTCAATCTGAAAATCTTCTAAATTTCCCCCTTTTTTCCTTCGTGGTGCAGGACTTATCGAGGAACATGATTCTCCCACAAAGTTGCTTGAGAATAAATCTTCGTCATTTTCAAAGCTCGTCGCAGAGTACAGTACAAGGTCGAGTTCTAGTTCTAGTCCTCAGACGTAGGCATATAATTGAATATCCTCATATCTTGGACAACAACGAAAAATATGGCAGCACATTTTGCAGTTACGATTGAACATCCTTTTGACTTTAATGTTGCTGTTCTATTATTACACATAACGGCTGTCTTCGGTCGGTTTACAGTCCAAGGCAAGATCTACTACAGTACTCTCAGTTGAACCTAGCTTCAGCTCCATTTGTTCGGAACTTTTTTCGTTTTCGTTTTTTGTGTTTGTCGTTAAAAGTTATCTTATTTGATTTCGGAACTTCCGATCAAAAGGGTTCAGTCCGACCATTTCGACTTCATTCAAGGTCAACTTCGATGATTGGACTCATTCATACTATGAATTGGTCGAGTAGAAAAATCATGTAAAATATTTTGTTCATCGAGTACCCCAAATTTAGGACCATCCAAAACACTTTTTTTTTTAAACTTACCCCAAACACTTTAATTTGGACCATTCAAAACACGTGGTCCAGCACGGTGGGCATTGCTGCAAACAGCGTCGCGGCAATGGACTGTGTGCCAGGCAACTGGCTGTTGAAGGCGGCAATAACAGCCGCCGGAACCTTCCCATTGTTCTTTCGGAAATGAACCAAACCCCTTGGAAACAAAAGTATCTCACCCGTCTTGATCGTTATGGAACCAAGTACATTGGCAGTGGTGATGAAACCCCACATCCAATTCGCTGTCGAGCACGAAGACTATCTTGGTGGCCCATGGCCCGTGGGTGGGTGTGGGGAGCGTTAAGCCCGTCCGGTGTGTAGTCGATACGGGAGAGGGAGAAGGCAAGGGTGTTTGAGCCCTGGGATTTTCTGCACATTTGCTGGAGTCATTGAGCGCAGGAGGATTCTACCCAGTCATTGTATGGTCTGTTGGGTTATTTACATGTTTTTCGAGGGTCCACACTGTTCATCTTTTAGACCTTGTCAAGGACCTCAACCTTGTTAAAATTCATGTTTTTTGGATCTCAATTCTTATGATATAAACACACATTTATCTTGAAAAAATGGTCATTCACCGTATCTGAAAATCCTTCACTCCAAGGTATATGTGTTGCGAGACAAGTTTGACGTTTTCAATGAGCTGTAAAAAAGAATAGTTCTTAATAGCAAAGTGAACCCGAAAGAGGAGCCGTGACCGTTTATTTACTCTTCTGTAGCCGTACAATAACAGAACTCATCTAGTTCCCAATCCTTGAGAGTAAAGGCGGGAAAAGATTGGAGACTGACGTAATCTTCGACAATATATGCACAAAGTGATTGCTCTCAAATTTCGGTATCTGTACAATGTGGCAAAATAATCGCACCCTTTATTGAATAAACAAAAAAAACACTATGCGTACACTAAATTGGACTGTGGAATTCATTTTGAGGTCTCACACAAATGATCTACATCCTTTTGTGACACACTTCCTTCCGAAATTGCACAGAAACACATCAGAAATTGATACAACATGATTCAGCTCTTTAGAGAGCTCCTATCTAAGGGGATCCCCTCATCCCAGTCACCTATTTCTAAAACAATTCAGAACAGAGTCCCTCAACGAGTTCTAACCTCATTTCTGTACACCTAAAACTACTTCAGTTAAATCAAACTTGCAGTGGAAGCCCAAACAAGTTTTTCTTTATATATACACGTCCGTATATACTAGTACACATCACCTTTTTGCATCAAGTAATGCCAGCGTGTCTCGCCGATTCATGGCACTATGCAACCACTTCCAACAACTCTGCTTCACATTTCTGCCCAGCAGTCTCAAACTCGTCTAACGTGTGCCCATTTTCTTCCACATCCCTGTCCCCATCTCCAACGCCACCACCGTTGTCAGCATCATCATCATCATCGTCATTCTGGTCTTCAACATTGTCATGATTACTATGAGCATGCTCGGCATTGTCTTTTTCTGGACTTTCATCACCCGTATTACTATCGTCTCTTTCTTCAACCACCAGCTGCTTCTGATCATTCACTTGGTCCATATCTCTTGAAACATAATCACAAGGGACAAAATCATCTAAAGGCTCAACCTTCTCCTCCTCGACTACATCAAGTTTGGTACTGATGGGAGCTTCATGGCATAACTTGAGCAAATCATCAGAGTTGGGCTCCTTCACAATGGTTGGGGATGCTGTAACCTTAGTATCCTGGCTGACAACAGCCGATATGGCTGAAAGAATGTCGTGATTTGCCTCAATGTCAACCCACTGGTCTCCCATCCAATCTCTTGAAACTCTTAGATTCTTCCTAATTACATTCAGAAGTAAATCTTCACCTGATATCACCAAAACAAATTGCATTCAAGAAAATGGAGAAAGTCCCTGAAGTTTATAAAAAAGCAACCCAATAAAAAACAGAAATGACAATAAAATCAAGTTCCGAAGAGCATACCGGGAATGTAAACTTGCAGACTTTCATCTCCGGAGTTGACAATTCCAGTCACCACACCTTCCCACCAGCCATCGCTCCACCAAGCGTCCACTGGAGCTCCAACCTCAAAGGAAAGATCTATTTGATCATGAGAGAGGGAAGGTCTGATTGTTTGGCGACTTGGGCATCTCATTCCAAGTTTATCAGGCATCGCCAGTCTGAAAGCAGGGATCCATTCCTAGAAAATTATAGAAAATGTCAGGACTGTTCTGTTTTGCCTCATTAAGCTGGGTATAGGAAAGTTAGTCTTAACACCTGGAACTATCCCAGAGGTCTGAGATTTAAATCGTACCCAGAGGACAATCAAATACCCATCGGGGACTAGTTCCACCATAAAGGAGTGAAAATGCGCTACACTCGCTTAAAAGACAAAAAAATATCCCTAAGTTTCATGAAGACACCATTACCTCTTTCACAAAGTATCTACAGCAATTGACTAATACGTGCAGATATCAAAGGACAGCACCGTATACACTCTAGAAAACAGGCATATAATGACATCAAAAGAACCATAGGCTACGATGACTTGTTACAACTTAAAAACACATTAACTTGCGGGAATCCCGCTACTTAAGCAGAAATACTATATGTAATGCAAGAAAGAAAGGGAGAATAGCAAAAAGCTGCAAAGATACTTCAAATCATAAGCCCTCTTTGCTAAAAGGGAATAAGAATGAACCCAAGTCTTAGGTTGTGTCACACTGTCACTATAGTTCAGATTGGGTTTTGAAGTACTGGATAGGGGGAAGCTACCATTAGACTGGATATTAGTCAAGAATTCCGCAAGTTCGAAATTATGACAGAAAATAATTAATTATGCATGATGAACGACTGAAAGGCCAATCCATTACCCTTTTGACTTTCCTATTTTGATTTTTTCAGCCATATAAAATCCCAAATCAAAAAGAAATTCAGCCTAAAAAGTATACCTCAAGATTGCCACACCCATCTTCATCCTTCAAATCATCATACTGCACTTTCAACTGTCTCTGGGAAACCTGCAAGACTGTACACCTGAACCAACAACCTCTGATACCACTATCTTGACAAAGCAACTCTACCTTTTCATTAACCTTAAAATTGTGGGAAATTAGTCTTCTCCTCTTCAAGTTCCGAAATGATGACGCATATGTCAACATCTGCCACTCTCTAGCTCTTCGAGCTCTTTTAACTCCCACCTGTACATTGTCCCCTGGGCTAAGCTCCTCATCGTCAAAATCAGGATCCAAACACGAGAAAATTGGCTGATCAAAGTAGCCACGTAGTTTACTCAGTTTGAAGGGCTTCACGCGATTGCTTTTGAATTGCCTATAGCAAAGGTGTAATCTGGCTACCAAAGTACTTGGAAAACCAGCAAGACATTTCTCATAATCTTCAGGAGCTAAGACTATGGCGGAACCGTCCACACACTCCACGCTTATGACCTGTGCATAAGGTGTAATGAAAACTTCTTTCGGATGAGGATTTCGTAGGGAAATCACACGCTTGATTTCTTGAGTACGGTGAAACCACCTCACTTTGACCTTTTTCTGTTCCTTCCTATCTTCATACATATCTTCTATATATGCAAGGTAATGATTTCCTTCTTCAGCCATGACAAAGACAAAGGAATGGATCTGAATACCAAAAGGAAATGAACGATCATCGAGTCAATTTGTGCTTATGAAAAGGAGAGATACCTCAAAATATTGATGCCATTTAAAAAGGGAATTGATGTACCATAAGTCAATGCGATAAGATAAAATTTTGCATGCAGCCTCCTAATTTGGAGTCCCTTTATGCAAATGACCTAAAACCTGGTTTCGATGCCTCAAAGTTCAGAGTCCAGAAAAGGCATAGACATTTCTCGAGGCTAACAATGCACGTGAAGCATTACAAACATCATCCTTTAAATGGAGCCCTATCAGTAAACTGTTACTAAGAATCAACGGTACTCATATTCTAAGTATTTATAGAGCCAAACCAGCTACGTCTATATGGGTCATTCGACGTCATAGAAGCCACAGAATCTAGCATTGACTTTCTCTTCTAAGTTGGAGTTTGTTTACTATGTCATGGACTCATGGGCTTTAAGCCCATTCAAGGTTCTATCACACAAGTTCCCCAATTTAAGAACAAATATCGTTAGGTGCAGCATTATTTTGCCCTTTCACATTTATCCATTTCCTGTCAAAACTTATTTCCTTGTGGCAAATCCTCACCGCTATTTTAATCCCATTTCTGCAAAATGCAGGGTAGTGCTTGAGTTGTTTTCCGCATGTCCATGAAACACCTGACCACGCAATATCTGAACTGTGTCCTTTCAAGTTCCTTGCCAAACTGCCCTGATAAGGAGAAGGTGTCAGATGAAAATGTGAACAAATAATTAGGTGTGACATGAAAACGTAACAAAAGACAGATACCCTATAGTCAGGCAGGGGGGTCTGTTCACCGCTGGCTTCAGCTATCAGATCATCCTTCTGCAATTCTGTTATAAACGGTTGAGAAAAGAAATGTTAATCTTCTGGACTCCTATTCCGCTTCATTTTGTCAAAAGGTACAATGCAACACATAACTATTTAGCCAATCATCCATGGTCCAAAAACTATCTATGGTATCTAACTAACTAGGAACATAACCGAAGCTTGTATTCAAGAATCAGATGTAATTGCCACAGAAAGCAAGGATTTTCAAGCAATTAAACGAAGCAACTGCAGAAACTCATGCAGAAGGCAGAAGTATGTCAAGGAAAAGTTTTATAGGCTCCAATCTTTATTGGGTAACAAGACCAGATTACAGTCATCGACCAGGCGCATTGGACTGCACACAAACAATGGTTGGTTTTCACTTCCACAACTAGTGAACTTGGACTAAAGGTCTTTATCGCAGACATCGCATTATTCCTGGTATCTCACACAAATGATATCCCATCATCTGGTATCAATACTTGAAATAAGCACCCAACAGTTAAAACAACTAGAACACGATGAACAAAAGAGTCAGAATCCATATAATAGTGGTTCAGAACGTTGAAGAAATCAGAATCTATTGACGTACCCCAGATCTTTAACCACAAGCAATCACTAGGTCTTCGTTTCCAAACTATTTTCCTATGGGAAACACTTTACTTCAAAGGTCCTTTAGCCACTCTAGATCAACACAGTGCAAGACTAATTCCAATTACAATGAGTGGCTACAAAGGACTTGTGTAAGCAAATTCTGCAGTATTACAGAATGATAGCACTCACAATCTCCAGCTTGATGCTTGAGATGATTGACAGATATTAAAAGTAAGCTCGATATTTAAGGGTTACGTCTATCCAACTACACCGTTCAAAACATTGAAAGACTAGAAATGTAGTAGTCCTATATACATGCTCTCAATCTCACAAGTAGACAAAAGTTTGAACACCATGAAGGACACGTAACACGTTTACTGATTGTTGAAACAGTAAAAGATAAGACTGCAGATGTTCCCCGAGATCAAGCCATAGAACACTACGTGTACAAGGTGGAAAGATATAAATCTGAAGTCATAACATCCCAAATTGAGGACAAGCATCGATAAACAAGTTTCGAGTAGTAAGATAGAGCAAACGTATCACCGCCTTCATATGTAACATGGGAAAGGGGATGCGAGACGAACCCCTGACCACAGCATGAAAACACATAACTCAACAAGTCTTTATGGTAAGCTACCAAATTGTGTACCCATTCAACACACATCAGCACTTCTCCAATTAGAAGTCCTTGCAATTAAAGAAGGGGGGGGAAAATCAACATAAAATCCAGGATACAGATTTAGGAGAAACATACTGTTGGACCGATCGCTGTGCCGGTGCTGCTTTGATAGCCTAGATGTGAGCCAATTAACAACCTCTCTCCTAGATCTCCACCTAAAACCGGCATGGACCGAATTGTCTGCCCCTTGAACATTCAAGAACTCCTCAGAAACAACATAGAACATGTGCCTAACACTCCTTTCAGTGCCAACAACAGCAAGAATGGACTCCCCTGAAATATCCTTCAAAAAGTAGTGAACCACACGGTTACCCCGCTCCTTAGAAACAAATAGCTCTTTCCACTCCACGAAACAGTGCCCATTTGCAGCCATGTTTTGGATAATAACCATCAATTGGGCTTAACAAAACATCAGAACTATAAGAAAAACCCTAATTACAGCAGCTAAAGATGCCCCCAAATTACTGGCATCAGGGTTTAGACCCAATTAACACAATTGCCTGAAAGCTTCACTCTTGGAGCAAATCAAACAAAAAGCCACAGTCTTCCTATAATTTACAAAGCTAGTTTAGGATCCACCTTCAACTACAAAGATTCTAGAAAATAAAGTTGGGTATCTCAAAAAACTTGTGAGAACCAGAGAAAAACCTTTGGCTTGGGAGATCTACAAAAAGATCAGAAACCCTAACCAAAAGAAATGGGTTATGGGTTTTGACTTTGAAATCTTCAAGATACATAAAGATGTGACTTTCGGAGTTTCTACCTCAGAAAGTTCATCAAGAAATTGAAAAAGAAACCTACTTGTGGAAAAGCAAAGAGAGGCCTGAAAACAGAAAACTAGAGGCAGCCTGTTCAAGAAAGAGGGGGGAAGAGAAGGTTTGATTGAGTTTTGGAGTGGGAAATTTTGAGGAGAGGGAGAGAGAGGATGAGAGAGAAGATGTGGAGACACGAGAAGATGGGTACCTCAAGAAAGCCATAAAAATGGCAAGTGGGAGTCTTGGAAAGTTGCAGATTTTTTGGAACTTCACATCCCATGCAGCTGGTGATGAGAGAGAAAGAAAGAGAAGAGGAAAACTGGTAGGCGGTAGGAGAAGTGGTGGGAATTATCATAACAACCCCTTTCCCACAGGTGCGAGAAAGTCTTGAGTATAAGCTGAGACCTAAGGACTTCAGTCAAAGTTCCCAATTTCCCCTTCATATTTAAGCAACTTGTCTCTTTGTCTGATGATTTAAAAAAAAAAAAAAACTTGTCTCTTGTCCCAAAAAAAAAAAAAAAAACAGGCTTAATCAAAATGTAAGATGTAAGAAAAATCGAACCAACAAGATATATACTACTATTAATCTTGTATTTTTCGTCCTTTCTCTCATTTTCACACCTATTTTATTTCTCAAACTGATGAAAGAATTCTCATTCCTTTCCGTATTTCTCACCAAATGAATTGATTTTGAATTCCTGAATCCACTAAGGATCTCTCAGTTGTGGAGAGACACTAGCCTAGATCAACCATGAGTAAAATCAAATTGGTTCAACTATAATCGCTTTATTTCATAGTATTTGCCTTGTATACATAGACAACAAGAAGTATGATTTTACCAAAGAAGTATTGGAGTATTAATTTGACAAATGATCGAAAAATCTTAGGCGTTCAAAATGAAGTAATGAACTCACAAACGTGTAAATGTTAAATTTAGGGTGGGCCCATAATTGATATTTTGGTTAGTTCTCTTTGAGATAAACTTGGAAATTCAAGAATATAGAAAGACAACCGGTATTGACTGCAATAATATTAAATATAATAAATAAAATATAGAAACATTAAATTCGCTACATTCTGCATTTTACATCCGTTAGATAATTTAAAACTAAAGACAACAAACGAAAAAACAAAAATAAATACCAAAACAAAGGAAAGAAAACGAAGGTCCCAAAAACACGGCCATAAAAGTTTTCAACTAAATTTGGTCCTGACTAACATGTCATTGCTGCCAAATCCACAGAACATTGAATTTGTACTGAATTCTTCTTCTTCTTCTTTCTTCTTCTTTTTTTTTTTTGTTTGTAGTGACGAGGTTAATGAATTTCCACATTTAAGGGTACTTGGCCACATAAATAGGTGATCTGCTGTTCCGCTTTCTTTTTAAACCTTCTTTTTTTAAAAAAAAGGAAATTTCAAGTTTAAATATAATGAAAATAAAAATTAATTTTTTAATTTTTTTTTGCACCGTTTAAAAAATCTCAATGAAATCTATCAAATAAAATTTATATTGATAGAAAAATTATTTGCGTAAACACATGATTTTTGAACTTCAAATTACTAGTACCTTTTTTTTTTTAAAAAGTTCTTATTTTTTAAAAACTTTGTTATGTCCCCCGTTATCGGCCTCTCTCCATGTATGGAATATTTTGTACCCATCACCAATCAGAGGGTTTTTTTTTTCTCTTTCGTTCCCCTCTCAATAAATCCAATGAAAGCTATTCAACGAAGGCCAGGATGTGATTATGCAATATTTTGTACCCATCACCAATCAGAGGGTTTTTTTTTTTTTCCTCTTTCTTTCCCCTCTCAATAAATCCAATGAAAACTATTCAACGAAGGCCAGGATGTGATTAACTCTATGAGAGAGACGAGTAGCAAGTTGAGTTTTGTTCACCCTCCTGACATCACTTTGTGGTAGGGTCCACACCATTTCAACCAATAGGAAGGAGGGTAATGTTAACCCCCTCTTTTTCAGGGATAATGCTACCCACACAACGATTCAAACACAACAACTTACACAACCTCTCACATACATGTGGAGCCCACACATAGTAGTATGTGTGGAGCCCACATGCATGTGAGAAGTTGTGTAAGTTGTTGTGTTTGGATTGTTGTGTGAGTATCATTTTTGCTTTTTCAGTAGGGTGAACAAAATTACACTCACGAGTAGCAGTGCACCTGAGTTCTACATTGGGGAGGATTCAGAAATTTGCTTTAGTAGGGGCACACCACACAGTAAACTTATCATGTATGTTTATAATTCCTCAAATAATACATTTTCGGCAGGTAAAATAACAAAATGATGAATAAATTTATAATTTTATCTTATAATTAGTAGAAAGGGTTGTATTTGCACAAAAAATAGTGTGAAAATTTAGCACTCAAAGAAACAAATCAAACAAGTATCCTCGTAATGGAAATCTAAAGTAATTTTATTGAAATACTATCACAAATTTATCGGATAAAATTAAAATATTCAAAAAAAACTAATACTATAATTTTACAAAATCGAGTTGGGACCGTGTCCCACGAACCCCCACTTGTATCCGTCCCTGGACTCCTCTCCAATTAGGAACAAAATTAATTGGCATTCACATTCGTTCATTATACCTATTGGACCAGCCACCAAACCCTTTTTTCTTCCCCATTTCCCACTTAATTAAACTATTTTCCGATTGAGCTTTCATTTTCGTTTTTGAAAAGTGGGTAAATAGGTCCACCTAAACTAAACAAGTGATCAAAAACATTAGTTGCATGCAATTAACATAAATAAGCTACGATGATAGAAAAAAAATTCAGCACTAGCTCTAATTTTCTTCCATCCGGTTTCTTTCGTAGCGCTCGGCATTCGAATAACGAGGACCCATTTACCATATGAATCGCCATTTTGGAATCAATTTGGACTACAACCTCCTTCAAATTCTCATGTTCTGATCTCGAAACAACTCGAAACTTCTCAATAAGTCCCAAAATTCTGCTTCCAAGCTTGAGCAATCCTCCAACTTCCCACAGAAGCCAATAACCCAGTAACCTCTTGCCTCAAGGAACACCACTCCTTCGTTCATATATGTTGTTTTCGCTAAAGAAATTGATTTTTCACGTTTCCTTTTTTTATCCAAATACACTCTTTTTTTGTTTTGTAGCGATGTAAAAATACATTGATTATCCTTTTCATTTGTGAAAAAAAATATATACAGGATAGTTTTGTAATTCTATATAAATGAAGACAAAAAAAGTAAAATACACGTAGACAAAAACAGAAGTGTGAATATCAATTTCCTTTCAATTTTGAATTAACTCTTTATTTTGTTTTTTAATGTCGCATAAGAGGCTACTTTTTTGTTACTTTAATTTGTTTGACCAAATATTCTTACGGCATCAATGCCCCATGAATTATTTAAGTTATCTGAGTTTTGGTATTGACGCAAAGGCCCACACTTCCAATCCAATTGTCATATATCCCTAGCCCCCAGCCCACCCACCCAATTGTTCTCTGACTCTTTCTTGAATTCACAACATTTTTTTTGTTTTTGTTTTTTATAATACGTTCGGGTCAGCTTGTGCGCATCTTAACTAATTTCGAAGCCTCAAAATTAACAACCGGACAAACCCTCTAATGCCATGTTTGGCTTGGGATTCGAACATGCAACTTCATTGAGAATAAACACTTATTACTTTTCTCATTCTTACTTGGCCAAACATCTTGAGGTTCGCAATAAATTTTTTGTTTTGTTTACTCTTTTGGTAAATTCTCCGTCCAATAAAAAATTGGGTGATGCAAATTACTATATGAAAATGGAGAAATGCCCATGGTTACTTAACAATCAATTGTCCCAGAGTGATGAGGATTTGTTCCATTCCAAGTCCAACCATATTCTTCACATTCTCACAGCAAAATTCAAATTAGGGCATCAAAACGATCCTTCTAATTCCACACCCATTTTACACACCAAAATATAAATAAAATTTCAAAAATGTGGGGCTCGTTTGTCGTTTTACACATTCAAACGTACCCACGCTGATGTGGAACTACATTAATTTGCTTTCATGGCAAAACATGTGGAGTACCACATGAATGGGGTACATGATACATGAATGTGAAAATTTGTAAAATGTCTGTGCAAGGATATCTCAGGTCTCGTTCCGCTAAGGTTCTTTCTTTTTAAATACTTGTTCTTCACTTTATAAAACAATTCATTCTCTCATAATACAATCAATCACCTTTAATTCAAAAAATAAATACTCCACTTTCCGTCCCAAACGGGAGCTGATTATGGAAGAGTTGAAAAGCGGGTCAAATAAGTTAGGGTTTGGTAGTTGCCCATAGGTTCTAAATTAATGTGGTTTGGGAACCACGTGTACGGTTGTGATAAAATAAAAATCATCATCAAGGGGAAAAGAAGAAGGTTGCGTTGGTTGCAAGTGCAACCCAATAAATAAATAAAAAAGGATGAATTCTTCAGCTAAATAAGCCATTTGACTTTTTTTTTAGTTTTTATTCAAAAATTTCACATTTATTAGTTTTTTGTCAATTTTTGGGGATTATTGTTTCTTCATGACGAGAGGAATCTAAAAATAAAATATTACGATTGAAACCAATTTTTTTTGAATAAAGAAAAAAATAAGTTAATAAGCTAATTTTTTTCGTCTTTATTCATAAAAAATTGGATTTCAATCATAGTTTTTTAATTTTTAGATTCTTCTTGTCATGAAGAATTAATAATTTTCAAAAAATTGACATGAACTAACAAATGCGAAAAAAAATTGAATAAAGACAAAAAAAAAAAAAAAACCCAAGTCATTGGGGATTAGCACCTGTAAATGTGGGCCACTACCTCCAAATGGTTAGTCCAGTTGGTTGGCTACAGTTGTTGATGGCTCGATCCTTGAAATCAAGCTGTAAAAAACTAATTATTTGTGAATTCTCTAGTCCTAGCGTGGATTGTTTGTCCTTGACCGAAACGGAGAAGGAATAAGTCAAGATTCACATAAGCTGGATTGAGCACTCTTGACAGTTGGAAAAACAAAAGAGGGAAAATCACGGCCCAAGACGTATTTGGATAATTGATACCCACCAATGACATGTTGAGAACATTTGTTAATGCTGAAAATGTTCTTGACGGATATTAATTATCAAAACACGTCATCGGCCGTCATTTTCCCAAATAACAAGGCAAATGGACCACTGTATACATAGGGCACGGGCTGAAATTCTCCACAGAAAACAAAAAACGATACAGGGGTCCGGCCCATGTAATGAACCCACTAAACTAGTATTACAGTAACTTTTGGACCCACTCCATTTTAAACCCAACAATTTGGGCCTCCAAGAGAAGGGGGGAGCCCACGTGAGTAAAACAGAAATTCACTCCCTAAAATCACGCCTTTAATCACATGATCCTTCAAAATGTCATGCACCCCTGCCCTGAATTATTGCACCGCTTATACTCTCATTTCTAGCTCTCACGAATTTAATAGATTGAAATACATTTTAAATACACTTTCACGCTTTTACTCACGCATGCAAAATATGTGACTTGGCAACACCTTAGGCCCAGCCGCCTAGGAACCTAGATTTGCTTATATAGTGTTTGGCATTTTAGTGGGGAAAAAAGGTATGTATAGGTTTTGTTATGTTGATAACTGATTTAAACCCAACTCCAAAGGATTTTATGAAGTAGTTGTGAGAAAGCAAATAATCTATGAGTAATTTCATTCTTACGGATGTCAAATATTTCAAACTTTAGAGTCGATGGGGGTTATGCCCAGTCGTTATCTTCAGGACCCCGAAATTAGTCTAGGTGTGCGTAAGCTGGTCTAGACATCCGATTATTAAAAAAAAAAAAACTGATTTAAACCCAAGAAGTTTGACACGTGTTAACATAAAGTCAAGGTTTGGCAGAAAAAAAGTTGCCATTAACGTGAACGCTAACAAAAGGGATAAATTAGGTTATTTTAACAAGAAAGTTTCCAACTGGATCTTTCTAATGATGATTCACCATTAGTAGCAAATTGATCAGAGCAGAATAATACAAATTCTAGATACATTGGTATAAAATGCTATTACCTCCGTCCCTAAATGTTTGGCCGTTTCGCAAAACGAGAACTCAAAAATAATGAATTTCTTTTAAGAAAAAATTCAAACTTTTTTCATAAATTAAAAGAACTTATCGATATCTAGTGAATTGTTGAAAAAAAATTTAATGTTTCTTACAAAAATTGTATTATTTTTATGTCCTCATTTTACGAAACGGACAAATATTATGGGACAGAGGGAGTATATATCATTTACATTGGAGTATTAATTTGCACATACATATACAAGGGGCCAAATCGAAGCATTCATAAATTTATTTATTTTGTCATATTGAGAAGAATCTACACTATCTTAATCTCAATTCTAACGAAATTATCTACTTTATTACTCATAGTAATTGAACTCAATCATAAGTGCAATTACAATCAAAAGTGTTACGGTTCAGGACACTCTATTCACGAAAGTGTCTGAAAAAGAAAATGGATGATCCAGATTCACAATCCCGAACACTTTTATGGACCGAGTATCTTGAACCGTACCAGGCATCAACTACAATACCATTGAACCAACTTAATGATTTTTCTCTTTAATTTGCGGTCCCTAAATCCTTTTCTTTTCTTTTTTTGGTACAAAGTTCCCGAAATCATTTAACCAAAAAGCAGTCAAAATCTAAAATTGGTGAACATGAAGATCACTCCTTCGTACCTACAGATTAAAGGAGTAAAATGCAGAATACCCTCCACGTGGCAACCATTAAACCCAACTCCCAAATCTCTAGGGAAATTTGCCTCCCTTAAGAAACCACGAAAAGATATATACTTTTTGGCCTCACTCTCTAACCTAACCCAGCACCCAGGGTATTATAGTCAAGTTCCCCACTTTTATTCTCCTATAAATTTTGAAGAGAACCTTCTTTTTTTCCCCACAGAACAACCTCCATAGTACTCTTCATATATAACTTCTGAGTTCTCTACACACAAACAGAGAGAGAGAGAGAGAGAGAGAGAGAGAGAATGGATCAAACTCTGAATCATTTTCTTACATCCCAATTTGTTAAGAAGGTCACAAAGTTAGTGCTGCTAGCAGTTTCTTTGTTTTCCTTCTTTTTCTCCTCCTACTCAACATTATGGCACTCTTTCTTCATCAATTCTTTTAGCTTATTACACTTCTCTACATTCTCTTTCAAGCTGCTAAGCCATGCAATGGACAAGAACTGCATCTTCTTAATTTGCAATGGAATCCTAGTGTTCCTTGCTAAGTCATCAGGCTTCTTCATTCGATTCTCACCCGAAAATGAGCTCAACGACCCGTTACTCAACGAGATTGGAGACAGAAAGGGTTTTCGCTCATCGGGGGAGACGACAGACTCGTTGCTTGAGAGAGAAGCATCAGTTGAAGAACAAGAAGAACAACAAGATTCCTTGGAAGAAGCTGAAGCTTCAAACTTTACTGCAGAAGAAAAAGAACAAGAGGAACAAAATGTACTTTTGATCACATCAGCCGAGGAAGAAGAAGAAGAAGAAGGTGCAGTGCATATTATAGAACAAGAAGAAGAGAATAAGTTAGGCGCTATTGGGTTTGGAATTGAAGAAGGAGGAGGAGGGAATGGGTTGGTAATAAGTACAGAAGAGTTAAACAAGAAATGTGATGAATTCATAAGAAGGATGCATGAAGAAATGAGGATAGGAGCTCAAATTCAGTCATGATTGTTGACTTGAGTAATTTTTGAGACATGTAAAATTGGTCTAGTTTGCATGATGTTTGTAACATGGTCCTTAATTTCTTCTTCAATTAATGCCACCTTTTCGAGTAAAGTAATTATTAAGTAGTTTGGAGCATCGACGTCACGTGATTTTCTGGACCATTTCAGAACCACATATTTATGTAGGATTCATAAAGTTAGTCATAAGCCCACGAGAATGTGCGATTGTAGAGTAATCCGGAGCACCATGTGGTCGTACTGCTCCTCCCAAACTACTGAATAATTTCACCTCTCTATGGAATTCTCTATGTAGAGATTGTCTTTAATTATTTAGAAATGCTATATTGTGTATTTTAACAAAAGTGTTGCTATTAATTATTAAGGTGCCTTTGGAATATGGATTGGATGGAAATGAATGAAGATACTCCTATAGATTTATATGTAGATGGAGAGAGAGAGGAAAACGAAAAAGTAGAACCCAAAAAAAAAGAAGACAAGGACTATAAGAGAAAGAAATTGAGCTCCACAATTCACTTTGGTTTCTTCTCTTGATTTGTATCACTCGAATCCTAGCCTCCCACGTCCTAAACCAAAATAAGTTCATTCCTCTGATTCCTAGGAACAATGTATGCTCAAATGATTTCGAAGCTCAAATTTTGGATTCTTGGTTTCATCCTTAAAATTGAAATTCACAACCTAATTGTATCTAAGTGTGACTACGTAACCGTTATTAGCTAGCCCGATTGCCGCGGTTCACCCATAAGGTCCATGCATTTAGGTTCCTAATACAGGATTTTGGCATTTTAAATCTCTTTTTGTCATGTTTTCTCTTCAGAAATTCGGAGGGTAAAAAGAAGAGTGGTACGGTACATGACACTCGGTCTATGAAATCATTCAGATTCACAGCTGGACCATTCATTTTCTTTCATTGACGGCTTCATAGACCGAGCGTCACTATCAAGTGCGTGCGGGAATGATCGAGATCGAACACCCTAGCTAGAGGTAAGATTGGTGGCCGGGCATAATGAAAGATAGAGACAGTACTAAACTAAACGTACGTACATTTTGAAATCACAAACTGAAAGCAAGTTGAGGGCTTGGACGGTGATCCTTTAAGACATGTACTCGGGTCAATATTGTTTCCCAGTACCCTCCATTGAGGGAATTAACCAGGTCCACATAGCTAGACCAGACCAGATCGATCTGGGATATACTATATAGATATATATCAATTAAATGAGGCCTAGCTTTTAATGAGCAATTGATACCAGATTCTTGAAAGTACTACTAGTGTGATGATAAATATATGATCATTGACCTGTAGCAAAAATTGGGAATCATAATTGCAAGAGAAAATGAAAATCAGACTTCACATTGGTTAGAATATATAATTTGGTCCGAAAAGCTCTTCAAATCAGCCTTCACAAAAACCGTCAGTCAAGACCGATCGGTTGCAAGAGCTGAAACCCAAATCTGGTTCCTCAGATATGGAATGGGCATTTATGGTGCAAACAGTGATTCTCTTCACCCACCTTCTGAAGCGGACTTATGGTCCGACACCGTAGCTAATTTAACGCGGCTTTTCTCGTTTTGTTTGTACTTTGCTTTGTTTTATCAAAAGTGTTAGGTACAAAGAAAGTGTATCCGGAAATTACCCAAAATACACTTGTAGAGATATTTTATGACCGGGTACAAAGAAAGTGTACCCGGAAATCACTCAGAATATACTTGTAACCTACAAGTATATTCTGAGTGATTTCCGGGTACACTTTCTTTGTATCTAACATTCCTCTTATTTTATAGACCTAGGGGCCTACAAGTATATTCTGAGTGATTTCCGGGTATACTTTCTTTGTATCTAACATTCCTCTTATTTTATAGACCTAGGGGCCCGCCCAATTTATATCCCATTTTACCAATGTAACTTATGTTTGCGTTTTCTCGGAAAAAGAATCAACAGATACGAATTGAAGCTTCAAGTTTTCAACAAACACTAGTGACTACTCATTCAAATACAAAAACTCAAAAAGAATTTTCCCAAAACACACTGATTGTCCATCATCTCAAAACCTCCTCCAAAAAGAATTTTCCCAAAACCTCAAAAATCTACTCCTTCATTAACATGAGGAATATTAGTGGTAATGAGCACCACTTGGGGGCGGATAACCGTAGTTTGAACTATAGTCGTAGGAGGGGGTGTAATTGTAGTACTCATCACTCACTTGGGGCCATCCCTGAGACTGAGGCCAATAACTTTGTGGTGCGTCCCAGTACATTCCTTCAGCAGGAGGCATTAGTTCCCTGCCTCCGTAGTAAGATTGGTTCGTTGGCCCATAGGCGCCACTGTGTGAGCCGTAACCGTAATCGTAACCGTAACCGTGACCGTAATATCCGTCGTCGACGTTGTTGTAATAACCTGATCCTGCGTAGTGATTTGGTGCTGGAAGTTTGAAGTTCACCCACTTGAGCTCTGCGTGTTTCCCAGTGTTGGTTATTGCCTTCAAAAGTATGTTGGGATCCACCTCCCCTGAAATCGTTGCTAATCCTTGTTCTGCATCTAAGGTGACAGAGTATACCCCTGCAGTAACAAAAACTTCCAGTGTTACTTTACTACGTATTTTCTCCTTAAAAAAAAGGTATGGGTGCCGATTGGTGGATACCAATTGTGTACCGAGAATCCGTGTCATGGTTTGAAATATTAGCGATACGTAATGGTATCGACCGTATCCATCGGTATGAGTAGGTACCGAGTACCCTTGTCATATGGGTTGTACCGAGTACCCTTATGGCCGATATTGCGGTATGAAGGAAAATCACGTATGTATTGGAGATACGTAATGGTATCGGTTGATATGTATCGGTATGGGTGGGTACCGAGTACCCTTACGGTGCAAAGAAAAATTGCGTATGTATCGATGATACGAAACAGATCATTACAGACAAAATATAGGCTGTTATGGTATTGGTAATTTTTCCTAATGATGTGCGGAATTTTAAATAAGTCACATCTCCAGTGACCGATACTGTTATGGCAATCGATATCAAAATTTCGAACCATGCCCCACACATCTCAAGTTCCGTACAAGTACTCTGACACGTTCATTGTGTTCAATATAAGTATATGATTTCTTAATTTACCCTGTGAAAAATCAATTTATTTGTGTATCGATAAATTCTTGATCGAGTCGTACAATTTTTTGTTGAATTCATAAGTATATGATTTTTTGATTGTGGCATATCCATCCATTGACCTAAAAAAGAAACACGAAATAATGCAAGGGGGGGAATATTTACCGGAGATGGATTTCAGCACTTGAAGGAGGTGCATCCTGCAAGATTCACAATGGATATTTACTTTTAGAACACATCCCTGCAGCATAGAAATCAAAGCAAATTAATTTCACTGTTTATCAAAAACAAATTAAGCAACTGAACGAACATGAACGCGAGGAGATGGTCGAGTGGGAGCACGACAATTACAAGTACTAAACTCTACGAGCCGCTCAAGGTTTGTTGGATCGTTAACTTTAGAATCTCGAGATTAGTCGAGTTCGTACGTGTAAGATAGTCCAAAGAGCCATACATATATAAAACAAAAACAGATTGTACATGTGTTTCTAACCATGTCTGCAGAGGACGCCATTGAAGATGGTGTACTTCCGATGGACCGCAACCGAGTAATTATTGATCTGCAACTTTTCTACGCTGATGTCCGATGCAAATTTATGCGAAAATTCTACGGGCACAGAACGAAGAGTACAAATTCAGTTGCAAATGTGTTCGGAACGGTTCGATTCAATGGGTGTCCTTAGCCTTAGGGTTTAAAGGGAAAATTCTGTGTTTATAGAGGTTTGGAGGGTTCAGTCATTTCAAAATGGAAACCAAATCGGTTTCTTGATACAAAACCTCCGGATTACCATACCAGGATCTCCTAGAGTCCATTTTTAATTGGTAACATTCTTGGCAGCAATTTGTTCCAAAATCCTAGAGCAAATTTAATAAATCTTCACTGCCAAAGCAGGCAATAGACGTTATTTGGTTTCAGAAAAGTAATTAGTAGTCACTATGGTAGTCTTAAGAGCATATCTAAGTAAAATTTTGCACCATAATAAAAGATTAGGTATATAGGAGTACTAAGATCGAGCATCTCCAACCCACTCATCGACACTATATTTTAAGTTTTTTTTAAGGGGCAATATTGAAAAAAAAAAAAGATTTTAAAGAGGAATGAATTAATAAAATTTGAATAAAAAAAAGATTTTAAGAAAAAAAGTTTTTTGAAACAAAAAATAGTTTTTCAAAAAACAAACTTTGTTCACTTAAAAATTGTAAATACAAATTTGAGAAATTTTGAAAGAATTATATTTACACAAATAGTTTTGAAATTTTAAAAACTATAAATACATTTTTTTAAAAATAGATTTTATGTAAAACACAGTTTTCTATAAAAGAGTTTTGAAATTTCAAAAACAGATTTTTGAAAAACACACTTTATTTAATTATAGTTATTTTAAAATTTTGAAAAAAAATTATTTTTAGTAAAAAAAAAGTTTCTAAAAAAAGTTACAGTTTTTTAAAATTATTTTTTGAAAACACTGTTGAGAGAGAGAGAGAGAGAGAGAGAGAGAGAGAGAGAGAGAGAGAGAGAGAGAGAGAGAGAGAGAGAGAGAGAGAGAGAGAGAGAGAGAGAGAGAAGGTTTTTGTGTAATGTTGGTGTACTTGATTGAGAGATAAAATTTAGTTATTGATAAAATATTGCTAGCTTTGATTATTGAAGAGCCAAAATTTGATGAGTTGTTAAGAGGTTGTTAGGTTTGGTTATTTCAATGTGAGCACATTTTTTATCCACATTACTAACTTTAACAATTTTTTATTTTGCTTATTCCACTGTGGATGCTCTTAGGGTATCCACAATGCTATAATCAAACATGGATAATCAAAAATTGCCACATCAAATTTTGATTATCCGTTAAGAGATTGCTAAGGTTAACAATGTAAAAAGTCCACAATGGCATAGTCAAAATTAAATAACCAAAGTTGCCACATCACATTTTTAAATTACAAAAAAAAAACTAAAAACTGTGAACATAGGACATAGTTTTTCCTAAAATAATTTTGAGACTAATAAAAACTATTTAAAATAGAAAATAATTTTTGAACTTTTTTCAAAACTTAAAAAAAAAAACAATTTTAAGAAAAACAGATTTTGTGTAACTACGGTTTTTGAAAAAATAGATTTTCTTTAAGAAAAGATTTTGAAAAAAAAACATTTTCTTATACAAAACAATTTTTCGAAAAAAGAACAATTTGTTTTGTATAAATTTTTTTATAAAACAGTTTAAAAACAAATTTTGGGGGAAAACAATTTTAAAAAAATAGTAAAATAATTTTTTTGAAAACATCGTTGAAAAAGAAAAAGTGAGGGGTGGGGGGTGGGGGGGAAGGGATTAGAGAGAACATTTTTTTGTAATGAAGTGTGTTTTTGATTGAAAATGTGAGATTTATTAAATTTGATTATTGGCAAAAGATTGTTAGTTTTGGTTATCCAAAGTCTAAAATTTGATTATTTCTAAAGAGGTTGCTAAGTTTGATTATAGCATATTTTGTACTAACATTATTAACTTTAAAAACCTATCACTTTTGATTATGTCACTGTGGATACTCTTATAAGTCTGGTACTAGTGTGCTTGGTTTGAAACGTGATTAATTTTACAAATAGAATTAACAACTTGGATATATGCTAGGTGACCCCTCTTAAACAAGCTTTCATCGAGCTGACAATCACAAAAGTCTTATCTCAACGGAATTTCGTTTTCGAATTTATAACTCCAGTAGCTAATTTAAATTTGGTTTGAAAGCATAACGATCTTCGAGTATCAATAGTGTAAAAACTACCCTAATAACTTGGCTGCGGAACTCATTGGACTTTATTTCCCAGGCCAAAACCAGCCCAACGACTAATTGAATTGTGCAGGGCTAAATGAATCCAGGCAGGCCAGCGGGCTTGTGTTGCTGTCACGTGGTGCGGCGAAAGGTCGACGATTAAAGCCTGTAACCGGGCTCTTCCGTGCCGTAGGGAAAATCAAATTCCCCATGTCGACAAATGGGGCCCGCTATCCGTGTACAACAACAGCTAGATTCCTAAAATAATTGAGGAGAAAACGAAATTTTCAGAGAGGATTTCACCAGCTCTGTAAAACTACTCTGCTTAGAGCATCCACGATGGCGGAAGTACACTTGGCTGCACTAGGCTATAGCCTAGGTGCAATTCTTAAGAATTAAAAAAAAAAAATTATGTGTAAAGTTTCGTTCCAAATGAATTTAGCCCAATCCATCATCCTCTCATTCAGCCTAGCTCAATCCACAATCTATTCAAATGGCGTGAAGATCTTATTTATTTGATCAGTTTATATAATTGCTTTTATATAATTGCTGCATGTGGATTTTCTCAATTTTAGATGGGTATAATAGCTAATATTTTATTTTTGCTACTCTAGTGTACATACTCTAATGGATAGATTTGCAGGGATGGTGGCAACAGTGAACAGTGATGAGGAACCATGAGGGGAAGCCGGTGGATGGATTAACCAAGCAGGTGAAGTTTGCCTCAAGTTTTCAAGGGGAGGCTTTGGCAATCAGGCAAGCATGTTTACTTGTTGAAGCAATGGGGATCAATCAAGTGGTGATAGAATCGGATAACAAGCAAGCGATTATGCTTAGCATTTCTGAATTAGTTCCACCATGGAAAGTAGCAGGTATAATTATGGATATTAGAGATTTGGCTCAAGAGCAGGGGATTTCTTTCAACTGGGTTTGAAGATCAGCAAATCGGGTGGCGCAAGAGGTGGCCTCCTTGGCAAAGAAGAGCAAGCTTCCTCTTGAGTGGAGGGCTAACCCTCCTTGATCAGTTTTGTCTTTTTTAAGCTTTGACAGCTCTTTTTTGTGCCTTGAAGGCATGTTTGGCGGATCAAGAAAAAAATGAAGACCAAAAGATGCCCTTAGGCTATAAATAAAGAGGAAAGCCCCAATGTTCTCCTCTTCTCCACACCAACAGCAAGATTCGGTCCCACCCACCCAAATTACCATGTATACTACTGCTATGTACTCCCTCATCTCCGTCCTCGTATCTCTGGCCCTTCGCCATTAATATCCTCATTCATCTTCTTCCTCTTTGTAGTGGAATGTCTTTCTCAAGCATTGCAATATGCGAAACCATTACAAGCAAACAATAAATGATCAGAAGCTATAAAGAGCCAAGTCTAAAATGAGTCTGGTAGATTTATATGACATAAAGATTGGTCTAACCTCACATTTCAAGTACGAGGTTCTAGTAGAAGCCTTAACATGCACAACCAACCGCGAAAGCTATGAATTAAGAAATGGAGTTCAAGATAATAAGAGGCATCTCATGCTTTCCACATCTGCCCCAACACATCTCGCAAACGAAAGCTCCTCAAGTTGATATGCAAGTCTTTTTCTAAGTAACAAAAATCATAGGCCGAAAAAGGACTTCCTTCTTAAGCCAAATGTCAAACACCTGGGAGGCATATACCTTGCATCGATTTCTAATATCGTAAGCCATGTAAAATCAAAACTCGGAAAGCTATTAGAATGTGCACCGAAAGAAATTGTATTAGATGCAACAACCACCCAACTCATTGGCCATTGTACCATAGGTTGTTTCTCACATTCTTGCCTGCAGATGTGGTTTTGTTGCTGAGAGAGAAAGAGACGATGGGTGTGGCCGCGTGGATGAGTTCACCAGCTCTGATCGCCCGAGATGCGAAGACAGTGTTATTTGATGTCGCGTTCAAGATTCTATGTACAGACTGCTAACGTTCTACAATACAGTTATGTGAGAGTCCACAGCAGCATAACGGAAAAACAAAAGAAAAAGTAGAAAAGTTGTCATGTTCAATTACAGTACGACAGGCGCCCAAATTGAAATTTCCAAGCTGAATAGTACACTCATAACATCTATCTTATCGAAACCATTTAGCAACTAAAACCGATAACCACAGACCAATTTCACTTCTTGATAGCAAACTAGTTCACTTCAAAAACGGCTCTCCGTTTCTTAATGGCCTCCTCTCGCCCCACCCCTCGTCCCAGTCCACCAAATTTATCACAGTGCCTTCATCGTCTGCGGCTTCTTCGCCTGTATTTTTCCCCACTTCCCCATAGCAATCTCCTCCAAAAGCTAGCAGCATCCTTCACTCCATAGAGCTTTGCCTCAGCAATCTCATCTATCTTTCCTTCCTTTCGGCTTGAAAATAGGAAGTGGATCAAGTTCAGATTCCTGCTTTGCAGCCAAGTAGGACTTCTTGCGCCATTGTTCACTCACCCTAATTATCTCATCTCGAATACATCTCCCAATCTTACCTGTTGGATCTCCTCTCATCCAGTCTACAAGCGCTGCCGATGTAGAATTTCTAGCCACATATCAGAAGGCAAGGAACTTGAAATGACCACGAATGTCACTTAAAAGATTTGATTGCAGAAGACAACAAAATTAAGGCATTTCAGCGAGAAAAACCGTTGCAAATCCATAATTTTCTTGGCACCCAAGAGGCTAAAATCATATTAGCTAATGCCGAGAGACCACCAGCAGTCCCCACAATTAGCTTAGAAGCAACTTCACTTCCAAAAACAGAACAAAGATTAGGCGCAAAATACTCTGTTATACTGCCCACAAAAGCATGAACTTTTCCATGGCTCCTGAACCCGTCCCTGAGCCGGAGGCCCCCCTTGGGGAAGAACTTCTGGGGGTAGCTTCTCCGGCACCACAATTGGCAGATATGGAATTGCCTACGGAGGAGTCCAAATGTAAAGCAAGAAGTCAGTCACACGCGTCAAATGTCTTTTGCAGAATTTCTTCCGGAAGTGGCTTGCCTATCCCTTTCCATGAGACACAGCCAATATCAGCTGGAGATAACACGTCCTTCAAGTCAATAAGGGCAATATCCATTTCGTTCCCAATCTTTTTAACTGCTCAAACTTCCATGTGGACGTTTGGAAACCTTGAACAATACTTGCCAATGATGAACTTACGGAGTCTATAAGTGTCCATCCCTATTGCCTCACGTAATGCAAAATAATCAGCTTCGTGTCTGGACCTTGTTCAATCAGAACTCCTTGATTTGATAACATCGTAGACATCTTCTCAACTTCCTGCATTATACTGATATAACAATGTGTTTTATGCAGTTTGGAAACACCATCCAGGACATCTTCCTCCAGGTTATCATCATCTTGTTCCATACTATTATCAGAAATAGTAAGAGTAGCCATTTTGTTGTTGACTTGCTCTGAGAATCGCGTAGCCATATCCAGATTATTAAACTCTGAAAGAACCCAAAAAAAGTTTCGTGTAGGTATATGAGAAAACTTATGTCAATGAGTATCTTTCCTCCCGAATGAAGACCAAAAGATGCCCTTAGGCATTTAAAAGAAATTAAAAAAAAAAAACCCAATTTCGGGTCCTGAATTTTTTTTGTTTGGGAAAAATTTCCCCCACTTTTTAAAAATTTTAAAAAAATCCCTTTTGGGAACTTTTTATTTTTGAATTTGGTGGGGGGAAGCAAAAACTTTTAAAAGAGGGCCTTTTAAATTTGGGTTTATTAAACTTTTTGGGCTTTTAAGAATTTTGTTTAGGGGTCAAACCAAAAACCAAATTAACTTTAAAATTCATTCATTAACTAAACCAGAGCCCCAAAACTTATAAAATTTAAAAAGCCAAACCCGGGGAAATGACCTTTTAACCTTAAAATCAAAATTTAAATTTTTTGTTCTAATTTAAAAAAAATTTTATTTTGTTAAAAGAAAAAAACAAACAAATTTTTAAAAGAAAAAAATTTTGAATTATAATATATTCCAATTGGCCCAATGGGAATTTTCAGGGTTTTGATAGCCCAATCAAACCTTTTAAATCAACCTTTCCCCAACCCGGTTACCCCCAACCCAAATAAAAATAAGGGGGAAAAAAAGGGGAAATTCAAAAGGGGTTCCTTTTTTTTTCCTTCCAAATTTTTGGCTTTTATTTTTATGAAATTTTTCAAAAACCTTCATTTTGGCCCTTTTGCTTATTTTCCCCTTTTTAAATCCCCGAAAAAACGAGATTTAAAACCCAAGATTTTCCCTCAAAATTTTTCCTCCTTTTTCCCCCTTAAAAAAATTTTAAAAGGTTAAATTTGCTTTTTTGAGAGGGGCTTCCCCGGCCGGGTCACACCCCCCAAAAAACCAATTCCATCCCAGGTATCTGAAAATTCTAAAGTCCAAAACCATTTGTTGATTTCAAAAAAAAAGGGAAAAAAAACCTTTTTAAAAAAGGACAAATTGGGGGCCTTTAAATTGAAAACAGAAAATAAAAAAAATTGGCATTAAAAAAAAAAAACGGGGTTCCAAAATTTTTTAACTTTCCAAAAAAGTAATCAAAACTAAGGAAAAAAAAAAAAGGAAAATTTCCAAATAGCTAAAGAAATTTCCAACTTAAAAACCAAAATTTTTTAAAACCTTTTAAAAACAAACCAAGAAAAATTTTTGAACCCAAACCCAAAACCCTTTCCCAAGGCCCCCTTGGCCCCCCCCCCCCCCCCTTCCCCCAAAACCAATGTTAGTGGGCCTTCGGTTTTCCCCCATTTCCCCAATTTCCAAACGCCATTTTCCTTTTGCCCCAAAAATTTTCCTTCCCGGGGGGGGAAATTCTTCCAAATGGACCGCCCTTTCCCCCCAATTACCCTTCTTTCCCCAGTTTTTTTTGGGAAATCCCTTTCCCCAATTTTTTGGGGAACTTTTGGGAAAAAGAAACCTTAAAAATTCAAAGATTTTGGGGTTTAGGAAAAAACCTGCAAAAATTTTTAACCCAAGGGCTAAAATCAATTCTTGGGAAACCGGCCCCCCAATTTTAAACAATTACCCAAAAAACCAAAAGAACCAAAAAATCTCCCCAAAAGGAAATTTTCCATTCCTGCCCTCCCAAGGAGGTTGGCAAAATTTTGGGGGTTCTTTTAAAATTTTAAATAAAAAGGGGAAAAAAAAAAGGGGTAAATTTTAAAACGGGTTTCCCTTCCCTTTTGGCCAAAAACCCCGGGGCCTTTAAAAAGGGAAATCCCAATGCCCCTCTTTCTAACCCAGCAGGGAAAATTTAAAAAATTCCATTTTTCCTCCCTAAAAAATGCTTTCGTTCTTTTCCCTTTGTCAAAGAATTTTAAAAAAACCTTTTTTTAAAAATTTTTAAAAAACCCAAATTCCTTTAAACCTTTCCATTTTTCATATTTTCCACTCCCAAAGGGGTTTTTTTTTTGGGGGGGGCCCCAATTTTTTTTGAAAACCCCAAAAATTGGGTTTTAAAAAAAAAAGGGTTTTTAAATTTTAAGACCTTTTCCCTTTTAAAAAAACCCCTTTGTTTATTTCCCCAAACCCAAAAAAAAATCTAAATTCATTTTTCCCCGTAAAAATTTTTAAGCCAAAAAAAATAAATTTAAAAATTCCAAAAACCAACGAAAAAATTTTGGCCAAAGAAAAAAACCCACATTTTTTAAAACCCAGGGTGGGCCAGGGGTTTGGGGGGGAAATGGGGCCCAAAAATGACAATTTCTTTTTCGTAAACCTTTTTCCTATTTGGGAAAAAAGGGTAATTTTTAAAAAAAGTTTTAAAAAAAAATTAAAAAAAGCCCAAAGAAAAAAAAAAGGTCCTAAAATTGAAAATTTCAAAAACCCCCCCCCTTAATTTTTTTTTTTGGGGTTTAAAAAAAGGGGGGCCCAAGGTTCCCCGGGGTTTCCGAAAAACCCCCCCAAATTTTTTTAAGGGAAAGAAAAAGGGAAAATCAAAAAAAATTGGGTTGGGGTTTTTTTTTTTTTTCCAAAACCCCGAAGAACCAAAATTCCGTTTTTAAATTAAAAATTTTTTAAACAAAAATTTTACTTTAAAAAAAAATTTGGGAAAATTTAAAAAAAAAACCCCTTCCGGGTTGTTCAATTAAAACAACTTTTTTTTTTTTTATTTTTTATTAAAAAGGACTTTGGGAAACTTAAAAAATTAAAAATTCAAAAAAAAAAATTAAAATTAAAAAAAAAGGGGAACCTCTTTTGACACTTAATTGAAGGTATTTTCTTTAAAAAAAATTGACATATATCTTCTCTGATTATATACCAAGAAGTATCCGATTGACTTGAAATCTAACATAATCATTTTAATTGACAAATTCTACAATGTGGACAAATAAGATCATAAAAACGATTCCAAAGTAAGGTTGAAAATTTCAAAAACGGAAGAAAAGCCTTCTTCTTTCAAAAGGGTTGTAATCAAGTGTACCCACCTAACTTTTTTTCATTTTTTTTCAAAATTTTTCTTCTCCGATTAATAACCATTGGATACTCGATTGAATTCATACTTTACAAAAGCATTTTAATCCACAATTTATACAATCCGGACAAATCGGATCATGAAAGTAATTCCAATATAAGTTTGGAAATTGCCAAAAAAGGGAAGAATCCTTCTTCTTAACACTTCGCAGAGTGAAGATGACAAGTGTGTACACAATAGAACTCGCGTTCGGTACTCGCGCATTACTTGTTTGTCGACCTTGTTTTATTCTTCCAAAACGCGTTGTTTCTGAACACGACTTCGTCATAATACACATCGCATTTGCGAAACACGGTTTTTATAGAACATATATATACCAATACTTGATATAGTTTTATTTTATTTTTCAAGATTTTCCTCCCACTCTTCGTCAATCACCTCAGACTTCACTGATGCAAACAACCTCCTCCTCCTCGATTCACTTCTCTGATCTATGCTTGCTCAAAACTCAATAGTAAAATTTATATCAAGGTCTTTCCCCGATGCCCTCCAACGTCAAAGCTGGGATGACAGATGATCAAAAAAAACAAAGAAGCTTGGATGGCAGGTTAATCATGGCTTTGCGTCGTTTTCCGGGATTGATTTAAACCCTTTGTTCAGTGCCCTTGGTTTATATATATGTCAAATGCAGTCTATTACAGGATGCATGTAAATTGCTCGATGCATTGTCTGAACAAGATGTGGTTTCTTGGAGTGCTTTAGTTTTTGGGATATACTCAATTAGGACACAAAAGTGAGGCAAAAGAGATTGCGATGAGAGATGATGAATGTTCGACGTCAGAGGAAGATTTTGATATGTCCTTCTGTATTGGTGATGATGAGGTAAGGTGCATTAGATATAACATTGCTTCTCTTTCAAGACCATTCAAACAAATGTTGTACAGTAGCTTTTCGGAGTCGCGAAGAGAAAAGATTAATTTTTTCGCAAAATGGGATTTCTGTAAAGGGTATGAGAGCTACTGAGATATTTAGCTGGGAAAAAGTGTGGATTCTTTGGAACCAAATGTGGTTTTGGAGCTTCTCTCCTTGGCAAACAGGTTTTGTTGCGAGGAGATGAAGACTGCTTGTGATGCATATCTAGCATCCCTGGTTTATGACATGAATAGAGCAATGTTACTTATTGAGTATGGATTGGATGAGACTGCGCACCTTTTGGTGACCGCTTGCTTGCAAGTATTGATGAGGGAGCTACCGAGTTCAGTACATAGCCCAAATGTGACGAGATTGTAGTGCTGAGGCTAGGGAAAGATTAGCTTTAGCTGGGCATGCTTCATTTTCATTGTACTCCTTTAAAAGCCAAATTGCTATGGACGATGATAAGCAATCGAATATGACAGTTATACTATTGGAGAGGTTGGGAGAGTGTGAATCTGAAAGCTGGAAAAAACAACTTGCATTTCACCAGTTGGGTTGTGTAACACTTGAATGGCAGGAATACAAGGATGCCCAAAAAGTGGTTCTAACTTCTTCCCAAATATGAACTGAATGAAATTTCTTGTTTTCTAATTCCCTTCTTATTTGTTGCAACAATTTTCCTGAAAATCAATGCAATGCGCAGATACGTTCGGAACCTTTTCTCACGCCAACATGATACACACTCCATTTCAGAACTCACTGTTTCTCTAAATGCCATAATCTCCTTGGTAGGAATGTGTAATTTATTTCATAAAATTCTCCGTTTGAGGTGATCATCATACAGCTGCTGCTTAGATGATATAATCCAGGCATCGGCTTTGCGATATTTCATTTCAATATGTGTGAATGTAGCTCGGTTTCACCTCCACCTTCCTCCTTAAACTTTTTCTTCTCTTTTTGCACATGTAAGTAAACTTGTGGCCCTTACTGCTACAGATATGAAGCACGTTGATCGGAAGCTCAAATTATGCCGGGATCCGAGCTCACATGACAAGTATTGCTAATGCACGTTTATGTATTAGGAGTAACTTTTGCTTTGATAGTATGCTCTCTGTCTCTCAACTGTCGTTGTTTTGTTGTATCAGAAGTACTAAGAAATGAATGCACTGGTCCAAGGAGAGTTCAAGTGAATTGCATACATAATTTCACTGTTTGTTACAGTGCCTCGACATATTCGTATCACTACAAGAATGTGGTTTTCAAATTTGGGCTATCTTCTTAATTTGTTTTTATTTGATGTGATCCAAAGCAGTCATAGCACTCCATACATGACTTGAAAAATTAGCGAGCTGAGCGGTTGTTGATTAGCTACGGTCCGTTGTTTACTTATGGTGATTATTATGACATAAATGGCCTCGCATTGTTGGAAGAATCTTGCTGGGAATATATCACCATTACGAATACAAGCGGAGTAAATAGAATCCTCATTGTTGAGACGTTGGGTTTCAAGCTCCAGTGTTTAAATTTCAGTTTTTCCTAGAATTAGTGTTACTATTTTTTCGTCTATTGTGTTGGGAATTTCAAATTAGCAGTTCGATTTTGTTCTCCACCACCTTCCATTCCATTGACTGAAACCCCATGCGAAAAAGGATTCGTCAGTTGTGGATTTCGATGGCTAGTGAGCACAAGTACATATCTCTCTAACCCATAACCCAGTTTGATTGGAAGGTTGTATGGTTATGAAACTGATCCTACTCAAATCGATCATGATCTGGTTGTTTTATTGTAGTAGTTGACTGAGTCATTGATTTTGAAAACGATCAATCCATATGGGTTGAGTCGGCTATTGGAATCACCCAAATGTATAATAGTTTTTTAATAGGAACGTATGTCAGAATCATGAATCAATTACTCAAATTAGATGAACAAGGGGATTCTTTCCTATCATTTATAAGTGAAAATGTATCCAGCAAAAACTTCAAAGGAAGCGACAACAAAAAAAAAAATTGCAGTACATTGAAGACCTCTCAGAGGCCAATTTCATTTACATGTTTCATTTGAAGGTTGATAACTTTGTTTAGCACCGTCCCAACTCACTGCTGGAGTGATCCAACAGCTACACAAATCAGGCCTTCAGAGCATTTCGCCTCATAAATTCATCAAATGACTAAATACCGGAACTGCTTATATTCACGAATATATACATGCACAGAGTCAAATTGTTTCCATCTGTTCCTGTTTTTCATTCAAAACGTTGATTCTCTCTTCCTTTAGTTTCTTCTTTCTTCGAGGCCACTGCAAATCCAGACCTGAATCTTTCCAAATCCAGAAAAACAAAACACGGCGTGTGGAAATGTAGACTATGTAGTCACCCATTGAGTCATGGAATGCAGTAAGAAGGTGGAGCAGCTGTAGATCTGGCTTGAAAGTAATGGCCTTGGAGAGTTCTGATATGGCTTCAGCGTCCTTATGGTCATCCATTAGAACTGAAAGGCATGATTCGAGATATCATTTTTTGCTAGATCAAAGGGAGGGGGGGATCCATGGAAAGAAAGTAAATAGTTGTTTACTTCACATGTACACAACAACAAAAAACCGAGAAGAGAAATCCAACCCAAAGCATTTCCCAAGAAATTATCAACATGAGTCACATTGTGACAAAGTTAAAATATAATGAGATACTCTATCTGATACTTACAAGGTCGGTATGTTCATTTTTCTTTACTTTCACGATCATCGTCATTCCAACCAGGTGCATCCAACCCCTCGTCATCACCCCCAATTGTCGAAAGTCTCGTTGAAATTCTTTTGGATTCTTGCAAAACTCGATTTAATAGTGTTCCAATCCAAACTAGAAAAAGTATCGTGAAAGAGGTTCCTTGGCCATTCAATGAGACTCCATGAGTCACTATAGATAGATACCGGCACAGAAACAGCTTTCCATCCATTCATTTACCTTTTATCATGAAGCTTTCCAGCAATAATACTCAGCAAAATACTCTAGATTGATGGAATTATGATAGAAGCTTCATAAGTTGCTAACATAAGTAGCAATCAACACTAGATCCCATCCCCTCTAAACAACAAAGTTATAACTTTAGAAAATGTAACATAACAGAGGAGGAGACTTGCAAGAGTTGTCGCTACAAATTCATCCATAAAGCCCAGGAAGTCATTAGAGTCTTCTAGAAAGCCAGCAAATTAGAAAATTTAGAAGAAGGTGATGTGGGGTAACCTCTTTTACTCTTTAGTATTCCTCAACTACATTTGATAGTTCAGCTTGTAAGAGTGTGATGACATTTCAGTTGTGTATTTTTGGCCAAGTTTCATACTTGTCTGTCTCTGGTCCTGAAAGGGTTCTTTTAGTTTTTGGCCTAGCCTCCCAGGCCAGTCTCTTCTCTGTGGCTTCATAGAAAGGAGGCGGCTTTGCTCAGTCATATTCATGATTGCCCTTTTGGGATGTGGCCAGAGCATTATTACAAACAATGGTTGGCAATCCAGTCTCCAACACATAGAGCTGCGCTACCATACCCGTGTTAATTTAGAAGGAGACCTGATTATGATGGGCTAAGGATGTATAGGACATTCTCAAGGTTATCCATAAGGAAACCTCACTGCAAAAAACTCTAAATTTGTGCATTCAAGAGTTGAACATTTAGTTCGTTTTCTGATGGCAACATGTTAAAGAACTTGGCTTAATCAAGCTTACTTCCAGGCACAAATTTCGCCTCCAGCATTTCAAAGATTCTTGATGACCTCTTGATGACCATAGACAAACATGACCAATACAATAGAATTCGATCTTTCCATCAGACAAAGATCCGTAAAAAAAGATCTAGCACAGACATAGATTGATCATGGTATCGAGTTGCAGAGCATATGCATGACAGTGAAACATAGATGTAAAAAGCAAACACAAAAAACAAATGGATACTTGCACTATGGATTGGAAATGATCTGCAATGAATAAATTATACTCCCTCCTTACCAAAATATTATTAGTCCGGTCCGCAAAATGAGAACTTAAAATAGTACAATCTTTCAAAAAAATATTCAACAATTTACTAGATATTCAAGAGTTCTTTCAACTTCTGTAATTTTTTCTTTAAAAAATGTATTATTTTTAAGTCCTCGTTTTGCAGACCAAACAAACATTTTGCGATGGAGGTGGTAACTGAATTTTCAAGTAACTTACCAGCTGCTCGGTATCGGTATGTCCTTAAAGGATCTAGTTGTAAAGCCATCCACAGGTCACTCTTGGCCATGTCACGGTCATAGTACTCTAAACGTTTTTCATATGTTGATGCGCACATTACTCCTGCCTCCTAGCCTTGTCTATATACTTTGTCATCTCATCATATGCAGCTTTGCGCTGATTTTTGAGATGGTATACACGTGCCAGCCCCTGATGTGCTCATGGATGGTTGATATTGAGAGCATTCATGTAGCAGTCAGCAGCAAGATCCAGCTTGTCACAGTCTACGTACACACTCCCTAAATTGTTTAATGCCTGCAAGAAAGCAGTGCAAATCAAATGGTAATCCACTCAACCAACAAGAGTTTGAACTATCCAAACCAAAACTGATGATTTTTCTCTTAATAGAATTTCGCTTCGTTTTGGTCAAAATTTTATACTTCTCTGAATCATCTTCATGATTGGAATTCTAAGAAGGATAAAAGGTTTGACCAGAAGCTCAAAAAAGTTGATTAGAAGACCAAACTACACCAAAAGTCAACTTTCTTTGCTTATTTTTCCTTTTCTGAATGATTGTCAGAATCGGACAAGTTTATTTACATTTTTGATGCATCTCGTCTAGACGAATAAAATAGAAGTTTTGCAAATAAGCCAAGTACCCAAAAAAAAAAGAGTTAACAAAGTCCGAATTTTAATCGTACTAGAGAAAATGTACATGCTTTATTCTTTTGTATAAGCATGCCAGAGAGAATACATACTTGTCCTTTTCTAAGGCCATCTGAGGGGCATCTAAGAGCTTCTTTGAGAAGTTGGATAACGAACAATGACGACTCCGTATCAAGATTTGAATCAGCTAAAGCATATGCCTTTAGGAAAAAAGCTTCAAAGGATCTCCGGATAGAAATGGACTCTTCAGCTTTTGTTAATGCTTCTTCGCGATGGCCTGTGTCATATAACAACCATCCTTCATAGACAAGCCTTTCTTGCTCAGAGGTAGAATGATTTCGAGCAAGGCGCAAGCTACACATTGCAGCTTTTTGATAGTTCAACCTGTAACGATGAAATACATCAAGCTCATATTGAACACAAAATATCTACTACTGACAAAGACTGTGAAAGTCTTTCCTCTTTTGTATCTTAGAAGTGTACCACAAACTTTTAAGCACTTCAGATAACTGGGAGGCCCTATGTTACGTGGATCCTTCTAAATGTACTAAATACCGCGTTGGACACTCGGCAATTCAACAAGAGTATGAGATACTTGTCTGACATGTTTAGTTGGGCATTAACCAAGGAAACATATTTTGTAATTGGATTTCACCATGAACGAAATGCCCTAAGGTAACTTCTAAACACCATTAAACCGATTAAATGAAAAAAATATACAAATAGAATCCCAATATCGAGAAAATGGAAATCTTTCTGTTTCTTACAAATTCGAATATCAGCTTTTCTGTTTCTCCCTCAGGACACTTGAAAGGGTTAATCTTTCCATGTCATTCTTTATGGCACAGTCTGTGTTTCATGCACGAGTGTCTAGAAACCTGCCTTGTTAAATTCTCTAGAGTCTAACAGAGAGGGCATAACATAATGCTGAAATCTTTAAGAAGTAGAGATACCAACAAAAGCATATAGACGAAAGTCCCGCCAACTCAATCAATATCAACATGTCGTGACCAGTTAGGCTTGGTTGTTTTCGTCAGAAAAGAAAGTAGGTTTCGGGGGTGACTCAACGACGCCAAATGTCAAACACCTGGGGGACAAATAACTTGCATCGATTTCTAATGCCATAAGCCATAAAAAATAAAAACCCGAAAAGCTATTAGAAATGTGCACCAATAGAAATTGAATTAGATGCAACAACCACCCATTGTACCTTAGATTGATCCTCGTATTCTTGGCTGCAGATGTGTGGTTCTATTTCTGAGACAATGTAAGGCACAAATAACAAACACCCATTGTTGCAGAGAGAGAAAGAGACGATGGGTGTGGCTGCGTGGATGAGTTCGCCAGCTCCGAGTCGCGAAAACAACTCTGGCGGCTGACTCAGGGGGTGGAATGGCGACGGTGAAGGTCGACTTGGACGGGCGACGATGTTATGACGGACTACGACAGTATGACCAGAAGGCGGGAAGAAAAAAGTCTTTTAAAGTTGTAATCAAGTGTTCCCAGCTCATTTTTTTTCAATTTTTTTCGACATATATTTTCTCCGATTAGATACCAAAAAGTATCCGATTGAATTGAAACCTGTTAGAATAATTTTAATTGACAAGGTCTTCAATGTGGACAAATCGGATCATAAAAAAGATTCCAAAGTAAGGTCAAAAATTTCATAAAACGGAGGAGAAGCTTTCTTCCTCTATAAGGGTGGTAATCAAGTGCGCTCAACTATCTTTTTTTCATTTTTTTCCTGGAACTTTCTTCTCCGATTAAAAACAATTGATACTCGATTGAATTCATACTTAACGTGAACTTTATGATCAACAATTTCTAAAAGAAGGACGAATCGGATCATCAAATCAAATCCAAAACAAGGTTGAAAATTGCCAAAAAAGAGCGAGAGGACACTTCTCAGGGTGAAGATGCGAAGTCTGTCCACTACAGAACGCGCGTTTCTTAACCCCGCGTTACTTGTTGCTCGGACTTGCTTTGTTTTTCCAAAAGGCGTTTTCCCTGAACGCGACCTCGTCACAATACAGGTCGCCTGCGCCAGTGTGGAACATGTATCAATACTTTTGATAGTTTTATTTTGTTTTTCAAGATTTTCGTCTGTGTCAATCACCTCTGATTTCACTGATGCAAACCACCACCTCCTCCTTGCTTCACTCTCTTATGTATGCTTGCTCAAAACTCAATAAAACAATTTCACTCCTCAGTTTATTTTCATTTCACGAATGCTATATCGAGGCCTTTCCCCGATGCCTTTATCCTCCAACTTCAAAGCCTGGATGACAGGTTCTTCATGGCTTTGCGTCGTTTTCCGGGATCGATTTATGCCCTTTGTTCAGTCGCCCTTGGTTTATATATATGTCAAATGCAGTCTATTACAGGATGGCCGTAAACTGCTCAATGCAATGTCTAAACTAGACGTGGTTTCTTTGATAGCTTTAGTTTTCAGGATATGCTCAACTAGGACACGAAAATGAGGCAAAATAGGTCTTTGAGGACATGGAGAATTAAGGGATCAAACAAAACTGAGTCGATTTTGGGTAGTAAAATCCATGGGTTTGTGATCAAGATGGGAATGGAATCGGACATATGCATTGTTAGTGCCCTTAACCGACATGTATGGGAAGTGCGGTGGTAGTTCACTGATGCCACAAGTGTTTCGTGAAGTGGACACGTTACATATAGGCGCTTGTAGTACACTAGTTAATGGGCTTTATATAGGCGCTTGTAGTACACTAGTTAGTGGGCTTTAGAGGAAAGGCTTTGTGGATGAGGGAGGCACTGATGGTATTTAGGCAATTCAAGAGCAAAGGGATAGATTTGAATGTCGTGTCTTGTACGTCAGTGATCACTTCTTGTTCTCAAAATGGCAAAGACATGGAGGCTTTTGGACCTATTCAGAGAGATGCATATTGCTGGGGTAAAGCCAAATTCAATAAGAATCTTTTGTATTTTACCAGCTTGTGGAAACACTGCAGTATGCATGGGAAGGCAACTCATAGTTTTTCTATCAGAAGTAGGATTTCTGGTTATGTGTATGTTGGCAGTGCATTGGTTGACATGTACACTAAATGTGGAAGGATGGAAATGTCTTGTCCTTTTTTTGACGAGTTAAGTATGCAACCCAAATGTGACGAGATTCTTTTGTAGTGCAGAGGCTAGGGAAAGATTAGCTTTAGCTGGGCATGCTTCATTTTCATTGTACTACTTTTGAAGCCAAATTGCGATGGATGATGATAAGTAATCGAATATGACAGTTCAGCTATTGGAGAGGTTGGGAGAGTGTGCATCTGAAACCTGGCAAAAATAACTTGCATTTCACCAAAAAGTGGTTTGAAGAAGCAGTTGAGGCCGGTCATGTTTATTCATTAGTAGGGGTTGCAAGGACAAAGTATAAGCACGGTCATAAATATGAAGCTTACAAAATTATGAACTCACTCATTTCTGATTATTCGCCAGCCGAGTGGATGTATCAAGAGTGATCTCTATACTGTATTCGGAAAGAGAACATGATGAACTTGGATAAGGCAACGGAATTGGACCCCACTCTTCCTTACCCATAAGAGTATAGGGCTGTTTTGATGATGGAGGAAAGTAATGTTGATGCCGCCATCTAAGAGATCAACAGAATAATTTGTTATAGGATCTCTCCTGACTGTCTTGAACTATGTGCTTGGTTTTCTATTTCAATGGGGGATTATGAACCTGCCTTGATAGATGTCCGGGCTATTCTGACCTTTGAGCCTAATTACATGATGTTCCATGGAAAGTTGCATGGGGACCATTTGGTAGACCTCCTCTGCCACCATGTTCAGCAGTGGAGTCAAGCTGAGAATGGAATCGGACACGGCCAAGAGTGACATGTGCGTGGCTTCACAACTAGATCCTTTAGGACATACCCATACCGATACCGATACCGATACCGACCAGCTGGTAAGTTACTTGAAAATTCAATTACCTCCTCCACCCAAAATGTTTGTCTGGTCTGCAAAATGAGGCCTTAAAAATAATACATTTTTCAAAGAAAAAATTCAAATTTATGACATAAGTTGAAAGAACTCATTGTTATATAGTAAATTGTTGAATTTTTTTGAAGAATTGTACTATTTTTAAGTTCTTGTTTTGCGTACCGGGCTAGTAGTTTAGGAAGGAGGGATTAAATTTAGTTGCTGCAGATCATTTCGATCCATAGTGCAAGTATCCATTTGTTTTTTGTTTTGCATTTTACATCTATGTCCCACTGTCATGCATATGTTCGGTGACTCAATACCATGGTCCATGATCAATCGATGTGTCTCTGCTAGATCTTTGTTTATGGATCTTTGTCTGATGAAAGAGCAGATTCTATTTTATTGGTTGTGTTTGTCTATGGTCATTGAGAATCTTTGAAATGCTGGAGGCGAAAATTGTGCCTGGAAGTAAGCTTGATTAAGCCAAGTTCTTTAACATATTGCCCATCGGAAAACTAACTCAAGGGTCAACTCTTGCATGGACAAATTTAGAGCTCTTTGCACTGATGTTTCCTTATGGATAACCTTGAGAATGTCCTATACATCCTTAGCCCCTTCATAATCAGGTCTCCTTCTAAATTAACACGGCATAACCATACGGTAGCGATGCTTTATGTGTTGGAGACTGGATTGCCAACCATTGTTTTTAATAATGCTCTGGCCACATCCCAAAAGGGCAGAAATGAATATGGCCGAGCAAAGCCGCCTTCTCTCTATGAAACAAAACAGAAGAGACTGGCCTGGGAGGCTAGGTCAAAAACTAAAAGAAACCTTTCAGGACTAGAGACGGACAAGTATGAAACATTGCCAAAAAAACTCGACTGAAATATCATCACACTCTTACGAGCTGAACTATCCAACATAGTTGAGGAATACTAAAGAGGTTACCTCACATCACTTTCTTCACAGTTTTTGGATTTTCTGGCTTTCTGGAAGACTCTAATGACTTCCTAGGCTTTATGGATGAATTTGCTAGAGCTACAACTCTTGCAGGTCTCCTCCTCTGTTATGTCACATGTGCTTAAGTAAGAATTTTGTGGTTTAGAAGGGATGGGATTAATGCTACTTATGTTAGTAACTTACGAAGCTTCACGGTATTTTTTCTAGTGTGGGCTGTAATTGTATTAAATCAAGTGATGCAAGAATCTAAAGAATCTCAATGAGACTTTTGACAATTGGGGGGTGATGACGAGGGGTTGGATGACCCTGGTTGGAATGACGATGATCGTGAAAGTAAACAAAAATGAACTGCAGACCTTGTAAGTATCAGAGAAAGTGTCTAATTATATTTTAACTCTGCTGCAATGTGACTCATGTTGATAACTTCTTGGGAAATGCTTTGGGTTGGACGTTTTTTTTTGTTGTATACATGTGACGTAAACTACTATTTGATTTCCTTCCATGGATCCACCCCTTTGTTCTAGCTGAAAATAATATCTCGAATCATGCCTTTCAATTCTAATGGATGACCATAAGGAAGCTGAGGCCATATCAGAACTCTCCAAAGCCATTTCTTTCAAGCCAGACCGACAGCTGCTCCACCTTCGTGCCACATTCTACGACTCAATGGGTGACTACATTTCCACGCCATGATTGTGAGGCGGCTCTTTTTCTTGATCCAAGCCATACAGATACAATCGAGCTTTATCATGGAGCACCCAATGTACAACAGCAGAAGGAAAGGAGCTAAAGTGCTAATCATCATGTGGACCCCAATTTTTTTTGTTGCAGACAAGGCCGGTTCTAGTCAGCGTGTTTTGTTTTTTGGATTTCGGAAAGATTCAGGTCTGGATTTACAGTGGGTCAGTGGCCTCAAAGAGAGAATCAGCGCTGTGAAAACGATTTGTCTCTTTACATGTATATATAGTGAATATAAGCAGTTCTCGTATTTAGTCATTTGATGAATTTATGAGGCGAAATGCTGCAAAGGCCTGGTTTGTGTAGCTATTGGATCACTACAGCAGTGAGTTGGGATGGTGCTAAACAAAGTTATCAGCATTAAAATGAAACATGTAAATGAAATTGGCCGCCGAGAGGTCTTCATTGTACTGCAATTTTTTTCTGTTGTGGCTTCCTTTGAATTTATTGCCAGGCTACATTTTCACTTGTAAATGATAGAAAAGAATCCCCTTGTTCATCTGTTTTGAGTAATCAATTCATGTTTCGTAGATATATGATCGCGTTGTAAGCATGGAAAGAACTTTTGGATTTGATCATCAGATGATGGCTGTTGTGTTGAGTTTGGACGTCTCAAACTAATACATTTTTATTAAAGGGATCCGGATCCTCTGTGAGGATTTGTTTATGGGGATCTTGTGAGACTTTTAACCCGGAGGTGCCACCTTAGTAGGGCTGCAAACAAGCCGAATCGAGCTAAGCTTTAGAGTGTTCAAGTTCATTCATTAAGTTTCTAAGCACACTCGAGCCAAGCTCGAACTCTATGAAAATTTGACAAGCCAAGCTCGAGCCGAGATTCCCTAGGTTTGAGTATAACTCGACCTTGTTCACGAGCCTTAACAAGTCAAAATATTATATATTTATGCTTTCATATAGTTCTAGAACTACAAATAAAATTTTTATTTTGTCCATATACATGTACAAGTCATAAAATTTTCATTATGTACATGTCAGAGTTTATACATATTGAAGGTTATATGTGAAATTTTATGAGATATATACATATATTCCAAGTTCGCAAGCCTAATCGAGCCGAATACTGTCAAGTTCAGGCTTGGCTTGATCAGTACCCGAATCAAACTCGAATGAGCCTTTACCAAGTCAAGCCTCGAACAGTTCACGAACGGCTCGGTTCATTTGCTGCCCTACACCTCAGTAATAAAAAGATCCAAGGGTGAATAACAGGGAACTCAAAAAGTGGGTGAAATATCTTCATGGTTTTGTGCATAATCACTTGCATCGATATTATTTCATGCTTCTGATAAATTTTTATGGACAGATTTTCAGGTTGCTATTAAAAACTATGATACATTTGGATTCAGCAGAACAAGATTTCCAATAGATGGCATTATTAGTTGAACCATCTTCAACATGTACGAATGACTCTTTCCTTTTGAAGTCAAACTCCCCAGAAGAAATAACTGTGGAGCTACTGCAATGATACAAATAAACCAACAGAGTTTCCTGGTCCATGACATCATTTAAAGCATGAGAAATCCTCCCTAGCTAGCAGTTCGACAGCCTATTAAAAAATTCTAGGTGGAATACTGAACGTATGCTTTTCATTCGAGAGTGGAGCTGAGATGCCCAGCGCGAGCAGTGCAGCTACTCTCCCAGCATCAAAGACCAACTTGCCATCACAACATGGCTCCATCTGAAACATATGCTAAAGTAGACCGTAAAACCATGTCTGTTGATCTGGTCAAGATAACCTAATACAAACAGGGACAATAACTATAACCACATTCATACATATAACAGGACTTAAACTTGAGGGAGGCTACTATATCAACTTGTAAAAGACAGACAAATAGCAAAAAAGATTGGCATAGAGACATAAAAAAGAAACAGTGTTAGTATTTGATATCACATTCAAGATCCTATGTACAGTCTGCTAACGTTCTGCAATATAACTATGTGAGAGTCAACAGCAGCATAACGGAAAAACAAAAGAAAAAGTAGAAAAGTTGTCATGTTCAATTATAGTACGACAATCGCCCAAATTGAAATTTCCAAGCATTGAATAGTACACTCATAACATCTTTCTTATCGAAACCATTTAGCAACTAAAAACGATAACCACAGACCAAATTCACTTCTTGATAGCAAGCAAACCAAACTAGTTCACTTCAAAAACGGCTCTCCGTTTCTTAATGGCCTCCAGCTTGGCCCTCCTCTCGCCCCACCCCTCGTCCCAGTCCGCCAAATTTATCACAGTGCCTTCATCGTCCGCGGCTTCTTCGCCTGTATTTTCCCCCACTTCCCCATAGCAATCTCCTCCGAAAGCTAGCAGCATCCTTCACTCCATAGAGCTTTGCCTCAGCAATCTCATCTATCTTTCCTTCCTTTCGGCTTGAAAATAGGAAGTGGATCAAGTTCAGATCCCTGCTTTGCAGCCAAGTAGGACTTCTTTTGCCACTGTTCACTCACCCTAATTATCTCATCTCGAATACATCTCCCAGTTTTATCTGTTGGATCTCCTCTCATCCAGTCCACAAGCGCTGCCACTGTAGAATTTCTAGCCACATATTGGAAGGCAAGGAACTTGAAATGACCACGAATGTCGCTTAAAAGATTCGATTGCAGAAGATAACAATATTGGGGCATTTCAGCGAGAAAAACCGTCGCAGATCCATAATTTTCTTAGCACCCAAGAGGCTAAAATCATATTAGCTAATGCCGAGAGACCACCAGCAGTCCCCACAATTAGCTTAGAAGCAACTTCACTTCCAAAAACAGCACAAAGATTAGGCGCAAAATACTCTGTTATACTGCCCACAAAAGCATGAACTTTTCCATGGCTCCTGAACCCGTCCCAGACCCGGAGGCCCCCCTTGGCGAAGAACTTCCGGGGGTAGCTTCTCTGGCACCACAATTGGTAGATATGGAATTGCCTACGGAGGAGTCCGAATGTAAAGCAAGAAGTCAGTCACACGCGTCAAATGTCTTTTGCAGAATTTCTTCCGGAAGTGGCTTGCCTATCCCTTTCCATGAGACACAGCCAATATCAGCCGGAGATAACGCCTCCTTCAGGTCAATAAGGGCAAGATCCATTTCGTTCCCAATCTTTTCAACTGCTCAAACTTCCATGTGGACATTTGGAAACCTTGAACGATACTTAACAATGATGAACTTACGGAGTCTATAAGTGTCTATCCCTATTGCCTCACGTAATGCAAAACAATCAGCTTCGTGTCTGGACCTTGTTCAATCAGAACTCCTTGATTTGATAACATCGTAGACATCTTCTCAACTTCCTGCATTATACTGTATAACAATGTGTTTTATGCAGTTTGGAAACACTATCCAGGACATCTTCCTCCAGGTTATCATCATCTTGTTCCATACTGTCATCAGAAATAGAAAGAGTAGCCATTTTGTTGTTGACTTGCTCTGAGAATCGCGTAGCCATATCCAGATTATTAAACTCTGAAAGAACCCAAAAACAAGTTTCGTGTAGGTATATGAGAAAACTTATGTCAATGAGCATCTTTCCTCCCAAATGAAGACCAAAAGACGCCCTTAGGCTATGAATAAAAAGGAAATTCCCAATGTTCTCATCTTCTCCAACCAGCAGCAAGATTCGGTCAAGATCTCCATTCATCTTCTTCCTCTCTGTAGAGAAATGTCTTTCTCAAGCATTGCAAAATACAATATTGAATCAAAAGACTTCACAAAAACCATAGGTCGAAAAAGGACTTCCTTCAGAAGCCAAATGTCAAACACGTGGGACGCTTATACCATTCATCGATTTCTACTACCGTAAGCCCATGGGTGGGCCAGGGTGGCTCCACTATTTCCTGAAGGGGTCAGGCGAACCCTATGGGTTCAGAAAATGTACCAAAATTTTCATATTTTTCGATATGCAACTCGTTTTTCCTTTTGTATTATCTGCATTGGATTGATAGCACGAGTCAAATTGAATAAAATCCACTTAAATTTGTCAATTACGGAGTATTAAGATAGAATAGCTCAACAAAATATAAAATAATTGAGACCCAATAGAATCAAACCCGAAAAGCTATTCGAATGTGTGCCAATAGAAATTGAATTAGATGCAACAACCCCCCAACCCATTGTACCTTAGATGTGGTTCTGTTTCTGGCAAACACCCGTTGTTGTAGAGAGAGAAAGAGACGATGGGTGTGGCCGCGCGAATGAGTTCACCAGTTCCGATCGCCCGAGTCACGAACACACCTCTGCCGGCAGACTCAGTGGTCGATGGTGAAGGTTGACAATGTTATAACGGAGTACGATCAGAAGGCGGGAGGAAAAAGTCTTTTGAAGTTGGAATCAAGTGTTGCCGGCTTATTTTTTTCCTATTTTTTTCGACATATATCTTCTCCGATTAGATACCAAGAAGTATCCGATTTCCTTGAAATGTAACAAAATCATTTTAATTGACAAGTTTCACAATGTGGACAAATCGAATCATAAAAAAAATTCCAAAGTAAGGTTGAAAATTTCAAAAAACAGACCAGAAGCATTCTTCCTTCACAAGGGTTGTAATCAAGTGTAACAAGCTAACTTTTTTTAATTTTTTTTTGGGATCTTTCTTCTCCGATTAATAACCATTTGGTACTCGATTGGATTCATACTTTACAGAAACATTAAAATTAACAATTTATACAACAAGGACTAATCGGATCATTAAATTAATTCCAAAACAAGCTTGAAAATTGCAAAAAAAAAGGGGAACCTTCTTCTTGACACTTCGCAGATTGAAGGTGAGAAGTCCTTTACTGTCGAACTCGCGTTTTTCAAGCGCGCTTTACTTGTTTCTCGGACGTATTTTATTCTTCCAAAAAGCGTTTTTCCTGAGCACGATTTCCCAACAATACACATCGCAAGTTCAAGACGCGAGCTAAGGCCAAAACGGAACTCCCGTTTATAGAACACGGTTTTCAGTAGAACATACTTGATATATCAAGGCCTTCCCCCCGATGCCTTTATCCCCCAACGTCAAAACTTGGATGACAGGTTTATGGCTTTGCGTCGGTATTCGGGATCGATTCAAATCCCCTTGTTCAGTCGTCCTAGGCTTATACTATATATGTCAAATGCAGTCCATGCCCATAAACTACTCGATGCAATGTATGAACCAGATGTGGTTTTTTGGAGTGCTTTAGTTTTGGGGGTACGCTCAACTAGAACATGGAAGTGGGGCAAAAGAGGTCTTTGAGGACATGGAGAATAAAGGGATCAAACTGAACGTGGTATCTTGTAATGGGATGATCACGGGATTCAAACTCAGTCGATGTTATTCGGCATCAGTGTTGGCATTTCGAAAAATGCATTCGCAAGGTTTAAAGCCTAATGAGATTGGTATATCAAGTTTTCTCCTGCAGCGGGGGATTTGGAGGATTTGATTTTGGGTAGTCAAATTCATGGGTTTGTGATCAAGATGAGAATGGGATCGGACAAATGTATTGTTAGCGCCCTTATCAATATGTATGGGAAATGCGGTTGTAGTTCACAGATTTCGCAAGTGTTCGAAGAAGTGGATCTAGTTGTGAAGCCATGCACAGGTCAATCTTGGCCATGTCACGGTAACTGAACGTTTCTCATATGCTGATGCATTGCCCCTGATGTGGTCGTGTATGCTTGATATTGAGAGCATTCATGTAGCAGTCAGCAGCAAGATCCAGCTTGTCACAGTCGTAGGTACAGGCTCCCTAAATTGTTTAAAGCCTGCAAGAGAGCAGTGTAAATCGAATGGTAATCCACTCAACCAAGAAGAGTTTGAACTATCTAAACCAAAACTGATGATTTTTCTCTTAAAAGAATTTCGCTTTGTCTTGGACAAAATTTTATACTTCTCTGAATCATCTTCACGATTGGAATTCTAATAAGGGTAAAATGTTTGACCAGAAGCTCAAAAAAGTTTATTAGAAGACCAAACTATGCCAAATGCCAACAATCTATGCTTATTTTTCCTTTTCTGAATGATTGTCAGAATCAGACAAGTATAATTACATTTTTGATGCATCTCATCTAGACAAATAAAAAATAGAAAGTTTTGTACAAGAAGATTGCAAATAAACCAAGTACCCAAAAAAAAAAAAAAGAGTTAACAAAGTCCGAATTTAATCGCACTAGAGAAAGTGTGCATGCTTTATTCTTTTGTATAAGCATGCCTGAGAGAATACATACTTGTCCTTTTCTAAGGCCATCTGAGGGGCATCTAAGAGCTTCTTCGAGAAGTTGGATAACGAACAATGATGACTCTGTATCAAGATTTGAATCAGCTAAAGCATATGCCTTTAGGAAAAAAGCTTCAAAGGATCTCCGGATAGAAATGGACTCTTCAGCTTTTGCTAATGCTTCTTCGCGATGGCCTGTGTCATATAACAACCATCCTTCATAGACAAGCCTTCTTGCTCAGAGGTAGAATGATTTCGAGCAAGGCGCAAGCTACACATTGCAGCTTTTTGATAGTTCAACCTGTAACGATGAAATACATCAAGCTCATATTGAACACAAAATATCTACTACTGACAAGGACTGTGAAAGTCTTTCCTCTTTTGTATCTTAGAAGTGTACCACAAACTTTTAAGCACTTCAGATAACTGGGATGCCCTATATTACGTGGATCCTTCTAAATGTACAGAATACTGTGTTGGACACTCGGCAATCCAACAAGAGTATGAGATACGTGTCTGACATGTTTAGTTGGACATTAACCAAGAAAACATATTTTGTAATAGGATTTCACCATGAACTAGGCATAGGACTCCTATAATATAAACGAAATGCCCTAAGGTAACTTCTAAACACCATTACACCAATTAAATAAAAGAAATATACAAATAGAATCCGAATATTTTGGCGTGTTTCCGTGTCCTTGAGATATAAATGAGATAAATCCGTGGACCGATGCTTAGACCTACACCCACACTAGACACACGTAATGAAACAAGTGGAAGCTGATGTCCCCAAAATTTCATACTGATGGACATCATGCAACTACCATGACCCAAATCTGAAGTGGAAATGCCGCAAATATTTTCTGGTCACATTACCAAGGAGAAAGTTCACTAAAAAGTCCACAGTAATAAAGAATTTCGACAGAGTAGAAAGTTCTTGGGAAAATAGCTGGGAGTTGACCTTCATTATGATTTATGCTCTTGTTTCAAACTTAAAGGCACCATATTACACTGGGATTGTATACCATAAAAGAAGCTTCTAATCTGAACTTGGCAATGACTACAATGTGCTACTTTTGATCATGTATTTAGCAAGTTCCACTGATAATGCGTTTCAGGCACTCACAATATCTCAACCTTAATTCCACTTGCTGAAGGTATATCAAGAAAATGGAAATCAAGATATGATACCAGGGACTTTACTTCTCTGTTTCTCCCTCAGGACACTTGAAAGGGTTAATCTTTCCATGTCATTCTTTATGGCACAGTCTGTATTTCATGCACGAGTGTCTAGAAACCTGTCTCGTAAAATTCTCTAGAGTCTAATAGAGAGGTCATAACATAAGTTCTTTCTAAGGGCAAAAGAAAACAATAGATGCTGAAATCTTAAGAAGTAGAGATACCAACAAAAGCACCATCCATTGTTCTGAACAATAAGGGCTTATTTACATTATCTAGGACTAGTGTAAAGCATGTAGACACTGTGCATATTGTTGACTTTGATGGGCCTAAACAAGCAGGAAGAACACAACGAGAAACACATCAGTGTGTGGCAGTAAACAATTTCTCAGGGATAGTTAAAAGCTGTGATATAACTTGCCTTGGTGTCATAGAATCTCAGAAAGAATCGTGACTTGGGAACATACAATTTGGTTGCAAGTATCGCTGAAATTGCAGCACTATGGTTCTTATTCACATCTGGAGTGAGGCTCCCAACGGAAACCAACTAGCTGCTGGCTGCTCAGTCCCACCAAAAGCCATGGGTACTGAACCCTGCAACGCAATCATTACATACTGTAAATAAAGAAACAAAACCTTCCTTTTTAAACCAGCAGTAATGCATGGTCCTTTTCGAGAAAAAGTTAGTTTTTGACTCTTTGAAGCAACATATACAATCTGTACAAGCAAGTGAACCCAATTTCAAATGGCGAAATCCTGTCCCAGAGTGGTAGGGCAACATGCAGACTCTGCCCCTTCCAAACTAAAATATAAAAACTGCTCTCAAGGTTCAAGATATTTAAACCTTCACAAAAGAAAGTGTTACTAGGAACATAAGAAAGCGAAACTACGGAAACAAGAAGCCAATTTATGGAGCAACAAGGTGTTCATCCCCCATCAGTTAGTAGGTGATTGTCAACATGACTCGGTCATCGAGTTAAGAAGACTGATGCCTTCAATTAGGGGTGCAATGAAAGAGAAACAAAAGCACTGCAGTGGTGGTGCTGAGAGTAGAAAAAAAGTAAAGATGGATTTACTTTATAGGAAAGGAAACGGAATGGACTCTCTCCTGCATAATCACCTGTTTAGATAGCTTTCCAGGAGAGAAATGTGAACAAACAATACTCCTTTCCCTATTTAGCACAAAATAAAACTATCTACCGTCTTGTCATTTATCGTTATCTTTTCCAAGCAAGGGAGAGAATAACACGTCTTGCTCTTCTTTTCCTCTTGAATTATCCAAACAAGATGGAAAGCTGCCATTATCATTTTTTTTTTATTTTTTATTTTATCCAAACTTAACACTTCAGTTTGTTTTCATTTCCCTCCTAGCCTCTTTCCTTTTCTCACAAATTTTGCCAATTGACAATAATTGAGGATGGTGTAAACCTAAAGTACACCCGAATCAAGATTAATAGGTAGTGGTAGTTCACCATGAAGCATATCAAAGCAGAAAAATGAAACAAGTAGTTTGAATCAAAAGCAACCAAAAAATGATGCACAAAAAATGTACTGGCGCAAATGTACTAGACCACAATAAGTAAAAATTTGGGAAAAGTCCATTTTACCGGCGCTTTATCCTTGAGGTTTAAACTTGACCACATGACCCACACTTGGTTTATAGATCTCCATCCATTTTAACAGTTCATGAATCATGTGCCATATGCGCGTAGTTTGCAAAAACTTATGTCAATGAGCATTTTCCCTCCCAAATGAGAACCAAAAGATGCCCTTAGGCTATAAATAAAAAGGAAAGCCCCAATGTTCTCCTCTCCACACCAGCAGCAAGATTCGGTCCCACTAACCCGTATTACCATGTATACTACTATGTACTCCCTCATCTTCGTCCTCGTATTTCTGGCCCTTCACTTTTTAGATACCCATTCATCTTATTCCTCCCTGTGGTGAAATGTCTCTCTCAAGCATTGCAATATGTGAACCATTACAAAGGGCAAACCCAGTGCACGAGGTTCCCACCATTGCGGGGTCTGGGGAACGTGAAGCCATTACAAGCAACCAATAAATTATCTGAAGCTATAAAGAGCTAAGTCTAAAATGAGTCTGGTAGAGATTTATACTACATAGAGATCGGTCTAACCTCACATTTCAAGTATGAGGTTCTAGTAGAAGCCTTACCATGCCCAACCAACTGCGAAAGCTATGAATTCAGAAATGGAGTTCAAACACGTGGGAGGCATATACCTTGCATCGTTTCTAATGCCGCAAGCCATATAAAATCAAAACCCGAAAAGCTATTAGAAATGTACGCCAATAGAAATTGTATTAGATGCAACAACCACCCATTGTACCTTAGATTGTTTTCTCACATTATAGGCTGCAGATGACCGACTGAGCTTTAAAACTGGTGGACATAGTCACTGCTATTGCAGTGCACTTTTCCCTTGTCGAAGTCGGAAATCTATAGGAATTCCCCGGGGATTGCCTTCTAATAGATGGTTCGAGGAAATGGAATTCTTTGCTATTAGTGATATTTGTTTCTGAGATTTATAAGGCTCAAATAGCAAACACCCGTTGTTATAGAGAGAGAGAGAGAAAGAGACGATGGATGTGGCCGCGTGGATGAGTTCACCAGCTTCGATCGCCCGAGCTGCGAAGACACCTCTGCCAGCTGAATAATTGATCGGAACTCATATCGCGACGGGGAAGATCGACTTGGACGGGCGACGATGTTATAACCGACTACGACCAGACCAGAAGAAGGGAGGGAAAAAGTTTTTGAAGTTCTAATCAAGTGTTCCAGGTTCACTTTTTCTATAAAAAAATCGACATATATCTTCTCCGATTAGATACCAAGAAGTATCCGATTGACTTGAAATCTAACATAATCATTTTAATTGACAAGTTATACAATGTGGACAAATAGGATCATGAAAATGATTCCAAAGTAAGGTCGAAAATTTCAAAAAACAGAGGAGAAACCTTCTTCTTTCTTAAGGGTTGTAATCAAGTGTACCCAGCTAACTTTTTTTTATTTTTTTTTTAGATTTTTCTTCTCCGATTAATAACCATTGGATACTCGATTGAATTCATACTTTACAAAAGCGTTTTAATCTACAAGTTATACAATCAGGACAAATCGGATCATGAAAGTAATTCCAATATAAGTTTGAAAATTGACAAAAAAGGGAAGAATCCTTCTTAACACTTCGCAGAGTGAAGGTGAGAAGTGTGTACACCACAAAACTCGAGTTCGGTAATCGCGCATTACTTGTTTGTCGGACTTGTTTTATTCTTCCAAAACGCGTACTTTCTGAACACGGCTTTTTGATGATACACATCGCGTTTGCGGAACACGGTTTTGATAGAACATATATATATATATATATATATATACCGACACTTGATATAGTTTTATTTTATTTTTCAATATTTTCTTCCCAATCTTCGCCTCAGATTTCACTGATGCAAACAACCTCCTCCTCCTCGATTCACTTCTCTGATCTATGCTTGCTCAAAACTCAATTGGACAATTTATATCAAAGTCTTTCCTCGATGCCCTCCAACTTCAAAGCTGGGATGACAGATGATCAAAAAAAAAAAAAAGAGCTTGGATGGCAGGTTCATCATGGCTTTGCGTCGTTTTCCGGGATTGATTTAAACCCTTTGTTCAGTCGCCCTTGGTTTGGTTTATATATGTGTTAAACGCAGTCTATTACAAGATGCATGTAAACTGCTCGATGCAATGTCTGAACCAGACATGGTTTCTTGGAGTGCTTTGTTTTCGGGATATACTCAATTAGGACACGAAAGTGAGGCAAAAGAGATCGCAATGAGAGATGATGAATGTTCGACGTCAGAGGAAGATTTTGATATGTCCTTTTGTATTGGTGATGATGAGGTAAGGTGCATTAGATATAACATTGCTTCTCTTTCGAGACCATTCAAACAAATGTTGTACGGTAGCTTTTCGGAGTCGCGAAGAGAAACAATTAACTTTTCGCAAAATGGGATTTCTGTAAAGGGTACGAGAGCTGCTGAGATATTTAGCCGGGAAAAAAGTGTGGATTCTTTTGAACCGGATGTGATTTGGAGCTTCTCTCCTTGGCAAACAGGTTTTGTTGCGAGGAGATGAAGACTGCTTGTGATGCATATCTAGCATCCCTGGTTTGTGACATGGAGAGAGCAATGTTACGCATTGAGTATGGATTGGATGAGACCGCACACCTTTTGGTGGCCGCTTGCTTGCAAATATTTATGAGGGAGCTACCGAGTTCAGTACCCAACCCAAATGTGACGAGATTGTAGTGCAGAGGCTAGGGAAAGATTAGCTTTAGCTGGGAATGCTTCATTTTCATTGTATTACTTTTGAAGCCAAATTGCTATGGACGATGATAAGCAATCGAATACGACAGTTATGCTATTGGAGAGGTTGGGAGAGTGTGCACCTGAAAGCTGGAAAAAACAACTTGAATTTCATCGGTTGGGTTGTGTAACGCTTGAAAGGCAGGAATACAAGGATGCCCAAAAAGTGGTTCTAACTGCTTCCCAAATATGAACTGAATGAAATTTCTTGTTTTTTTAATTCCCTTCTTATTTGTTGCAACAATTCTCCTGAAAATCAATGCAATGCGCAGATCCGTTGGGAACCTTCTCTCATGCCAACATGATACACACTCCATTTCAGAACTCACTGTTTCTCTAAATGCCATAATCTCCTTGGTAGGAATGTGTAATTTATTTCATAAAATTCTCTGTTTGAGGTGATCATCATACAGCTGCTGCTTAGCTGATATAATCCAGGCATCAGCTTTGCGATATTTCATTTCAATATGTGTGAATGTAGCTCGGTTTGACCTCCACCTTCCTCCTTAAAAATTTTCTTCTCTTTTTGCACATAATAAGTAAACTTGTGACCCTTACTGCTACAGATATGAAGCACATTGATCGGAAGCTCAAATTATGCTGGGATCCAGGCTCACATGACAAGTATTGCTAATGCACTTTTATGTATTAGGAGTAACTTTTGCTTTGATAGTATGCTCTCTGTCTCTCAACTGTCGTTGTTTTGTTGTATCAGAAGTACTAAGAAACGAAAGCACCGGTCCAAGGAGAGTTCAAGTGAATTGCATACATAATTTCACTGTTTGTTACGGTGCCTCGACATATTCGTCTCACTACAAGAATGTGGTTTTCAAATTTGGGCAATCTTCTTAATTTGTTTTTATTTTGATGTGGTCCGAAGCAGTCATAGCACTCCATACATGACTTGAAATTAGCGAGCTGAGCGGTTGTTGATTAGCTACGGTCCGTTGTGTACTTATGGTGATTATTATGACATAAATGGCCTTGTATTGTTGGAAGAATCTTGCTGGGAATATATCACCATTACGAATACAAGCGGAGTAAATAGAATCCTTATTGTTGAGATATTGGGTTTCAAGCTCCGGTGTTTAAATTTCAGTTTTTCCTAGAATTAGTGTTACTATTTTTTCGTCTATTGTGTTGGGAATTTCAAACTAGCAGTTCGATTTTGTTCCCCACCACCCTCCATTCCAATGACTGAAACTCTATGCGAAAAAGGATTCGTCAATGGTGGATTTTGATGGCTAGTGAGCGCAAGTACAAATCTCTCTAACCCATATGGTTTGATTGGAAGGGATGTGTGATTATGAAACTGAGCCTACTCAAATCGATCATGATCTGGTTGTTTTATTTTAGTAGTTGACTGGGTCATTGCTTTTGAAAACGATCATAATCCATATGGGTTGAGTCGGCTATTGGAATCACCCAAATGTATCATAGTTTTTTAATAGGACCGTATGTCAGAAATCATGAATCGATTACTCAAAAAAGATGAACAAGGGGATTCTTTCCTATCATTTACAAGTGAAAATGTATCTGGCAAAATAAAAAGGGAGGAAAAACTCTTTTGTACTTTTGTTTTGTTTATTTTTAAACATTTATATATTTATATACGAGTTTGCCTTCTTTCTGGTTCACACATATAAATTTTGGTTAGCCCAGGGCGAAATAAATTCCTGGTTCCGCCCTTGAGCATCCACATCTATCTCTCTTCTTCCCTCTCCAAACTAAATTAAAGAGCCAAAACTGAAAAAACACCCCAAAACACCGCAACATCAGCCTCTCTTCCTCCCTCACTATTTTACAAAAAATTAACATTTTCTACAGTACCTCGTTTTCTTTATAGAGCTACTGTTCACTCGCATTGGATTGTTTTAATCCCTTCCTCTCTGCCAACTGACGACAAAGACCTGGTTGGGGAAGCAGCTGTTGAAGATGAAGACCACAACACAGAGGATGATGGCGAACGGTTCGAGTCAGAATTAAAAGATCTGGTTTGGGATTTTGTTTCAAAATGAGGGAGAGAGAGATGGGGTTTCCGTTCTTGTTCATGTTTGCTGGTTTTTTGGGTTGAGGTTGAGAGGAAATGAGAGAGTAAAGTTAGAGAGAGAAGGAGGGGTTGCTGTTTTTGCCCCTTTCTTTTTTTCCCGGTGTTGCTGTTTTGCTGGTTTGGCTGGGGCCCTGGGCGTAGGGGTTGGGGCAGAGGGAGTGAGAGTAAAGTAATTTTTTTTTTTTTTTTAAAGTATGAATATTTAATTAAGTAGAGAGTGAAAATAAAGAGTCTAATTCTGTGTAATTGTGAAAAAGTGACAAGTTAAAGTAGAGAAGTAGATTTTAAAGATTAATTTGGTCCAAAATCAGCCGAGGCTGATGCGGATGCTCTTACATTGCTACTCTCTCTCAGTTCCTAAGGTTCGAGTCTACGAAGCGGACATATTGGACCCGAAAACAAAGGTCAAGATCAACCACGGAGTTGCCATCTGTCATGTGGATACGTTATCATGGAGCGCTTATGGTTTTGGGTTCGGGTTTGGATTGAGGGACATCATTGGATCTTTGAGAATGACATGACCTGCGTCTTGGGCTAATTGAGCCAGTTGTTGGTAGTAATACTATTGAAAGGTGTTAGGATCTTCTATTCAGATCAATGAATAACTACTTGGTTATTTACATTGAGAGTTATTTCAAAATATGAATTGCGTCGAAGAAAATTGTAATATACTCTTTCGTTCCAAAAAGTTAGTTCACTGCGTGCAATATATATGTAATTTTTGGATAGAAAATCACTACGTGCAATTTACGTGCAATGTACGTGCAATTTACGTGCAATGTACGTGCAATATCGTGCAATGTACGTGCAATATACGTGCAATGTACGTGCAATTTTCAAATAGAAAACAAAGTACTTCCATGCATAATTTTTCAAATTTCTACGCACCAGAACGAATTTAATTTGGCATGAAAAATTCAAAAACTTGTAAATATAATTACTTCTATTTTGATCAATTGCATGTCTTTTATATGTTATTCTCTTATAATACATCACTTTTAATTCAAAAAATAAATATTTATTTAAAAAATAAGTACTTATTGACATTCATGAGTACGTTGCATTTGAAATTAGTGAATAGAACTTAATTTGAGTGGTACATCAGTCACTTGGGGCCATCCCAATATTACTAGATTATAACACAGGCAATGTCAATCACACTATAACACAACAATTTGAAGCTAAAGTTGAACCATTTATTCATATTTCTTCCTTTTTTTATTTATCATACTTCTTCATACTCCATTTCAATCACAATATTACAAGATTTCAATAGATCTGAACCCACGCCATGTCAGTCTGAAACACCCAATGACAGACCTCTATTTTGCTCAGACCAGAACCTAGCACCAAGAAAGCTCCATGATCGAAACTCCAGGATGACGTATCCAAGTGGCAGAGGGCAATAGCGTGGTTGATCTTGATGTTTGTTTTGGGGTCCAATATCTCAGCTTGGTACACCCGAACCTCCGGAACTGAGTGGCAATAATAGAACGAGTAGGGGAACAGAATTTGGTGACAAGAAACAGCTGTCCCATCGTTGATAGCACGGACCTTCCCAATCATAATGTTGTTCTCGGACCCCTCATCATTCAACGTTGTGAGTACTGTCAAGTTGCGTCCCAATATAGAGATGGCAAAGTCCATCATGTCTTCGACACAGCCCACGCACCGCTTCTTCTCTCCGGTGCTCGGTGCCCTCTCACAATTGGTCATTGCCGCCGCGAGCATGATGGCTATGGTCGAGTTCTCCACCGCTTGATATATCTTATGCATCTCTGGAATCTTGGACGTGGAAAACGGTAATTTGGTGGAAACCACCCTGGGCAAAAATGACCTCTTGGGCGTTTTGTTCTTGATATCCGGCATCCGCAAAATGCCAAGAGGTCGTTTTAGATTTTGCGGATGCCGTATATCAAGAACAAAACGTCCAAGAGGTCGTTTTTGCCCAGGGTGGTTTCCACCAAATTACCATTTTCCATGTCCAAGATTCCAGAGATGCGTAAGATATATCAAGCGGGGGAGAACTCGACCATGGCCAACATGCTCGTGGCAGCAATGACCAATTGTGAGAGGGCACCGAGCGCCGGAGAGAAGAAACGGTGTGTGGGCTGTGTTGAAGACATGATGGACTTTGCCATCTCTATATTGGGATGCAACTTGACAGTACTCACAACGTTGAATGACGAGGGGTCCGAGAACAACATTATGACTGGGAAGGTCCGTGCTATCAACGACGGAAAAGCTGTTTCTTGTCACCAAATTATGTTCCCCTACTTGCTCTATTATTGCCACTCAGTTCCAGAGACAGATCCGGAAAGCAGAGTAGGCAGAGTAGATCGGCAGAGGAGCAGAAGGACTGGAGTTGGTAAGCTATCGCGTTTGGGTCATTGGCGAGTTCTGAAAAAAGTCTCGGATTCCACGGCTGTCAGTGGGGAGGCCTTGTTGAGGAGGAACCAGGGTTTGGGCAGGTCGTTGGAGATCTGGATCTTCCAGTATCGGACTAGTGACACTTTCGAGCTTGCGGCGGCACCCACCTACGTTCAAAGATTGAAATAGATAATTAAACACCGAAAATGATTGTAAGTCAGATATAAACAAATTAAAACATGAGTAACGGACTATAGACGCTTTTGAGTTTGTGGCGGCGGCGGCGGCGGCCACCGACGTTGCAAGATTGAAACAGGGTAATTAAATGCCTAAAATAAAATGAATTGTAAGATAAATTGTCAGATAGAAACAATTTAAAACATGAACAGTTACATTGGTAAAGGAGAGAGAGAAGAACAAGGGGTAGAGAATGAGAGAATTCACGTTCTGCGTTCGCCTGTTTAAAGTGAGACTGTGAGAGAGAAGGGAAATTAAGGGTAGGGAGAGAGAAGGGATGAGGCTGCGTTTTATAATACCAGGGAGAGAGAAGGGAAATGGTAGTGAGAGAGAGAGAGAGAGAGAGAGAGAGTAGAATCTTAAATCTAGACCGTTGAGAGAGTAGTAGTGAGAATAGAATCTGGAAATTGGTGTACTCTCTCTCTCCCTCTCCCTCTATCCCTCTCTCCTGCGCATGAACCACTGGCGGTAAAGAGTGGTCCCTTAAAATTAAAGCAGTATTTGGTTCAATTTGGCATTTTCTCTCCATTGCCAGAATGGGCTAAAGGCTCACTTGCTGTCCCATTAATTACTTGTAGAAAACAGAGAAAATCGATTTCAATCAGGTTACGTGCATGGCCAAAACGAGGAATAATAAGTGTAAACAGATAGACATGTCACATGGGGGTATAAATGGTGACCAGGTAGCTTTCGCGGGTTTTTCCATGTGATTTTTTTTCATCTCATCGGGTGGTGTCACGCTTGTCGTTAGTGTTGTCAAAATCGTACGATACTCGATACGTATCATATTGCATGAAAAACTACACGTATCTTTCAATGTATCATAAATGTATAGAAATTGTAAGCTACGAGTGGGGTATCGTACGATATGACCCGTATCGGGATACGTATGTAAATCGTATGATATTTAACCCAACTTCAAACTTACCTTTTATACCTAATTAAAGCTTCTAAGAGCATGTACACAAGAGTAGGCAAACTCACATTTTTAGTCATTTTACCTAATCAAAACCAAAAAAACAGTTTGCACCAGCTTTTGGAAACACTTACGTATTTTACCTACTGTTTACCGGCAAAACATTAAATCTTTTTCTTTTTCTCTCTCCTCCATACCACTTCCTCATTCTCTCTCCACTCTCTTTGTCTCTCTATTTTTTAGTATATTTTTTAAGAATGAAGAAGCATAATAGAGATGATTGGTGCGAGGTTGAAAAAGATTTGAGTAAGTAAAATGAAAAAAATAAATTATTGAATAGATAAAATACTTTTTACCGATGTACATACTCTAATAGAGACCAAACCGCCTTAATCTATGCAGCGACCAAACTCCTCTTTGTGGTGGTGACCAAACTCCGACGAAATCGACGGCAAAACTCCGACTACTACTCTCCGCTCTCTTCCGATCTTGCTGTCGACTGAGATCTTGCCGTCGAGTGAGAGGTATTGTTCTCGACTTCTCATCATCTGATATTCTGATCTGGTTGCGTTGGAGATTTAGGAGTCTCTTTTGACGGTTCTCGATCTTTCTCTCTATAAATGCCAAACTAAAAGCAAAAGTGCAAAACCCAGTATTTTACTCTTTCCAATTTATCCTCTTCCCACTGAATGTTCACATGCATGAACTGATGAACCCACAGCATGCATTAATACAACTACACCTACCCTTCTCATTTTTTTAAAGCCATTAGGAGTGTGGGACCACCGGACCAATACTCCATTAAAATTATTAAAATAAATGAAGCATGTCCCTTTCTCATTCTACTAAAGAGCATCTCCAATCCATCCTTATTCCTCCAAAATAGAGGATGGAAGTGACACATTGAGGGAAGATTTTGTAATTTATTCCCTTTTTTCTTCACTTTTTGTATTTTTTGGGAGAATATTTGAGGGACCCACCGTCCTTTTTTAGAGTTTGGAGAAATTTCATACTCCAAATTTGCTTTTGGTCCTCCATTTTTCGAGGACCAAATTTACTTTTGGAGGACCAAACTCAAAAAAGGACGGTGGGTCCCTCAAATATTCTTCCAAAAATACAAAAAGTGAAGAAAAAAGAGAATAAATTACAAAATCTTCCTTCAATGTGTCACTTCCATCCTCTATTTTGGAGGAATAAGGATGGATTGGAAATGTAAGAGACAATAAAAGAGCACTGTATTTTAATATCCCAATATTCCTTAACTTTCTTTTACAGTTTTAAATGTTTTTAATGCAATCTTTTGTATTATTTTCCAGTGTTAAGGTCGATATAGCATGTAAGTCTCTAATACTTAATCTTTTGGTACATCTTACTCTTTTGAAACACTTTAGATGGCCTAAGATGTGTGATTTTGCATCCTAAATGTTTTTCGTTTTCATATGTCCTATCAATTAATTTGTAGTTTATTGCAATGTATTTATGATTAATTAGTACTCCCTCCGTCCTGCAATGTTTGACACTTTTGTGCTTTTCTTTGTCCCATAATATTTGGCTAAATTGAAAAGTCAATAGAAAAATCAAGTGAACTTCCCACTTTACCCTTATCTTTTGCACACTAGATAACAATCAATTCAAACAAAAGTACACTTTTGATTACCCATGCAGTACACTTTCCATTCAATTTTCAATTTGGGAGCAGTACACTTTCCATTCAATTTTCAATTTGGGAGCCACAAATCAGCGCCAAAACTTTTGGCATCTGACGCCCAATTTGAAAAATAATTGTGAAAGTATTTTTTTATGACAGAAGTTGTGAAAGTACACATGGGTAACATTGGAAAGTTTGCTTATTAATTGTACATCAAATTTTTTCTCTTAAAAGTTGGATTTCCTAAAAGTGCCAATTAAACATTGCAGGACGGAGGGAGTTTGAATTAACTTTTGTTGCCGTATCTTACGATACTCGATACGTATCCCGATACGTATCCCGATACGATACGAAAAATCATAAAACTGATCCACGATACGTATCCCGATTTGAAAACGTTGCTTGTCGTGAAGTTATCACTTGGTCTTTGCTAGTGATGGTTAGCTAACGCTAGGTTTCCCATGTGATTTTTCTTGATCTTCTTCTCATTTTTCTTCATCTCATCAGGTGGTATCACGCTTGTCGTGAAGTTATCACTAGTGATGGCAATGGGCGGATCGGGCCCGATGATATCACTATCACCATCCTCTAACCCCGTCCCTTCTCCGATCTCCAACAGAAATTTGTTTTACGCTCCATCCCGCCCCAAATAGGAACAATGGTGAGCTCCTCCTCCGGACAGTTTTTTAATCTCTATTATTGCGTACGATACATAAATACAGGGATTAAATAAGCCATAGTACCCCTAGATTTGAGTAGGCAGTGTTTTATACTGGAAGAATAGAGAGAGAGAGAGAGAGAGAGAGAGAGAGAATAGAATCTTAAATCTAAACCGTGAGAGAGTAGTTGTGACTTGTGATTGTGAGGTTTTGGATGGATTTTGGGTTCTCACATGTGAGAATTGTGAGGTTCCACAGACTAGGTTCCGATTATTAATCAATTAAACGATAGTACTCCACAGACTAGGACATATATATGGAGTAATTGATATGGAGGGTACCCATGGGTACGTGAGCTTAGTGCCATGCACATGGTCCCCAAGAAATCAGTATGCAATCAGATAGTACATGTTTGTGGCTAGAAGAGGGTGTCATAGTTTTGGATATATGGATTCGAAGGCAACCCAATGGGGTTGCCCACCATGTAGCAGCGTTGGCAAAGAGGAGAGATCTTCCACCCGGTTGGACTGCTTCACCACCTTTTTCTTTATTTACTGTTTTTTTCTTTTTCTTTTTGGTAATGAATGCACGAAATTAGATTAGACGGAAACATCCTCAGTATTATGTATGCCATGTATTTCTTAATATTATCTCAGAGATATATATATATTCACTCTTTCGGGGCTTATTTATGATATTGTTATATCAAGATTTTCGGAGTTGCGTGAAAAATGAGGAGGCTTTGGGCACTCTGGTTCATTCATCACCTTGTACTATTTGATAAAAAGATTTTGTTTTATTGTTCAATAGAATCACCTTGCACATGGAGAAAATTTCGATACAACTGTTATGTGTGACACACATCTCACATACGAAAAGTCCGCTCAGATTTGATTTTGACCGGAAATAACCTAATGGTGGGTCCCTAGAAAATAAGGGGACCGTCTCTCTCTATCAATCGGACTACTGGATTCAGAGACAGAAATGATATGGTACCGACCAATATCATACGACGGCCTACCAACGGCCGCGCTAGACAGTCTCCCACCACCGGATGGCTGATTCGATCCGTCCAAAAGTTTAATATAAAAAAAAAAACTGAGTGGGCTTAGGCAAGAATCAATGGCATCCGACATGCGTAGGTACTCGATCCAAAACATTCTATTTTTTCGTATATAACATGTATATAAGAAAAATGGGGTGTTTGGATCGAGAACTTACGCACGTCGGATGCCATTGATTCCCATAAAAGGCCCACTCATTTTTTGTTTTTTGAATTTTTGGATTACTTGAATCGGCCGTCCGGTGGTCGGAGATGGTCCGACACGGCCGTGGATCCTTTTTCGGTATGGTACACCAATAGCAGGACTCATTCAGAAATGTGTTCTCTAACTACATTTTGGTCCCCACTTCCCTTTCCTTTATGTCTGCTCTACCTACTTTTTGGTCCCCACAACTTTGCAAATAGTGGGCATTTAAAAATAATTTTATGAAATAAAAATTGAAAAAGGAGAACCGAACACAGTTTTTGTTTTACTATTATTCAATAGAATCACCTTACACATGTAGAAAATTTCGATACAACTGTTATGTGTGACCCACATATCACATAAAGCCTCACCTACACATGTGTGGGATCCTCTCCATGTGTATCCAATTTTATTTTATTTTATTTTATGGCAAAAATTAATAAATTATGTATCTTAATTACATGCTGATCAAGTGCTGGTGATCTCAAATTAAGCTGAGCATTGTAAAATGCCAGTCAGTGATCTCAAAGCTAAGAATTGTGATCAGCATAAACATGATCACAACAACCCAAAACTTGGTTCTTGATTTCATTCATGTTACTCTCTCTCTCTCTCTCTCTCTCTCTCTCTCTCTCTCTCTCTCTCTCTGCATGGACCAGTGGTGAGGCTATAGGGAGTAAAAAGTGGTCCCTTAATTAAAATTAAAGTTGTATTTGGTTCAATTTGGCAGTTTCTCTCGATTACCAAAATCAGCTCAAGCCTCACTTGCTGTCCCATTAATTACCTGTAGAAAACAGAGAAAATTGATTTCAATCAGGTTACGTGCATGGACAAAACGAGGAATAATAAGTGTGAACAGATAGACATGGGGGTATGGATGGTCGAATTAAGGCATACATATCAAAAGAGACTTTAGGGACCACTGCCTGTCTCAAATCACCAACAGTGTTAAAGAAGAACCTAACAAGCCCTGAAAATATCCCAACAATTTGTCCTTCAGCTAAAGCCTCAGGTACGTGTTTTTGTCCTTTGTTTATCAGAAAGGACAAATTGTTTGATGTTTGCTACGTTGTGATTGAGAGGTTTGGTTGATGGATGGATTTTGGGTTCACATGTGAGGTTCCACAGACTTGATTTATACTTAGTTTCAAATATAGTGAATTCTTAAATGATCAATTGAAGAGTATAATAGCAAAAACAATTTAAAAAGGAATGAAATAATAAAATTTGAGTGGTTGGAGTCACAATTTTAAAATGACAAATGAGTCATCAAATGCCATATAGGTCACCAAAAGATACACATGGTAAAAAAAATTAGACGAATGAGTTGCGCATGCTCTAATTATTTGACCAATTGAAGAGGTATTAAAACAAGTCAACTCCAGCAGAATCTTTAAATTATTTTCCTTATTTACGAGTTTATGAATTTATTAAGTGTTTTATTTCTTGCAAATTTAGAATGGTAAGTTGGTGAAAGAGTCATTTCTAGGTGATCCCATTTTAAACGAGTTTTCATCGAGCCGATTTTCACAAGAGTCTATCCCAAAAGAAATATGGTTTCAAAAGTGTTAGAATCCAGGATATTCGGTCCATGAAAGTGTTCGGTAAAGAAAATGGGTTTGAAAAAAAATTGGATGGTCCAGATTCACCTCAGACCATCTATTTTCTTTCTCGAACACTTTCATAGACCGAGGACCGTACCGGGCCTCTTTTGTTTTCTAATTTATTACATACTTAGTAGCTAACTCAAGTTTGGTTTGAAAGCATAACGAACTTCGAGTTTTCAAAGTTCACTTGTTTTCAGTTATATGATGAAAATTGTAAAAACTAACCACTAATAACTTGGCCGCGGGCCTCATTGGGCTTCATCTCCTAGGCCGAAACCAGCCCAACGACTAATCGAATTGAGCAGAGCTAAATGGATCGCTGGCGGGCTGGGGTTGCTGTCACGTGACGGGGCAACATGTCGACGATGAAAGCCTCTAACCGGACTCTTCCGCGCCGGAGGGAGAATCTAATCAGAACCCATGTCGACGAAGGGGGCCCGCCATCCGCGTTCAACGAGAGCTAGATTCCTAAAATAATGGAAGAAAAAACAAAATTTTCTGAGAGGATTTCCCCACCTCTGTCAAAGTACTCTGCTTCCACTGGTACTCTCTCTCTCTCTCTTATTCGTTAGATCTGGCGTTTGCTCTTGTTAGAGAAGCATGTGATTTTCTCATATAACGTATAGTATATATTAATGCTGCTGTTAATTCTCTTTGGAATTCATTTGATTCGCTCTGTTGAATGCCTCTTCACGGCTAGATTGCAATCTTAACAAAACTGCGCATCTTAAGATTTTGGATTATTATCCAATAGTGTTACTGACGTTTAGCATTAAAAATTCCGTAAATCAAGTGTTGATAGTATCTCTCTCAGGCGTTGATGCTGTTTCTGGTGGAACTTGTGATTTGAATTTTGTGTGAATAATCTTGGTTTAGCTGACAGGGCAAATGTATTTACGGATAAGTTTGACTGCTGATTACTACCATTTTTCCTGTTTGGGAATTTGAGATTTCTTTCTCAGTATCTAGTAGTTGTCTTTTTTTGATAACTCAGTTGTCTGGGCCACTAGCTTACGCGCACGGTGCACCCCTATTAATCCTGGGGGCCTAATTCTACTGCCCACTTGCGGGAGCCCAATTTAAGTTGGAGCAAAGCTCCGTATGGATTAACTTCAAAAGAGTTGATAGCACCTGAGAGGTTTTGAACCTGAGACCTTAGGAGTAAAAGCCTAAGTCCCAATTCTTGACCACTGGGCTGTATCTATCAGTTGTCTTGATATGCACACATAAAGTGTTGCATGATTTCTGAGGCATTTGGAAATATTTAACCAGGAGATACATGAAAGACCGGTATCGTCTGTGAAATTTTGTGTTAAGAACCGCATTTAACTTGGGAATATGGAACTAGGAGATTTCTTTTGATGGTGAAGAAAATTTCATTATCATGATAGATAATGAATGAAATCGACAACAGAGGAATAGAAAAACCATTGAGAGGAACAAGGAGATTAGTAATGGAACGTTATTGCCTGTTGAATTGCTTGAGGAAAAGCACTACTAGGTTTCAATATGCTCTCTCTAGCTCTTTCTCTGGTGAGCAGCACTACCAGCTAAACTCATTTTTTTTTAACGGCAACCAGTTAAACTCACTTGATAAGTGGACAGAGATATTTGTCTGTTGTAGCTAGTGACATAATGCAAAGAAAGATTGTAAGGGAACTCAATTTATGTGCTAGAAGCAAGACTGTTTCAGGAAAAGAACTTTACTCTCTTGCTGGGTATGCATGAACATTCTGGCTTGCTATATGTCCAACTGTCCAGGTCATCTAATTCTCACGTCAACTATATGGGGACTCTGGAATATTAATATGTCTTGCTTTATTTTGTTTCTTTTTGGAGGTGAATTTCATATACATGGCGCAAATGCCATAGCCCTTTCCAGCAAAATAGAGGAGTTTTATGCATAAGTTTGCAGTAAACTTGAAGTCTTGAATGCCAAATATGTTTCCCTGGTGTCTGGTGAATGCCTTGTAGAAATGCCGGGCTCTTGATTCCATACAGTTACATCATTGTTGAGTGTAGTGTGTCTGATGTGGTTACTTCACACATTTTGAAGAGTCTAACATTGCTGGCCCATACCAGATTTTGAAGTGATTCACAAGGTTTCTAAAAGTATTAATACATGCAGTGTTGCCAGAATGGTCGATAATGCTGCACAACAGCCCCTGTTGTCTGGATTATTAGATCCTACACCTCAAACCAATAAGAAAGATGCTCCCAAGAGAAGATTCCGTCGCTGTAAAAGTGCTCCTCTACCAGAATATGCTCCCGCAGAAATAAATGGCAGCAACTCACTTCCACATTCTCAACCCTTTTTGGGTAAAATCCACCCAAGTTTTAGGAAAGTAGCCATGTACTTGACAATGTACCTTGGTGTGGGCACAGGCTGCTTCTACCTCATCAGTCCAGGGATTGGTGGGAAGAGAACAGATGGACTTCTTGATGCTGTTTATTTTTGTATTGTGACAATGACGACCGTTGGGTATGGTGACCTCGTGCCCATTGGTGTGCCCGCAAAACTTCTCGCTTGTGCTTTTGTTTTCACAGGGATGGCTCTTGTTGGACTGATCCTGAGCGAAGCAGCAGATTACTTAGTGGAGAGGCAGGAAACAGCACTTGTTAAAGCATTATACATGTGTGAAAAAGTTGGTCAGGCTGAAATTCTAAAGGAGATCGAAACAAACAAAGTGAGGGACAAGTGTTTAATGGTATTTGCACTTCTCTTCGTGCTAATAGTTGTTGGGACAATCTTTCTGACAGCTGTTGAGAAACTGGATCTTGTTGATGCATTTTATTGTGTTTGTTCTACTATCACAACTCTGGGTTATGGAGATAAGAGCTTCTCAACTAAGGCAGGGCGTTTTTTTGCTATATTTTGGATATTGATTAGCACCATATGCTTAGCTCTATTTTTCCTTTATGTGGCTGAGCTAAACACTGAAACTAGACAAAGGGCGCTGGTCAACTGGGTTCTTCATAGGAGGGTGAACAACATGGATTTGGAGGCAGCTGATCTTGATGGTGATGGAGTTGTTGGGTAAGTTCAATCTGTGCTACTATTGGTTTTCTGAACTCTGTGTTAAGTTGTTGGTTGTTCTCCACAGTGTTTCTAGGTGTGTGTATAATCTGTCCGTAAAAGGATATTGTTTGTCTTTAATTTTTTTCCCTCAACTTTTATTCGAATAGGTCTGCTGAATTCATCTTATACAAGCTAAAAGAGATGGGGAAGATCAACCAAGAAGATATCTCACTTGTGATGGAAGAGTTTGAAGATCAAGATGTTGACCGGTCAGGAACTTTGTCCGTTACTGATATAACGCTGGCCCAATCAGCTGAAGTTGCGAAGTGAGACGCACAATTTTGCAAAAAGGTAATCTACATGTACACTTGTGAAGAAAATTTACTCGAAATATGTTGTAAGTGTTAAAAAACAAATATTTAATACCTCTTTTCATCCATATTTCCTTTTTAGACTTTTACCTTCCCCGAATTTGTTTCCTAACTCAAGACACATTGTGCATATGGTAAAGATGTTGATCTGTCTTCAACATTGTTCATTCAGTCAATTCCAAGGAAAATTGGGCTGCTTCAATTACTGCTTTTTCATATACTATGGCAGCAAGTCTATTGTTTTGCTTCTATGATACGACTTTGGAAGTCACTCCCTCAAACCTCTAACACTGGCCTCACCCAAGATCCGCTGACACCTTTGGAAACTGTTTCTAGTTGAGCAAAGATTGGACTTGGACATGATTTACATGAACTAATAAAGGAACTACTTGTCTTGTTTAGTACTCAAGGTTTAGCAACATGAACTTTAAGATTAAGTTCTTTTGTGGTTTAGCATGTTACCTTTGCAACATTTTAGGGAGTCAACATTGAGGAACAAGCTCTTTATTTGCCATTAAGTCTCCAATCGATGAAATGAATTGTGTGCAAGATCTTGAAATGATTATTTCCCTAGATTCGATAGAGGCAATTAATACTTATGGTTAGGATTTTCAAATAGCAAGAAGTATCACATTTTACTGCCTTAATCGTTGATTCCAATTCTTTGCACGTGAAAACTAGATATTGTAGATATGAACTGCACCCCCCATCTACTGTTAGGCTGTTAGCATACGATCAACTAGGCAGCAAGTTAGCACACGACTAAGATTTGTGACTTCCTATTCACTAATTAGCAACAGAAAGCACGGCTGTATCCAGCCTGTTTACATGATTCACTGAGAACTTTGATGCTTGGGTTTTGGAAGATAGCAGATATTAGAGACGCCATTGTTTTACATGGGACTGCTTATGACTATTATTCACTTCAAGACAGAAGCATATGAAAGTGCATCTGAAAGAGGTAAGATATATCTGTCTATTTAAGATTTGGATCAGATTCAGAGAGGTAATCAAACACCTGAAATACTTGCGAAATATGGGCTGAGGTGGAGAACCTTTCTGGTCTTTTTGAGAAATTTAATTTATTATCTTAATTTAAATGTGACTGGTTCATATAGCGGGTTTTATCACTTGTGTTAGCTTTTTGCCTTGTAGTCTAGTATCTGGTGATTAGTACGCAACATTGCTCTATATGAAGGCAGTTTTCTGCCATTCGTGGGTACTTCCATAGTCCATCAAAAATTCAAGTTGATCGAAAATTTACATTTATAAATCCCAAGGGGTTTGGCCAAGTGATCATGGAAAAGCAATAAGTACTCCTTTATGAGGTTACAAATTTTATTCTTACGAAGGTTAAACATTCCAAAACATTGAGGTCGGCCTGGCGTACAGTTATAAAAAAAATAATTGAATGAACCATATTTGTTACGTACCACACTAATGTCCAGACATCTTCTGACAGCTTATTTTTTTTTAGACCACATAGGCTCAAAGGCATATTTGTTACAATAGTAATGTCCAGTCATACTCTAGTCATACTCTGACAGTTCATTTTCCTTTGGATCAATTTGATTTTTCAAACTCCGTTTCGCTAAGGTACTTTTTTTTCCAAAAAATAAGTAATTTATTTGCGATTTTTAAGCTTAAAAATAATGCGTTTATTGAAATAATTTTTGTGTAATATGGATTTTACTTGATAGCTCTCGATGAGATCTTTTGAACGATGAAAAAAATCAAAATATTATTTTTGTAGATACAACTTTTTAAGTTTAAAATTTTCAAATAAGCTACTTATTTTTAAAGAACCTTAGCAAAACGGAGGCGATAAGTATATCGAGACCTACAAAAATGAACAACTAAAATGGTCAAGTGGACGGTAAATGTAATACTCTCTCCGTCCTCTTTTTAAACTCCAGTATTTCATTTTGGGCTGCTCTTTGTTAAGTGTCTATTTTTTAAAGTTAGTGGGTAAAAGTTGGTACATTTTATGTTTTGCCTCTAAAAGTAGATTCCATTTTGAAAAGTTAGTGAGTAAAAGTGTAATGATGATATTTCCATATAGTGTAAATAGAGAAAATAAAGGTAAAAGTTGATGTAAAATGTGTAATAATGATGTTTTTATAATAAGTTGGAGTTACGAAATAGGACATTTTAAAAGGGACGGAGGGAGTACGTATCATTTCCCGTCAATGAACAACAACACGAGGATTGTCCCGTGAGATGATCATATCGGAATGAATATAGAGCTTTTAATCATATAGAAGCCAAAAATTCAAAGGAAATACAGTAACAAGAGGAAGTTTTTCAACAAAAAGGTTCATTCTAAGTTTTGACAGGATTTAAAGTGTCGAATTTTGTTTGGGATTCTGTGTACTGCTGAATCGAGAAATATGATAATGCAGACGAGATATTCCAAAACAAGATCCACCGACCACTCAATATCAACTACTGTGCTGCTGCTGCAGTTTTCGTTGCATTCTACATGGAACTATGCAAGCAATCAATTATGCTCTTGAGAAACAGTTTGAAGATAAATAATGCTCCATCTTGAAAATAGGATTTGTTGGTCCTAGACATTGACTGCCTAATGCCTAGCACCATTTACAATGTGCCACTTGTTATTTTGCATCTCAAACAAAAATGATACTTAAGATATATACATGAAACTCGGTACATGAAAGCATCTAGACCATTCATATTTTTTTGTGAAGACTTTCATGGACCGAATTTCATGTATTGTACTATACCAATCTTTTTCCTCAAAATAGTACTCCAAAATAAAAGTCACGAATTTCAGAAGAATCACAACATCAACCAATTGCAAGCGGAGAGCAATGTGTGCTATGCATTGGTGCGCAATTAATACACGTGATGTGCATGCATTACGGGACTCAGAATGGGTTTCTGGGTCCCGTTTCCATTTTGCTTGTATTGTCAACTTGGAAAGTTCAAATTGATTACACTTTTTTTTTTGCTCTGCCAAATTGATTACACATTGGTATCCATGTTTTCAGAATTCGTTTTTCTTGAAAAAAAACTCTACCTACCGATCAATCTGAATTTCTACATGAACTATCTACTTGACAAGACAAAAAAATAAACGGTTCAAACAACATAACGTAGCCCGGGATGGGGGCCAGTGGGTTCGGATCACATCCAGTTTTTTGTTGTCCATTGTGGTCCAGTTAGCGGCTGAGATTTACTGTGAGAAATCCAAGGGTCCCCATCTTGCCACATCTAAGTCACATTATGGCTCTCAAACGGCACCAGCAATGCTAACGGAAAATGCCCCATTTAATGTGAATTTTTTTTTTTTTGCAGAGAAAACCAGATGTTTGACGGGCTCTCAAACGTCGCATATGCTTTTTATGGGACTCATTTCGGATCTCACAAAGATATTCAAATTTTAAGTTATTTTTAAAATATTTTTTTATTGGCTCTTGCAAAAAATTAGTTCAATTCGATATCCGTAAGGCTTTTTCAGCATTCGTATGGGCTCTACAAATTCTAAAACACCCTAAAAATTTTGAAACAACTTTTATCGATATCGGATTCAATTAATTTTTTTCAAGAACCCATAAAAAATATTTTAAAAATAACTTGTAGTTTGAATCATCTTTATAGGATCCATAATGAGCTCCACTCAAAAAAAATCATAGTCCATTTAATGGATCCCCTTCAGAGAATACACTGCTTTAGAATTTTTTGATTTGTGCGGGCCCATTATGGGTCTTACAAATATGATTTAAATTGCAATTTATTCTTGAATTATGTTTTCATGTATTTTTGAAAAAAATCAACTCAATCCGATATTGATAAAGGTTGTTTCAAAATTGTTAAGGTGTTTCGAAATTCGTAGGGCCCTTACGAATGTGGAAAAAGCTTTTACGAATATCGGATTGAGCTAATTTTTTGCAAAAGCCAATAAAAAATATTTTAAGAGTAATTTACGGTTTGAGTCATTTTTATAAAATTCGAAACACAAAAATCGTATGTGACGTTTGAGACCCCCTCAGACATCTGTTTTCTCAAAAAAAAAACCATTGAATGGGACCTTTCCCGTTAGCAACTTTTGCTGGTGCCGTTTGGGGGCCATAATGGGACTTGACGTGGCAAGATGGGAACCCTTGGATTTCTCATAGTAAATCTTGGCCACTAACTGGACCACAATGGACAATAAAATACTGGATGTGATCCGCCCCCGGGGGCCAGTAAACACATGTTGTGCACCAACGCACCAACACACATGACATTGTTCTAGTAAACCTAGCTCCAGTTGACTTTGTGTGCCTGGATTTACTGCAGTCAGTACAGTAAATTATGATGTAAACAGGGCCCCACTAATCCAATAAAAGTTCACATGGGCACTTCAGTTGAAATACCCACCACAGCTAGTAGCTCCGGTTGGTACAACAGGACACTGTCTAATAGAGACTAGCTGCAGAGGTACAGTGCAAACTCCAAACCCATATAGGGTTGGTTGACACTAGCCTGGACGAAGTCCATCCCGTGGTATCAAAATAGCATCTCCAAAATCATTTTTTAGTACGTTCCAGTGTCAAAACGTCAAAAACTAACAATTCTACACCTGCTTGATGCCATTTTGATACCACTTCAAAACCAAACCGTCTAATTTTACCGTGCAAATCGAATGGGTTACCAAAGTCGATGCCAATTTAGCAACCAAGAATGACATTGCCAAAATTTGGCACAAGGGTAGAAGATGGTTTTGCCATTCTTGATGCCAAATTTTTGCTTTGGCATGATGGTGGACTTGATCTAAGAGATTCAAATGTGGAATAAATGTTGGGCGTGACAAACACATTGAGATATGCAAAATGGATTGTTCAAATCGTCCTAGGTAATCATGATGGGGTCTTATTTTGCAACGCACGAGGAACAACTAATAAGTGTCTGCTCGAGGGTGAATCTGCTTGTGATAATAGTGCTGTGATTAGAGATGTTGTCTGAGAGGTGTTTTGTTCCATTCGAGTCTCTGGTGAGCTAGGGTTGAAACCTATGAATGACTAATAACTCCTTCGCCGTGGATCAAGAGTTCCTATGATCGCTTTCAATAGAGGTACTACTACAAAACGCAATTAACCAAAACTTCTTTTTATTATGTTTAACAAACAAACACTGATCCAAATAGACACAAAAGGAGGCCAGGAAGAGAGATGTCGATAGTACATTATGACTACTGGAATACTCTACTAGTCTCCATTTACATGGTGTTCCCAATCCCAGATGTGGAACATTGATCTTCTGCTAGTTGTACTGCTTCCGGTTGGGCAGCCACGAATTCCAAGATCCCTTCGCCGGCTTTTTCAGTGGGAGCTTCGGAGGCCGGCGGCGAAGTCTGGCCGATTACGACGACGGCGACGAGGAACAGGGCTGTAGAGAGCAAGAGGGGCCAAAAGTAGGCTAGGACGTGGATAAATCTGGGAGCCAGGTAGATGAGGAAGAGTATCATGATAGAGAAAGCGAGGGCGAACAAGATGTGGAACTTCAACTTGAGAAGCCTTGTCCAGATCTCCATGGCTTAAGTGATCAGGTGGAGGAGGATCCAGATGGGTGGTTGGTTACTGGTTCAGCTCCACTCCACGGCTAGATTTATGCAGTCCCCCTGGAGAGAGAGAGAGAGAGAGAGAGAGAGAGATTGGTTACTGGTTAAGCTCCACTCCACTACTAGATTTATGCAGTCTCCCTGGAGAGAGAGAGAGACTGTTGCGAATGTTTTTTTCCTGTTTATCTCTATTCAGAGATTCTCTTGCTCATCGATATTCGATGGTTGCTTTATGAGGAAGAACTTTTCCCTTTTTTATTTTTTTAAAATCGGTGTCCGGACTAGTTTGCGCCCCACTTCGATTAAAAAGAAATTTTTTCAGTGCCGAGGGGTATCACGTGGTGCCCGCTCGCTCATCCGAGCCATTCATTTTTGTTTTTGAACGGCTTAGATTTGGAAAGAGAAAATGACAGAGAAAGTGTTGGGTGAGAGGAGAGAGAGAGTTTCAATCCGAGCCGTCCAAAAATGTATCGAACGACTCGGATGTGACGAGTGGATATCACGTGAGATATACCCGCTCGGCACCAAAAAATCTCTCCGATTAAAGACCTCAAGAGTGAACTTTTCTTAGTTTGGATTCGGATCTTCAGTCCCAAAGAAACGGAATCTGAACCTTATGTTGGGTTATTCAATGGTGTGGATATGCATAGGGGATTCTTCGCGTGACGAATTCAATTCTTTCAGAAAAGAATCTCTGAGCAAATCTGAAGCTTTGATATAGAATTGAACGGTTCAAATTGTGATTGTCTCCTCTAATCTAAAACATAGATCAAAAAAACATCCACTTCGTTCTTAGTTTTGGTCTCCCTTTTTTGTCATTCTTTTCGTTTACCAATCTAGTGTTGAGGTTCCAAAATTTATTGGAGAACTTAGAGGATGTTTCCGCTAATGATTAATTTATGCAGAATAATTTTTGATTTGTTAGGCTATAGTATTATTTAGTTACCCAAATTTAATTGAATTTTACATTTTATTTTTTTGAAAAAAAAAGAAACTGATGCCCCAGAATATAAAATCAATCGAAAATATATGGAAAGAGAGAACTAATGCCAAAATGGTAATTGCGAAAACAAAAATTAGGGCTTGACCTCTCGAAACTTAATTATCAATTAGGCTAAGTTCCACTAAGATTTTTGAATTTTTTTTGTTTTATCCTTTGGCCCAAAAAGCCGGAGTTTTTTTCCACCATGTAAATCGGCACGTTGCATGCTAACGTATGATTCATTTTCATTTTTTGTTTACTAGTATTATTTTCACATAACACAAGTAAACAATGATGCAAAAATGAGCTCTTTTAATTACTGGGAAAAGGTTTAATCTTTTTGATGGTCACAATTACAAGAAATTGTTATAAAATCAACATTCAAAAAATAAATTTTCGAAATATTTATCTCAGAGACTTTTGGGAGAAAAATATTTTGGGGAAATTTTAAAATTGATTTGGACCTATTTCAAATCCAAGAAGCCCAAATGGTCCAACTTAACAATCCAATTATACTTTTAGTTTGACTGAAAAAATCCACCCGGCCGCAACAAACGAAAAGTTATTACTAGTAAGCACGCTTTTAACTTAATTATCAAAAAACTTTTTAATTCATTTTTAACGAATAAAGCAAAAGGCAAAACCCGAGATGTGAAGTTCGAACCGCCAAAATGGCACTAGTTGGAACCACAGGCACCGTCGTCGCAGCAGCCTCCATAGCCGCCCTCCTCTCCTACTTTCTCTTCTGCTCCAACTATCGATCCAAATCCTCGTCAACAAAGAAGAAATCAAAATCAAGAACTGGACTCGTTGACGCCATTGGCAACACCCCTTTGATCAGAATCAACAGCCTCTCCGACGTCACTGGCTGTGAAGTGACTTCCCGCCCTTATCTCTCTCTCACTCTAACTGATTATTCTTCATCTGGGTTTTTCTTTCTATGTTGGAATTTGTAATGGGTGTTGTTTATTTTGGGTTTTGGTTGTGTTGCAGATTCTGGGTAAAGCGGAATTCTTGAACCCAGGAGGGAGTGTGAAAGATAGGGTCGCAGTGAAAATTATTGAAGAGGTGGGTTTTTTTGGTTTGATAAAAGAAAAAGATAGAAATTTCAACTTCAAATTTTGTGTTTTATGTTTTATGCTGCTGTTGTTGTTTTGCCAAGCTTGAAATCTCTCTTCAGCTAAGCCAAATGCTTCAACGATTCTCATTTTATTTGTATCCTTGTAGAAGTGGTCTTTTTTTTTTTTTTTAATTTACGGAGGAGAAACAATTATTTCGCTTTCTTTTTAGGTTAAGTTGATTATTGCATACACGGTGAACAGAAATATGTGATAATGGGAAATTAGTGTTTGCAAGAGAAGATTAAGGTTTTGCTTTTGCTTTTGCTTGATTGGGCTTAGAAAATGAGAAGAATATACATTTGGAAAGCTATAAAGGAGTATACCCATTCAGATAAGTAGCTATCCCTCAACAAATACGAAAATTTGCAGTTCCAACAACAGCACCGATGATGTTTCTTAGCTGAATTATAGAATTTTCTTTACTTTCATCTAATATTGGATATTTGGATCCAATATTCTAATGTCAATTGATGTGGTTTGTGAATTCTGATCAAGATTAGCTTGCTAAATATTCAACTCAATCCATTTTTGTTTTCCACTTGTATGAGGAATGGATTACAAGCATGCTTGTGGGCCATCTGGTCTTTATTCGCAGCCTTGAAACTTATTAGCTAATGACGTGGTTATATGCTGATGTCTCAACAATATTGTTTCACGTTGTGTACTATGTACTGGATAATCATATGATTCCATTTATTTTTGCTGTCCGTTCTTCGTTTTCCCCCATTTCATTCATGACAACATATTTAGCATAACTAAGCTCATCTAGTATGTTTGTGTTCTGCGTACCGTGGTATGCTTTTAAGGATATGATTCACATTTCTGCAGTCAAGGATTCCAGTAATCTAGTCTGCTCGTATCCAACTGGCATGTCCTTTTTATTCTCCTGTTATGGAGGATGAATCAGAAAAAGATGAAGATGCTTATATTTGGATATAAGCTGGTCATCAAGCTTCCACAATCTTGTCTTTGATGCCTTCCTGAAAAGTTTGTTGTTCCTTTTTATTTTTTCACTGTTTTCCTCTAGTGTCTTCTCGTCAATTGGATTTCAAGATTAATTGTATTCATCTTATTGTTTGAGAGTAGTTACTCTTGTCTCCATTCAATTTAACATTTTATTGGCTTTTGGAAATCTAAAGTGAAAGTAGGTCCGGCAAAAGGCTAGCAATTGTTACTGCTGATCTTTTCCCGCCCTTTCCCTGTATCACATACATGTAGGCTCTAGGGTCTGGTGAGCTAGCTCGAGGTGGTGTAGTCACAGAGGGGAGTGCCGGGAGCACCGCTATAAGTCTTGCTACTGTTGCTCCTGCTTACGGATGCAAATGCCATGTTGTTATCCCAGATGACGTCGCTATTGAGAAAGTATGTATATTGTATACCTTCGGTTTTTATTTCCAAATGCCTTGTCTTGTTATTGGCTTGTGTAGGAGTTTCCATTTACATGCCCTTAAGTTAACAAGTACAAAGTTTCCACTATTTCATCTCACAATTTGTGCAACGTTGAGGAAAGTCAAGTGCTGCGTTCAAAGTGCTGTGGAAATGACTTGTTTAACTCTCAGAACAGCGCAAATGGACTCTAAATTACTGATCTTGTTGTGCACTTGTCCTTCTTTAACCAGTGGTTTATTTGGTTATGCTTTTTGCATTCCTGGGTTCAACTTTGTTTTTAAGTTTTCCCTACATTGGCCCCAACTTTTTTCAGTCTCAAACAATTGAAGCCCTCGGAGCTACTGTAGAAAGGGTTAGGCCAGTGTCAATCACACACAGAGACCATTATGTCAATGTGGCTAGGAGAAGGGCATTGCGAGCAAATGAAGTGGCATCGAAGCAAAGGAAGTCTAAACAAACAGATGCGGAAGATATAGGGCGTATTAACAGATATGAATCAGAGGGAGGGAAACAAAGTTCAGTCTTCTCAAGTGATTGCAAAGGCGGTTTCTTTGCAGATCAATTCGAAAACCTGGCAAATTTCAGGGCCCACTATGAGGGTACTGGGCCTGAGATTTGGGAACAGACTGGTGGTAATCTGGATGCTTTCATTGCAGCTGCAGGTACAGGTGGCACCGTAGCTGGTATTTCCCGGTTTTTAAAGGTCGTTGAATCGTTGTTTTCTTGTGCTGACAGATATTTCTTTTTTTATTTGAATTTTGAAGTTAGATATGTTTTTTTTGTTTATTTTTTTACAGGAAAAGGATGCAAACATCAAGTGTTTTCTTATTGATCCTCCGGGCTCTGGTTTGTTCAACAAGGTAACAAGGGGAGTGATGTACACCAAAGAGGAGGCTGAAGGACATAGGCTGAAAAACCCATTTGATACTATAACTGAAGGAATTGGAATTAACAGATTAACCCAGAATTTTATGATGGCAGAACTCGATGGGGCTTTCCGAGGTACAGATATGGAGGCTGTGGAAATGTCTAGGTCAGTACGTAATCCACAAAACTGTATACCCGTGTATTACTCCCCTTAAGTCATCACACAGATCATGAGGGGCGTGAAAAGTTGGGAAGTCATGCCTAGTTTGCTGTGAATTTGATGTAACAAGGGGGCTTGTGGTTGCCTTCTGTTGCAATTTTCGCCATCTTTATTTCCTGTGGTTAAAATTTTCAAATTTCCCCAAGAGAGAAGGTCGTTCATTCTGGTCATTCTCGTTGTGGCTGGAGCAAAAATGGAGAATTTCACCCATTACCTTAATCATTATATACATGTAGTGTATGCATTCAAGTTTATATATTCAGGCTTCTGATTATGAAGGTACTTGTTTTCATTTATCAGGTTTCTATTGAAAAATGATGGGCTTTTTCTTGGGAGTTCATCTGCTATGAACTGTGTTGGAGCTGTAAGAGTGGCACAGTCAATTGGCCCTGGCCACACGATCGTGACGATTCTTTGTGATAGTGGGATGAGGCATCTGAGTAAATTTTGCAACTCTCAATACCTTTCTGATCATGGCTTGACGCCCACGGCTACTGGACTAGAGTTTTTGGGTCTCTGATGAGATTGACGTCAAATCAAGTCCTGCTCTTTTATCTTCTTTGGATAGTTCCTCGATGTATGATATCACTGTTCTGCTCTCATTTTTTGTAGGAGTAGTTGCTATTGGGCAGTGCCATATATTCATCTGAGGAAGTCTGGTATTTTTCTGTCATGAAATTTGGACGACGGAATTAGCTTGAGTTTATTCAGACAGAAATGAGAAAGGTTTGATTAATGACCCGTTTTCAGGGTTTAAGTGGTTTCCTATTGCCATTTGGCATAAAGCTAACTCATTGCTTGAACTGGAGCATAGCAGCAAATAACGGACTTATTCTTTCAAAGTTCGTAGGTTTGACTCGCACCATCAGCAAAAACCCTTAAAGCCAATGGAAGTTTGCCTGATTGCTAATACATGCGTAAATTGGCCTGAACGTTTGGAGTGATCATTGAGGAAAACTGCATGTTTAGTCCTCTGTGATCTGCTTAGGTAGTGTGTTTACTTGAAAGGCAGAGTGTTGCTTGTATTGCCAGCTTCAAACAAAATGTTCAAAGGCCCCTTTCCAATATGCCAATTTTGCCTCTCGTTTTCACATTAAAAGAGAAAAAGAAAAAGAAGCAACAGATTTAAAGGATCAAATAGCAACCTCTGTGATGTGCTTGAACCTGTAATCGCCATAAAAAGTAAGATGTGAATCGGGTGGTGGAGACCACTACAGTTCTCATTCTGAAAATCTAAGCTGGTTGGAAATGTGGCCAAATGAGATAAATAAGTATCTCTTGTTAAGTCGATTTTTAAATGAGTGATTTGTGTGTTAAACGAAATGAATAGCTCGGATTATCAAAATAGAGTCGCGGGGTCTCATAGTTTGAATGTCCTAGGACCAAAGATAAGCTTGATTTATTCATTACTCGTATTTTTCCAATAAAGATGTGAAATGCAGTCACCTTAAATTCGTAGGAAGAGTAGTAATGTAATGCGAACATTTCCTGCAGAGCGGTCGATCCGGCCGTTCATTTCGGCAATCGACAATTTGAATACGCTCTACAGGGAGATGCTCGGTAATATTCCTCTGTCGAAGAGCTTCGTCATAACCACAATTCTCTTACATATTCGTGGATCGTACACATAAGAATACGAGGCCTATACAAAGTGGGGTCTCCATGCATGCGAAAGGGTGTATGATTAGAATTGTGGTTTGTGATTGTATACCTAATATTTCTGTAATCATTGTAGAAAGTGAAAGATGTCAAAAAAAAAGTTTGAATCTTGAGCTGCTTCTTTTTTCTAATCTGCCCTCTTGAACTCAAACAATTTTATTATGCTTAGCCTTATTTCTTCTAATCAAAATATAAAGAAGAAAAAGTCTCCTGCACTAACAACTCTTATGGATCAATTCATACAGATCTTCTTCTTTCCTTAGTCAAACTTTCCGCTACCGAACGATAAAATTAATCTCCTTGATATTTAATCACAGTACTGATAAACTTGTCCGGACAATTTATCGCAAAGTAAATTTTTCCCCCGAAAGTCCTGCATGTAAAAACAGTACCCGTGTTACTAGACCCGGTTTTTAAATCCGGGTTTGAAGCTCGGATCCCACGCCGATGTTACAAACGCGATATCCTTTGTAACGAGAGAGAGAAGAGAGAGAGAGCAAGCAGTGGGAGCAGGAGTCGGGAGAGAGCGAAATATTGTGGCTCAAAACCCATGTAAGATTCCAAATTTCCAAATCTTTTCATCCCAATCACTTCACAGTTTGTGGGTTTCTCTAGCAAATTCTGTTGCTTTGTTCATAGTACTATCTTATAAAAGTGGTAAAGGCTGCATTTTTAACAGCTTAGGGTTTCATATTCTCCTTCAGCATTGCATGTTCTTCAACTCTCTTTCCAATCTTCAGGGCTTCTTGGGTTTGATTCTGTAATTATTATTTCTCTCACAATTTGTGGTTTTCTCTTGCAAATTCTGTTGCTTTGTTCATAGTACTATCTTATATTAAATAAAAAAAAAGTGGTAAAGGCTGCATTTTTTTACGGCTTTGGGTTTCATATTCTCCTTCAGCATTGCATGTTCTTCAACTCTCTTTCCAATCTTCAGGGCTTCTTGGGTTTGATTCTGTAATCTTTGTTTCTCTCACAATTTGTGGTTTTCTCTTGCAAATTCTGTTGCTTTGTTCATAGTATTATAAAAATGGTAAAGACTGCATTTTTACATCTGAGGGTTTCCTATCCTCCTTAAGCATTGCATGCCCTTCAACTCTCTTTCCAATTATCAGGGCTTCTTTGTCTTAGTTCTGTAATTTTTATTTCTTTATTATTGCCGAAGGTGATTAAATCGGTATTTTTTTTTTTCATGCATCTGTATCCTCTCTTTTTTTGGTGGGATGGGGTGGTTTTTGTTCATAGTAATATAAAAGTGGTTAAGACTGCATTTTTGCAGCGTAGGGTTTCATCTTCTCCTTAAGCATTGCATGTTCTTCTCAACTCTCTTTCCAGTTCTCAGGTCGTCTTTGGTTAAATTCTGTAATTTGCATTTCTTAATTGCTGAAGATGATTAATTCTGTATTTTTCTCATGAATCGGTATCCCTTTTGGTGGGATCAGGTGGTTTTTGTGGAAAGATCTGGTTCTGTGGTTCACTCATTGGTTTATTTGTTTTATCTTTGTTGGTTGGTGTTTGATTATGCTAGGAACTAAAATCTAAAAGTTAATGGTTTGAACAGTGTTTGTTGCTGGTTTAAGCGCTGTTGGATCTGACAAGAAAAGAATTGTGTTGTATTTGATAAAAAATGGGTGAAGAAGAGACTATGAGTGAAGTTGCTGAGGCAGCACCAGATGGGAATATCACAGCAGAGCATAAGGTTGAAGATGTTCCTCAGACAAAAGAGGAGCATGTAAAAGAAATGGAAGAAGCTAGAAATGATGAGAAGGCGGGGACACAGAAAATGGATGTGGACGAAGTGGGAGAAGAGAACAAAGAAACAGAAGAAGAGGAAAAAAAAGAAGAAAAGCAAAGTAAAGGAGAGGAAGAAGAAACGAAGGAAGACACGAGAAGTGATGATATGGAAGAGGAAATGAAGGCAAAGGAAAACGAGGAGAGCGAGGAAAAGGGTGAGGAGAAGGTGGATGAATTGAAGGAGGAAGAAGAGAGGGATGGAGAGAGTAAACAAGAGAAAGTATCCAAGGGGCGTGGAAAAGGGAGGACTCCCGGGATCAAAGCTAAGAGCATTAAAAAGGAAGTGGAAAAGGAGCAGCAGAAAACCCCCGTGACTTCTCCAACTAACCGCCCTGTACGGGCAAGGAAATCTGTAGAAAGGCTTGTTGAATCCTTTGAAATGGAATCTGTGAAGGAATTTCTTATTGAAAAGGTGTTCCTTTCATCCAGTTTGCGGTTGAAACTGTTGGTATAATGAGCAATTTTTGCAGTTCTTTTTGGGATGTAGTTGACATCTTGCCTCGTAATTGCAGGGTCGTGGAGCTGCTCTGAGAGATATACCTAATGGTAAACCTCTTGAATCTATTTTCCCCAACCCTTACATAGTAGTTGTGCCTGTAAAACATTTGCTTAGGATCCTATTCTTATTGATGTATTACATAAAACTTATCTAGATATATCTTGGATCATGGAATAGTCATGTTGACAAGAAATTATCCTCATGTTATATCATTCAGAAGATTAATGATTGGGTGTTTTTGAAATAACTGGAACTTTATTTAGTTTAAAATTTTAGAAGTGAAAAGAATGTTTTGGTTGAGTTTCTTCGCTTCAGTTTTCTCTGCTTGCTGGAAGGTTTTAAATTTTTAGCTTCACAGTTCTGTTTTAAAATATTACGTATGGTTTGAGGAGTTTTATTTTTGTGGGACACAAAATGTTTCGAAATCGATTTCACTTCATTTTTCTAGGTGTCCTTCCCCATGCTTTTTTGCTAGTGTAGGGATACCCTAGACAGTAAAACTCTTAGCATTTCCCTTGTTTGATACATTCTGTTGCATTTGACAACTCTTTATTTCAATTCAATAACTGAACTACCTTTCATTGTGTCAACCATGATATCTATTTCAGTGGCCTTCAAGTTATCAAAAAGGAAAACTGATGACACTTTGAAATTGCTTCATACAATTCTCTTTGGAAGGAGGGGGAAGGTAATTTTGTTTGAATCGTAGTTTTGCTTTGTCTCCCACTTTGTCTATGTTTTGTTTTTCAATCTCCAGTAAGGAGGCATTATTTTGAAAGTGGAATGAGCTAGAAACATAACATTAACGTAGTGAAGCTTTGATTTTCTGCTAATTCCCATAACTCTTAGGAACTTCATCTACTTTTGACAACGTGCATGCTTCAGTTTGTTATAGTTACCTTCCTTTAATTTGTTGAGTATTCAACATTGTTTCATCATGTTTCCCATTTAAAGTAAGCAAAGAAAAGTACAACATAAATGGAAAATCAGAAAATTTACTTTATTGTTGACTCTATTTCATAACTTTGTGCAGGCAGCTCAGGTCAAAAGCAATATTTTCCGGTTTTCTGGCTTTGTGTCAACTGAAGATGAGGTAAAACATGTATCTTTGAGATTCTAGGCCTTTCTGCATAATGTTTCTTCCCCTTTTATTTAGGGCATTTATCTTATTTGCATTCCATTAGATATTATGATACTACTTCTTGTTTGGATTGGTGATGTGTGGTAACCAAACAAAACATTTGAGCTTTTCTCCAATTTTTTTTTTTTTACTTTCACTGTCTTTGCAGGAAAAGCAAAAGATCAAAATGAAAGAAAAACTCGACAAATGTGTTAAAGAGAAGTTGTTGGGATTCTGTGATGTGCTTGACATACCTATTGCGAAGGCTGATACAGTGAAGGCTAATACAAGGAAGGTTTGTTGATATCTGACTTTTGCATGTTTGGCATAGAAAGTTTTTCTTGGGGTCTTGGGGTGACAGTAACCTTGTCCGAATTCTAAGTTCCTCCCTTCCAACAGGAACATATGTGCAGTGTTTCCTCACTTTTCCCTAAATGCTTGCTTGATATCCTAAACTTAATTCGTATTGGCTGGGTAGATGATCAACACACAACACAAGCATCTTCATATGCATTCACATGCCACACACTTATGGTCAGTCTTGTTATGTTTGACTGTGACATGAAATGCTGGTTAAATAATTGATTTTCCGTGCAACTCTTCTTGGAACACCATCTAGAAGAAAAACATCAATATAATTGCTTTACAGGTTGTTTGATTAGTATATGGCATTGCAGCCGATTCGCTCAAAAGGTGTGCTGTTCTGTTGTCATTATGAAGAGTTTTTTTGTGCATGCAGGAAGATATCATTGCAAAGTTGATTGATTTCTTGGCGGCCCCTCAGGCTTTGACCACTGAGTTACTTTCTGAAAAGGAGCAGGTTGGTTAACCCCAAGGGGCAACTTCCGCTGTTTTCTTTAATATTAACTGCTCCTTTAAAGAAAATTGCTCTTTCTTTCCCGGCTTCTTATATGATCTATGCTCTGTCCAATACCAGTCAGGTAAAGGAACCAAGCGCAAGAGAGCAGGCAAACAGAGTGCAGGCAGCACACCATCAAAAAGCTCAGCTAAGGTACCGTTGTTAGCAGTGCAATTAGATCTGCAGATTATATTTTTACTTACTTCATCGTTCATCCCTTCATTTTGCATTCTTCTTTGTCGTGGTGTATTTTGCAGAAGAGTAAAATGACCGAGAAGGTATCTAAAGAGGGAGAGAAAAATACTTCGCCTGAAACAGGAGGCGAGTCAGAGGAAGGAGAGGAAGAGGAAAACCTAGAAGAGAATGGTGTCCATGAACTATCCAAAAATGAGGTACCTGATCACTCTTACAGTGAAGAGAACAAAGATGAAATTGAGGATGAGCCTGAACAAGAGATTAAAGGTAAACGTGGTTCAAAAAAATTATCTGCAAAGAAAGAACATGCTGGGACGGCAAAAACCAAGAAAGTTGCTACTCCAAAGAAATCTAGCCCACCCACTGAAAGAACACCACTGAAATCATCATCCAAGCGCTCTGAGGTTGATGATAAAAGTGATGCTTGTCCAAAGACATCCGGGAAGAAGAGAACTGATAAAAAGACAAAAACCAAGGAAGTTGAAACTTCAAAGAAATCTAGTCCACCCCCTAAAATTGCAAAGTCATCATCAAAGCTTTCTGAGGTTGATGATAGAAGTGATGCAAAAAGTCCCAAGCCATTCTCAAGGAAGAAGAAAACTGAGGTAGTAAAGGGGAAGTCCTCAGCTCCAAAGAAAACTTCTTCCATGGAGAAAACAGGTAATACTCATTTTCTTATTTCGTTGCACACACTTTACTTATATTCTGCTCATCAGAAATTCTAGTACAATGGATCTGTGTTATTAATTTTACAATATGTTGTAAGGGGGTTGATATATTGTTTCAAACTGCAACATAAGTCTCCATGAAATATTGCAAAAGTAGAGATCTGGTGGAGAGTTTTGTCAGCTCAGTCAACAGTCTGAAGCTGTTTTCTGGTTTTTTTGCAAAGGTAAAAAGGCCGCAAAAGGGAAAGACAAACCTAAAGAAGATAAGCTAAGGCCAAGCGATGATGAACTCAGAAATGCTATATGCGACATTCTTAAAGAAGTTGACTTCAACACGGTAAGACTTTTGACCTCTCTTTATTTTACTGAAAAATTATCTGAGAATATCAAGTAAACTACCATGCACTGAACGGTGAGCTAGTATCCCCTGCCTCTTTACTATAAAAAGATGGTGAAAAGGTGCACAGTGGAGACTTGGAGGATAGAAGTATTTCTAAGAATGTTCTTCTGCAGTACTGGGGAACAAGTTGCAATACTAGGATTTTCTTTCCCATGAACTCATGCGGAGCTTTTGGCTACACTTTCGTACATGAATGACATATGAAAGCAAATTGAAATGAGCATATTATGATTGAAGAATGTCGACTATCCTCACGTTTTTGGGCTTAGCAAATTTAGTTTCTTTTCTTCTTACTATGCTAAAAAAAATTACCTTTCTTTCTTCCTGTGCTAAGCAAGTAGTTATTCATCATTTGCTGGGGGTTTTTTGGTGTATGATGTAAGTTCCATCTTTCGTGCTTTTTTTTGCAGGCAACTTTCACTGATATTCTGAAGCTACTTGGTAGGACTTCTACCTTATTACTGACATACTGAAACTACATTCTGAAATCGTAGCGCCATGCGCACCGCCCCCCCGCCCTTTCCTTCCTTTTTCTAACAGCCTAGGATTTCATTATTCGAAGTTAAAACCTTATAATCTAGTACATATTTCCCCCATATCTTGGTGCTCCACGAGGCTGGTGGAGAGACAAATGTCGTATTAGTTTGTTAAATTTCGTGAAAATATAAAGGAGACTGGTAAATGTGTCTAATTAGTTGCATATGGGGCAACTTTATTGAATAAAAAGAGCCTTGCAAGTACTTTCATTCTTTAAATCAAGGTTAAAAACATATCTTGGGATTTTCTTATTGTATTGCCCTTCTTTCAGGTGGGAGATATAATAAAGATCTCACACCCAGAAAGTCTTCAATAAAGCTCATGATCCAGAATGAACTTACCAAACTAGCAGATGAGGACGACAGTGAAGAAGATGATTAATGCAATGCCGATGAATATGAAACTCAACCTCCCAAATGCATGAAGGCCCGACTGCCAAGTTGGAAAAAGCCCAAGAATAGCTATTAGCTTTCACAATCTCTTTATTCCAAACTTACATCATGGTGAAACTTTAATCATGTTTTACAATCTTCTTTTCTTTTATAAATGCTTACTGACTGTAATTTATTTCCAGCGGGTGAAACGTGTTTTCTAGATATTAGTAGAGATTGGGTCTTGGTATTCTGCAGCATCGCAGTTTACTTTGTAAACTAACATAAGTTTGTAGGAATTCTCCTATCTTTTAACTTAATAACGATTGGCAAAATATTCTTGTTGATTATTGAATGGGAGTGTTCATAGCAGAATTAGTTTCGCTTTGGTTTTTGGCCTGTGGGGACATTTGTTATTGTTATGCTGGTCATTTGTTAGGAAACATATCCTCTCCAAAGGTGCTGGTGCCTCATTTGTGAGCTCCTTGTTGCCCCACTTCTATATTTGAAATTGTGTATCGCTTGTGCTCCTTGTTTCCTCCGTCTCAAATTGCTACGAGTTTTTAATTTGGTGCAAAGGATATCAAAAAATTATGACATCAACTTGCACATTTTCCTTTGTTTACACTTTCTGAAATCCAAAAGAGAGATTTTGAAGTGGACTGTATCGCAAACTTGACTTGGAAACTAATGGAAGGACAAATTCACCTTGATTGATCTTTCGTGTTTGATTTGATTTCAAACAGACATCAATCAAGTCAATCCTGAGCTACTCCATAGTTGGTGAGTTTGCTTTCATTACGATTTTCTAGACTGTAAAAACTTGACCTCGAAGGGATTAGAAGACGAATTCAAGCTTAAATTGTTTATACAACAAACATATTTCGGACAAAATTTTAGTTAAGAGGAACATCAGTCAAGCAGCAAATAATTGAAATACAATTTTTTCATCTGTTATCTTCTCAAGGCCTGATCAATGAAAGTAGCTTGAAGTATTGCGTCTTACTTATAAGGTAAATGAACTCCTCGCTTTCTTTTGTCCAACTGAATACTCATATACTAACAAGGAGTCCATTTAACTTCAAGAACCTTGTTAATTAGGCAGAAGACAGAACACTGGATGCGCTACCATTTACGACCATTCACAAAACCGGAGAACTATCAGAAAAGCTGTAAAAATACCATAGAGACCCATAGCTGACACAACATAAGGTCCACAAGGATGATATCCAGTAACACAACATACTATTGATGTAACTAGAGTCAAAATATATACCAGAAATGATTTCACAGAAACTGCAAAACCAAAACCATCTAAAAATATTCCTCTACAAAAATATAAATAATACAATCAGGTTCACAATAAAGAACATGGACATACAGGGAACATAATACATATTTTCTGAGGATACAAATGATTTTCTGGATTCAAACTGTTAAATTTCTCCTACTGTACACGAACACATTGTGTGGTCGATATGGTTAAACCAAACCCCTAAAACAAAGGGAACTAATACAAAAGAAGAGTAATACAACAAAATCTCCAAACAAGAAAAGGGGAATCAGCAACATCCTTTAACAGTTAAATCCTATTACATCACATTCAACACAGTAAATTCTAAAACAATCCGCCACAACTCAGGCTTCAGCATGTTCTAGCCACAACCATCATCCATAACATTGGTTCTGCTCATAGTGACATTTAACTAAAAAACATAAAATGGAAAGAAAGTCTTAACAACTAAGATAAGAAGTCCACCCCTAGATCCGCAATGAGGAAGCACCATGGAATAAATCTCCAGCATAATCGTTCATGTGCTCCTTGTCTTGGAAGACAACCAAGGGTCGCTGAACAGCTTGAATTGCCACGCCAGATATCCTTCAAGCTGAGAACAAATGAAACAAGTGAAACTGTAAGTCAGCACAATCAGTAACCGAGTTTTCATCAAAATCAACAAGGCAGCACAGATTTTGGCATATCATACCGCCCAAGTTTAAACAGTTATCAGGTCCCCAAGAGAACAACCATGTTTCCAAAAGTGCAATTACAATCTTCAGAAAACTATTGCTTACTATAAAATGTTGGGAAAGATACTATGGCGAGATTCGATCAGACACGAAGTTTGCAAAGACACAAGTATCTCTTATTGAAATACATAATCCAAAACCCATCAACTATAATCTTACTAAATTACTAAATTACAGCACATCGAAGTGCAGTTCCATTCAGCATCATCAAGACTATGACTTACCAAGCACAACATCCTTCAACACCATCCCAATGTGCTGGCAAACTTGCCAATTGAATTTCCAAAAATAACACAAATTCACGGTCCACTATTTGGCCACTACCACCCCATCTATTATCATAATCAGTTCAATAGCTGTCCAATATGGAAGTCATAGATGAAAGAATTCCGTGTCCAAGATTGCATTTGATGATTTTCGTGATTGTAAGTATATGTCATTTACCAGGTTTATGGGAATCAAGTGGAGGTCATACAAAGCTTTTTGACCACTTAAAATAGTGCATGAATGAGATAAAAGGGGTAACTGGATCGAGCAATGCCAAGTAAAATAAGGACGCTCAGTTAGAAAGCTTGCACCTATGAAGACCTTTGCTTGCCAATGGTTGCTGGTATTTAGCTTTACCCTATCACACAAAGATTGGTTCGAGTTCTTCCTTTCCAACCAACGAAAATCAATAAACTATATATTCATACATATGTCATGAATTGGAAATTTTCACTCTGCAAAGTAAAACTATATAATCATTAAGAGACCACCAAGGGGGTGCCACCCATGTATATACAAAGCCAACTATACAAGAAAACAATAGCTCGAAAAACAAAACAATGTACAAAAAGAACATATACAATTCTGTACTCCCGATAAAAAACGCATCAAAACCTCAGGGGAGGGCACTTCCAGCCACCCAAGGAAACAAAAATCTCGTACATTTACACTTAACAAAAGAATCTTCTACACACTAGAAGGAATGACAAATCTTTTCACCACACATACACCAAGTCAAGAACAACAGTGAAACGTCTCATGCTCTCTTCCTCCATTGTCTACTCTAATGCCCCTCCAAGTTCACAAAATTATCTGCAGTTTTCAGGATCCAAGACAGTCTGTCCAACCCATGCCCAACACTAAAGGCCATGTATCTCCCCATTCTATACTGGACAAGGTCATCCACAAACTTGCCATTTCTTCACACATGAAGCAAACAGAGAAAATTATTAGGCCTACAAGATACAAGAAGCTATGCAAGTATATACAGTTTTATCCGGAAGGCCAAAGCATATTGATTACATAAGCCTTAGATAGAGGACATCAGCAAAAAACTTACAGCATTAGCACCTTCAGGAAAAAAAAAAAAAAAAGGAAAAGGCAAAATAAAACCTAATGTTTGACTGAGATTGGACTCAGAAAACAGACACCTATAGGCTATGATTGCCAAGTTGTGGGACCAAATGTGCAAAATCTAACTTGCAAGCTGGCCCTTACCCTGGTTCACCAAATTGGACAGGAAGAATGATGAAAGAGCTGCTTTCTCCAAATGCCAAAGTTCAACAAGGTAAAAAGGATGACATCATGACACTTCACAAGTCTCTACATGTTGAGTATAACTTATGCGACCAATAACAGGAGCACTAAATATAATTTTAGTTGTACCCAGAAAGGGTAGGCACTCTTCCAACTTCAGAATTTCTGTTTTGTTTTGGTCCTGCCTTTAAATATGAAGGGGAGAAATCCGTAAACTTAGAAAGCATACCAAGCCTTGTATAACCTAGTGTGGAAGCTCAGAATCTTTTGAGAATGTATCCTCATGGCATCACCAAATGCAGTGCCACAATAAGAGAATCCACTCACGGAGAAATCTCAATCCATCAGTTTAGGAGCATCAAGCATGTAATAACATATTGTAACATGGGAGGGTACAAAATTCTAGCGACTGCTACAATCGAATGTTTAGCATGAATCTCCGCATGAAGCAATATGACCCATTATTTGCAATCTGGCTGCACAAGTAATGCCTCAGAAATTTTGAGTGCTAATGCAAGTACGCATCACAGAATCAATACTTCAATCCACCATATCCACAACTTTACACTCAAAAAATTAACACAAAGGTTCAAGACCAAAATCTATAGTCAGATAACTTACTCATTCCATGCCCCAAAGGAACTGTCCCCTGCAAAGAAGCAAACAGGAGATGACGCATTTTGAAGCCATGAAAGATATCCCAGAGAACAGCTATTCAATGCCCAAGATGACAACTCCAAGGAGAATCAAATGAACCCCTCAAACCCAGAGGTGGACCAGAAGCCTGAAATTGAAGCAGAGTCAAACTAGTTATTCTGAGGCCAGACGTCGCCTCTTTCCATAGTCAGCATCCCGTGATCTTGAACGCTGCTCCTCCTCTTGCGGCAACCGCGACTTGCCATGTGTCCGTGATGAGCGCCCCCTTTCCCACTCATCATCATATTCTGGTTCACGGTCCCTATATCTATGATGATCCACATATCTGTCTCTCTCATCCCGATGCCGATCCCGATCGCGATCCCTATCACGTTCTCGAGATAGTTCACGGTCTCGATCTCGGGAACGTTCACGGTCACGTGAATGGTCACGATCACGATCACGCTCTCTATCTCTGTCATCACGGTGCCTTCTTTCGGACCAATCCTGATCTTGACCCGTATCTTTCTCCCTAGGCATGTCCCTTTCGTAACCAGGGTCTCTATCTTCTCGATACCTCCTATCAGAAGACCCAGACCAATCCCTTTCTGAGCCTCGATCTTTTTCCTTCATAGCATTAGGCCAAGGTCCTCTATCATGGCTTACTTCTCCATACTGATGGTCAGATACAGCTTCTTCCGCATAGCTAGACTCCCCTGCCCTGCCAGCATGCTCCTCTCCAGCCCATCCAGCCATATTAGGATCAGACCACATTCCCATATTATGACCCTCAACACCAGTTGTGGGCATCATGCCCATTCCATTCATGGGCATACCTCTTCCAAAGAATGCGGGGTTCACATGAGGAGCTACACCAGGCAAACCCACACCTCCCACAGGCGGGAATGAAGACAAAATCCCTGAAAAGGGAGGAGTTGGACCAGGAAACCCTCCATAACCCGCCATTCTCCCCATAGGTCCAAAGGCTGGATCAAAACCCTGACCAATCATAGCTTGATGGTGCAACAAAGGAGGTGTCGCACCAATCCCCTGCCCAAATCCATTTCCACCATTTCCGATAATACCACGTCCACCCATTCCAGTGGGCCTATTTCTCATTGGACCAGGTGGCCCCCGACCTCCCATCCCTTGAGCATTGCCTCTCCCCCAATTTCCTCTCCCAAATCCTCTGTTGTTATCAGCACCACCTTGGTAATTGCCAGATCCACCTTGATAATTCCCAGAGCCACCTTGATAATTTCCACCTCCACCTTGATAATTCCCACCAGTTACAGTGTTGCTGCCCCCAGTTCTACCTACACCATCACCAACGCCCCGTCTTACCGGACCGACGGCAGCCTGGGCAACCTGCTGGTTCCTATTTAACTGGGCTTCTCCCATTTTTTTTACACTAAATGGCGAGGCAGATGCAACAACGCACGGACGCCCATTAAACACGTGCCCATTCATTCCCTCCTTGCAAGCTGTAGCAGCAGCAGAATCATAAAACTCAACCTGACAATAACCTTTCGACTTCCCACTCGCCTTCTCATCGAAAAACTTCACCTCCTTCACCGGTCCATACTTGCAAAGCTCCGCCTCAAGCTCAGCATCCGTAGTCCACCAATGCAAATCCCCAACAAATAGAATTGTCCCTCCCCCTCCTCCTCCTCCTCCTCCTCCTCCTCCACCACCTCCAATCCCAGGCCCAACCCTAGTTCCGTTTCCATTCACAAACGCACCGCCACCAGCACCATTCACATTCCCTCCTTGCCTAACAAACCCTTCATTCTCTGTATTCCCTCCAGTTTTCACACCAGCAGCAGCATAAGGTTGCTGCCCAATCCGTTGACCTGCCACGCTATTATTACCATTCACAGTCTGTTCTTCTACCTGACTCACTTTACCCAATGACTGCCCTAATTCAACCCTCATCCCACCACCAACAGGCGGCAACGCCCCTCCACCACTAGACCCCCTCACAGGCAACTCATCACCTCTAAACCCTACATTCTCAAACCCCTCTTTTCCAAAAACCCTACTAGAACCGTCACCGTCACCGCCCCCTCCAACATCCTTTTCCACTTCCCTATCCCCGCCACTCTCTACCTCACCACCACCCACACCGGGTATCACCGCACCCGACTGGACCATCGTCTGATTATTATTCAGCGGCGGCTCGGGCGGGGACGGCTCGACCGTCTCATCGACCTCCTCGGTTCTCGCCCCTATCTCCTCGTTGCCACGCAACGATTGGAGAAACCCCTCGCCGACATTCACGTCGTTATAAAGATCCTCGTAGTCGTCGTCTTCTTCATCAGCGACGGCGGAGATCGCCTCGTTCCGATGGAACTGATCGCTCAGATCTCCTTCGTTTTCGTCCATGGCTTTTCCTGAGCCTTACGGCTAGGGTTTTGCAAGAAAACAGGGTTTTTTTTTAATCGATTAAAAGTGTTTCCAGAAGACAAAAACGGAAATGAAGAAAACAGGAAGAGATCAGGACTTACCAGAAGGTGTGGAGGGAGAGGGAGTGTGAGGGTGAGAGAGAGATGGAATGGAGGATGGGAGCAAACCCTAATCTAGAAGGTTTGCGAGCGACGAGGAGATTAGGGAGAGGGGATTTCTTGTTCTTTTTCTTTTTTACTTCCGTAGGTTGGTCTGATTCTAACGTGCGCCGTGGTGCGCGTTACGCACTCGTTTTATTGAAACAGCAGCCGTGGCTATTGCGTCCACTGGACATAGTTGTGTGCCCATGTGGTAGTATGTCGTGTGTGTTTTCTAGTTTAGTTCCGAGATATTTTTGGATGCCGGATGGATGCCAAGTGAGCATCGGCACGTGGCGTTTGAACACCTCATTCGTGTCTTTAAAAAATGTGTTGAACGACTCATATTAAAATACTCTCTCTCCTCTTTCTCTCTCCAAATTCGAGCCGTCCAAAATCAAAATAGTCGATCTGAATGTGCCGAGTGGACACCACCTGATAGTGATACCCACCCGGCACTGAAAAATTTATCGTTAGTTTCATTGCACTATGTACGTACACACTAGCCACGTATGAGGGGACATAGTTTTTTGGGGGGTAACCGGTAACGTCAAAATGTCAAGGGTAGCTTGCGTGCACCTCGACTTATCCCGAAAACCTGAGTCCTATCGAATTTGAGTAAAAGAGTATTGTTCGTAAAAAAAAAAACGGTTCATAATATAATAGTCGCCTTGAGTTGGTTTTTTTTTTCTTTTTTCTCAGCTAGTCGCCTTGAGTTGCTGAAGAGCTTAATTGATTCTCAATTTTATGCAATTTTGGTGGAAATTGATGGAGTTTATCTTTTGTGTGTGTTTTTTAATCAAATTTGAGGTTTGAGGATGGTAGAGTCTTCTCAAAAAATGTACACTTTTTTATTATATAAAAATTTCGACGTACCTTCTAACTAAATAAAGTATCCATACTCAGATATTTGTATGAGAAAAATTTATAATTGCACGACACGATAAGAACATATACCATTGACAAAAGTGAGAGTAAAAATGCATCATCTAGATATATCTCCTTAATTTTCTCCACGTTCATAGCCAAGTCTCTTGTACGCAATGAAGGAATCAAAAACAACAGGCAAAAGTAAAATTCAAAAGACACAAAAGAAAAATGCCAAAGAGACAAAAGGGGTTAGGCTCTTTATTTGCTGAGAGGTGCTCAACAAGACACCCACCTCAGGAAACCCCCAAATATTGTTAGCTAGCTCACGTGAATATTACTACTAGCGTTTTCTCAAGTTTTTCTTTTCTTTTTTTAAATGCAGTGTGTTTCATGTCTACTTGCACGCATCTCAGACTAATCCCTACAATTCCTTTCACAACCGTTTTCACACACTTACGCGAGGGGTGAGATGGTCCCAAGAATTGCTTGTAGAGAGAATCGAACCGGAGACTCTTAGAAGAAAGCAAACCCCTAAATCCAAGAGAGAATGGGAGATGCTTCTTGTAGAGTCGTGCAGCGTAGCCAATCCGGCCGCTTATCTCGACAACCGACGACTCGAATCTTAACAGAGCTATAAATGGTTCAAATTTATATGCAATTAATATGTGCTCAGTTTCGATCCGAGATTAATGGCCTGATCAGCTGCTCGGCAGCGTTCCAGAAGAATATAATTTTTCTTGGCTCAGACGGGACCAAAACAAGCCACAGTGCCAAACAAAGTGACAACCACACACGGACCAAAGAGTCACGTACTTCCAAAGAAAACGGCTACATTAGGAGCCCAGCCCCTAATAATTCTACCCCACCATCCCTAACGGTCACCCAGGCAGGGCTCCAGCCTTCTAAAGTCGCAACGTTTACTGCTAGTAGTATAAAACCGTCTCTCTCTCCTCTTCCGTGTTCGCCGGACAGAAAACCCATTAACAAATTGCTCAAAACATTCCCATTTCGATTTCTTCCCCAGTCCCACAAAACCCAAAAAAAATGTTTAAACTATTTGTCGCGATTACTTTATTGGTCTTGTGCGCGACAGATTCCGGTGCGGCGCAGCGGGGCAACAATGCCGCCCCTGCACCGGCACCCGGTACTTCCCACTCGCCCCCGCCGGCTACTTCTTCGCCCACGTCCAGTCCTCCGATGCCGGCTCCGGCCAGTCCTCAAGTATCTCCTTCGAAGCCTCCGAGTTCGTCGCCGCCGATTGCCGCTGCTCCCGAGATTTCTCCGGCGACGCCCGTTTCTCCAACGGCCAGCCCGTCTGCTTCGCCGGTGCAATCCCCGACGCCTTCGTCCGGTAAGAGTACTGTTGTGACAACCACGAAATAGAGGAAAAAATGAATCATTTTAGATTGCAAAATTCGAGGTCGATGGGATCAGAATTTTGAAGTTGGGTGGACCAACATTAAAAAAAAATTAAGTACAACGTATAAAAGCCAAAAGCCCATATAAATCACTAGCATTATAGTACAAATTTTGAAACGTGGGTAAGGCGAACATTTAAAAAAATTAAGTACAACGTATAAAAGCCAAAGGGCCATATAAATCACTAGCATTATAGTACAAAAATTTGAAACGTGGGTAATGCGGTTGGCTGCACTCACAAATAAAACTGTAGTTCAAAATTTTTATTTGATTTACGGTTGTCCAAAATCATGGACTTGAGGGGCTTACCCGGGCTGGCCTTGCTCATCAGCCTTCCAGTCCATTCATCCATGAAACGGCTCTGATACCAATGACGATTAAGATTGTATATTCATAAGGAACTCCTTCAAATTTTGTTGTCGTTTTTAATTGCTTGTCCTTTTGCCTTTCTTCGTAATAGCTACTCCGGCGAATCCTCCGGCTGCCGCGAAAACGCCCGTGAGCACTCCGGCACCATCTCCTACGGTGTCGTCTCCAGCGAAACCTCCTACTGCAGCAGAAACTCCGGTCGGCGCTCCGGCATCATCTCCAACCGCATTAACTCCGGCGACTCCTCCTACTGCAGCAGAAACTCCGGCGAGCACCCCGGCACTAACACCGGTAATTTCGCCGGCGGCGGCGGAGGTTCCGCCGGTTCCTTCGGTCCCTTCAACACCGGCGGAGGCGCCGGAGATGTTCAAAAGCCCACCCAGTCCGCCGCCGGCGAGTTTGTCTCCGGAGATCGCTCAGGGTCCGGTTCAGGACGAATCTGGTTCGAACTCAAAGTACGAGGGTCGGGTCATTTTCAGTGGGCTGGCTCTTTGGGCCGTTTTGGCATTTTAAAACCCGAGTACTTATATACTTGTATTTTTGCAATTATTATTGGGGTGTTGCTAATGTCAGAATCATTTTTATTTGTGCCAAAATTCTAGCTCGTTAAATTTTTTTACCTTGCACATGGTACAAGACTTTTATGCACTATAATTTTGGCACAAATAAAAATAATTTAGACAATATCGTGTCCCTTATTATTGTACTTATTTTGTGATGATTGGTGGTGAAGTAGTAGTATTATTCATTTGTATATTTGGTTGGTCAGAGTATGGCAATCTATCTCACTTGGACTGTTTGGCAAACCTTCGTGATGATGTTTCGAATTCTTATCCATTAATGGATAATGACTACTTCCAGCTCAGATTTTTGATTTTTTTCATGAATGTACACATATTTTGATTTGATTTTTCTTGAACATATCCCATAAAGGAGTATATTGAGACATTATTATTTACTTTTGGACAAGCGCATGTGGTATTTCACACATGTTATGATTGGTAAGTACTGAATAGCTCATAATTTTTGTGTGAGTAAATTAGTGAAAAAAAAAATGACATGTGATATGTTGTGAGGAACATTGCTCCAAAAGTACTCAATAACCTCCCGCATCTAATCCTCTTGTGATTCCTTGGTTTATTTATTTATTTATTTTATATACGGATCATCCGTACACGTAATTCACTAGCACTTAAACTTCATGTTTTCTTGATCCTAATTACAAATTTCCTTGAACTCTCTCTGTTCTAGTAGTACTAAGTATGTTTGCTGATGAGACTGGAGGTGGTATTAATGTTCCATCTTATAACTTGCATAATGGCACTCTGGGATTTTTAATGTTTAAAATAGTTTTATGTGTAGACTAAAACAATGTCGTGATTGCATGCATCAGGGCAGCTCACTTGCATATGTGACACAGTATAATGCTTCAATTCGAAGCATAAAAAAAATGCCTTTTGTGTGTCTATTAATGCTTCAATTCGAAGCATAAAAAAAATGCCTTTTGTGTGTCTAGTAATGCTTCAATTTGAAGCATAAAAAAAATGCCCTTTGTGTGTCTATTAATGTGTACGTGAACTTAGATGTATGCAAATGAGAATCCCCTTATAGTGTCTAACACTTGCACGAAATTTCGTTGAGCATTATTTATCTACCGCGTTGACGTATGCAGCGGATTAACACATGATCAATTCTCGACATGGCTGTCTCTATACCAATTTATACTCTCTGCCATTTTCTTAGTACCAAAGAGATCCATTATCCATAACAAAACTTGCCAAAATCCTAAACGCATGGGGGAACTATTAATATTCCTTTCTATATTATTACTAGTATTGTCTTGAGGATCTATACCAGACTCGATCGGACCAAGAAATTAAGGTAATGGACGGTTCCAATTGGGCGTAAAGGTCTTTCGGATCCTTTTTTCTTTTTCTTTTTTTGTAATCGGTCAAGTATTGGGCACACCTGAAAAGTTGCTTACCAGGTCCCAACCCGAAAAAAATCCGACCCTGGATAGGGCTACTGTGGATCTTCAAGGAAATTTTATATTTCATATCATATTACAAACAGGCTATAGAGGCCCATGGAAAAAGTGTCGGGAGTATTTCTTTTTGCATGAATAATCATCTCATATGAATTGGGGAATGATGTTTGTGCAGTGGTGTATACAGTACTGTGTTGTGTGTCTCCGAGCCGTCGGATTGTACATCCGATAACTCGGATCTCATCTCGACAATAAACGGTTCTTGATCGTTGATTGCCGAAATGAGATCCAAATCATCGGATGCACGATCCGACGGTTTAGAGATGCGCAGCACGGTGCACAGCACCAACCCAAAGTTCCATCTCATATATCGATGTTTTCTATGTATGATTTGTTGATATATGTACTTCAATTATATTTTTTTTTTGAAGATGTACTTCAATTATTGACGGAGGTGACTCCATACACAAAGGTACGGGGGCGTGCGACACTATGGAAAAAACAGAAGTTGCTACTACTATGTCATAAATTTTGATGAACTAAAAATTGACTCTTTGTTCGATTCGGGTTTGGAGAGAGGTTTTTGAGAGTAATGAGTGAAAAAAATAGTAAAAATTTATTGAAGACTACGCACATGAATTTTGAGACCCCAAAACGAACCGATAAACTTTATTGATACTTGTAAACTGTATCGATGTATTTGTACTAAAAAAAATAAACGGAACATTGCCTCCTTGTCATCTCTTTACAAACTATAGTTGGACTATGCTTTACTATTTCTGCCTATTATATTGATCAAAACATAATTTCCTTTATATTTGTTTATTATATACTTCTAATTTTTTTTTTTGGAACAGAATTATATACTTCTATTGAGTTCGGACAATATGGACTGTCTCTACTTTCAAAAATAAAATTATGGCATATGTCTAAAAGAAAACAGTTACTACGATTAGTAAAGGGAAATGGTTAAGCAAAATTGCAGAGGCGGATAGGCAATTACTGTAATTTTTATGAATGGCACAAGTCCAAAAGAAAACTATAATTGATACACGCAGCTCAACTGTTTCCCTCTCTTAATGTTCTTAAAATCGCTAAGAGCTAGTCGGGTGCAAAATGAGTGCCTAGCGCTTGAATAGACGGCTGTCTAGTTTAAACGTCGGACCACCACGTAACTCCTAGGCGGAGACTAATTAGTCTAGGTGATCGCCTTTTAGAACACTACTCTCTTCCGATCCGATAAAAAACAGACAACCATTCACTCCGGGACGAGTGAATTCACAAAAAATCTCCCTCATACGACCTAACCCTAAAAGATTGTCAGGTTTCAACCTCAAAATATGAGTTTACAGGTTATCCTGTCGTCACTTGAGCTACCCTCGGACCTCGAGGTCAAGAAGTTTGTTGTCGATAATGTGACAAATGAAAAGAAAAAAGGAAATACTTCTACTATTTCTGTCCGAGTTCAACCGATATATTCTTTCGAAATCCAAGCGAGAAAAACTGCACGCCGCAAAATAAAAAATCTGTGAAAAGCTGGAACTTTTAGATGCTGCAGAAAAAATATGGCTACGGAAAATCTGTAGCTAGCCTACTTCTTTTGAAAGAAAGCTCTGTCGGAAAATTTTTCTGATTCGGTCACCTCTTTCTGATTCGGTCATCTCTTTCGCGAATTGAGAGAGAGAGAGAGAGAGAGAGAGAGAGAGAGAGAGAAATGGGCGTGGCCGAGAACGGAGGAGTGGCGTGCAAGTGCATGAGAGAGAGGAGCTTGAAATTCAACAGCAGTAGTCTCAGTGGAGGAGGAGGAGGAGGAGTATTCCGTTTTTTGGAGAAGAGGAAATTTAGGAAGAATCTCGTTAACGTCTCTCCGATTCCTCTCCTCCGATGGGAGCTCTCTTCGTCGAGATCAGTCGCCAGCAGTAATCGAATTCTCAGGTGAGCTCCTTTTTTCAAACCTCTTCACGTTGTTTGGTTGCGTGTAAATTGTTACTACTACCTCCGCCCCCAAAAATTGTTTTAGTCCGCAAGACGAGAGCTGAAAAATACTCCAATGCTTACGTCTTTGTCCCAAAAAAATTTAATCTTTTTGCCGCTAGCTACCGCTAAATGTGGATGAGTTTTTTCATTTATCAAAAAGTTCGAATTTTTCGTCCCATGGACAAGAGAAACGAAAAGGAACTTTGCCGGTAGTTTCAGTAAGGAGGTCGTTTTGGCCGACGCAGGACTTCGACATAAGGATGCTACATATATCACAAAACAGGTCGTAGTGGTTACGTAGGAGAGTATATATATATAACAAAATAGGCCATAGCGGTTAGGTAGGAGAGTAGAGCCATGTTTCATAAGCAGCACCTATAGGGCATGTATGATGTTGGTTGTGGGCAAGGGGATTGGATTAACAATCCCATGGGTTTGCTATAAACCTTGTTTGGCTTGCATTTGGAGGGGCGGACTAGGAGTTCCTCCGGACCATTGTTAGTCCCGTCCAGAGTTTCTATGAGTGAAAGGTCCATTGTGCCCTTAGGTACTTCATGCAATACAATAATTCCCTCATTTGCCTCTCTTGTATGAGCAATCCGTAGTATGAGTAATCTTGCCAGGCTAATACTGAGGTATTAGCAATACCAAATCCCATTGTGTTGTATATCACAATTTTATTAGGATTGGTTGTCCAAAGTGTAAACGCTTCACCAATGGTTGCATTGAAATGCCAGAAACAATATCCTGCGGATGGTAATCTGATTTAATCCCATTTCTAATCCAGTTAAAAACTAGAGTCATTTTCCAGGGTCAGCTATTTTGACATTATCTTTTCCCAGAGACCCTCATCTTTCTAACCCAAGCTTATTGGCGAGGGTTTCTACAAGGACTTGAATACTGTACTCCAATCTAGCTCGTCCAATGATGGCTCGTCTTTTTCCAGCATCAAAGCTTGGCTTGGTGGTTTGAGGTGGATCATGCAACGCTTCAATTGAGTTTATGTCGGCCAAATTCTAGCTTCTACAGCAAGGGAGTTTGGTGATATTTGGATAGCAATTTGACTTTGTGATCAAACATCAGAAGTTGGTTATTTTCGGTAGCCAAGGTCATACAACTTCTCTAGGTATCTTCGGAAGCCAGGGTTATTTTCGGTTGCTTGACATTGGTGGCCATGAAAGGGCTTCACAAGCGTCTAGGGCTTAGGTTTGGTTTTGTGCTAGAGAGGAGGGATGCTTATTTTGTCCAATTTCACACAAGTTTGCTTGAAATATTACGGAATGAAAATAATAAGGGTGCTATGATCATGAGTAGCAACTCTACCACCCTAACAGTAGAGGTGGCTATCTCATGGGGGGATGGTATTTGATATCGGCCCATGAGGGTACTTGCGAGGGATCTCAGACAATTGGCTTGTCAGTTCATTTGTGTTTGGGTCTTGCACCATAGGTCACATAATCCTTTAGTAGGACAGGCTCCCGCTTTTAATCCTCGCTCTCGCAAATTTAGTAGTTAGAAATATTTTCGAAAGATGCTTTGACGCTCACGCTTGGGCTGCCGTTCCGGCTCACGCATGCGCATTATGTGCCTTAGCTTGCAACCATAGTCCTGTAGTAGCTACTGAGTGGAGATTTCTTGCAAGGGGTGCATAAGCTCAATGGCTTGAGGGAGCTTGCTTAGAGAAATAGGATAGGACACCGACTCGATGTCTTCATCCCCTGAAATAACATGATGTGCGAAAGAAATAAAGGGTTGCCGTTTAGAACTAGAAGCTATACTCTAGGGGCTTTTGCGGCCCAGCCCATAGGGTCCATGTGGACTTGACAACAACTGCATGCTACATTACAGCAGCACGATCAAATGGGAGTAGTGATTAAACTTTTAGAGAAAATTCATGCCTTTGATTTATGTAAGTATCACTTTTACTAATTAACAGAGAAGAAGATTACTGCCTGAATCATCTGTTGATGGATTGTGTATTGCAGCCTGGATGCTCGGGAGAAATCAAGATCCAGATTGTTTGTATTATCCAAACATAAGAGGGTCCCAATCTTTATGATGATGCCTATTGATTCATTTTGTACTGATTCTTCTGGGGATATGAAAATTAGAAAGTAAGTGGCTTTTCCATCAGTTATTGTTGTCAACATTTGTCTTGGTGATGTATTTTAAGTGCTGGGCTTATGGTAACAGAACTAGAAAACTCAAATAGCTGCTTGATTTCTATTTTGAGAAAAACAAAAGGAAATACCTTCTAATTTCTTCTGGCGACTACTCAAATTGGACAGCAACCTCATGTCCGCCTCAGAGTTCTTTATGGTAAATAAGGATGTTCTCTTCTTAGGTTCTTTGATATCGATCTTGGTCATACCTAGTTAAAGCCTCAATGCGGTAGTATATATTTTTTATTGTAGTGGTTTTGTATTTCCTCCACTTCTATTGGTGACACTGTGACAGTAGAGCTATGGATGTTTGTTCTTGTTGTTTCAGAATCAAGGCCTTAACTATATCTCTAAAAGCACTCAAGTTGGCAGGTGTCTATGGCATTGCAGTTGAGGTTTGGTGGGGGATTGTCGAGCGTACTTCTCCTTTTGCATATAACTGGTCTCTTTATGAAGAGCTTTTCGAATTGATATCTGATTCAGGGCTGAAGTTGCACGTTGCATTATCTTTCCACTCAAACATGCATTTATCGTCTGCAGTGCAAGGAAGAGTTAGTCTTCCGTTGTGGATTGTAGAGGTTTGTGTTATTGTGTCTTTTGCTGTGTTACGATTCCTAGTTGTGTTTGTTCGCATGTAGTTGATGCTTGACACATACAACTGATAAGGGGATAATATCTAGTTAAAGTGGTGTCCAAACGCTCAAACTCTTGACGAATAACTTCGGGTTTTACAGAAAGTAATTTGCTCCTTCTGTTAGGCTTTTCTGTGATTTTACTGATGTATTAAACCAGACTCTTAAAGAAGAAGAGAGATTAGGCTTGAGAATAATACATTTGAAAGTTGCTCTAGGTTGAGCAGTGTCATGACATAAACCAGTATCAACTATCATGTAAACAATGCCTTCTTCTGTTTTCCAGATTGGTCGTCACAATAAGGATATTTATTATCAAGACCGGAATGGGCTCTCGAATAATGATTATCTTACTTTAGGGGTGGACCAACATCCTTTATTTTGTGGCCGAACTGCCCTCCAATGTTATGAAGACTTCATGTCCAATTTTGTTGATAAATTTGAAGCGCTTATAGGAACTTTAATTGAGGAAGTGAGTGTTGGTCTTGGTCCTTGTGGGGAACTCAGGTACTTCTCCACCTTCTAGATATCCACAAGAGCAAAACTCTGGCAAGATAATATCAGGGTGTCAAATGCAGGTATCCTGCACATCCCTTTGGTGATGGTAGATGGAGATTCCCTGGAATTGGTGAATTCCAGTGTTATGACAAGTACATGTAGGTTGAATTCTGTTCCTGTTGCGTCTAGTCATCTAGTGAGTTGTCTCTAAATTCACTCATGTAAGCTTGTTTTCCTTTCAGGATGGAAGACTTAAAGATGGCTGCTTACCAAGAAGGGAAGCCTCAATGGGGAAATACGGGCCCTCAAAATGCTGGATACTATAACAGCTTTCCATCTGAGGTTCCTTTCTTTGAAGAGGGACATGATAGCTTCCTTTCAGATTATGGCCGTTTTTTCCTTGTATGTATCTTGCTTATGTACCGTTTGTCTTGTTTATATACCCGAAGGCCAAAACTAGAGAAAAATAGTGAGACGGAATAGAAAATTTGAAAATGATTTGTAAGTCCTTTTGTATGCACTTTATAAATTGCACTTGAAACCTGACAATGTTGCTTGCTATTTGCAGGAATGGTACAGTAGTAAGCTGATCCGTCACGCAGATGTCATTCTTGCTAAGGCAGCAAGCATATTGGAGAAATATCAGGAAAATGAGCAGAATACTATATTATTAGTGGCTAAAATTGGAATTATTTATTGGTGGTACCAGACAGTGTCACACCCTGCTGAACTGACCACTGGTTACTACAACACTGCTGTAAGGGATGGTTATGATCCTTTGGCATCTGTCTTGTCTCGTCACGGAGCTGCTTTGCAAATTTCGTAAGAGTCGACTCCTATATTTAGTTCATACACTCTTTAGTCTGTATTCAGAATTTCAGATGGTTAGTATTGTTGCTTTCCAACGTATAGTACGTCTTGTAGTGTAGAAGATTAGGTTGGTTTCATAACAGAAAACAAGTGCCACATCAATGCTTGAGCAAGATGTGGTGGGCCAGTTCATCTATCAATGCTCAAAGGGAAAAATGGGAGACACCATCTTGTTTAGTAATTGCTCTTGATGTTCTGGAAAATCATGGGGAATGATCACGGAGAAGAGATAACGTATTTGGAAATTGGATGTGACATTCTGTTTGGAAGTTTGTCCTAGGGATTTTTTAATGGTTATCGCATCATAGCCCTGTTTCCTTGCACGTTTGATAATTTCCTGGATTCTTTGAGCAGATCATCCTTTTGATTTGTGAAAATTTTCAATCTACTCTTTTTATTGGTGGAATCTTGGCCAGCACACTCGTTATTTACAAGTTCTTTCTTTTTTTCTTCTTGTAGCTGCTTTGAAATTAGGGACAATGAGACCCCAGAAACCTACCTTTGCAGTCCAGAAAGACTACTCCAGCAGGTATTAAATCTTTCGTGGGTGATCAGGTCGCTTCCTCATATCTTTATATTTTATGCTCAAAGTTCAGAATTTTCTGGATATTAAGAACACTAACTGTCATGCATCCAATTCGATGTATCTGAACTAATGTCACAAAGATTTATGTGCTTAAATTGCCTAAAAATTCCGGTGAACTCATTAAAGCCTTCTCCTTAATGCTTTACAAAGAGGTGTATACAAAATTGTTTCTTTTACGAAGAGGAGTATACAGAATTGTTGAAGGATAAAGTTTACTGGTATGTTTATATATTACCAATGTGCTTCTATTAGGCTTATTGTTAATTCTACCTTGATGTGATTCGTCCCAGATTAGGACTGTGTCGAAGAAAAAGATAATCCATTTGACCGGAAGAAATTCTTATGAGAGATTTGACAAGGTAAATATGATTCTTTCTGGGAACATTGCTTAATTTGTTGCGATCTTTTCAACTGAAGGTGGAATTAGTACTTTCCTTTTGAACTGTTTCTAAGCAGCGCATCTAACTGGTTTAAAATTTAGAACATTGATCTAATTTATAGCAGTTACAATATGAAACCAAGCTTATGAAGTAGTTATTGGTAGAAGAAGGTCTCTCTAACCAGTGCCCCAGAGGCTGTGATTAATGCAATGGTTGGCATTTGCCTTCGCTTTAACAACTCTGGAATGGAAGATAAACTGTAGCTCAGGAATTTCTACCTACCTTAGAATATGTTAGATATGAAACTAAGTTACCATTTCTTAAGAGCAATTGCTTCTGCAGAACTGCTGCTTTCTCCGGTTATATTTCACAATGATTGTGTTGTCGTTCTAGTGGGAGATCATATGTTGTCGTTCTGGTGGGAGATCATATGTTGTTGATACACATTATGAGAAACTATTTAAATGTTTTTAATTCATTTTAGTGATGTCTGATAGTTGAAATTTGGTTTACCAAGATTGATAGCTGAAAGCAGTTGTTTGTTTTTCCTTTTCTCTTTCTTTTGGTTGCTGGAGGGCTTATACTTGGGTGGTGGATATGTGTAAAATTCAACATCCTGGATCTTTTGTATTTGCGTTAGTGGATATTGCTTAAGGCTATGTTTGAAACTTGTGGAAAGAAAGGGAAATTTCAAACACAAGTTTAATTTTTCTTTTAATTTCTCTTCGACTTTCCTTCTTAATCACTTTCCCTTCTTTTCACTTCTTTCTACAATTTCCAAACAGAGCCTAAAATTCAGCATCCTACGTGCAAATAAGACATGCATTTTCTCTTGCAGGCTGGACTACAGCAGATACATACAAACTGTTACTATCCACAAGAAGAAGCTGTAAGATCGTTCACTTATTTTAGATTGAATGAAAAGGTTTTCAGGGTTGAAAATTGGAATAACTTTGTGCCGTTTGTGAGAAAGATGAGTACAGATCTGTAGAATTCCTATTAACCCATTTAACCAATTTATATACGGAATTGGTCCGCAACATTATTCCTCTGTGTCCACTCTTGTTAACTAAAATGACATTTTTTAACGGTTAAGCCCGAAATCCGGCCACCTTTACAGAGTCTATTGTCAAATGAGAGTAGAGGGAGAAAGGTTCTTCACAAGCAACTTTTACGTACAAAAATTTAACTAAACTGTTCCTTGCAACTTCTTATGGCTGTAGTTGCAGTTTTTTTTTTTCTCTTTTGTTATCCCTTATTAGTTTCTTGTAATGCTGCCGTACTTAAGACAGATGAAAATTTCACTTGAGATATGAAATACATTAAAAAACTGATTAAAAATAGGTAAGAATCTGGTTGGCCAGATTTTAGCATTGCTTGCCGATCTGGCAATTGAGAACTCCGGCAGATGGAATGATATTTGCTAGAAGTGATGCTGGTCTTGCGACCATGCTTGATGCTTTTGCATAGCTTCCTGGAGATTCTTCTCCAGAGGGTGTAAAGAAAGCACCATTTAGCATCATATCTCCATCTGATCTCCAATTCCAGTTCTTCCATTCACTAGATCCCTGTGGACTTTCCCTTTTGGTCACCTGAACAAGTAGTAATCTTAGTCTATAACTGTTGGCTTAAAACATAAGGCCAAATTAAGTTATCTACTTATCCATCACTTTGGTTGGATCTAAATACTGATTAGCCTTCGCAATTTGATAGGATTTACACGTGGAGACTCAGTGTCGTTTATACATGTTTCTTTCTTTGGCTAACTGTGAACTTTTCAGGTCATATTTAGCTTCAGTTGAAACAGTAGACGGATAGCATTCCCATATAGTTGGGCAACTGGGTTTATTATCTTGTAGACTGAACCAACAGCACCATAGTACTTATCCTGCTTCAATTCGATCTACTGAATTGAGTTTGAGATTAGTATGCATCTAGTACCGACATGCTATGCATGAAATGTAAGCGAAATAGTCGACATTGCATGCTTGTATGGGAAAACAGGGATTGAGGATGAAAAGTAGGAAGTACTAAACTTCACAAAGGAACTGACCTCCTTTGTGGAATTGTCCCCAGATGCTATGAATACGTTTCCTTGGCTGTTAATTGTAGGATTGGCACTTCCTCCAATTGCATACATCTCCCAACCAGTGTACACATTATTCACAATATGGAAATACCCAAGTCTGCATCTGCAACCATCCCAAATTGTTAAAAAAAGAAAAGAAAAAATTTTCATATTTAGTGTGGAATTTTAGAACTTAGGAAATAAGCTTAGCCTAGAAAAAAGGTAGGATTTATATTGTCTATGTTTCGTTTACCTGGGCATTCTTTGAACTAGGCCTTCCCCAAAGTAGTTGAAGGCAATTGTGACTTGCATCTTCTGATCTGCTAAGAAATCATCCTTGTGACCCAAAAGCATGACTTCATTATGCTGAAACATGTAGTTATTCGAGATGGTTATGGCTGTTGATTCGTACACGGCATCGATGAGCCCATCGGTGCATCTGGCTAACGTGCAGTGATCAATCCACAAATCCCTTGCCCCAAAAATGGATATCCCATCCCCATCTGAAATGCCTCTCAGCCCATAATGCCTTGGTGAGTCTCTCACCATAGTGTTCCCAGCAGGTACACAATTATGTATGTAAACCCCATGTATGATTATGTTAGTTGCATCCGATATGGTTATGCATGGTCCATTCCCTATCTCTATGGTGTGCCCTCTACCATCTACGGTCTTATAGGAGTTCATCATGAGTTCTTCCTTTAGCTGAATGACCATGTCCTGGTCAAAGATGATCCACAAAGGTTCATCTTGGATGACGGCATAACGGAGGGTTCCGGGAAGAGGGTTGACTGGGTCATCGTGCTCTGGATCGGTGACGATGTAGAATTCACCATCTCGACCGCCAACGGCATTGCGTCCGAACCCAATGGCACAATCGGCTAGCATTTTCCGATTAGTTTCCCAGTCTGGGTCACACCGCCAGCAGTCGTCGATAGGATTTCCAGTCCTACACGATGGCGAATCTGTCCCCAATTGCCTTCTTGAGTTCTTCTCTAAGATCCTAGTACAAAATTCAGAAAAACATGAGAATATGAGCAAAATCTCTCTTTCCTAAGTTGTAGTTGAGATACATACCATTTTGTTCCTTCCGATATTTGCATTAGCGTGGAGGATGCGAATTGGGCATGTATGAGCATAGCAACCAAAAAGAGAGAGAAGGTTGACATGAGAGAGAGAGAGAGAGAGAGAGAGAGAGAGAGAGTGAGTTTGCGTGTGTGTGTGTGTGTTGAACTACAATGGTGGATGAATGAAGTGAGAGAATTTGAAGTGCAAATGGAAGATGAACGTATCCATTTATGGAAAGACTGGGATGACTAAAACTAGGGAATTGTTGAGCTATATATTGTTCCTAGCTGTGAGAAATTAGGTGAAACTTCAAGACCCTTTAAGCCATGCTTACAAAAGCTGTTGGCTGGGTGATCCTTCCTCCATATGTTAGTTTTGGCGAATGATTTAGTCTGGGTGGAACTTGAGTGAAATCAAATTGAAACAAAAGTTAAAACCAATGATTACTTAAATTGTGTCATTAGCTGGAATTTACTCTTTGTTGCCGACATTTAGGACAAGAAGAATCACTGTAAAGGAGCAGGAATCCAGCTGATGTAGTAGGTACGAACCATAGTTGCATAATGCGTGTGAGGGAGTGCGTGCATGACTTATTTAAACATTCAAGAGAGCGCGAGCGTAGATCAAATATTGAGAGCACGAGTGGAAGGTTTTACCCAAAAGTTATATGACTAAGGTTTAAACAATATTATGACTTTGTTATCTTTAGACCAATCTCGGCCTATTTCTTGATTGAGCCAAGCGCAATTTGAAATTCAATTACTTTCTGCACGATCTCGAGAATTGACCCATGGTCAATTATGCGTGGAGTAAATCCTCCAATTAACCGGACTAACCCTTGGAGCTATGAGATTAGGAATTGTATTCAACCTATACTTTCTCGCCTTCTCTTCTGCTTTCTGCAAGGCTTTAAATATGTATAGATACTTCTAACGTGGGGGAAAAAATAGAAAAAATGTGAAAGGAGACTCTGTAAATAGACTAGTAGGCATTTAAATTCCAGATATTAAATAAATAAGCAACTAACTGTCAGCGGCTATCTAATGCCACCTCAAAAGGAGAAAAGAAATTAGTGCTATAGTCCTTGCAGTATTTGGATGAGTAGGACAAGCTGGTGGTCCTTAACCAATCAATATATTTGAAAAATATACTAATTAATATGGAACATTAACTGGTTTATGACTGGACCTAAATGCCATAATATTCTAATTAAACTGGTTTAAGTATGGACCAAAATGCCATAATGTCTAATTAATATGAGACATTAATTGTTTAATTATGGACCTAAATGCCATAATGTCTGATTGATGTGGAACAATAACTGGCTTGAGTATGAACCTAAAGTGAGTATGAACCTAAATCCCATAGTGCGAATGCGTGAGTGTGAGTGTGAGTGTGAGCATGAGCAGAATTAAAGTAGGGTTATGAAAACATCTCTTGAAAATATGCCATATAATGATACTTTGTGAGAGCGTGGAGTGATGATTGAGAGCTCAACATAGAAGATCGTAGAGCAAGAGAGGAGGGTTTGTCTAAGGATTATGTGACCTAGGTATGGACCGCAATGTTAGCGACTACTATTGTTAAAGAGTGTTGGTTTATCTTATGAATGATCAGCCTCAAGGAATTGACGGAGACACTTGGTAACCAAGGAGCTCAGGAAACTCTTGATTTGGAGTTCGATTCTCACCTGCATGCTATCAAACACGGTATTAAGGGGTGTTGTGTCCTGTCTTTAATTGAGCTCCCATTAGTGAAATGTGAGATTGGTCATTCAGATTAGTTTGTTTGGTGGATCTGTACCAAGTTACCGAAAAAGAAGAAAATTATTTTCCAAGCTGTTAATGCCACCACTTATTTAAAGCCAAAAACAACTCATCATCTATATATAGATATAGACATATGCTACAATACAATATACAAATATGATCCAATACCAGAAAAAACAAGAAGTCATCAAAGCTGTAGTTATGAGCTGACTTGTGATATATGTTTAATTGAATCATTTCATCTGTCTCGTCAAAATTTTACTCCAACTAGATCAAACTTTAGAAGAACAAAACACAACCAAATAGGCAACTACTACTTATTAGTAGATTAAATTTACGCGGGGACACTATTTTTGGTGCGATATTTATTTTAGCGACCAAACCATTTAGACATGACATTTATTAGCGAGACTCTCTCTTAGCTCTTTTCTCCATTTTTGGGAAGGCGAGTGATTTTCGCACCCCCTAAAGTTAACGTACAATTTTGGGAGTGCGAAAACCAACTCCATATTTAGGCTCCATTCTTGCAAAAATAAAAAATGAAAATGTTTGGTATGTTTTGTTTGTCTTTTTTGATTTTTTGTTAACTTTGCATTATAGTTTTTGGATTAATCATCCATTTCGATGAGAAGAGTATAATAAATACAAAAATATGACGGGGAGCAAAAAAAAAAATCACTAAAGATGAAAAAAATATTAAACAGCTGTCTTAATTGTCTAAAGTGCCGTCTTATTGCAATTTTTTCAACATTTGCCCATAATTTTAAAACTTTCCGTTTCGTGTTGTCGAGACGAACGATTACCCCAAAAGTTATGATGAAAAGCTAAACGAAAAGTTGAGAAAAGTCAAAAAATATTGAAACATAAGTTTCAAACTATAAGTTTACAACAACACAGCTTGATTTTCGCCCCAAGCGGAGGGCGAAAATTACTCCCCTTGTGTGAAAGAGAGAATGACGCTTTAGAGACGCACCCTTCATTATAACCGTAGGGGTCAGATTATTCGACTTATTTCGTAAAGGAGGGAGCATAGTGCAATTATGTCGTAATCGAGAGGCTTGATGTACTTATTGTAAACCTCTGGGAGGTATTGTTACCCCTTTGCTCTTAGGTGTTTTTTTTTGGCTTATTTCCTCAAAATATATTTTAAAAAAGTCCAAAAAGCTTTAGAATGAGTAAAATCAAATGTTTTTATTTTTTTACGAATAAAAAATCTACAAAAGTTTGGAACAAAATCAGGCAACATAAAATTTTTTAATAAAAACAAAACCCAAAAAACCAATAAAAAAAATTTAAGAAGAACATACCTTAGCCTACCGTGAAAAAAACCCTTCTAAGCTAAGAAAAACCACACCTTAACCCTTCTAATTGGCTTCTCTTGAACTTAAGTCATAATTTCAAAATGACCTCCGCTCCCGCTATCAATTCTCGCTTCGTATTTGCTTTCTCAATTTCCGTACTCACGAATTTTAGTTGTTTGGATTTTATTGCCATATAAAACTTAGCAACTCCTGTATTTCCTGTTATTTACACCATCATCGCTTTCAAGTGCCACTGTCAAGAAGGCATCTCTGTCCTTCTTGTTCTTCCATCCTAAGATTGGATAAAAGCCAATGAGCGATTCAAATCCGCACTGTACTAAATTGACTGGTGACTTTAATGTAAAGGAATACTTCATGTTTATCTTGAATTAATAGATGACTTTCATCGCTTACTGACCACTAACGGTTATACTTTTGTAAATTGCATGATGTTAATAACTAAATGCAATGTTCTTTCCCTCACATTTGAACTTCCTGCCTAGATATTGTTCTCCTCCTGAATTTTGTCAATTCAAGGAGATTTTTTTATTGGATATGCCTCATCCAATCTGCCTTGAGATTTAGTTCATTATGAGCATAATTGATGAACAACTTTTGTTCCTTTAGTATTCTTGCCGTCGTTGTGCTTGTTGCAACCAATTTGACAAAATTTTCTTTCCTTATACAGCGATACCACCCTTCGAGGGTCCTCACTCTTGTATATCAACCGTTCGCACTTAGAATCCTTGCAATCCTGACATACAAAGAGGTAAAAATCAATACTAGGCGAAGGAACCTATTTGGATATACACTATTTTCTTAAGCTCTCTTTTGGTTCTTGTTGTGATTACCCTAATTACATGGTGTTACACCAAGCTTGCTGCTTAAACGTATGTTTTTTTTAATCATGTTTTACTAACTAATACTCATTTGTTAATTACGTGATCTGTATTGAACTATTGATCCATCTTTCCATTGTTACATGTTAGTTGGGCTTAGCTACATCTGGGAAAGGGGGAATTGAAGCTTATATCAGAAAATGTTTTATTAGTGGTGCTTTTGGAGTTGCGGATGCTCATGTTCAGGGTGAAATGATTGGAGATCTCTCATACATACTACCCGAGTTTATTCAGGTAGGTTTCTGTGGTTGGCTTATTTGTGATGGATATTTTTCCTCTTTCTTATTTGTTACAGTTTTAAAATTTTGAAAATCTTCTTGCTTTTTTGATTCTTCAGTCTTTCCTTGTTGATTTGGCTGCATCACGGGCTCTAACCTTTGGCCTGAGGTTGATTACAAAGGCAGCAGCATTTGAGAATTCCAGGGATGGCCTGATCAAGGGAGCTGTAAATTCAAGCTATTTCTTTGACTTCATCGAATTGCACTTGGCCGCTACGAATTACTCTTGGCTGCATCGAATTGTACTTGGCCGCTACGAACAACACAAAACGAATTCCAATTTGTAAAATCTCAATTTTTTAGTTTGGTTTTTGGGTGATAAGTGAAGAGAGAAATGAAGTAATAATAATTGGAAATAAGGATAATGAGTGGAGAGAGATAGACAGAGAAATGAGAATAATAATAAAAAAGTGAAGAGAGAAATGAGAGTAATGATTGAAAGTAAAAATAATGAATGTTTTTTGAGTTTGAGATATTTTTTTTTTTCAAAAATCAAACTAAACGAAGAAGTAGTATATATTTTGTAACACCACACCCGACCCCTCTCTTCACTTCACTCCTCTTCTTCTCCAGCTCCATTTTCAGAAAAATGGCCATGACCAATCTTGTATCCACAACTCCAAAAACCCTCACTTTCTCTCTCATCAGTTTCAAACACCCATCTCTTCTCTCTTTCTCCACACCCACAACCCGAACCAGAAAATCCAGAACCTTATCCGTCCAATCCAAAGGCAGCGACGACTCAGAAAAAACAGACGCCACCGACCGCCTTATCTCCGCCCTCACGTACTCCTACCCCTTCTTCGACGGTTTCCATTTCGGTAAATACGTCATCACCCAATACACCCCAATCCAAACCCTAATCCAACCCTTAATCCCCTCAATTCGGGCTTTCAACGACGTCCCCATCAATTGGTTTCTTGTCTTCATAACCCTCTCTGTTTTCGTGGTCGGAAACTCTAATTTCAGCAGGTACGCAAATGACGGACCGATAAGCCCACTCAAGTTTAAAAATTTGTTTAGAATCATAGTATTTTTTTTTTTCTTGAGACATTAAAATTAGTTGAATCCGCGCACCTAATGTTGTTAAAGAAAATCTAACATCCGCCCTGCGTCCGTCCTTGCAGGTACGTGAGGTTTAACGCAATGCAGGTTTTAATCCTTGACGGGCTGTTGATCATCCCTGATTTGGTGGTGAGGGGGTTTAATCCAAAAGATGGGATTGAGTTGTATTTCGTGACGAGTTTGAATAGCACGGTGTTTTTGTACCTTTTGGTGTGTATGGTTTACGGGTTTGGTTCTTGCTTGTTTGGTCAAGTGCCCAGATTGCCGATTGTCGCTGATGCCACGGAGATATTTATGATGTTCATGTGAAGTATGTTTTCTTCTGTGTAATTCATTTTGTTTACATAGAGAATGTTCGGTCGATTTTGTTCAACTTACCTGAAAGGTACTGTAGACTTAGTTTCATTCAATGTGTTTTGCTTGCAGAGGTAGCATAGACTAAACCAAACATAGCCTTAAGTCTCAATCAATTGGGTCAGCTATATTCATGTCGCAGGGATAGCATATGATTCCTCTTTCTTTATTTGAAAAAAAATCCATGTTATTGCTCCCTTGAGTTGTTTATTTTTGTTCTAAGTGTCTTTTACTAGCTGAATTGTTTTTCCTTAATTGTTTTTTTGTGTGTGTGTGTGTGTGTGACAATTCTGTGTATCTATGATTGTTTGCAAGTTCATGTCTTTTGCTGTTTTCCCCCCCTTTTTGATGAACTGGGGGATTAAATACACAGTATGTTAGTACTTCAGGTTTGATGAAGAACTTCTGTTTATTCGTACCATAAGGTTTGATTTACTTTGGCTATGGTTTTTTGTTGAGTTTGAGTTGATCAATTCTCTGCCTCTGTCCTATATATTGTCATTGAATTCTGCAAGCGTGATGGTTTCGTGAGATGCAAACTAACTTTGAATGCTTGTTGCTTCAAAAGCAAAGGCTAACTAGGGACGACGTGTTAATCTTCCAAAGTCCCAATATATGCATGAATTCTTTTTCATACTCTCTGTTTTGGACGATCGCGATGCTGATACACTGGTATAGCTCCTTTTGGATGTTGAACATCTATGCTTCGAACTTGTCCTAATGCCGGCTGTTGAAATGTTGTTAGAGATGAATCTTAATAGTTAACCTTTCCGATTTCCTACTCCTGCTGCAATACATCGTAGATATACTCAACTTAGCTGTCTAATTCATCTTCCGAAACTTCCTGAAGACAGGAGATTGGAATAGATTTTAGTTGATGAGCTTGCTCATTATTATCAGCTCTTGCAGTTTCACCTCACTTGTCCATTTCTCTTAATGACTTCTCTCAGTAATCAGTCCTGTCTTGCCGGATTTTAGTTCATGCACTTGAGGACCGTATGCCAGCGTGGTTCCGTATGACCATCTCTGCTTCAAGCTTGTAGCTTTTGTGGAAATGTTGTTAGAGATCAATCTTGAAATAGCAAAATCAATTCCCATGTCACACTCCAGAACATCATAGTCATAGATGGTATGCAAAACATGAAACACCTCCACTGCAATAAACTCAACTGTGGGTTCATATTCCTTTTCTACCTCTGATACTCATGATCTATCCCACGAAGCATTACATCTCAAAAATAGTCACAAACACTAGGCCTAACCCGTTTATGCCCGATACGCTTTTGGAAAGGCCATAGTAATGACTTACACTCTCATTTTTGAAGGAATTATTGGTGGTATAACAATGATACTGTGCAAGCAGTAACAACTGGAAACCTGGCGTTGCGAAAGTGAAAACAATTAAGGCTGCATTTGGCCAAAAAGAAATAGAAATCATGTAAGTAAACATAACTTCTCAATTCTATTCTTTGTTTTATTAGCTTTCTATTCAAAGATCACAAAAAATCCAAAACAATGCTTCAAACAGAGGCTTACTGAATTCTGAAACACAAACTAGCAAGATTTTCTGCAATTGGCCAAATGATCAAATGCCAAAGGCTCGTCGAAGTTGTACATCTATACAGTACTATGGTGTGGGCAGTTGTATTTATTTTATCTTAAACTAGATTAGTGAACTCGGGAGTTTCGATCTTCTTTTTGCCGATAAATTGGTCAAATATCAACACACAAAACAATTACGAAAATAATCCAAACGAAAAAGACGCAATATATTTACGACTCATTTCCTGACATAAAATTTTGTTGCATATCAAATGAATATGGCTACCTATATCAAGTATTTTCCATGACATAGGGTTTATATCACCAATTGCACGAATAATTTATACTGTTATTTACATTTTGGAGGTTGTATTCCTGAGCTCCCGCCATGAGCACTACCTACCGGATTTTCATAAATATACTAGTATCGAATAGTCGGCCAAACTTAAAATTAAATTGGATTTTTGTGGTGAATCCTGAATAGTCATCCATCTCTCTCTCTCTCCCTCTCTCTCTCTCTCTCTCTCTCTCTCTCCATTTTCAAGAAAATGGCCATGACCAATCTCCTATCCACAACTCCAACTCCCCTCACCTTCTCTCTCATCAATCTCAAACGCCCATCACCTCTCCTCTCTCTCTTAACAAAACCCAGAACCCCAACCCGACTCAGAAAACCCAGAACCCTAACCGTCCAATCCAAGGGCAACAGCAACGACGACTCACAAACAGACCCCGCCGACCGCCTTATCTCCGCCGTCACTTACTTCTACCCCTTCTTCGACGGCATCCAGTACGGCAAATACGTCATCACCCAATTCACCCCTATCCAAACCCTTGTCCAACCCTTAATCCCCTCAATTAGGGCTTTCAACAGCATCCCCTTCAATGGGTTTCTTGTCTTTATAACCCTCTATTTTGTCGTGGTCAGAAACCCTAATTTCAGCAGGTACGCAATTCAAAATTTGTTTAGAAAACATTAAAAATTATTCAAGTCCGCTCGCCTAACGTTGTTAAAGAAAATCTAAGAGCATGTCCTTACACATACTTTTACTCAAATTTGAGTAAGAATTTGAGCAAGAGCTACATTTGGTATGAAACACTCCAATGGGCAAACCCAAATTTAAGCGACAGCTTTTGCATTGTTGTAAATTTGGGAGGAGAGAAATTGAGTCTCCCTTGATTTGAGTAATTTTTTTAGTAAAACTCAATTTGATATTGGTTTGAGTAAAGGCGTGGAGTCGATTTTTGAGGAGTTTTACTCAAATTTTGAGTTTGAGTGAAAAAATGAGTAAAGAGTGTAGATGCTCCGCCTATCCTAGAATTTTTTTGAAGAGTTCAATAATCGTCCTCCCAAGATGTATGCATCTATCAAAAAATTGAACACTAAGTTTAAGACTTTTTTATCTCTTGAAATGGGTATAGTAGTACAAGATTGTAAGCACCTACGGTTATATATGGCTATGTTTTTGTAAATGTATAGGTTGATCAAAGGTATTTAGGATTACTTCTTTGCTACTGTTTTTGTGATATCTGATAAAAAGAATTTAATATTCGTACACCCAATGGTGAATTGCTGTGTCTGTCTTGCAGGTACGTGAGGTTTAATACGATGCAGGCCATAATCCTTGACACACTGTTGATTATCCCTGATTTGGTGGTGAGGGGGTTCAATCCAAAAGATGGGATTGGGTTGGATTTCATGATGAGTTTGGATAGCACCGTGTTTTTGTACCTTTTGGTGTGCTTGGTTTATGGGTTTGGTTCTTGCTTGTTTGGTCAAGTGCCCAGATTGCCGATTGTCGCTGATGCCGCAGAGCAAGTTATGTGAAGTAAGTTTTCTTTTCTGCAACACTAATACTTTGGTGACCACATTTTGTGTACCACACAATGAGTTGCGCCCCATTTGTCATGTAATTGAGCACATTATACCAATGAAATTGTGACCCGTCACATGGTCACCTGAGCATTGCTCTTGTAATTCATTTTGTTGAGGTAGAAAATGTTGATTGATTTTGTCTAAGTTACCCGAAAGGTCAGTATATCTGTTTTGCAAGCAGCGGTAGCATAGTTTGTTTTGCAAAACAAATTTTCCGATTTTCCTCGAATGAAACTTTAGATGATTCGTCTTCCTTTATTTGAAATAAAAAAATCCATGTTGTTGATCCCTTCAGATGTTTATTTGTGCTTGCGTGGCTGTATAGTTTCTTCGTAATTGTTGTCATCTTACTTTCTGAACACTCTGTATCTGTGATTGTTTTGGAACTTCCCGGGTTTTCTGTCATATTTCCCTTTGTGATGAACAGTGGGCTTCAAGTACACAGTATGTTAGTGCCTAGTGTTAGATGAAATGCCTGAATGAATTACCCTCTTTTGACCGGTCTAGCCAAGGCATGGCAAGCTGATTGCTTTTCATCGGGCAAGGCATGACATGACACGAAAACTAAATACTTCAAAAGCAAACTAAAACAAATGTTTACTCGCTTTCTGATTTGAACAAACTCAGATGCCCATATGTTGGCATGGGCTTCATTTGAACTTCCATGCTTCAAACTTGTCCCATTCTTGGCTGTTGAAATGTGGTTAGCGATCAATGTTCATGTTTAAAACCATTCCCAGTTCTTACTCCTGCGGCATAACATCATAGGTAGTATGCTAACATCTCCACCGAAATTAGCTCAACTATGGGGTCATATTCATCTTCTGAACTTTCCGAAAGACAGGAAGATACCAATAGATTCGCAAGTCGTGGACTTGCCAAAGATTGTCAGCTCTTGCAATTTCACTACCTCCTCCCCTGCTCTCACTATTCGACTACTCTTTTGCGACTTCTCTCCCTACTCATATACATACCTACATAGGTCCGACTCTTATGTTTTTGAAAAAACTTCTTTAGGCTTCGTTTTGGTTTGGTAATGTACACGACCAAGTTTACCAAGGGAAAGAGTAATATGTATATCTAGCATGAATCTAGCCTCCATAAATCTAGCATGATTTTCTTACCTTTCCCTCCATAAATCTAGCATGATTTTCTGCAATCGGTCAAATGATCCAACTTGCACATAGAAGTCGTATATCCATAAATCTATAAGGTACCGTGGGCAGTCGTTTTAAATTATTCATCTTATCTTGGCCGAGAGTTCTCATTGTAATTATTGAGCTTGGAGTTTTTCACCTTGTTCGGTTGTCACTGGAAAATTGGCAAAATCACAACACATGAAGCGCGGAAAACAATGAATTCATGGCTCATGTCATATCAATTTGTTTACTATGAATCGAATGAATAAAGCACAAGAGTTTCATTGGCCAATCCGTACAAAAATGATTTATACTATAGGATTTAATCGTCAATTACTGTAATATTCCTATTTAGGTTAAGGTTTCGAGGGTGCTGACGAAAAATTATTCAATGCTCTTGGGGTATCTCAATGTAGTGGCCCAGACTTTTTTTTCCCGGCACACATTTTGTGTGATGGAAAAAAGCGTGGGCCACAAAAATAAAGTAAACCCGATCACGAGAAAAGATGTAGGCACTAATAATTGTACAAACGCTCTCACATAGAGTTTGTAGGTTCCACCAGTGTTTGTGGTTATAGAAACCTTGATCAATCACACCTCACAATTACTACAAGACCAAATTCTAGTTGTGGTGACAGAGCTGATCCATAGCTATCGCAAAGGAAATACTTGCGCGTATTGTCGCGTTTCAATTAAGGGTGGTTGTCCAGAGGGTCTCATCCTCCAAACTTGTGTACTCTATCAAGTACGTATTTCTAATTAATGATAGCATAGTCCGTTTAACCGAGGGGGGTAAAAAAAAAAAACCCTACTCCTACAAGATTTTGTCTGTTGTTTAGACGAATCGTGGCCGTAGAAATATTTGAAGTACTTTCCCACCAAAGAACCTCGTCCCGTAGTAGTAGGAGATAGAATCCAACGGAGGTCTCTTTTGTTGTCGGTGGGAGCATCTGCATCTGCTGTTCTCCACTATTCGGGTACGCGTGGAATTTGATTACTGGTTGGCTGCAGCCTGGCTTTGAACGTGTAGCGGCGCATCAGCTGTAATAGGGCCCACTCGAGAATTCTGATGATCATTTTTAGCCCTTCTACCCTCCACCCATAGTCTTTACTCCCCATTTTTACCCGTTTACCGGTGAATATCTGCACAATTTACCAACAAGCTAGCTTCTACGTCAATAAGTATTATCTCGTCGCTTTACGTCGCTATCTGCAGGAGATCTCATGAAAAAATTAAGAAGTGGAACACACCCTTACTGTATCGGTGAAAATCCACGCAATTCACCAACGAGCTTCTATGTCAAGAAGTATTTACCTCGTCAAAACACTATAATTACGAGTTGTGTAGATCCTTCGTCATTATTGTGGAGTTTACGTGTAATAAAAACACTATGTTTGTGCCATAAATCCATGCACGTAAAGCCGTAAACTCACACCCAAAACTCTCAACTGTCCCCCTAAATCTATATACTGGTAGTAATCATTATTAAGCTTGTAGAACACAAGATGGGTTGCCCTACTCCAATAAAACCTCATCGTTAATTTGATACTCTTTGATTCCCTATCAACCACTAGCACCTAGTAGAAGCAACTTTTAAATTAGTTAGGCCCGTTTTGCTGAAATTCTTATTTTTTAAGTACTTATTTTTCGTTTTACGAAACAGATCATTCTTTTATCATACATTCCCTTTATTTCAACAAAAAAGACTTATTTTAATTAGTGAAACACACTCTTACTCTTAAAACAGTTTTGCTAACCTCAACTATCCCGTGGGTAATTCACACTTAAATGTCGAAAAAGTTAGAATTTTAATGTATTTTTCTAAATACCCATAAAACCTTTCACATGTATCAATGCACTTTTCAAACATTAAGATCCCGTTCGTTTTGGGGATTTTGGATTTAAATTTGAAAGAAATATAGTGATAATTGAAAATAAGAGTAATAATTAGAGAGAGATAAAGAAAAAGTAAAAATAATTATTGAAGAAAAAGAAAATAATTATCAGAATCTAAAATCAAAAACCCAACAACAAACAAGGCCTAATCGTTGTCCATAGGACTGAGGTTGGCATTTTCCTTAACGAAAATAGTAGCTCTAAAATGATGTGTGCGCCATCATTTCTCTTTTCCCCATCTAAAGGGTCCATGAGACAATGCAATGGAACATGATTTCTGTCGGGTCCGCACATCTTTTGACAAACAATCGTCAATATAATTTATTTCCACCTAAACATTCGTCATTTTCCTCAACTAATCCCTGTTTAAAAAACTATACTAAACAACTGGCATTCTTGTAAATCAAGCCTCTTCCTATGGTCTCTTTCCTTTACTCACTGCCACACTCCACTCCAGATCTCTACTTCCTCTTCTTCTACTACTCCACACCATTCCTCTCTTCCCCTGTCCCCTTCTCTCTCTCTCTCTCTCTCTCTCTCTCTACCCTATCTGCTCTCTCTCTCTCCACCGCAATGCAGCTACCGACGGTGGCCACCGGGACAACGGTCCTTTCTCTCCTCCTCGTTCTCCTCTCACTCTCTCTCCCCCCCACCTCGTCAGCCCACAACATCACAAAAATCCTGGAGAAATTCCCCGACTTCTCCACCTTCAACCACTACCTCACCGCCACCCACCTGGCGCCGGAGATCAACAGCCGCGAGACCATCACCGTCTGCGCCGTCGACAACGCCGCCATGTCGGATCTGCTCGCCAAGCACCCCTCGATCTACACCATCAAGAACGTGCTGTCCTTCCACGTGCTGCTGGACTACTTCGGGGCCAAGAAGCTTCACCAGATCACCAACGGGACGGCTCTCGCCGCCACCATGTTCCAGGCCACCGGGACCGCGAGCGGGTCGTCCGGGTTTGTGAATATTACGGATCTTAAGGGAGGGAAGGTCGGGTTCGGAGCGGAGGATAATGGTGGGAATGTTGATGCTGTCTTTGTCAAGTCCTTGGATGAGGTGAGAAACGTTTGGTTGCTCCTGGAATTCTAAATTCTACATGTCCTGTTTTGTGCCAAATTTACCCCATTAGTTATGCGCAATGCTATGAACACATTTTTAAAATACAATTCCGGACACGATTCAGAACTATGTCTGAAACTGTAAGATGCACGTGGATTCCGGGCATAATTGCTGTCCGGAGTTGTGTTTTAAAGTTGGATTCCTAGATTTTTGATTAATTATGGTTTTTGCTTTATTATGCTGGAGTATTTTAAGTTTTTGACACTGTTACTTTTCTGTGCTACTTAAATGTTGGTTCAATTTGGCCTATGCTTCCATCGAGTTAAAAAATGGAGTAATTTTGTGAATATGTTTCAAAATTCGTATACTCCTACTTTAATTTTCTCAAAATCTAAGTGTACAATTGTAGAAAAAAAACTGTAAAACAATTTTGAAAATACTACTCCTATATCATTTTGTAATTTGATGGGGAGCATAAATTCACCATGGTAATGACCTGTTTGGTTTGAATTTTGAAAAAGGTTGTTTTTAAAAGTGATGAGTGAAGAAATAAAATGAGAAAATTTATTGAAGATTTTGCCAAAAAATTTTGAGATATTGACGGAGAATGTCTCAATTCTTGTTGAACATCAGATACCGTACAACATCTCGGTGATCCAGATCAGCAAGATCTTAGCTTCGAGTGAAGCGGCAGCGCCGACACCCGGCCCGAGCCAGATGAATCTGACCTCTGTAATGTCGGCTCATGGCTGCAAAGTCTTCGCCGAGACTCTGCTAGGCTCCGACGCCGAGAAAACGTACAATGACAATATCGAAGGCGGATTGACGGTGTTCTGCCCCGGCGACGACGCCTTCAAAAACTTCTTGCCCAAGTACAAGAACCTAACGGCGTCAGGGAAGCAGGATCTGTTAGGTACCCTGTTGGTCTAAATTTCCATTTCTGTGATTTTTTTTTTTTGTTGAATTTTCGTCAATTTTTTTTTTTATCAATCATCTGGAGGATGAATCTGAAAAATAAAAATTATGATTAAAAGCAAAAACAAAATACAAAGACAAAAAAAAAAAAAATCGATAACTGTGCGTTTCAAATGTTATTTTTTTAGTTTTTGACTGAAGTCGATAATTATATATTTTTTCTTTCATATTGTCGTCGAGACAAGTACGTAATTAATAACAAGAAATTTGGTGGAAAGCTGTACAAAAAGATTACGAAAAGTCACTTGTTTTCTGAAGCTTTTTCTCTATCTTAGCACGGTTTTAATAAATTTATCTTTAGTTATTATTCCATTTACCTTTCCTCATTTATTATTCCAGAAACCTCCCTAAAAACCTTTTATCAAACAACATACCTTCTTCCAAATTATTGCTTCGGCGTATTAATTCCGTCTTTGTTGAATTTTGGTTAGATCCATATTAAACGTTTTGGATTGACCATTCGGTCCATTATAGAAAGTAAAATTTTGTGGGAAAAAAAATAAGACGGAAAAGGTTTAAAATATAGGGAGTGATTTTTGAACCCTTTTTTTTTTTTTTTATAACCGCACTCTTGTATTTGTCTTTATTTATGTGACGGTACAACATTGTCCTTGAAAGATCTCATTTTTGGACACATTTAAGGACAATATTGTATTTTTCCGTAGCTAGAGCGAGGTTATAAAAAAAGCAGTGCGAAAGTCATTCACATAAAATGTCTTTTTTGTTGTTTTTGTTTTACAACTTTGATCTACATTTGTGTGCTTTTTATATTCTCTTTTTTTTGTCAAGAGAAATGATTCATCGAAAATTTAGTATTATTACCAAAAGTTCATTAACAAATTATGAGAAATGAATAATCAATTTAATCATATTTTCTTAGAGTTTCACGGCATTCCGCTGTACGAATCGATGGCAATGTTAAAATCCAACAACGGTCCGATGAACACTCTGGCCACCGACGGAGCCAACAAGTACGATTTCACGGTACAGAACGACGGCGAGGTAGTGACGTTGAAGACGAAGCTCGTGACGGCAACGATAACAGGGACGGTAATCGACGAACAGCCGGTGGCGATTTACTCGATCGATAAAGTTCTGTTGCCGAGGGAGCTCTTCAAGGGTCTGGCGCCGACTCCCGCTCCGGCGCCAGCGCCGGATACAGTGGCTGATGCGCCGAAGCCGGCAAAGAAGGGGAAGCACCTGTCGCCGCCCGCGGCAGGTTCACCGGCAGATTCGCCCGATGGAGACGCGGCTGATCAGACGGCGGATAGCAGCGGTGCCGTTAGATTTAACGGCCCGAGATTTATTGCGGTGGGGTTGGGTCTGTGCTTGGGTTTAATACTACAGCTGTGAGTTTCTGGATTGGGGAAAAATTTTTTTTTACTTTTTTTTATTAGTAGAGAAATAAGTACTGCCTTTTACGGCTATTTGTTTTCATGGTATATTCCTATTTATTTTTTCTTTCATTGGTTTTTCTGTGTGGCTCTCTTTTCTTTCTTTTTTCTTTTCAAAACTTTTGTGGTGTACGATTGTGATTTGTGAAATGATTGTACTAAGTTATGGGATGTTGTGGTAGTCATTTTTAATAATTGGGAGAATTGGATGCATTTCGACAAGGACTCGTAGTCTCTGCAGTTGAAACTCGACTCTTCATCGTAATGATCAATAGTTTAAATTTGCTGAAGTACATTTCTTGCGATCACTTAGATTGCCCTCTGTAGTCTTACTTTAGACGGTAGACAAACCATATTCTTTTGACTAATTCTTTTAAAAAAAAATTGTATGTTATTTTCGATCGAGATAAACTAACGTCCAAGCCTGAGCTTAACCATGTTTGTTTAGCCTAACAACGCCCTCAAGAGCAGTGATGACTTTGTTTCAAACAAAATTCAATTCATGAGATTATTAAGAGCTCTGGTGCAAGATTCATACACTTTTCGATTCGTCTCTCATCACTGCATGGTGGGGAGAGATGGCTGCAAGAGCATGCGATAATATTTCTAGGGCATGGAGATTGCAACTGCTGATAACCTGTCGTTCAACGCCCAACCAATGTGCTTCCCAATCAGTCTTCGGAAAACCCAGTTTTATCTTGAACTTTCAAGAAGCAAGGAATATGTTTCAGCTAAAGCTCACTCTACTCTTTGACTGAGCATATAGTACAATGGGGAGATACGGAGCCTTGGGACTTTATAGAAAGAACAAAATGTGCCTTTCACATTCAGGAAGCAAAGGATAAGTTTCTCTGCAAACTTTATAGCATCTTTCACTGATACGCAACTCGCGCTTGGTAACAAGCAAGCATATTGTCACGGACTTGGTTGATTCCGCGGGGCCATAAACAATATGCTTACTTCAAAAAGAGGACTAGAATAACAAAGATCTTCGTATGAATTAGATGGAAACTAAAGATTGCAGAACATTCTAGAGGCTTTTCCAAGTAGTGTACAAGTTTAACCACCATCTGTAACCTTGACTTCAAGGAGGGAGCCATTTTCAAGAAAATGATTGAGATGAAGAATTTGTATAGACGCATACTAATAGCAAAAGCAAAGAAAACTAGGGCAAAATCCAGTCTGGAGCCCCACCTTCAGAATCACTCAGTACAGTACAATGGTGAACCATTATACCATTATCTATGCAAGAGACCTTAAAGATTCCAAGAGATGTTCCATACAGCAGACAACAATAACCTTCAAGACAACTACTTATTCAATAGTGCTTATCAGTAGAAAATAAAACCGCCGGAATTCAAATTCAAACCTAATCCAGTGTGGTCCCTAAAAGGATTGAAATACTATGCCATCTCTGAAGTTCTTTAGCAATAAGAGATGGTACAGAAATGTATTTTACCCATTCAACATTATTTAGACTACGGAAAAGAGAATGCTTGGCGCTAATAGTAAATCACTACGGCCCCGTTTCAGAAACCCAAATAAGTACTTAAAAAATAAGAACATATTTTCAAGGTTAAAAATAATGGACTTACGAAAATAATTTTTCAATTTTTTTTTGTAGGATTTGATAGATCTCGATGAAAACTATCAAACAAGATCCACATTACATTTTTTAATTTCAGTAAGTCTATTATTTTTAAGCTTGAAAATTGCAAATAAGTACTTATTTTTTAGAGGCTTTTTTGGAACGGGGCCTAAGTCATATAACCTAAAGTTACAGAGACAATGACCTAACCATCAGTTCTAACTCCGACGGCAGACTGTGGAAATTCACTTGTTGATGAGATCATGGCTGTTCAAATAAAGGTAACTTATCTGGTCATCAAAAAATGACCTTATTGGCAGCGGTGAAAATCCAACATATTCTCCCTCCAACTTTGCCAAACAAATCTCTGCAGTGTACTTGGCAACACCGTGTTTCTGAGTAAAAGGTTGGGCTGCGTACTCCTCAAATTGTATCCACTGTTTTAAGGAAGGGGGAAATGCAAACAAAAGCATCGTGAGTTATTGCCACATATGTTCAAGACCACAGGGATATTGCTCTCTAATTATAAGAAGGAAACCCAATGGTCGCGATTTAGAACCAAACTGTCTAATGCCAAGAATACTTGGTGGGAAAATAACAGATGACAGACAACTAATGTTGTCTTCCAGAGTTCTAATATTTTATTTTACCAAAAAAATAGGAGCTGTTTGCCTCGTTACCGGTAATAATGCGTCTAGGCTAATATCAAGACGAGTGGTTGATAAAACAAAAGCAAGCAAACTGAGGGAAAATAGGAATTTCCGTTTGACCCGGAAAAAAAAACTGAGGGAAAAGAGAAGCAAAACCACATCTTTATAGATATTGGCTAATTCGGTTGTCTAAGTACCTGGGCAGCTTCAATCTCTGATTCTTGCTTTTGAATGTCAAAGGATAGTGGACGCATCATGCAGACAAAGAATAAATCCGACTTGTCAAAGAATGACTTGTGGAATTGCCTGTAAATCAAATCAATGGACCAAAAACGCATAAAAAAATTCTCATTCTTTAACAACAAAAAAGAGGAGGATGATCGATAAATTGCATCAGATTTTGCAGTTCTATTCACTCAAAAAGATGGTCTCGCATGTGCAATTGAATCCATTGATAGTATCATTTGGTAAGAGTGCCGTGGTTCACATTGAAGGTAATCCTAGGGGAGGGAAGGGGTAATACTAGCGAGGTTGTCTCTGTGAGGATAGGAAGCCCTAAAGTTTGTGACCTAATTATCTAACTAAAATTACGATCCTCAACAAACCTGAATAGCTGAGAGAGGACTTATGTTTCCATTCCCAAGTGGTTGGACAAAACTCTTTGGAACTGAGTTGAAGGTCCATTCAAGCTACCCCGAAAAACGAATTGAATCTTAGCACACGAATCTAAGCAATTTGTTTCACGTGTTCTATCAAATTCAGTCTCTGCCAACTTTCACAGCATACAGCAAAATTTCAAAACTAGGATTATAACTAAATGTGAGGAAGGAACTTGGAATATGCCAAATACAAACCTGAAAGCTAGAATTTCCACAAACTCTGCGTCTATCTACAAAATTATCATCGCAGAAGCATCAGAGACACAAGTTTGTAAGAAGCTGAAATGTGGGGAATGACATAGACAATTAGACTCATCACTTACTCCTGTTTCTTCTTTTACTTCTCTTACTACTGCTGCAAATAGATCCTCACCCTGTGGATAAAACCGATCAAATAATTGTTGGAAGGCCTTTGCAATTCATAGACAAGTTTTATGCGTACCTCATCAACAGTTCCAGTAGGGATTTTCCACACACCCGTTCCGCTGAATCTGCCTCTCTTTTCCTGGACCACGAGCAACTACCAACCGCCAACCACTTTCCAGGTTCAAAACAACAAACACAACATAGGCGGACCCCAATACATCTAAAGCAAATTGTGAACTAGTGCATTATGAAATTCACATACGCTGGAGGATCACATTGAGTACAAGAATACAAGGAGGGAAATCAAAGCAAAATATGTTTCATTAAGTTAAGCACATTGCTCGGAGAAGAAATCCTACAATGGATTGGAGAAAATCAACTAACAAGAGAAAGTAACCAAGCTAGAGGAGTAGCAAATCTCCTATCTACACTAGAGTATACATCGACCTGACATCTTAAAAATTGTTTTATGCCAGAGGATGACTTTATGGATCTGTCACAATTTGCTGGACTGCATGAAACCAAATCTCACTTATAATAACCCTAAAAGCCCAAAAAGGAGATCATTAAGCAGAAAAACTCCTCAGAAAAGCAAGCAAGTCCATGCAAGTAGTTGGAACTTGTAATGTAAGGGGCGAATACCTCTCTTTTATCATTCATGACAATAGCACCAACAACTACTCGATGTGTAGCATTTGCAGGGAGAGTATTGGCTGTTTCAGGTATCCAGTATACCAGCATCAGATAATCAGGCTCAGCATGGTGGTACCTGAACCCTTCCTGCCTCCACATAACAGATTACCAAAGGAAAGTAAATAGGCAGAAAAGATCCAAAAAAGTAATAACACAATCACCAAATCTATAGTATGGTCATCTTCATTTTCTCACTATGTTCCAAAAATCAATTGTATAAGGATTAGTTTCTTCTAATTGCAATTGTGAAAAAGATTGGGTGCAGGTTGAGTAGCAGCACCACAGTTTGAATCTCTTAAACCAAAACCAATTCCCAAGTGTTCCAGTATTATAAAATCTGTCATCAGTAACTTCTAGGATAATAAGATATGCTTTGGGTACAAACACACATTAAATTGCCAACATAACTCCATATCTAATTTGGTGATTCTTCCTAAGTCTGTTATCAATGTTGCAGGGTCAGAGTTTCAAGTCAAGACCACATCCCATACAACTACGAAGGAATTCACCCTTGACCTAAATCATGTTTATGGGGCTACTGGGTCACAGATACCAACCCTTCTTTTTACAAGTCAAACACTGGATTCCAGAGTCAAAGCAAGTAGAAAATATTACCTGAACTGAAGTTTCAACGAGATTTACAAGTGTAATGGGCAATTTGATCCAAACGCCCCTCTTCCCCTGCAAAATTTAGAGTTTAGTTCAAACGCCGTGATTCAGGCTTCTGTATTCATTGTTAACAGAACTTATAGTCTACTGAGTCTTGACAAAAATGGAAATAATAAATTTATGACATCACCTCTCGAAGAGAGACCCTTGGTTGCATCTAAGTTTGTTTTACCATCTCTTTGAGAGCCAAGACAATTGAAAAGTAAATAATCATCAAAACAGAGAAGAAAAAAATAGCCTAGTTAAGAGGCTTTTAGTGGGTCGGATCCCAGGTTGAGAGGCACAGTTATTTGTTGGGGGTTTATGGACAATCTAATCCATTTCCTGCTACAGGAAAAGGAACAAAAAAAAAAAGTGTGGATCTCTACGCCATTTTTGACGAGGTATGAGATTGGAGCTAAATATGGCATTAGAGGAAGAATTGATGGAAAACCTATACTGACGCACTAAGCATCTTCCATCGTATTGCATATACGATGGTTCAAGCACCACTTCATCTACTTCCAAAACATAACCTGCTAACTTTACCCACGCTAAGCAAAGATGTACGGTATAGAATATTAGAATTCATCGAAACCAACATTTAGGGAGCCTTTATGAAGTGAGCGATTATGAGATTATTCAATGAAAAGTCTCAGACACTAAAGTGGCAACAGATCAGTCAAAAGTGCCCTCAACTCAAATAACCATTTCTTAATTAAGAAATATGACCACCTACTATAAAATCGTCCAAAGTAAAAACTGAATATAAGCCGGAGGCTTGTTGATCTATGACTCTGCTTGAAGTATGTATGAGTTTGTCAGCTCAAGCGAAGAACTAGAAGGCAAGCAATGACAAAACATGCCAGAGTAGTTCGTACTGCAGCAGGTCCTGACTACTTAACTCAATGACAAAATACAGTTTCACAATTTGGTATTACATTCAACATCTTTAGTCCAGATATTCGTATTCCGGAATATAACCTAAACAAGCAATGTAGACATAGAAGCTGCCTCAGAATGAGCATCACATTCGGACAATGAATCTGTGTCACAAAAGTTTTACTGTTATATTATAAGGTTTTGACGTGCAAGTAGTGATCTTTTTTAGATAATTGTACCCTGCACCCAAACAGTTGAACAATTGCACCATAATATAGCAACGTATTGCTTAGAAATTCATCCGCCTGTTATTTCATTTCTTCTAGAGTTGATACAAAGATCATCCAACAAAGCAAGTATCAATTCATTCCTGCATGAATATGAGCAGAAGAGAAACCTGTAGCTTCCACAGTGATATTGAAGATCTAAGTTGAGAACGAAAGGCTTCAGGCTCCATGGGTTCCTTCATTTCCACTATGATACCATCAAAGTCATCATTAACCGCGGGAAGTAGTTCAACATGATGAAATCCATTATCAGCAACCACTTGATCCATTAAACCTGAGATTTATCTGATTCACACAAGAAAGCAGCAGGTTCTATATTAACAGCTGAATCAACGCAAAAAACCTACTCTACGTTAAACCAACTATAATAGTTCTTCTCCTGAACTGGATTTCTATATGAACCAGTCCATCCTAAAAAAATTGTAGATTCACCCAAGTAAATAATGAAGCTAAAGTTGCTCTAAGTTGAACTCTGAACAAGTCCGCCTCAGTCCTCATGTAGTTCCTCACATCTGAGCTGAGCTTCATACGGTAGTAACTATCAAGAGAGCATGATGAACGAGTAATCATGATAATTATCCACCAGGAACGCTCGCTTAAGTTGTTACTATTAGAGGAGGGATAACTTTATCATTTACACCTTCAACAAGCCCCCTCACAACTTCAATTTCACAAGGAAAAACTAAAGAAATTTCAAATACTTCTTTCTATTCCGAAAGAACCTTTTACTATGCAAAATGAGAATTAAAACAAAATATTTTTTTTTTCTTATAAAAATTTGAACTTTTTTCGCAAATTTAAAAAACTCAATGATACTCATAAGCTCGCAAAATTTTTTTTTGTTTAATTTCTTTTTCCTGCTGTGACATCATGTTACGCAGGCATTGAGGTTCAAATATAAAATCCATTTCCTCCTCTGACCAGTGCCAGCCCCGACATTTGGGTTGCCCTAGCCTAACCTTATACTTTGTTTCCCACTTAATATTAAGTCATACAAAATTAAAAAAATAAATATACAAGTACAAAAAAAAAAAATCAAAATTACATTATCTTTTAGCTTTAAAAAATATAACATTAAAAAAAAACAACATCAAAATGTAACCCCGTTTATAGTGCTTTATAATTAGCACGATCCGAATTAAAGAAAACAACTTCTCCTAGCATTTTTTGAAGCAAATTTCTCAATTGAGTCATCGTACTCAATCTCGTTAATTGCGCCTCATTTTCAATTGAGATCATAGACAATCTCTTTAATCTCTCATGCGAAATAGTAGTTCGAAGATAAAAATGAAGATAAAAATAAAAATCGTGTTAGTTTGCTCAATTTATTTTAACTATGACTTTTTTTTCATCAAATGTAAGAACATATCTCGTATAGATTATTGTTGGCAGAAAAACAAAAGGAGGTAGAATAAAAAGGAGGAAAGCAATTGACGAAGAAGACGAAAAAAAAAAAAGACAGAGGAGGGCGCGCCCGGGTAAGAAACGGAGCACCACTGGTGCTTTGGCATTACGCCAGTGACCACTGCACCAAGTTAAGAGTTGTGCAATTATAGGAAACTTTTTAAAATTCATAATATAACTTAATTTTTTTTGTTTTTGGGGCTGCCCCAGCCGAGAATTGCCCGAGACCGAGGGCTTGCAGGACTTACCCAACTCATATACTCCAACGTGAAGATATTTTTTTTCTAACAAAAAGATGAAGAATTTAGTAGAACAGAATCGGATCGACACAAATTCAAGGGAAGTGTAGAACAAATCCAGCTACAGAAGAGAAACACGCATTCGCACCAAATTCAAAATTTCGAAATCCCTCCGTTTGATTCGCCGGGATTAAAAAAAGAAGAATCAAATGGTTGACAATGGGACTGAGATTATTATATTATTCTATATATTATAGTAGTAGTACTAGTAGAAAATCAAATGGAAGCTGAGATTACCTGGAAAAATTCTCCCGATTTGGAAGCGTCGACGGTGGTTGGCTGTGAAGTGAAGCCCCCACTAAATATATACTCCTAAAAGGAAGCCTAAACGCTAGTATTAGATTAGTCTAACAACCACCGCTGTTGGTATTAAAACGAAGAGATTTGTTACGTAGGGAGCCAAAGGGAGGGAAATTTATAGAGGAGATAGGATATTTGTGACGGAAACTCAGTGTTTTTTTGTTGAGGGATTTTTCGGCGGTTGAATTTAAATATGCGTAATTCAACAACCGAAAAATTGACCGGCAAAGAGATACAATGATTTTCGAGGGATTTAAAGTACACAGTTCAACGCCGAATACTCTCTCAGCACAGAGGCACAAATAATTTTCGACTTTTCGGGACGGAGGAGGTCGAGGCGTTTACCTTTATAGAGTGCGGAGAAACTGAAATTTACGCAACGAATGCCTGATGACGCACTTCCACTTCGATTGATTAGGTCATTCCACTTGGATCTTTCTTTTTTGGCTTGTGAGTTACCTGGGTCCCACTTGCTTTAGCCGCCCACTTCCGTTTTGTTACGTGGAGGCAGGAGGAGTGTGGGCCGTGTGGTGGCTGGAAAGGACGTGGGGCCTGCTGTGCTCGCCGGAGAGGGCGTCGTCCCGAGCACAAAAATGTGATTTGAATCGTTTATTGTGTAGAGTTCGATTTGCAGAATGAACTTGTAAGAAATCAAGTCTATTTAATATCGATAACTTAATTAGTGAATCACGTTTTTTTGACTGTAAAATAATGTGGACAAATGCGTGGAAAAAGTAGTAGTGATCACATGGGAGAAAGGGATTTTTCGTGAGGGTGACAACTAGGAGTCAACAAGGGGTTTTAGCAGTACTGATACATGCATCGAGGTTATGATTGCACCGATCAATTGATGGGATTTGTTGAACGTTACTACATTTGTAAAGAGCAGAGCAGTAAATGGCAATCAGCGAACGCGAACACAAACTCGAATTCAAGTGGTTTGATTAGTTTCAACCCTGCAAAAAATCTTACTGGCTTTGTTCGGTTACCCGTTTAGTTTTAGTTTTAGTTTTAGTTTTCAATCATTACCTTATTTTTTCAATTATTATTTTCTCATCCCTCCCTATCTTTCTCCAATCATTACCCCTATCTTCAATCATTATTCTATTTCTCTCTCTACTCTCTATCAAAATTAAACTAAACTATCAACCAAACACAACGACTATCATTTGGTAGAATCTAACGAGCATTTTATTAATACAAGAACTCATATAAACCTTCTTTTTTAAAAAAAATGTAATTTAAAGTTCTTATATAATGAAAATGATAAATAATTTTTCAATTTTTTTTACTCAGTTTAAAAGATCTCAATGAAATCTGTCAAACAAGATCCATATCGGTAGAAAATTTATTTGCGTAAACAGATGATTTTTGAGCTTAAAATTACTTTTCTTTTCTAAAAATTTATTTTTAAGAAACTGGAATACCCCTAACTGTAACCTATTAATATTTGTATTATAGATAATGAATGGTTAGATGATTCAAGATTATGTTTACAATGATTCTAGCTATCTCTACGATGTGCATATTGATATCAAACAATTCATGAAATTGTAAAAATAAGAGTGGTTTGAATCCTCCATAAAACGCACTATTCGAATCATGAATAACACTAGTATGATTTAGAAAATCTCACTGAGGAGGTGTATGAATTTTGTTTAGCATATAGTGGAGGGGGTCTTTGTCAAGTCACGTCAATTAAAAGTCGGTTTGACTAACTGTGTAGAAACTACTATAACTTTTGTGAAATGATTAAAAATTAAGCTATGAAAATAGAAAGAGTTGGGGCGGTCATTAGAACGTCCACTTTTTTGGCCAACCTTTCATTTTTTTTCAAATTAAACTACTAATATTTAAATCAATAAATTGAAATCATGAAGATGACATTAGTCCCTTTATTATTTATTTATTTTTTTGTTTTTAAAAACTCATTCAAACACAGCATTAACGGGAGAAAGTGGTGGCCACGTCAAAATTCAAAATCGTCCAAAATAATCTTCCGAACTCCTACGGTCAAAGGCTAATCATCATCGGCCCAGTCCCAGGTGCGTTGTTCTCATAGTCAAGAGTCTTGGGTCAAAGTTGGGAAAGGCACGAGGCCCATTTCCGGAATGGACTGACCTTGACCTGACTTTAACTTTAACTTTTTTTGTGGAAGAAGAAAAAGCAATCATTTTTCAGATTTGGGATTAGGCTGGCTGGGCCTTCTCCGCGTGGAGATTGGACGAGGTGGTTACGCTGTTGTCAACCCCGTGTCGCACCCGGTACGTACCGCACGGGCGGAGTTAGGATACGTGGGGTAGGAGGTATACTTTAATTATTTTTGTTTGGGGTAAAATTGTCAATATATGCGGGGTAAAATAAATATCAGGAAAAACTAAATTCAGTTTGGTGGGGGCCGCGTGACCCCACTTCTCACCGTATCCCTCCGGCCCTTGTCGTATCGTACCGGCACTAAAACAAAACACGTTACTTGGTGATCCGTACTGACTAAAAATATTACTGGCATGTAGAGGGCGTATTCCGAAATTTTCGGCCCGTGCAAAAATATTATTCTTTCCCCTTGAAAGGCTTGATTTTTTAAATAATTAACAAAACTTGAAGTTCATAATGTGTTAATCGTATTAATTTGTTCTTTGAAATAATGGTAAAGTATATCGAAGGGTTACAGTTTGTTTTATTTTTATACTTCAAAGTTTTGCAACAATATATAAAAATGTTTTTTGCGGTAAATCCTAAGCGATACTGAGATATACATCGATATTAGTAAGTATCACCTAAATTTTCTAACACTCACCGGAACGGGGTTGACAACTTCGGGTAGACCAAAACAAACAGAAAGGCATTGGAAATCAAGATGGTTTACTTAGGAGTTAAGACCCACTTGTTCAATGGAACTATCAGTAAATGAATATCGATTTTCGTAGATGGGATGATACCACACGCTTCATGATATTATACTACTATTCTACACTTTGTGAGATAATATATTTGATTTACATTCAATCGGCACATTAGATTTTTACCCAAACACTGAATGTATAGTCTATTTGGATATATAGTCCAACTTGATGTTCATATCTGATCCAACAAGCAAAACCTTCATTCCTTCCAGATATTTTTAATCATTACTTAAATCTTGCATAGAAACGCATCATTCAACCCCGAAGACCATCCTATCATTTGTCACGAGCTGAAGTTAATCACCCAACTAGAGTCACAGAGAATATATATGACAGAAGGAATCATAAAAAGCATACCTTCTTCATGCTTCTTTTCTTTTTCGTAATCTTTGCAGAAAATCCAATGTTCAAAATACAACATAAGGTTCTTATTCCACTTTGGCTACCAAGGATAGAGGGCCACACAGAAATAATTCCGAGTGCTACTGAAACTGATATGAAAATATGTTTCCCATTTTCTCTTATCCTGTTTCTTGCTCAACTGTTTCTGTTTCTCATTTCGAAGCACGAAAAGTTGGCACAGCGTGTAATCACCATAACGATGGAGTTCATTTTTATGAACTAAGTGCACATCTGGAGTCCAAAATAAGCGCAAACAATGGAATTGTCTTCCTACTGCTATGTTGCTTACACCCATAACCACATCAATTGAAGGCAGGTAGCTGAGCGAGAGAGAGAGATGCCGCGTTGTCACCATTGGACTCGGACCAACTTGATTGTCTCACCCCTCATGTTCTTTTCGCTCTTATCCTGGACCGACTGTTCCACAGGTGGCCACAAAATTGGGCCAAAGCCACACCATAAGAGTACCAAAAAGGGTAACAAACAAACATACAATGATACAAATGCACATTGTCACTCTTTTCTTATGCCCTTGTTGACTTTGAGTCAGGCTATGACTCTAGCCCACTGAGGATACGCTTACATACGGATTCTCTATGCATAATACTTGGTCACTCGACCCATCTAGACTCTTCTTTTCTGGCCCTCCAAAACTCGTTTGGTCATGTCCAAGAATGGGTTTGCTACATGGTGGCCACCTCCCGGTCATTTGCTTACTTGGGAAAAAAGTTCACATTGTCACTACCCGAAAGGAATTGCGTAGGGGGATGGGTGTTTACGAGAATTGAATCTTGCCCACGTTAGATAGAGTAGATTAGGATTAACGAATGACAAAAAAAAAGAAGAAGGAATTGTGTAACTCAATATAGGAAATTGATTTACATGCGCCCACCTTATAAATATGGGGATTCTTGAATTTTCTGGCCTATTCTTAGACCAGATGAACTCTTAAAAATTCCATGCCATATGCTGCACAAAGGATGTTTGGCAATATATTTACTGATTTACATACTATGTAGGATATATAAAATGCTTAATAAAGACAAATCCCACATAGGAGGCATCTGGGAATTGAAAGGTTGAGATCTACAATGTCTAATTAGGATGTCTAAAATTTTTAGTATGTTTAATTTTGTTCTATGTAGTGTATTCTTATGAATCTTTTCATTATTTAATCATTATTTTATCTTCTCCATTTGTCTGCGACAGAAGGATTCTATTCATATCAACCTAAGCACAATCGATCTATTTGTTCGAACACTCGATTAGAAAACAAAACCGCACACAATTTAAACTGCGTAAGTAAGAATTTCATTAAACAACTTGAGATATTTACAAATGAGCATTTTGTCAACCAAACTAGTATGCAATCCTCAGACTTTAATTGAAATGCAATATTCCCTTCTCCCCACACTCCAAGGTAACGTGTTCAGGTCAGGCTTTCAGGCTGACTTAACAATATTTGTGATCATTTGGCAACAAGGGCAAGAAAAGAGTCATGGGCAGCATTCTGCATTGACACATCAACTCAATTGAGAGAGAGAGAGAGAGGGGCATTAATGAAGTGGAAAACAACTTAACCCAAGGTTGCCCTGGTCAAATCTTTGGTAACTCGGGTTTGTTTTTTTCTAAGTTTTTTAGGTTTAAAATTTTATAGGTGGTATTGATTCTTTAGAATTAGTTCATGCGAAATTTCGTCCCAATTTTAAATAAATTTCTATTAATGGACGGTCAAATTAGTTACATAAATTAATGTACGAGTAAGCTGGTTTGGATTATTAACAAAAAAAAAAATGAAAGTGAGGAAAAAACGCCCATTTTGGCTTTTGGGGTCTCGTAAAGTAGTAGTAGTAAGAAATTTTCTCCAAAAGCAATTTGCCTCTTTTACTACGCAGCAACATAAAAGAGAGGGAGAAAGGAAGTTTCCCCTGTCTCTCTTTCTTTATTCTTTCTGATCAACTTTCTAGAGAGATAGAGAGAGAGAGAGAGCAACATGTCTCTGGGTTATGCAGAGAAGCTCTCGTACATAGAGGATGTGGGCAAGGTTGGAATGTCAGAGCTTTTCGACACACCTCGCATTCTGCAAGAGAAAGTAGGATTCTTCTTTCTCCTTCCCTTAGTTTTCCTTTGCAATTGTCTGTAATGCGATTGTCTTAGTTATTATCGCTTCCCATTTTAGTTTGACTATTTTGATGATCTTCTGAAATGGCAGTAGCCAGTACTGGTAATGGCAACTTAGGTTTTGTTCTTAAACTGTTGATACAATATGTCAATGCGGGGAACCTTGTTTGATGTGCTGGAATTTTGTGTTGTTTAGTTCCTTGGTGGGATCTAACATCTGAACATTGGCGTTTTGTATTCCTAGTAGCAGTGAATTTTATTTGTAACATGATAGTCGTGTACTTGAAAGATTGATTTCGAAGTTAAGATTTGGGGATCATTCACTTGTGCATGGTGGTCTTATCCAAGGAGAAATAAAAGGTAGCCAAATTGAGTGCTTTGATGTTAATGACTGGCATTTGTGGGGTAACAGATGTTACTTATTGGTTTGGAATCTTTGGATGGCAAATCTGCTGATATGATAATACATTCAGTTGTCGGAGGATCGCAACTTGGACATAGTTTATCGAAACTCACTTAGACCACGGTGACCCATGATTAGAATCAGAGTGACCCAAAATAGGGTACAGTTTTCTTTCCAGTACATAAATTTTGTCAATTATAAGAGACTAAGTTTTAAACCCTTGTTTGCCTATGTTTGGCAAGGTACATACAATCAAATGTGAGTGACAAAGATGATTGATGGACATCTCTTTTTATAATGTTATCCCCAATGAAATTAGTATTGCTTTGTTATTTGTACTGTTGAAATACATTGTCACATAATAACTCTTGATTAAGACGTACAGATCTGATATATTAGTTTACACCTGTTATGCCAAGTTTTGAATCAAGCATCGTGGTGTATACCACTTACTGTCATGTGTACCAATCTATGTTACATGAATTTGGATGTGAGTATTGGTGCAGGTGCAAGTCCAAGCGCCGGACCTTCTTAAACATAAATCTTAGGATACGAGGATATGTTCCCCAAATTGGGTATGGGTACGGGGATACGTCCTAAACACTTGTTTGTAGTATATATTGCAATTTTTGGAATTATGTACCGTAAATTATATTTAGAAATGTATTTAAAATAAGAAGGGGTTAAGAAAAATAGGTTTTTGCTATTTCCTGCACATATGATAACAATTAGAGGATCCGAGTGTCCAAATGGATATTGGTGTCGGACACACCGGCTCAGGTACTTGAACCAAAATGAAAGTTCTATGTAACATAGCCAACAACAAACAAGCACCTTCCTTCCTAAGTTTTATGGACTAAAAAGTGCATTGCTCAAACTGCCAATGGTGACAACAAAAAGTCCATCAACTCTCTCTCTTGCTTGCTATTTCCTGTAAATATCATAACGATTAGAGGATCCGAGTGTCCAAATGGGTACGAGTGTCCAAATGGGTACGGGTGTCGGACACACCGGCTCGGGTACTTGAACCAAAATGAAGGATCCATGTAACATAGGTGCCAATGTGATCCATGTTGCGAGTAACATGATTTATGGTTCATGATCAAATGAAGCATAAGTTAACTAGATATTTATGCTCTAGAGATGCCCTCGGTGCAATTTTGATATTTGCAATAGGAACTGCCAAGTGCTGAAAAAAAGGACAACACAACCTAGACGACTAGTGAACAGAGGGATGATTTATCTTTTCCAAAGAACATCTCTGGAGTACAGTACATCTGCCTTTCTTTTCGAGAAATGAATATTAGGAGACCTATTCGTTGGAGAATGTCTCTATATCTATGATTATAGATCTGGCTGCCGGGGATACGAGTGTATGCCTTTGCTCCTAGATGATATTGCTTGGTTAGATGATGGATAAAATGTTACTTACTTTGATGTTGCTGCGGAAGTTATTGGTTCCAAATGTGATTCAAAGTTTTAATCTTACTGTGATCTTGGCAAGGCGAATTAATTTTTCGAGCTGTAAAACTTGGTATCCATAAATTGGTAACACCAAGTGGGTCACCTCCATCAATGGGCTTTCTGATACTTCCTTGTTTATTATCCTTTACTTCTGGAATCCAAAGGCGGAACTAGCTGACTGGTGGCTCCCCTGAACTTGGGGTTTTTTTTTTTGGGTTTACAGATGTGAAAAAAAATTGATGTAGCATTCTTAGGACCTTTGACAATGAATGAAGGGAGGAGACTTGAAGTGAGCTTAAAATGACGTGGCTTTTGTGGTATTGTTGGCAAAATAGCGTTCTGGTGCTCCTGCATGAGTCCTCATAGGGGGTGCAAGTATTGGTAGAAACCGTAGAGTTCAGTGCTCTTTGTTATGTATATGAACTGATTTGTGCAATTCCATTTTCCTTCAGAGTTGTCATGATGTGAAAGCAAATTTTTATCTTAGGAGAAAATAACATTCAAGACTATTGAAAACAGTGACTATTCCTATGCTTACTTCCTCTAGCTCCTTGAGTACCTAAACAGCGTGCCATTTTTGAAACTTATCTACTTTGGGCTTTCTTAAGGTTATTGTATTTGCAAAACAGTTTAAGGTACTGCAAACAGTTTAAGGTATTGCAATGTTGATGCTTTTGCTTTCCTCACTGGGCTTACCTTTTGCAATGCAGATTGAAAAACTTGCCAAAATGATACGGAAGGTCTGAACAACCGTCACCTCATGTATCTCATTGTTCACCTATGTGTTTGATTATGCACTGATACAAAATCTGCCACTTTCAATTTACTGACAGAGTAAGCATCTAGTGGTTTTCACTGGAGCAGGAATATCAACTTCTTGTGGTATACCTGACTTTCGTGGTCCCAAGGGTATTTGGACTCTTCAGGTCGGTATTATGAATTTGAATTTCGCATCTGGATTTTATTTACTCCTTGTTTGAAGGTCTTAAGGAAGAAGTGTTTTTTACTTTGAGGACATAAACTTCTCTGTGGAAAACCATTTTTAATCTTAGATGAAAATTTCATTTTTGGTAACTAGATACATTTTATGGTGAAAGTTGACTCCTAATAAACCTAAAAAAAGTTGCTCATGACTGATTAGGGTAATTGTTGGAAAGTTGATATAACCGCCTTTCAAGAGGAACATGTAGGATATGGTAAAGGAATCCAAGATAACGAAAAGATCTCTTTGCTGAGGATTCAGAAACCTATAAACCAAGTATCTTGGAGACTTTTCTATGAACAATGGGGAGGGCAGTGGAGAAAGTAGACTTTTGGAAGCAGATCATAATTGGTGTGTGGCTAATTGTCTTTAAAGCCACGGTGTGTTGCGTAGTTTTAGTTGTTCCATGAAGGTCCAAGGATATGCGCAACAATAATAAAATGACAGCTAGGACTATAGATGTTGTTGTGGTCACAAACAGATTAAAGATAGTAACTTGGCAGGTTTTTCTTTCCTCGCTACGAATGAGTAGTTATGGTACAGCTTCAGTTTGCCAAATCCTGATTGATTTTATATGTTGAGACTTGGCAAGGGTTGGGTCTAGATTTAGATGACTTACAAGATTTCATTTTCCTGATTTGCAGCGGGAAGGCAAAGCCTTGCCTGAAGCATCATTGCCATTTCATCGTGCAATGCCAAGCATGACTCATATGGCTTTGGCTGAACTAGAGAAGGCTGGTATCCTAAAGTTTGTTATTAGCCAGGTAATGAAGCATGCCCTTCGCTAACTAAACAGCAAAAAAAATGAACTATTAAACTTATCAGAATACTTAGTTTGAAGATGTTTAGTCATGGCACTGTTTGCATAGTTGGTTCTTTCATACTAGGATGTAATTTCATGTTTTGAGGGGTTAAAATGAAAACAGGAAACACATTATTATATTTTGCCTTTCTACACCCCTCCCTTTCTACACTGGCTAAAAAAGACAGGTTTGTTGAAGGAGTCGGAGTTGCTCATCTCTTATAATCCCTCAACGATGAGGAACTGTTCTAGGGTTCTGATCAAGATCACATGAAGGAGAGAGATTGTTTGAAGATTGTATGATCTTACTTTTTAAGTACAAATAGTACATTGCAATATCAATGTCTTTATGGGTCGTTGTGCTCTACGGGGAGAATAATGGAATTTCATGGGGATTTTAGCTACACATTTCTTGTAGTCGTGGTAAACAAAAAAATCACATCTGAACTGTTTTCTTTATCACAAGTGACTTTCTATGGTATCTGAACGTGGGACTTTTCGTTAGGTATTTGTTGTATGTCTATTGGCTTGCTGACTCTTTTTATGAATGCTAGAATATTGACGGTCTCCATCTTCGGTCTGGTATTCCAAGGGAGAAACTCTCTGAATTGCATGGGAACTCGTTCATGGAAACATGCTCTTCCTGTGGGGTTGAGTAAGATTTGATCTTTATCTGTAGCCCACGTTGTTCAAATATTGTCTGAAGCTTCTTTGGATTCTTCTCCATTCTCGTTTAGTTGTGGTGAAGATAATATGCTGCTTTAAAGTCTAGTCTTGCATTCCTGTTGGCTTTAGATAATTATGTAGTTGAATCTGTTCTCCAATTTTGACTATTGATTAATATAACCCCGATTCTGAGAAGGTATTTTCGGGATTTTGAGGTGGAATCTATTGGACTGAAGGATACCCCACGACATTGTTCGACCGTTGGTTGTGGTGCAAGACTTAAGGATACAGTTCTTGACTGGGAGGTACTAATTCATTGTGTTGATTTACTGTTCCTTTTCTGTTCTTTTTGTTTTGGAAATCAAATGGAGTGATTCAACTCCATGGAATCCTTGAAAAGTGGCATTCCTGGAAATCTTCATGGCAAGGAAAGGTTTCTCTGTTACATTTTCTAGTTTTCAACATAGTTCAATCTTTGTAAAAGCTATTTTTATGTCTCGTGGCCTTCTTTAGATGGTAATAGTTCTCAAATGCTGCAGCGACTGGGAGGATTCCAGAGTTAAAAAAAAAAAACATTCCGACAATGAGACAAGTCAAAAGCACAAGGTTTTCATCGGTCTACCCCTGGAAAAGGCTAGTTACGGGAAAAATTACTGAAGGCTTTGGAGTTGGAGAATCTAATTCAATTAACCAAATTATGTTTATGGTGCCGCATGGCGCTGGTATGCATAGAAAGCAATATTGCATTATTTAGTGGTGAGGCGGCGGGGTCACAGGGCCCTGAGAACTGATTCATCGAGCAGTCCATTAAGCCTACTATAATAGTCATGATCATGTTACCTAGTTGTTTACGTTTCAGCTATTCTGACTGACAGACCTGTGTGGATGTGTTCAATATTTATTTCTCTGAAGCACACATTGCTAATAACCTCTGTAATCTCTCACTTGACAGGATGCACTGCCCTCAAAGGAGATGAATCCAGCAGAGAAACACTGCAAAATGGCTGATGTTGTATTATGTTTAGGGACAAGGTACCTGTTATGTTATGTCATTTCCTTTTCTTTATTTGGTGTGTGTATCAATAAAAAGGTGCCAAAGGAGTCCCATGCATGACACCGAACGTTTCTTGGAACTTGGCAAAAGAACCAAATGAACTTTCTTTTATCTAAAGCCTGTCCTCAAAGATTACTCCTCTTATGAAAAATTCCAAAGAAAATCAAGTATCACAAAGTTCTCTCTTCTCTCTCTCTCTCTCTCTGTGCGTGCACACGTGTATGTGTGTTATGTATGTATGTTCATCTCTGTAATGACATGAATTATGAATACATGATTGTTCCAATGTGTAGTTATGCATTTCTCTCTGTGTCATTTTACCTAGTCCTTTGTTTTGCCAACAATCAGAATTGGAGTTCCTCTTCCAATGAAATACATCTTTCCTTTGGAATATTTCTGTTATGTATGACAGAAAGACCTAGAATTTTTAACCCCTATAAAATGAAGTCCAGAAAATTGTCATCATTACAACAGAAAGATCGTTTAGTCTTCATTGTTTTTAATCTTGTTTCGTGCAACAGAAGAAGTTGCATGAAAATATGATTGTGAACTGCAGCAGATCCAACTTAATTGTCCTTTTAAATAATTCACTTTTGGCAGTTTGCAGATTACTCCTGCGTGCAATTTGCCTCTGAAATGTCTTCATAGCGGGGGGAAGATTGTAATCGTGAATCTTCAGGTATTTCCTATTTGCCTAATTGATCACACTTTGCAGCTCACCAGTAATTCTATTGGGAGCTTTGCTTCAATTTAAACAAAATCTCTACTTCCTCATTTGTTGTATGCCTCTGAAGGTACTACTGATTGTAAGAGACAAAACATAAACAAGATTTTTCAGCTTTTAGCATGAATTTGGGTTCATTGTGGACTAGTTTACGGTCAAATGTTCAGTTTTTAATGCCAATTTTCCCTCTAACTTGCAGAAAACTCCAAAGGATAAGAAAGCAAATATGGTGATCCACGGGCTTGTAGACAAGGTATTGCATTTCACTATTTTAGTTGAGAAGTTCCCTGTTTTTTATTTTATTCTCTCACACTACCGGTTGGGTAGAGAGTTTTCTTCTTTCTTGGTACAGACAAATGTTCGAGTTTATGTTCGTTCAAAGACTTTGGTATCTTTCAATTGAGCATAAGACCCTTCTTGTCTGTTATGCGGACTTCAGGATATGTATGCACAGCTTTCATGGCAAAAGTCCTAATTACTGACTTTTTCAAATTCCGCCTAAATGAGTTATACTTGGTCCATATTTTCATTATTTTGCTATATACTATGCCTATATTAGAATAACTTGGCATTTTTTTCTAGGTTTGGTTATTAATTGGAGTAATTACAGGTGATTGTAGGAGTCATTGACCAACTCAATATGCGGATTCCTCCATTTGTCAGAACTGATCTTCTGCAGATCATTTTTAGTCAGGGCTTGAGTATAGGTAACTTAACCAAGATTTATGACTTTCTTTGCCCTAGTTTTAGGATCATATTACATGCTCTTACTGTTGAAAGCATTGTATATGAAGATGATGCTGTCTTCTTCATTATGGCTGCCATTTAGATTATTTATGGAACTTCTACCAAAACTGGTACAGGTGAAGTGCAAACTTGAGCCTTCTGGTTTGTCCAACAACTCCACCCTGCATGCCATGTATCGCTTGGGAAGGTGCAAGTGAGCAACCACAATACCAAATCAAAGATTTAAAGGTTTACGAAGTACCAAACCTAACCAATAAGCCTCATGTCCCAATCGAATGTGGTCGGCTACATAAATCTGTTTTGTATATTCTAAACCCGTGCACCCATTTCACCAGTCTAATCTAAACCCAAACGACTCAATTGTTTCTGTCTCAAGGTCCTGGCCTAGCACTAAAGCATCGTCAAGCTTCATCCACTAAGATATCATCTGTCAATAGCATATACCATGAAACATCATCCTCAATATGCCTAGAAAACTCATCCATAACCAAGGCAAAATGAGCTTGAGTCCCTTCATGTGCTTCTAATTGGAGATTCACCCGTCATTGGAAACCCTTTAGTGATTGGAAAGATGCAATTTATTTTATTGTTCCCCATATCTTTTTTGCAAAGAATTGAATTGAGAAAGTGACCTGGGACCTGGAATACGAAAAATATCGTTTCCCCATACCTTTTCAGTTTAGAAGACAGAACAAACATAGGCCTCCCCTCCATAGGCTCATTCCATTAACTATTCAAAATTTGACCAACCTTAGGATGTTGAAGCCAAAATTGAAGAATTTGAAAGGTTTCCTTCTACCATTAGGAGGGACTATAGCCACTGAGATAAGGCAATGATCTGAAACACCAGGTGCAAGAAAAGTAGTTTCAGCATTAGGAAACATGTCCAACCAGGCTACATTAGTTAATACTCTATCAAGCTTACTCTTATTAGTTATTACTGCCATCTCCTCCCCTTATTGGTCCAAGTAAACCAGAACCCTGTAAAACGCATGTCATCTTGGACAATATCCACCAAACAGTCATTGAACTCAGTAGCAGCAACACCATCAAACCCCACTAATCTCTTTGTTGAAATCCTGACCACATTAAAATCACCAAGGTGAATCCACGGCTTAGAAGATTACAGATGACACACAGACCTCATATCATTCCAAAGAACCCTTCTATCCCCAACTCTGTTATGAACTTATGACTGTAAACTCCAACCAGCAAAAAATTACATCTATCCTCAAGGAACTCCACATCCACAACAATGAATTGATCAGAGATAAACACAGTATAAACACCAAACTATCCCATCCCAGGAAAATCCTAGCTACAGGCCCAGCAATATAGATAGGAACAGCTTTCCAATTTCTAGGGAAACAAACATCGACAAGGGTTGAGGCCCTCTTGGCGATGCACAATTTTGTGGAACCTTACCTAAGCATCAACAAGGGTTGGCATTGAGGTCCAAGAAAATAGAGGAGAAAATGACCTGGGTAGATTGTTAGATTCTGGTGATCAAAAAAAGATTGTTAGATTCTGGGTGGGTTGCGAATTGAAACCATGCTACATTTCCTTCAATCAATTGTTTCTATTAATGGACAGGAAATCTACAAAACTACCCATTAGTTTCCTTTTGCTGCACATAGAGGGCTCTGTCTTTCAGTAAAGGAAAGTTTGTAAATGCCTCCAAATGAACGGAAATGACTTCCTTTTGCCTATCTTTGGATCTTTTATTTTTCAAGGTTTTCAAGATGTGTGAGAATACCACGCCCATCTCCCTCTCTCCAAATGTAATGATTGTAATTACTTTCACCCTTGTGCCCCTGCCTGATCTGGAATGTCCATTATCCTTGAGTGTACAGATGGAAGATTTATGAACTGGACCCTCAGGGTAGCAAGTGTGCATGGAAAAGAGGCTCCATTGCCATTTGTCCACTCTGTTGAGGTGAGTTTATTTCTGCGAATTCGCTATGCTCCTGGTATGTAGTATCTGAACTCTGAAGCCATGTGTGTTGCCCATGGACTTTATGATCGGCTTCCAAAAGAAGGGGCGGAAAACTCCCTTATGCAGAAGCGTATTGGTCATCAAACCAGTATTAAAAGTTATAGTTGTATGCTATTCACTTCTGTGGATGCTGATTTTCTTTCACATCTTGATAACTTCAACACTTATTGTCCTTTTTGGTCGTTTGCTGTATTTGCAACCTAGGTTTCCTTCTCAGAACAGGGGAAAAAATGGAAGGAAGCTTTTCTAAATGAACAACCACTTCGGCTGAAAAGGTAACATCATTCATTTGACAAGTGATACATATGCAGTGTCTTCCATTATTTTTTATTTATTTATTTTTGATAGGCCAATGTCTTCCATTGTTTGGAAATACCATTTGGGAAATGCCATGACAAATTGAAGAGCGACTTAAGAGTTAATGATTTTAGGGGTTCACTATTTCATGAGAGGAAGGTGTTAGCACCTCACATCATCCTTTCCGTGCTGTGTTTCCTTTATTAGTGGCATAAATCTAGTGTTCCTGCCTTAGTTTAAAGGATACTGAGCGAATAGGTTTTGAAAGAGCTCTATACCAAGCCAAAATGTGTTACGTATGTGTCATTATTGGAATCAGATCTAATGTAGTTCAAAAGACAGTTTGGATTATTTTGACTATATTGTCAGTTTGGTCAATAAAAAGAATAGTGATAAACTATTGAGTTATTAAAGACCGTGACTTTTGAGATTATGCGACTTGAAACCAATTGCTTCCTTGAAGATTCTTCGAAGGATTGTACAACTATTTCCCATCACTTAACTCTCCCGAATTCAGCTTGTATCTCGGCCATGCGAAAGAGTACAACCACCAAAATTTCAAATAACCATTGGTTTTAGACAAGGTCATAATTTGCTACTTTAACCAGATTGGAGTTTTTAAATGTATATTCTATGCGTAGCATGCAGTAAGTGCACCTTCTTGTTCACTTGCCCTAATACTCAACTGTATCCATACATCAGGAGAACAGCAACTTCAACAAAACCATTTAATATTATTTTGAAACTCAACTTCAGTGATGGTTGTGGGTGTTCATGCACCCATATCAGGATTCCTGTTGATTTTGAGGTGAGTAGATTTCGTTCAAAATCTCTCAAATGTTGTCACTTGTTAGCCTCAGAACCAATGAACACGAGTGTACGCTAAATGCAATGGCCTCTCCCCTACTCTGCAGGTTTCTGTAGAATGTTGCAACCATGACAAAAACTCGATTCTCCGAAAATTGAGACATAAAGCCGTCCAAGATCTATGCTGTGGGCAGAATGCAGTTATTGAGAGAAAAGGTATCAAAACTCCGAAAAGCGAGGTCACAACCTATGCCATTGTTACCAATATGGTTGCATATGATAAAACTTCCAAGGCACAAGGAGCTACTTCGTTAAGCAACGGAAGTAGGAAAAGGCAAAATGAGGGCGTTGGTGGGGTGCAAACATCTCGTAAGCGACAAACAGAGCGTAAACGTAAAGTTGAAGATGGACAATGAAGCTGGTGTTGCTTGATTAGTGTAGATAATACCATGTACTTATTAAAAGTGTAGGTGCAAAAATTATCATGCTGAGACTGAGTGAATTTTGGTAGTTACCACACTCGAGTCCTAGCCAAATTCGAATAAGGGAAATTTGGCTGTCACAGGCTATAGTTTTTGCAGGGGAAGGAACATGAATGTTGTGTTCCACAGTGCACATTATTAAAGTTTGCAGATCTGATGCCAAAAGATTTCGACTTCTGATTCCTGCTTGTCCATTTGTTTGCGTGCATACATTTAAGAAGATGTCGGTCAGAAAACTGTGTCAATTTTCAAATGAAATTATGAGTCAATATACGCGGGTTTTATATATTTTTAAGGTGGTAATTATTTCTATATCCCCAGAAATGAAGTGAGATTGGACTTCGCAGGTCAATAACCTGTCATGGATTTTGAAGTACACAATAACACTGCGGGTAAGGCTGCGTACCCTTCTCTTGTAAGCTTTGTGCATCAACATAAGAGTTGGTCTAATAATTATTTTAGCTTTTTTACCGACGACTTGATATTCCATATACTAAGGGTTGAACAGGCATGACTAAGCATGTCAAACGACAACTTGTGAATACCTATTACTTATCATGAGTTTCGAGTTAATCATTGCAAATTCAATGCATTTTCTTTTTTGAAAGTAAATTCAGTGCATTCCAACTGTTGCAAACCATGATAAAAAAAAAAAAAAAAAACTGTTGCAAACCCAGAAGCATACAAATATAACGTACCATTTTTCACAATAAGGATATTGTTTCTTAGAAGGACAAATGTGTTACACCTGTGACCAACACATTTGAGTTTGTAATATCTCTCTATGCACATTTAATAGGACATCAACTCTCTCTAAATTTTGTTTGGGTTCGTTTGTTTCAGCATTTGAATCGTTATAGAATGGCTTGCTATAAACAGGTTGATCTGTCAATATATGCAGAATGAAGATGAGATCCGAAAACCTGTTGAGGGGTCCTGACTGTCTATGCCAATGGAATCGCCATTACATCGTGGAGTTCACATACAGATGGTGCTTTGTTATATAATCAATCACTTCATCTGCTGTTAAATATTTTATTGACAACCCTCGTGAAATGGAGTCCCTGTATACATGTAGAAGACAGAAGTGAGCGCCTCATAAATGTCAATTTCCTTACGCATCCTTCCCCTTCTTTCTTAAATTTTAAATACTTGAGCAAAAAACATTTACCTTACTCGTGTTGAACTGATCTGGTTCGGAACAAGTTCATCCACAACTTTGATGTTACTCTGCAGTAAGAGAAACAAAAAAAGCCATGAGGTAACCTGACAACAATGAACATATGAATATCCCATGAGCTGTATCTCCTTATAATGGAAAATCACGGAGGGATGTTCTATCCACTCTGGTGCATAATCTTGAATATCTGTTTTGTTGACTTAGATCTCATTACTTCAACGCTTTGTCTATATCACCTCATGGGGTGTTTGAATGATGAAAAGAAGCTCTGTACCTCCAAAACAAAGTAGCAGCATATCTACGAAAATTACCTTGTACTCATTTAATATTTCATCGTTAGAGATAAGCTTCTCAATGTCTTGACCCTCTCTGCGGATGCAAACCACACCAAAGTCTCTACATATAGTCCTCACCTGAAAACTTGAACAATGGGCATTTGTAACAGTTTCGACTGCAGTTAATAATCGCTAAAAGGCTCAAAACATTCTACTATCACCCCATATGAAATAAATTTCTATTGTAGAGAGTCTGTTCAGTAATTACATAAGTAGCAAATCACTGACTCACATCTTGTTACTCGAAACTTCTGATGTAATTTTTTGTGACTGGTGTGTTTATGCTCAGCAAATTATCCGAAACTCATACATAATAAGGTGGTCAATAGATACATAAAAGATGCAATGCTTTAAAATCCAATGGCTCAAATTGGCATGGCAATGGATTAGTCTGTGGCATCATTTTCCGCTCTGAAATTTTTTGCAGCAAAGTAAAGCAGGAATGACATCTATGTTGTAGAGTGACATGATAGGTATTTTCGAGTCACCACATCAACTTCACCATTAAGCTTTGACAACCTATTGTTTGCGGATTTTATGCATGGTACAAGAACTGAGCAAGGGAGTTGGCCCATCAGTTGGGCCCTCATCCTCCAATTCAATATGCCAGGGGTTCAATCTCACCTCCTTCTCTTCCCCTCTCACCTAGGCGAGGCTAGACTATGCATTTCAAATATCACACAGAAAAAGGAAAATTGGATGGTACAAGAACTTACCTGCTCAGGAATCCAAAATCCAGGAATGCTAAAAGATTCTAGCAGATCAGAGCCGCAAACGAGCATGACCTTGAGTGAATCTATGAGCGGAGAAGAGCAACTTATAATGGCACCAAATTAGACATTAAAACGATATGCACACGTGCAACAATGGCCAGTATTGAAACATATCAAACAAAGCAACAATGCACCTTAAAAATTATGAGCAGTAAATAACAAGATAATTTTTGCCGGTGCAAACTAAATTTAGTCATGCTACTTAAGTAGGTAAAGCACCATACAATGATGGGGCTAGGATTCCAGTTGCTAACGATATTAATAAAAAGTGGTTGGCATTCAAAGTACGAGTACCCTTAGGTCACCAAGGTTAGTCAAGACAGCACCTAAGCCAAGTTTGAACTCAGAAGTGGGCGAAGGCCAATAAAAAATAAAGGAAACAGCAGAAACATCCCGTGCTTAATGATACCGCATCCCCATGGTACTATACATCCCATGCTTTGTGGAATTAGATATCAGAAGTAGATTTAATTCAGCTTGTAAGAGGTGTAGCCAAACACAGGATATGTGGTCTCATTGGCTAAACATTGGAGTCCGATCCGATGCTTGTATCAGGTAAAACAAACGGGCCCTTAATATTGATACGGTTTTTGCCTAATGCTTTAGCAATATCCATTTCACCAAACGCAAGTTTTTCAATGCTTCTTTAGTAGCATTGAAAATAGCATCAAAACTGAAGCTGGAAAACTTGGTGTAATTGGTTCAAGGCAGAAAATGAAAAACTGCATAGGGCCAGTAAAGCATATATTTATGCCCGTACAAAAGGCATTATTAAGATAAGTACTCCATTCAAATCCAAACATCTGTTTGCAAGAATATTAAGCCTTCTTTGGGGAGCAAGAAACAATTGACCATGCACACTCATAACTCAAACGCCAGGAAAAACGAACATGAACACGAACAATAATGGCTACTGAATCTTACCTCCTGATATCCGTCCACTCTCAACCAACGAACTCTTGATTCTACACAAGACAGTCAATGTGCGCTGGAACATATCTTGATTGGCCTATAGCAAGAGCTTAACACTTCCATTGCAATATTCCAGAGACAATATGTAAATGGAATGAATGAGTTAAGATAGAAAGAAAGATACCTCCCAGGGATCCACCATTATAAACTCTGAGCTTTTGCAAGCTAGATGACACATTTCAATACGGTGTTTAGCAGATAGGAGGCCCTATGGAAGATAATCACTTTTAGCAACTATGAAAAAATAACCACTTTATGCAACTATGAAAAGATAACCAAGCAACTGTAAAAAGATAAACAATTCAAACTACAAAAAGATACACACTTTATGCAACCACTTTCTTTTGCAATGACAATATGAACTTGCATTTTTAATGCCGGAAATCTGCTTGGGTGGGTTACAATAACTCTATGCAAGCAGATTAGCATGATTCATTACTGGACAAAGCATCAGTGTAACTCCATAAACACATATTCAAGGAGTCATGGCAATTCCTGGACATAATTCATCATTTGAACGCCAACTTCCCTATCATGAAATAGTTCAGAAGAAAATCAGCCAATTCAGTTTACACAAACTAACTCTAAGAGAATAAATTCAATAGGAAATTAGCAAACTAGAAATATTAATTGTTAAACGTGGGATCAATTTGAGAAATTTAAATGGAGTAACTACTCTCTGGGCTTCATATCCAACTCCATAAAATTGTGGACAGTCTCTCGCCACCCACTGAGTTGTACTTCAATGCTTCACTATTAAGGCAAACGTTCACCACCCTACAAGACTTTATTTGTATTTTATCAACCAATAAAGGGGGAAGGGGGGGGGGGGGGGGGGGGGGGGGGGGGGGGGGGGGGGGGGGGGGGGGGTTGGTGAGAGAGATGAGCAGGGGTTGCAGTTCTCTTAATTTCAGATCTTGCATTACCCCCATGAAGCCTAAATAAGTAACATGTCCATCATTATTCACATCATGATGTCTGAAATACCGGTTACTAACAGGCATGAGACATGCTATGTAGCTTCACATACCCTTTTCCTGTAGGCATCATTCACTGGGGACATATAACCTCCAACGACAAAGAATCCTTCAGAATGTAGTGCATCTCTTGCCAGTTCTAAGCATAAAAACAAAGTCAAATATGGCTGTTTATATTCCAAAACCAACAAACTGATTCAGAAACCCATATAACCAAATGTATATGTACAGATTTAAGCATCGAAACGAAAATCAATAACGCACAATGTCCTGTTCCAACAGAGAAAGAATCTCGCATGGACTGCCAACATGTACATGTAATTGGAACTTTGCAACTAAAATGTCGAAGGAAGTCAAGGTTATGGAATATTACCAAAAATCCGCAGGTGCATGTATGTGGGAGGGTTGAAGCTTCCAGGTGATAGTAATACTACAAACTTTTGCTCCCTACTGAGAGAGAGAGAGATTGATACGCACTCCAGTTAGTTGCGGTTAGTTAAGATTGGAGGGAAAAGATGTTAGGTAGTTTTCTTATAAAGAGACGAGGTGAGAGTAGTGAAAGGCATTCAGTCAATGGTAATGTGATAAGCTTGGGACCCAATGTTCCCCCGCCTATAACCATTTCCTTCCGCCATTAATAAAATCTCCTTCTTCTTCCCCAATTTTCTTCCATTTCTCTCTATTTGTATAACCGATTCTATCATTGGAAACGGTTTAAGAACCTATTCCTATTGAAAGAAAACTGTATAAAGTAGTAAACACAATCCCAATCTTTCGGCTAAATTTAGCTTCTTTCACTTGGTTTTGTTTCCTATAGCTTCCCTTAAGGTTTTTACTATCCTTTCCCTCCTCAAATCCAACATTACATAGCAGAAACGAAATAAACTTACTGGGTATGTGTTTCGGGCGATTCCTCTGGCTCCAAAGATCCTAAGCACAATTTATCCATTGGCAACTCAATATTTACAAAGCCTGCAGAGAGAAAGAACCAAGCTTTATTCACACAATTGGCTCAAACAACCACAAAACTAACCAGATAACATGTTTATTGATTACTATCGTTATCTTCACTCAGCTATATCAAAAGCTTTTGCAAAAAGAACCGGTTTTGCGTCTATTCTGTGTTTCCCTGTACATTCAGAGCCATCAAACAGAGATAGAAAAAGTAAAGACAACTAACCGGACATTGTTGGCGAGCGAATGCAGAAGAAGAACGGCTGAATTCAACGAAGAATACGATTTAGCGTAATACAAAAGTAAACCCAGAAAGACCCAGATAATGGAAAGGAAAGGGGAGGGGAATTTCTTCAGTGGAAGTTGCAAGGTGGGTGGAGAAATTGCGAGATGGGTCGTTTTCTATGGCGGAATAACGGTTTCGGGTCGGATTATGCCTCCGAAAGAATATATTGTTCAGTTATTCGTATTTTTTTAAGGAAAAAAACGAATATATTTTTTAACAAAATAAAACTGCAAAAAAAAAAAAATCTAAAAATTTTATAGATATAGAGAGAGAGACCTAAATTATGTATATGATTGGAGAGTGCACCTGTCTGAAATATTCTAGTGATATACGTATGTGGATAACTAAAGACTACATGTGCCTGAGAGATACTCAGATAAGTAAAAAAAAAAAGTTCTTCACATCATTTTCGAACATAGAGAGGTTATAGTCTCAAAGAAGTTATACAACTTGAAATTGATACTCGATAAACAAAATATATTTTTCATTGAGCAGTTGAAAAAACATACATTTCTTTCAAGTTATGATATCTCATTAGAGAATTGAGATTTTTTGTTTTTTTTTTTTAAAAGGAAAATTGAGAGTACGGAGAATTCATAGTTGGTTGGGAAAAATATTTATTCGAGTCTATGTTTATAGAAAGAAAGAAGAAGAAGAAAAAAAAGGGACTTGATTCAAATACTAGGCAGCAGAAGGGGTTGCCTTCAAATTTGGTAGAAAGGGGCATGGATTTGAAGTGGAGAAAGACGCAAGGGTTCGATTGCAAATGTCTTTGACTGTTTGCAATTCCAACTCACCTTTGGCATATTGGACTGTGGAGATGCTCTCATATTCAGAGCTCCTTCTAGATTCTCTTTTTTAAAAGTAAGTACTATTATTTATATATAATGAGGCGGATCATTTTTTTTTACAATATATCACATTTAACATAAAAAAATAAGTACTTATTTGAAAAAATTAGAACACATCAATTGTTTTTGAGATTTGTTCATTGTTACCGATTCCTCCACCGTGCAATTTTCCATGCCTAGATCTCTACTTGATGATCCAAGTTGTCCATCTTTGTAGATACCATTGAATAGCATATCCACGGAAAAATTCAAATTGACCTTTTAAGAACACACTCATAGACGACTCCTATAATGTTTTGCATGACAAAAGCATTCTGACGAAGTGATTACGGGTGCCTGACTAAATTTAATTTTTGTGTAAACATTTTAGTTGATGAGCCTTATGAGATACGTCTTGAGTTATTGAGTAAAGTTCTGTACACGACAAAACTGTACTCAGGATACTCGAATCATTGAGTATAGATTTGGGCATGGCAAATTTCATTCAATTCAGGATGGGAGGTAAGATGTGTAAAAACATTAATATTAAACCTTTTTTTTAAAATTTTTACTCCTATTTTTTACTGTATTAAACTTTACCAGCTTATGATAAATAAATAAAAATTTACCAGCTTGGAAGAGTTGTTATTTCCACTTCTCATTTCACTATGGCTAGAATTCCTCAAATTTGAAATTGGCTCCGCGCTTCTAAACGACACATCTCTACCAGTCATCGGAACACTCTTGGGAACACCTCCGTCTCTCTCTCTCTCTCTCCGAAGCCGCATCTCCGTCTAGAATCCCTCAGTCGGTCAATCTTCCAAACACTCTGGGGTGCATTCATGGCGCGTTCAATCTGAAAATGACAACTACAGAAAAGCTATTCGTCCAGATTTTCGACCGGAAGAAGCGGATCACCGAACAAGTCAAGCAACGAACAGACTTGTACAGGCAACACCTCGCTTCGAAAATTCTACTCGATGGATACAATCCTCCTCATTGGCTATGGAACCCTAATTTCAACTCGGAATCTTCAGATCCCCAAGGTACTCTCTCTCTCTCTCTTATACACAAGAGTTCACATGCATCGAACTCCAGACGCAGTTGTCTCTGGAGTTGTGGTTGAAAGGTGGGTATGTAGAGTTTGTCTTTCGAGTGGTAAATTGCTTGTTCTGTTAATGCCTTTAGGGCTAGCTTGGATACTGAGAAAATTAGGGAAAAGAATAAGATCAGAAATTTTGAATCACAAATTTATATTCTGAAATGGAGTTAAAAATAAAAAATTATGTTCTGATCTGAATTTCAAAAATATTTTCTTCTTCGGTTCATATGGACAAGAGAAATTGTTAAACAATTGGAAGAAAAAACCACAGTTTTTATCTTTTTTGACAGCAGGGGTATTTTTCAGCTTTTCCGACAATAGTTTCTACCTAGGCGAATTGCAGTCACCCATATAAAATAGTCTCTACATTGTTATGGAATTTCCCTAGTTTTTTTTGTTACTTCGGAATATAAATTTCCCTAGTTTTTTAATTGTTAAACGCAAATGCCCAAAACACATGGACATTGTTAAGTTTTAGCTGACACTTACTTCAACACTGCCAGATATTTTGTTTACCGTTCAGCGGGGCGATTTAGAAACGCAAGAGACATTCATACAAACTATTATACCTCAAAATATGTCTTTAGCTGTTAATCAGTCATTGCCCTTTTATTTGCAAGATGGCTGAGACAAAAAGGAATTATGATCACGGAAGCATCCTTGGCTAGTTAACGAATCCCCAAAATTGACATCTTTTGAGTTGTAAACTAAAGGACTTCCCTATTTATGTGCTTTTAGGAGGCCATCAGAGTGTAAGACTCCTTTCAAAAAAACCAAAAAACAAAAAAAATCAGAGTGTAAGGCATGCGTTGATATTTAATTGTGTCCCAAATCTGTTTGTCAGTTATGTTAACAGAATTTTCAGTCAGTGAAGCATTCTCTTGCAATGGTGAATAATTGCAGGGTTGAAGAAAGAAGAGCTGATTTCCAAACTTCTACTTTCTCATCCACGACCTGCAGTTCCTTATTCAGGCGGTCCCTACTCTGCGTATGACAAGCCAGTCGTCGTACAAAATAATGTAGAGTTATCAGAAGGGTTGTTAACCCATGCTTCCAAAAAAGGTTTTCATACAGGAGATAGACCAAGAACCTTGCATGATAATGACATTGGAAGTGCCTTAAACAGCGTTCCGGAGTTGGATCTTAATTCTACTTCTCCTCAGGAGCAGGGTGAGGTGAGGATCTCAGACATTCATCCCGACAATGGTTTTAGTGCAAGGGATAGGATAACAACCATGACTGAGTGTCATGATAATGATGTTGGGTGTTCCTTTAATTGTGTCTCTGAGTTCGATAGTAGTGCTACCTCTTGTGAGCAGCAGGCTGAGGTGAGAAACTCATACATTCGTAGTGACAATGGTTTTAATGTAGGAGATAGGCCAACAACTGTGCCCAATTGTTATGATAAAGACCTGGATCATGCCTTCAATTTTGACCCTGACTTTAGTAATGGTGCTGCCTCTCCTCAGGGGCAGACTGAAGTGAGAATGGCTTTTACTTATACTGCACCAGATCAGTCACTTGCCAGGCTACAAAGGTCCAAGTCTAGGCAAAAGGCTCTAGAGATTCGCAATTCTGCAAAAGCAGCAGCTAAAAGCCGTTATGCCCCTGAAAATCTCACTGGTGCTTGTTACAGTGGTAATAAAATGTCGAGGATGGTTTCCCAAGAGATAGATCATGATATTGAGTTATTTGGATTGGCTAATTATTCTGATACCGTTAGAGAATGCCAGGGTACAGGAAAGAATCCTAACACTTATGGTGGTAGAATAACAAGATCTAGAAGTTCTTACATTCTATCTAGTCATGAGAGTATTGCCAAGGAAGATGGCTGTCCTATGATAATGTCACAAAGTACTTGTACTGAAGGAACATCAAAGCCTGTAAGTTCATCTTATACTGCCAGCCAAAGAGTTGCACGGTCCAAATCTGGTGCTTCTAAAAGGCCTCCTCTTGATAACTCGCTGGACCGGATGGGACGATTTCAACTCAATAATGAGCCGGGTGGTGAAGTGGTGCCACACTGTCCTGACAGTAGTGCTATTGTTAACAAGGATGTAAATGCCGATAACATCATTGAAACCGAGGCTATCTCAAATGGGCTTCTTGAAGCTAGTCACGAGAGTATTGCCAAGGAAGATCCTATGATAAGGTCACAAAGTACTTTGACTGAAGGAACATCAAAGCCTGTGAGTTCATCTTATACTGCCAGCCAAAGAGTTACACGGTCCAAGTCTGGTGCTTCTAAAAGGCCTCCTCTTGATAACTCGCTGGACCAGATGGAACGATTTCACCTCCATAATGTGCCAGGCGGTGAAGTAGTGCCACGCTGTCCTGACAGTAGTGCTATTGTTAACAAGGATGGAAATGTCGATAACATTGTTGAAACTGAGGTTATCTCAGATGGGCTTCTTGAAGCTCAGGCAGCCATTTCTGTGTCCAACTTGGATTTGGCTTGCCCAAGTGTAAGGTTTGAAGCTTCTATCTCAAGGCCACCTGTTTTTGGTATGTTTGTGAAGCCCAAGACACTAGACTTTGGTGACATGGAAAAGTGCTTGAATAAAATTTCTGGTCCTGTGCTGGAAAAGGGAAGGCTGGAGAAATCAGCTCCCAAAATGAGTACTCCAGTGAAGTCTGCCGTAGCACATGATAAAATAACTTTTTCTAACACTTCTGGAAAGTCTTTAGTGAAGCAATCACTGGAGCCCAATGCATCAAACAATAAGACAGACGCTTGGAGGGTTTCTTCAGAGACTTGTGTAGAGGAGTGTGCTGTACATAATGAAGATGTATCCAACAATCTAATTTATGTCGCAGATAAGTCAAAATCTATCCAAGAAATTCAGCACTCTCTTGTTTCTGATGGGCCAGATAAATTGTTATCGAGTGCTGGTAAGGGATTTGATGAAAAATACATGGTGCAAGTTCAAGAGGTAATTGTTTTCCAGTTTATAGTTTTCAAGTTCTTAATTATTACACAACTGAATATGTGTTCATTTGCATGTGTACCACACACACACTGGCATGTCCAGAGAAAAGAGATTGAGCTATCATTGCTTGCAACATGCTTTTGTGACAGTTTTCCAAATGTGACAAGTACCTTCATGTTAGTTTGGGAGTCTGCGATATATTGCGTGACTATACTTCATGTATGATGCGGATAACATACTTTGCTGAAATTAATGGAAACACACATTTACATCAACTTTTAAACCAATCTCAACAAAGAGTTGAGCATTAAAGCTATAATCTGATATAGGAATTGAATTCCATTGCCACATGTGTCCTGTTGACTATTTGGATTTTATTCCTCTCTTGTCAACCATGTGATGGCCCAATAAGAACTACAGAGTGGATTAGATTCTAAACGTTTTATTGACCAAATTGGTTAAATGATCAAGTAAGGAAAAAGAATTGCCAGGTTTAGTTGATATTGCTTAAATAATTCCTTTTAACATCATTTTACTGGTGACTTTACGTTAAGGAAATTGATATTCGCGCTCCCTTTTTTGATATAGGAGCTCCACTTTGTTTATGAAGTTACTAGTAACTTCACGTTGAAAGTGAAGTGCCTGCATCAAAAAATGGAGCGCGAATATCAATTCCCTATGTTAAATGTACGGTCAGTGTTGCAACTTGTGAATATAAGAGTTCATATGCACTCCCAAACACCAGTGCGCATGTTGAACGCCTGCTCATGTATCTTTTCTGCTAGCGTACGCTCTTCTAATGCAGGATTTGTGTTTTATCATGATTGACAGTGTGAACTTGGCCATGACGGGAGGGATGTAAATGGGACAACCCCTTTTCCCTTCAAGAATCAAGAATTAGGGCCATCATTTGTCTCAAGCTGGACCAAGCACTCAACTGCAGAGCAAGGTTGCAGGGTTGGGAAGGTGGGAGTGACTGATCCAAGTAGCTCTGGTCTAGATTTAAGCTATTGCAGTGCAGAAGATAGTCAGGACTTGATGCACCTTGAAAAAAGTTCTGATAAGGGTAAGATGAGCGGTTTTGTTTTGAGAGAGAGAACCCTGCTGGAAAAAGAATCACATGTGGTAGAAGATGACTTATTAGCATTTGGTTTCACTGGTTCCCTAGAACTGCCACTTCTGCAGACATCCTCATTGCCAGTAAGAAGATTAAGATCTGCTGCAGAAAATTCTTGGCCTCAGTTTAAGCATAGAAAGGTTGAAGGCCAACAAGCTAATTTCTCCTCTGCCTCCCCTAGTTGTAGGGCGAAAGAGATTCATTGTATAAGGGTTGGGGGTAATTTAGGATCTGACTTACAATCTCAATATGAGGGGGATGTAGCACAATCAAGTGGTGATAAGATTCCTGATATTGAAAAGCACTGGAAGGTGAAATACAATTTGACACAAGATACTGAGCCTTCAGCGGAGATGCAACTTGAGCAGGTACCTTGTGTTTTTGTTGCAAAAGTTATTCTCGTGGTTCATGTACATAATTAGCTGTACTTTTTGTGGAGGGAAGATGCTTAACCGAAGTCCCTTTACAGTCATAGTGCCTTGAGCTCACAAAATTGTTTGACATGTATATATAGAAAGCCTCTAGGAAATTATGACTGTTTTGTGGATGTTGTGTATCTGTAAATAATGTGGCGTTTATCATTAACACTAATTCACCTTGGTAGGCGAACATCAGCCGTCCATGAATATGCATCAATCCGTTGGATATGTTTTGCTGCTGGGACTTTTTAATGTGTACTTACAAGTTCGAAGTGGTACTATGTAATGGAAGATTAAAAGATGATAGAGTTAACCTGATTTGATGTTCATGGATAGCAATAAGTTTCTGTAGCTGACCCCAATTGATTGGGAATTAAGGCTCAGTTGAGTAATTATTGGCAAGAATAGAGTCCTCGTTCTACCATAATGGACATTAACTACAAAAAGGTGGTGTTGTGTGTTAACTAACGAGCTGGGAGACAACAATAGGATGAACTTTATTTGATTACTAGGTTGGGTTACTTGCTCTCCCTCCCTCCCTTCCTCTCTTTCCAGAAGAAAAAGGAACTTGAATGCCTTCCAGAACCATCTTCAGGTAGATCCCATTCATGGTGGGACTGTCATACTGTTCTTCTTGGTTTTACGGCGAGCTGAAATATGACACTTGGCGCATTTCAAGGTAAGTGTACTAATCAAATTGATCCCTTGATTAAATAACATAAAGCCAATGTAATGTAACACAATTCTGGTTTACTAGATCTCTAAAAGAAAAAACAACGCATCAGTTTTTAGGAGATTATTTTGTATCCCACAGGAACCTGGCAATTACTAAAAACACTTCAGCTCCCTGGTGGTGGTCCCAAGGGGATTTTGCTCAACTAGAGTTCCCAACTCAAGATCTTCCCTTCACGAGGCGCAAATCCCAAATCAGCTTGCTACTGAGCTAATCCTGTGGATCGTTAGCAGGACATTGAATGATTATCATGTTAATTGACATCGACTAAGTTAACTAACTCATAAAGCAGTTAAAACTATCGATATTATGTGCTGACGTGATTGAAACAACTTGCTTTTATGTTCTTCGCTTAATCTGCACAATCTGATGCAGGAATGCTGTCATTTCTGTTGTGTTGGACAGGACGAACTTGGCTTTGAAAAGAGAAATCCTGGTTCAGATGCCACCTCAGCATTCAAGAATGGACATTTGGGGACATCTATTCTCTCGGGTTTCATAAATGATACAGCTGAAGGATTCCAAGATTGCTCTTTTGAGAATGTCGAAACAGCAGATACAACTCACATAGACCTGGATGTAAGGATGCCGGGTGATGACATACATTACATAAATAAGCTGCATTCTGGAAATTATATTGCCTTAGAAAATGAGGATGACTTGACTCATCCTGAGAGAATGCTACAAGAAATAGAGCCTCGTTTTGAGGAGGGCGTCCCATTTTCACATTCTTCAATTGTCTCTCCTCAAGACAAGCACCTGGATTCTCTTGATGCTGACCAAACTATGCCTGAGTTTGAGCGCTTCATGATCGACGCTGAAGAGGATGGAGACGGGTTTAGTCTTGACAAATTTGATCTTCCTAGTACTGCAATAGAACGTGCTAGCATTCTGGAACAGCTTTGCAGATCGGCTAGCATGCATACTCCATTGCCTAAATTTTCAACTACTTTTAAATTGCATAGAACACGAGATTTATACCAGTCAGTACCAAACGGACTTCTTGAGCACACAGACCTGAGGAGCACCTTAAATCTAAACGATGGTGGGAAACAGCTTAGAGCCAGTTATAGTAATGTGGGTGAAGTGAAGAGTGCTTTCCAGGGGTCTTCACTTTCTGATTGTGTGCCGTATTCTATTTCTCATTTCAATTGGAGCTTAAAAGAACATCCTATGTCTCCAGTTGGAAAGCCTTGGGATTGGTTTTCAGTTAACTCTAGTAGTTCAGAGAAGGAGCGGAGCTCAAATCCAGAACTTACTTGCTTTCCAATCGAGGAAGACCCTAACATTAGTGAAGAGAACGAAAATGGAGATGAAGAGGCCGATATAATCCAAGAAGACACTTGTTCAGCACTTCTGAATGGTGGTGCCAAAAGAGAACCACTTGCAGAGCTAACAGCAGTTTCTGCAGTGGAGAGATTTCCAGATAGAAGTAGTTTAGATTCCGTAGACACTGAAGTCAGCGTCACTGAGGCTCATAGCAAGGTCAGACAACTGCTTGGAAATCACAACAACAATAAGAGGAGATGTACAAATGGGGCAAAGGAGAACAGCCATTTTTCAGTTAGCACAAACTGTGATAAGAAGGCTACAGAATCACTTAATAGCAGATTCAGCAAGCCAAAATTGTTGGGGAAAACTAGCTTGAGGAAAGGTATGCAGGGTCTATCAGAGAGGGAGCCAAAGCATAACAATATTGTTACGAACATCACTTCCTTTGTCCCATTTGTTCAACAAAAACAAGCAGCTGCAGTTGCTACAGGTAATCTATGTCATTTTTCAGTTCTTAGCGCTGCTTGTTTACTTCATTTTTTTACTTTCCGGAAAGTGACATGCGGCATGTCGGACCATAACTTATGTCAGTTGTTAACCTTTGTTCTAGCCGTGCACAATTTTTTTTTTGCAACCTAAATGTTATCCTTGGGTTTGCATGGGTAGTCTGCCAGTTATGCTGGTATATGATTCTGACATAGATTTGTAGCAATTGTGTTAAGAGTAGGAATTCATGGATAAGGGGTTAAGAACTTAAGATTAATATAAATTATTGCGGAACTGCAATTAACTTGCATAACTGTATGATGATCTTTTGGGGGAGGGACTCATATGTCATTTCATATATAAGTCACTATGTTTTGGTGGCACTTCATAGGGAAGAGAGACATCAAAGTGAAAGCTTTAGAGGCTGCCGAGGCTGCAAAGCGCCTTGAAGAAAAAAAAGACAACGAACGAAAGATGAAGAAGGAAGCATTGAAGCTTGAACGAGTGAAAACAGAGCAAGAAAATTTGCGGCAAATGGAGTTAAAGATGAAAATGAAACAAGAGGAACAGAAGAAAAAAGATGCTGACATGGCAGCAAGAAAAAGGCTGAGGGAGGAAGAAGGAAGAAAAGAGAAGGAAAGAAAAAGACAGCGACTTGACATGCGGCGGCAACAAAGAGATCAAGGGGACAAATTACGCAATCGGAAAGTGGAGAAAGACGTACCACTCAGTACCATAGTAAGACCCTTTCTGTATTAAAGCGCATTTAATTTTGTTGTTTGGCAGCTACACTTACCATGGTGATGTCTATGCTAGGATAAAAAAGAGATTTGTGGGACTCAATCTGATGACGAATTGAGAAAAGTTCAGAAAATGGGAAATAAACAAGGAGATGACAATATTGGCAAAAAGCCACACACTGAACTTGGGGCCTCTGAAATTTTGACAAGCAATCTCAGACAAGCAGCCTTTGAAGATTGTGAAGCTTTTCCTCGCTGTGGTGATACTGGGGAGGTAAACTTCGCATCATACAGATCCCTGAAAGGGAAAAAGGGAAATTATTACTAGAGTTTTCTGAATATGCAAAAAAAATTAAAGCTGTATGTTCTCTTTTCGTGGCAATAATGGCAACAGTAGACTTCCATGTGTAAGTGGCTTGGAATATGAATTTTGGTAGTCTAGTTCATGGGTTTAAGGACTGGTAGAGAGAAGAGGGTAGGCATGCTTGTAATAGGAAAGGCTTGTTTGGTCTAGCTGGACCGGAGGAAATCTTGGATAAGGAGCTCCAGTGTCTGCATCTTATTTCCCTCATTTCCCCTACTTTAGGTAATATGGCAACTCAATTAGGTGTTCTCCTTCAAAAAAACAAAACATGACCATCTCAAGACTGCCACATGACTAAGCCTTTCATCGAACCACTTGGCTTATTGACTTTCTGGATCTTGTTTGCCATTTCACTCTATCATGGGCCATTCCCTCAAATAAAATTGCAAATATGACATGACTTTCTTGTCCCAAGCATTACCCTGGATAGTTTTGTATCTTCCTAAGTCCTAAGTCAGGTTATTTCTTATATGCCCAAATCATCTTAGTCAGTATTCCTCATTTTTTCTCACAAATTTGTTCCTTCCTAACCCCTTTTCTTTGGTTTTACCACACATCCATATCAAACTTTCTCATTTTAGTCCGGCATCTTCCCAACATCTTATTTGTTGACCCATAATTTGTACTGTAAAACAAGATTGGTCATATAGCCCGGATTGTAGAACTTTCCAGTTAAATCTCATTGGTATTCAGTATTCACTGATCACCCAAATCAAAACTCTTAAATGACCATAAAATTGGGAAAAGGAAAAACAAAACAGAAGACTAAAACTTTTCATGGTGTGTGGTTTATCTTTGGAAAATTTTGGATCATCTGAAGTTGTTTTAGGTTCATTGTGAACAGAATCCGGCACGTGAATTATGGAACCCATGAAATGTTGGTTTCACAGCTGAAGGCTTTTATCTTCCATCTTTTTTGAGATTATAATGGATAAGAGGTTACTTCCTATTAGTCAGGACTGTTCTTCTTAGGGGCTAACTGATGGTAGTCCATGCTGTTTTCACCATTATCAAGAATAATTGATATGCTTATGGATTTTCACTTCAAGCCTTGTACTGAAAATATAAATTTTTTTCTTATATTAGCCAACAAGCGTGTTGAGTAAACCTACTGAAAGTAACGACCTGGTGGAGAAGACAAGTCGAGAGAAATCATATGAGATTTCACCATACCAATGCTCCGACGACGAAGATGAAGAAGAGGATGAAATTCCGACCAGTAAATATATCCCCTCATGGGCAAGGTAACTATCTTAGTCTTTCCTTTTCAGATTTAAAACCACCTTGAAAATTGCCACACGTAAATTGCCGCAGAAATCTCACTTGTTTTGTGCTACCTGACATGTATCAAGTTTACTCTCTGAGAAGAGTAACCCCAACTATTTCTACTCCATATGAATTACCCACTTGTGATCTGGATATTATTCATCCAAAGCTTCGAAGGATACTTTTGAGAATCTCTTTTCGATTTCGTTTTTCTACTAATGCCGAAAACTTAGTGGAAAAACGAAGTTGCAATTTGGGCCATTCTGCCTATTTTTGTTCATGTGAATAACTGAAACTTGCAAATAAGTATTTGCTTGCCTTTTGCAGCAAAACTTCTGTGGCTCTTGTTCTTTCCTTCCAGCAAAATATTGACCCAGATGTCATATTTCCCCCAGAAAGTTTTTGCAGTTCAGATGCAGGTAACTTTTTTTGTTTCCCTTTCTTGCTTTAATCAGTGTAAAAGCCACTGTTCATTTTGTTCTCTAATTAAAGAACATGATTTAACATGTGAAGTTCTCCGGCCTCGAAAATTACCGCTGAAATAGGGGGGCAATGTTTGTGTTCTTGGTCTTCAAGAACATGGTCACTATATAGCTTGGATGAGATCAACTGCGCCAAGAAAAGGTTCCCTCTCGGTTCTCTCTCTTTCTCTCTCTCTCTCTCTCTACGTGTGTATGTATTAGCTCTGTTTCTCTTCTAGTTTGGTTATTTTCCATAGGAAGCAAGAAAAAGAAATGGATCGTCTGGCTTTTTCCCTTCAAGAATTATGAGGAATTAAGTTTGGTCTCTTGATTTTTTGTGGCAGATTTATAGGGAGGACATTTTCAAAGAGTTCAGGAGCGTGATTCAAGCTTCAAAGTCGAGCAGATATCTTTTTGTTACTAATGTTTTGGGGAGGGTGATCTTGTGTCGCGAAAGATCACACAGTTGTAGAGATGTATATGCTTCATTGCAATGCTAGATTAGATGTTTACCCTGCAAACGTAGGGATGGGATGTGAATCTAGATTCTCATAGTTCCTCCTTATGGTAAGTAATGTAGTAGAAGTTTGATCTTGAATATTCGGCAATATAGTGATCTCAGATTTAGCTCAATCTGGGAAGACGGAAAAAATTATCAGCTCTAATAAATTTCAGAGTTAGATTATATTTTCTTGTGTAACATTCATGGATTAAAATCCTGGGTAAATAGTTGTTCTTCCAAAGCAGTGTTTACTTCAAAATATTGTTGGCATTCTGTGACTCATGCCGTTTCTTGGGGAAAAGTTCAGTGCCAAATAAGTGAGAACTTTGGACCTATGTAGTCTGTATAAGGCCGTTTCTTGGGGAAATCTAGGAGAAACAAAGTTGCGCGCCTTGTGAACTTGTGGGTAAGCGATTGCACTAAGCGTGTGACGGCTAAAGCCTTGTGAATTTGTGAGTAAGCGATTGCTAAGCGTGTGACGGCCAAAGCGGACAATGTTGTATTGGAAGGTTAGGGTATTGTTTTTTTTGTTAAACAGTTCTCTCGTATTGTGAGTAGAGACGGAACAGTGGAGCTACGTTAGAACTACTGAGATAAATGAATTCACAATTCTAAATGATCAACACATAAGCCATGAAATTAAACAAGAACATTCTGATTTTAAAGCTAGCCTTGGTATGGAAATTATGGATGTTCTTTTGTTGCCTTTTGTATTGTTTATATATAATTAATGTTGGATATAGTAATCTCTTGATTATAATCTGCAGAGAAAAGCATATTATCATTACAGCAGGGCCACTTTCATCATCTCATTTACCGTGCCAATGAAACGTAAACTGAATCCGGTTAAGATCCAACTTGGAAGGCGAAAGGGGTGTTTCTTATCTTCGGACTATGTACTTGTAATTAATTTTATTTCTAATGGATGAATACTACTTCTCGTTTAACCAAAAAAAAAAAAAAAAAGAAAAGGAAAAGAAAATGAAAAATATTTATCCTCGTATGTACATATATAGTGAATCAAATGGTTAATCAGAGTTTGTCAGATCAAATCATCAAATTAACTTGTTATACATGTTTATGAAGATTAATTAGGCCATATATACACGTAACGGTAGATACAATTTCATGCATGATTAGCATCTTCGCATTTGATCGATCATCAACCTTCCTGATTGCGGTGGTCTTCGGTCGGTCCATAAATTCTTGATGGATATATACAGTTCGAGATCTATAGAGCCTGTGACACATGAAATGAAAGGTACTCAATATATATCAAATGTTATTTCATCAAGCTGTTACTTGAATCCATCATAAGTAAATATAACCAATTCACACACAAAAACAAGCGGGGTTTGATCGGGATGAGAAGGTGGCCGGAGAGGGATGAAGAGTGAGAGAGTTTGGTGGCGGTGGTGTAGTAATGTGATGACAGAAGAAGGGAGAGCACACTCCCACATAAACCAAAGGATTTTCTTTAAGCTAATGGCGGGTTGTGCTCTCTCTCTTCTGTCAACATCCCATCCAACTCACTTTTCAAACTCCCCCATCTCCTCCCACTCATTCATCCATCCATCCATGATCATACCCATTTACATCTCGATCATCACACTAACATATATGAGGGAGAGAGAGAGAGAGAGAGAGAGAGAGAGAGAGAGAGAGAGAGAGAGAGAGAGAGAGAGAGAGAGAGAGAGAGAGAGAGAGAGAGAGAGAGAGAGAATGCATATTAGAATGAGTTCGCATGCAAATGTCCTACCTTCATCCACATGTAAGATACAACAACAACAAAAATAAAAACTATACGTCTCCAACACCAGATATTGGAGCAAGTTGGAGAGAGTGCATATTAGAATGAGTTCGCATGCAAATGTCCTACCTTCATCCACATGTGAGATACAACAACAACAAAAATAAAAACTATACGTCTCCAACACCAGATATTGGAGTAAGTTGGTGGTGCATATACATATATGAATAGATTTTTACTAACTACATGATAGATAAATAAAGCCATCTAATCTTTAGGAGCAAGTTTCACGAAATCTAATTAGGAGAGAGAGAGAGAGAGAGAGAGAGAGAGAGAGAGAGAGAGATTTTGTATAGATATAGGTGGGTGGAGTCTTTGGTGCAATGGAACAGTGAAAAGGAGGAGGCTAATTTATAGGGGGGGAGACCGGAGAAGGCCGGTAAAGCAAGGGTTGTGACTGGCTATAGGGAGTAAAAAGTGGTCCTTCAAACTAAAGCTGTGTTTGGTTCAATTTGGCAGTTACTCTCGGTTAGAAGAATCGGCTAAACTTAGCAAAAAGTCACTTGCTATTCCCATTAATCACCTGTAAAAAAAACCAGAGAAAAATGGGTTTAAGTTGGGACCAGGTCAGGTGATAATGGACCAAACGAGGAATAATACTCCATGTGTGAACCCCAAGAGCTGGCCAAGTGCTCTTAGCTTGTGACATATGTATTTGTTTTATCAATCTGATAGTTTCATGTTTGATTTTTATTGTTAACAATTTGTGGGGCCACCCCCGCGCACCTGTAAGCATGTGAACAGGTTGTGGGAAAGTTTGTAGGTATTAATTCGAGGTGTGCTCAAACTGGTCCGCGAGACATTGCATTAATTAAAAAGAAAAAGAAAACAGTGCTCTTGGCCTGTGACGTATGTGTTTGTTCCATCAATCTTAAAGTCTCATGTTTGATTCTTATTGTTAACAACTTTTGGGGCCACCCTGCGCACGTGTAAGCGTGCGAACTGTGAACAGGTTGTGGAAAAGTTTGTAGATATTAATTCGAGATGCTCGCAAACTGATCTGAGAGACATTGCATTAATTAAAAAGAAAAAGAAAACTCCATGTGAAGCTTTAGCTGAAAATGGGGATAAGGATGGTGACCGGCTGTTGCGGGTATCCCATGCGGGGGTTCTGTTTTTCTCAGGTTGTTGTGCACGTGATGGCGTCCACGTGGCGAACATGCAGGGCCTAAGAGGTCATGATTTTGGGCCCACTTACTTTCTTCCTCAAATCTCGGCCACCTAATTTTCATCTAAATATAAACAGATGTAATGTATAAGTACTCCTATTAATTAGTGAGATATTATGGTATCCATTCACATTTTAGCCGGACTCAAATTTTTTTTTCCTTCCTATAATTGAATGTCCGGATGCATTTCGATTAATTTTAGAGTGTTGAAGCTAACAATTGGACGAACTCTTCAATAGCCCTAAGGTTTGAAATGTTTAACGGTGGCTGTGAGAAAGCAATAAGTGCTCCTCCTTGAGGTCATATGTTCTATTTTCACGGAGGCCAAAACATTCCAAACTTTAGGGCCACTGAGGGTTATACCTTATTGTTATCTTCAAGACCTCAGATTTAATTGAGATGCGCACAAACTGACCCGAATATCCCACTATAAAAAAAAAAATCGAACATGCAAAGCTAGAGTATCACTTTTCCATTTGCACGTAGGCCAAATCCCTTCGGATTACATTTTAACCAGACTTTTCTGCTACTTTTCCTTTTTTGATGGCTATCTGCCACTAATGTAAACATGGAACGGTATAACTATATCCACATTAATAGGAGTAAATACATTTAATAACAAGACTTAATACATTTAATACATGCATTTGTTCATAAAATTTAGCTTTTGATTTCTTTCCATTTAACTAAAACCCAATTTTTATATAAAAAAAATGTGGTAAGGAATTTCAACTACCTATTTTCTATATATACTGGAGGGGAGAAATTTATTCACGGCTCAGCCGTGAACCAATTCTTTACAACAACAATTAATCGCCACTCGCAACTGTCCAAAAGTGTTTTAGACGGTCCGGATGTTAATGAAACTTTTTCGATCTGGACCGTTTTGAACGGTTGCGGTTGGCTTAGACTTAGTTTCCAATGTTTAGACTTAGTTTTTTTTGGTAATAAAAAAAAAAGAAAAAAAAGACTTTGTTGTCTCTTTTGCTTTCCGGTTCAACAAAAAGTTAGAAAAAATAAAAAAAAATAAAAAACTGAATGGGCCATGGGCCACTTGACTTAAGAGATCAAGGCATTGGGCCTAAAACCGTTATTTTATATGGGCTTTGGGCCCAACTTATTAGTGGAGATTCAGTCAAACCCAAAATCACTCCACTAACCCAAACAAGGTTTTAAACTGCCAACTTGCCCACTCCCTCCTCCTCTCCCCCCACTCACCTCAGAAATAAACCAACTTAACCGCCATGACTCTCTCTCTCTCTCTCCATAATAAAAACCCACTTCGTGCACTCTCTTTTCTTCCCATTTTGCTACTTGCCATTGACTCTTCACTAGCAATAATTATTAGCTGTGTAATTTTGAGAAACGTCAGAGAATGGCTTCTTCTTCTTGTTATATACTATTCTTCTCCCTTTTCTTGATTTCCATGGCTCCCCTCTTGGTCTCTGCTGATCAATTCGCAGTTGGCGGCGAGAAAGGCTGGGCCAAACCCACTGGAAACGACTCCGAAACCTACAATGAGTGGGCTTCCCAGAACAGATTCCACGTCGGTGATGAAGCTTGTAAGTTTAGTGATTTTACATGCATAGGTATATTCGCAAAAAAATTAAAATTTTAGATGGCTTGAAACTTGAAAGTATGGCCCTTTTTTTAATCATCATCTCTTATGAACTTGTCAAAAGTATTTGCCTCTTGGGTTCATCTCTTACCTTAAAAGTAGAAAATCAACATTTGAAAAGAATTCATGAAGACTGCAAGGTAAAAGGGAATGCTGTGAGACAGATCCGGACACACGTGTCTAGAGTCGTCCAATGCACATAATCTTGTCATTATTTTTGGTGGTTCACGAGCATCGAACGATTATGGGCACATTTGTATCCGGTTCTCATAAATGTGTGTGTACTTAGTATTTCTCTGGTCAAAATTCCGATTTGTTTTGTTTTGGAGGGGTCTTTAGTAGATTTTTTTCTGGTCTTTAGCAAATGTTCTACTTTTTCGGTAACTCTGTCAAGAGTAGCGGAAGAGTGAAACTCACCGAGCAGAAACTAAAAAAATACAGGCCAAAAAATGTTCTATATAACGAAACTTTGGATTTAAACTATGCCAAACAGAGCCTTATTAGTGTTCACTCATCAACTTTGATTTTGTTGGTTTCTTGTATAATCGTTTTTTTTTTTTTTTCAGTATTCAAGTACCAGAACGACTCAGTGCTGGTAGTGAACAAAGAAGATTACGAAAACTGCATCACATCAAACCCAATCTCCAAATTTGCAGACGGAAACACTGTTTTCGCATTCGATCACTTCGGATTCTTCTACTTCATCAGTGGGCAGCCCGGTCACTGCAAATCCGGTCAGAGATTGATTATTCGGGTGATGGTGCAGTCTGAAGTCGAACCACCGCAAAATACTACTACACCACCACCTAAACCGGCTGAAGAGGGCGGAGGAGATCACGACGATGATGATTCTTCGTTTAGGTTTGGACCGCCTGGGAGCATCTTTTCTGGTTCCAAGATGGGTGTTGCATCTTCTTCTTGCTTCATGACTGCTGTTGTCGCCGCGTTTGTGATTCTTTGTTTGTTCGTTTAGGAACTAGGATGATTTGGTTATGTTTTTGTATTTTTTTTCTCGTTTGTAGGTGATTCTGTTTGTTGGTTGTTTTGCTTGATGCTTTGCTGGTATTGTAACTCATTTGATGACTGCCTTTGTATGGCTGTTTAATTTCAGTGTTTATCTCATTCGCTTTGATTACCTGCTTCGGTCTGAGATGGGTGTTGTGGAATCGCCCAGACCAACCCGCCGACTCTAGCGCGAAGAATAAATCAAGCAAAGAGCGTCAATAGAAAAGCACGATACAGCTTTTACGTGGTTCCCCCAATTGAATACATCCACGATTTTTTACTGTTTATCAAATAAAGAAGGGCGTACAGTTATATCGGCTTATATATAGCACATTATCTATTTACGTCGAGCACCAACTATATCACGAAAGTGACAAACTAGGACTGAATCAGCGTAGCTTCACAAACCCAAGGATGGAAATGAAATCTAAGTTCAGGAGGAAAAGAGTGTTGAATGGCTCGCTGCTCTTTCATTGCTTTTTTTTCCCTTTCACACAGTGGCGTAGCCAGGAATTTAGGTCGATGGGGGCACCATTGAGCATGGTCTTAAATTTTTTTTATCTTTTACTTGTAATAAACAACCATAACATGAAAAAAATGAACTTAAGATATAAAATTGCTACAATACACACACACACACATATATATATAATGAGTCCACTCGTCTCTCCATGTGGCTCCGCCACTGCTTTCACAGAACCACATAAACAGAATCTCAGAAAAGCAATGATCTAATTAATTAAACATCATTGTAAAAAAGAAACGCAGTTATTGAAGAACAATTTCCAACTATGCTGTAAATCTCCAACTTTGTCCAGTGATAGTAGTTGATGAACAATGACTCGGATACCAGTAATATCTGGTCATTCCTATGACTACCATTCTAGTGTTTGTAAATCTCCAACTTTGTCCAGTGATAATAGTAGTTGATGAACAATGACCCAGATACCAGTAATATCTGGTCATTCCTCTGACTACCATTCTAATTAAATACAAAAACCACCTTGATGATAAACAGAAAGTACAAAAACCTTTCTTCGGATTTTGATAATTATCAAAATATTTAAGAAAACAATATCTTAATAAGAAGCACTAATCTAGAAGGATACATCTTTGATCCCGTACAACATGAATGAGAAGTTATATCGTATTTGCTAAGCTGAGCTTCACAAGTGTACGAGGAATCAATGGCTTCGTCATCTCGGTTATTGATTTGCATATCCCACGCTTGTCGAAGAATTGACCAATGTAGAATTAATTTTGAAGATCTTAACGGCAATTAAAGTGAGTTTGTTTAAAGTTAGTAATTTTCAAAAAAAAATTTGGGTTTAGGGTTAGGATTTTGGTTTTGGGTTAGGGGTTAGGGTTTGATTATTGATGGCTTCATTACAGATGCAGATCTTCATTATTCTTCCAAACGGCAAGATCATCACCGAAAGCTCCGATACCATTGCAAAAGTCATAGCCAAAATTGAAGACAACGAGGAAATTCCCCAAGACCAAGCTCAAATTTGCTGACAAATTAACTTAAAGACGGCCATGCCCTTGCCGACTACAATCAATGTTTTCAAATTGGGATACGTATTATGTATCGTTTTTTCAATTGTATAGTTTGTATACATTTATTGTAAGAGTAGGAGTTTCTATTGTGTAGTTGGACAATATTAATTTTTAGAAGATGGTGAATACTAAAGACAAGAGAGTGGGAAAGGAGAGTATTTGTATGGCATTTAAACTCAATTTGTTTTGGCTTGCTATAAAATAGTTAGAACTCATCCCTATTTGTATTTTTATTACTCTATGGAAGACTCTAGTATAAAAGATATTTTCATACAAGATAAATTTTGAGGTAATTCTATAATTACACATTAGACTAATTCTCACAAGAGAACTCTAGATATTTCACGAGGATATTCTAGACTCATCCCTATTTGTACTAACCTATGGAAGACTCTAGTAGGATTAGGTTTTCTTATTTACACTGGGAGTCCAGACTTATTACCCCATAGGTCCCGATCGTAGCCCTATATATTCACGTTATGCCCTTTAGGTCAGATTCACGTTTTCTATTATTCACGAAATAGAGGCAGACTTAGAGAGAACAAATACGATCACGAAAGAGTCCACACTCGGTTCGTGTTCTAGTCGTGCAGTAAATACGATAGAAGATTGTAAGGTACGGTGTCGAGCAGTATTCATGGTTTATAGCAAGGCGTGCTATAACAAGTTCAACCAGCGTTCGTGTCGCAGGGAGTTGAGGTAGAACCATAATTCCGCTTTATAGGGTTTTACAATTTTTGTTGTCTAATCTGTACGCGTCATTACTGGGTCTTGGCGATTCGGTTTCCCAACAGGCTAATTCTCACAAAAAACTCTAAATATTTCACAAGGATATTCTAGAGTTTCTAGAGCTAGATATTTTAGAGTTTCTAAAAATAGATATTTGTATCTTTTTCGATAATATCTATCATATTTGGATTTGTCAATTGGAGCTTTGTCAAAATACTAAACTTAGTTAATGTTTCAACAATGTTATTCATAATTAAAATATAATTAAGAAGTAGATACATCTAATAACACCAACAAACTATTCTTACATTTAAAAAAAATTATGATGCAAAATTTCAAGTCTCTCAACTGGGGTTTATTACATTAAGACTTTATGTTTCCTTTGAGGTTGAATTTCTATTATACAAAACCTACATTGATGTTGAATTTCTATCAAAGGGTTTAAAAGATACTATGATTAACTCAAACGGCTTAGATTAATGTATTTGCGAAATTTTTCCGAATGGATTTTGTTAACATGTGCCCCTAAGACATATGATAAGGTTATATTAACTCTTTCATTTAACACTATTTGTATGGGAAATCTAAGGTTGAAGTTAAAGCCATAAACTCTTTCATTAATCCTTTTTGAAGGGAGTAATTTTTTCACGTTGGACAAAAGTACCCCAATCCAACATACCATATTCCCTCCCAAAAACTTTCGGCAAATATTACCATCTCCTCAGCATTATATTCATACGAATTGTTTTTCAAATGAATTGAATACAATATTCAACAAACTCATGTTAGATAAGAAAGATTAGCAAATGCTATCTTTTCAAAAAATTTATATTAACATAAACATTCATCAAGTACTTCAAACCAAAAAATTGGGTTTCCAACTTCTAATTCTATCATGTTTGATTAATTAAACCCACTTTTGTGAAAGTAATGGATAAATTTTTTCCCTTTTTCCCTCCACCACATCTTGCTCGGCTCTCTTCATATCAAAAGCATTCGCTAAAATGAAAAAGTATTTGTGTTTGCTTTCGGAATGATGTTTGTTCCTTGCATATCAAAAGTAGTTAATAAAATATTAGATGAAATTTTTTGGAAGAATCATACATGATTTGGATGTTGATTTCAATCTAATGAATTAAGGTGGCAAATTATTGCTTCGTCTCGATAGGAGGAATTGAAAATTTTTTAAATTATGATTGGAACTCAAATTTTTTTTAAAAAAAATACAAAATAAGCCAAGAAGGCAGTTTTTTCCTTGTTCTTGTCTTTATTAAAAAAAATTTGAGTCCCGGTCATCATTTTTACTATTTATGAAAGCTCGCGTCGAGATAAACCAAATATCTAAAAAAAAATTGACGCATAAAAAAACAAATGCAAAAGGCATTAAATGTAGACCACAAAAAAAAAAAACCAATCAAATATGAGTTTTTATATTTTTGAAAGAATTTCGATAATGCTAATGAGTCAAATTAGCTGCTGAAGAGTTTGGAGATATGGTTACCTATTTGATTGGTGGAGTCATTGGTGGAATTGTGGAAGTCCGGAAGCATGTGGATTCTTAAAGGCGAAAACAAAAAAGTGGCAGAAAATTTAAATATTGAAACTGGGGGTATTTCTGTCCCCAAAGGTAAAAAGTTAATCATTTCGAAAAGAATTAATGAAGAATTAATGGTTGTTGTTTCAAATTTAGATTTCCCATACAAACATATAATAAATGAAACTCTTTATCATATATGTTAACATACATTTAGGGAAATACTAGGTACAAAGAAAATTTACCCCGAAAACAACAATCAATAGCAATCAATAGTTGAGAATCACTTTGATGATTGTGTCATACATATCAACGTGAATCTTAACCACTAGTTGATCTTTTCAGGGTAAATTTTCTTTATCCCTAGCATTTCTGTTTTAACAACTATGACTACAACATCCAAAAGGGGGTCCACCTTCCACTGGGTTCCCTGTTTAGAGCATCCACATCAAGCTCTTCAAATTTTAGACCAAATTACTCTTTAAAAACCTACTTTATTACTTTAGCTACTCATTTTTAAAATGTCTACTGTATCAGGCTCTCTATATTAAAACTCTTTCATTAAAAATATTGTTTACTCTCACTCTTTTCTCAATTAAATTTTTTTTGCCGAGAGCCTTGTTTGGGGCACAACAAATGAGCAACAAATTGATAATTTTTGTGGGACCCATTACGGGTTCAACAAAGATTATTAAATTGCAAGTCATTCTTAAAATGCTATTTTATGGGTTCTAGAAAACAAAAAAGTTCAATTCCATAACGGTAAAGGTTACTTCAGAATTCGTAGGGTGCTCTATGAATGCTAAAACAATCCTTACCATCGTTACCGATATCGGTTTGAGCTAAATTTTTTTCAGGAATCCATAGAAAAATATTTTAAGAATGATTTGCGATTCGAATCATCTTTGTAGGATCTGTAATGGACCCGACAACAAATAAAAAAAATTCAAACTTTTCTTGCTAGTACCAAGCCGGCCATATCTTTGGGGGTGTGGCAGCTCAATTGTTGAACAAAGTTTAAAATGAAAACATTAAATAAATGTTTGACCCGTGAATAGTTCCTCGTGGAAGAAAAAGAGCAACGGTAGCAATGTTACTTTAAGGCAAGCAAAGGAGAGGCTGATGAAGGGGCTTTTGGTGGGTTTAGCTCTCTACTTTAGTCCAAAAGTAAATTTGTTGATAGAGATGTGGATGCCCTTGGGGTGGCTCGCGAATGGCACGGATACTCAATCAAATCAAGAATGCCGCAGCACAATTCCTCCGTAGTGTTTTCCCTCGCTACTCTATTACTCTAGTCAGACTCTGTTTGGAATTTATATAAAAGAGAAAGGATAGGAAAGAAAAACAAAAAGGTAGGAAAATGAGAGAACAATTCCTCCGTAGTGTTTTCCCTCGCTACTCTATTACTCTAGTCAGACTCTGTTTGGAATTTATATAAAAGAAAGGATAGGAAAGAAAAACAAAAAGGTCGGAAAATGAGAGAAAAATAGGGGGGGAAATTTCACTCAGGAAATTTTTTTTAATTTTGTTTTCTCTTCTTTTCCTTTACATAAGTTCGAAACAGAGCCTCAGGTTCTTGAATTTCATTGCTTCTCACTATTTTCGTTAATGGGTTTTGTGTTTTTTCATCTCTCTCTTCTTTTTCCATCGAATCTATAATTTCTTTCTTTTACCAGTATTGCGCGTGTTTGACAGAGTGATTGACATCTGTTTGTTCTTGGTTGCGGAAATCTTCTTGTTCATTTTTTGAAATTTTGGATTTGGATACGTAGGTAATGAGTATAAAGAGAATAGATTAATTATTAGAAATAGGATCAATGATTGGTGAGATAGAGAGACAAAATGAGAGTAATGATGTTTAGAATAAAAAATCTAAAACCCTTGACCGAACCTGAGACGTTGTCGTATCATGTATACTACTCTTCATGATTCTGCCTTTCCCATCCAATTTATGATCTGTGTATTGAATATGAGTTCTTTTTCTCGGCTTTGAAGATTATCTTTCTTTTTTGTGGATTTCGTGTGGTGATTGATCTCTGTTGTATCTGTACTTGAATTTGTGGACTGTAGTTCTTTGAAATGGGGGGTTTTATAATCTTTTTGATACACATCATGTAGTGTTTTGATTTATCTCCGTGTCTTCTAATCTGGGTACAGAATTTATCTTCTCGACTATGTACTTTGCTTATCTGGGGTTTTGTGATCTTGACACACATGTTGCAGGATACTCTCTTCTTGATTATATATTCTTGCTTTCCTTGTTTTGCATTACAATTCTTATCTGTCTGGATAAATAAATTCGCTTTTTCCCTAGTTGTATGTTACCCTTCTTGCATCCTACATTTCTGTTAAAATGGGTTGACTTTGATCATATCTCTGCTTCTTTTTACCTCTGTAATTGTATTCTGGGGTGTATTCTGTCGAGTAGGGGTTTAGATATTTTTATTTGGTCGCCTAATATCATAATTCCTTCTGGGTTTCACTAATCTTAACCTGTGTACAGTGTTTCTCATCCTGACTATGTGGGTATTGTGGGGATTTATCACAATGAGAACTTCTCTTCTTGATTACATTCTTTCCTCTTTTGTTTGTTTTATCATTGTTTCTCAATGTTCCAATACATTCCATCGTTGCCTGGTTGTATGCTACACTTCTTGTAGCTTACATTTTCTCTTTAAAATTGGCCATTGGGTAATGGGGAATAGGTACGATATATCCAACCAAACTATGATCTGGGTGTTGATAGTTCTCAAATTTGAGGACTGTCATTCTTTGGAGCTGATTGTGGCTAGATCGCGGCTGACTGTCGTGCGATGTGTGACTCGCGAAGAACGGCTTGAAAAGTTCAAACGGAAAACGAGGACACTTAGAACACTCTTTGCTTTGATTGAAGTGAATGGGCCGAATGGCCGCAAAGCCTACCTCGGTGGAAATTATACGGTGATGTTCTACATGAAACTTTTGGAGGAAGAGAAAAAGAAATCTCTTGAAAAATTTCATGACTTCAATGCCCTGATGGAACTCCAAGAATTATGCATCATAATTCTACAGAATACATCAACAAGAATTATACAGAGTATTTCAACAAGAATTATCTTTTCCGATGTCAAGATTTTCAGGATTACATCATAATTCTGCAGCAACTCATAGTTATCCAAATAGGTCATCTTTAAGTTTTTCTCCCATATTCATACTTAAAGATGACCTATTTGGATATCTATGATTGCTGGAGAATTATGATGTAATCTTGAAAATCTTGACATCGGAATAGGTAATTCTTGTTGAAATACTCCGTATAATTCTTGTTGATGTATTCCGTAGAATTATAATATATAATTCTTGGAGTTCCATCAGGACATGGAATCTTTCAAGAGATTTCGTTTTTCTCTTCCTCTAAAAGTCGCATGTAGAACATCACCGTACGATTTCCACCGAGGTAGGCTTTCCGGCCATTCGGCCCATTCACCTCAATCAACATAAAGAGTGTTCTGAGTGCCCTCGTTTCCGTTCGAACTTTTCAAGCCATTCTTCGCAAGTCACACATCGCACGGCAGTCAGCCACGATCAGAATTATGATGTAATACTGAAAATCTTGACATCGGAAAAGGTAATTCTGGTTGAAATATTCCGTATAATTCTTGTTGAAATGCTCTGTATAATTAGGGTTATGATTTCTAATTTTGTTGGTCTACGTACAGATGCAAATCTTCGTCGTAACCCTAACCGGCAGGACCATCAAAGCGAATATTGAGGGGAAGGTGGGAATTCTCCCAGATCGGCTCATGTTTGCTGGCAAAGAGCTCGAAGATGGCCAGACCCCTCCACATCCTTCCCCGTCTTATGGGTGGCTCGCAAATGGGGATACTCAATCAGAACAAGAACGTCATTGCACAACTCCTTCGTCTTGGTTTCCATGATTGAGTATCCCCATTTGCGAGCCACCCATAAGATGGGGAAGCATGTGGAAGGGTCTGGCCATCTTCAAGTTCTTTGCTGGCAAACATGAGCCGATCTGGGGGAATTCCCACATTCCCCTCAATATTCGATTTGATACTGCCAATGGTATTGGAGCTTTCCACCTGAAGGATGATGGTCCTGCCAGTTAGGGTTACGACGAAGATCTGCATCCGTACGTAGACCAACAAAATCAGAAACCATAACCCTAATTATATGGAGCATTTCAGTAATAAATTCAAACGTTAGTTCCTGCTTAGATTGATGACAAGCAGTTCTACATTTTTGCTCAAGTTGGTGTCCTGTGTTATCTATTTTCCCCTTCGATGGCTACAGTTCATAGCTTAATTTCCAAACAAATTCTTAATAGTAAAATTTAAATTGTCTTTAGGTAACTTGGATTCGAATCTTGGCCATTTGATTACCATTCACTTTTTATGTTGGTTAGTTGTTTGTATTGTCACTCTCTTGTATTTTTGATTGATGTTCCTTGTTTATTTGGTGGCCCATTGTATCCACTCTTAACGGGTAGGAGGGACAGCAACAGATCCTACTATGCCACAACAACGGCTGAGATCAATGTTGTGAATCCCGTTCCGTACCGGCCGGTACGTACTGGAATAGTGTGAAACCAGTAACCTAGCCTCCCAATTCCGTCCCGGCACCAATACCGGTGGTTACCAGAGAGTACCGGATTTTCCGGCCAATCTTGGCTGAGATGACAGTACCGCTGATTTCGTCCGGTATGTTTCACCACTTGAGTCGAGAATCTTGAGATCTCTGCACTTCCAAAACCCGGCCTCAATGTCACTTGTATGCATTGGTGTAGCCCCAGATCTTCCACATCTACGTCTCCAGCGAACGTCATCTCGTCTCCGGTGACCTCGTTTCTTCCCAGGCGGCCTCGTTTACCTCATCGATGAAAAACAGAAAAGGGAACATATGGTATATGAGGATATCGATTGTTTGTTGTAAATGAAGGATTGGGATGTTAGATATAGATAGAGAGGGATGTAGAGAGAGAGGCGTGAGGCCATGAGGGGAAGAAAGAGAGAGGGTTGTAGAGAGAGTGAAGGGAGTGGGTTTTTCTTGGTCAGGGGATGAGAACGAGAAGTGACTAGTGAATTTGGTGATTTGGTGGGCTTGATCCATGTAACCATACCCTTAGTAATAAATATGCACCCACATGAGATGCTAAATAGTACTCATATGATAAGTAATTGTATGTTTTTGGAGTTATAATTATATATAATCATAGTTGCAGTAAATTCGAAACGGTACCCGGTATTTGACCGGTACCGGTACGTACCATTCTAGGAGGAAAACCGGTACCCTGACCGGTACGGTATTCAGAACTTTGGCTGAGATACCTAAGCCTGATGCCAATATTTCAGAAACACTTCGGCTATTTTCACTCAGAGGGTTTAGTACAAGGGAAACTGTTCTTCTTGGTATTCACTCTTCCTTACTCAGATTCTATAAGATCTTTTGAAATGAATTGCCACCCCTTGCCTCAACTGGACATTTCCTTGTGTTCCTCGGGTGGGCATAACAGTGGGAAAATAGGTTGTGAGTTCATTTGGCCTAGACTTCACAATTTCCACGAGACAGGGCAGCCGGACCCCACCATAGCTTCTGATTTTCTTGATGAGATGAGCCTCATTTGCTCGGTTAATGGGAGCACTTCACCTAATGGAGTTCCTTCTCCCGTGAGATCAAGGCCTTTGGTGGACTCTACTATAAGGTCTTCTTTAGTTTCGGCAGGATCAATCTTTGGGAAGCACTACTATGATAGTGTACTGAGAGGAGGAGGGCTTCTCTTTGCTGATCAACAATTGATGGCCCATGACAAAACTGCTGATCTGTTGAGGGCTTGTGCATCTGATGATGGTGCAACCTTCTGAATGGATTTCGCCAGGGCAATGGTGAAGATGTCGAACTTTGGTGTTCTGACTGGTTCTGAAGGACAGGTCTGAGTCAATTGCTCCATGCTTGTCAGTTCCAATTAATACAACCTGCCGTACATATGACATTTTTGGGGGCACCCACTTGGTTATGTTGTCTAAACAATCATATAAGGGCAATTCTTACAATTTCAAAGTTTTTCTCCTTAATGCTAGGTTTCTGGGGATGGTCTGAAGGAACAGCTAGTTGTACTGAATATTATCTGTGTTGTTTAGTTGTTATGTGCAGAAACTAGCTTAGCCCTTCTAAATGGAATTCATAACAGCATTACTGATTTCTCCATCTTTCTATCTATGATGCAATATATGTGTGTCTTAAGATGCAGAAATTTATGCTTATGCAGTTCGTAGTTCTTTACACTAGTTGAGAGTTTCATACCGGACAACTTTGAGAGTTGTGAGTGATGGTTTCCTTTAATTAGCTGCTGTGTTGGTTGTTATGTTGTTGCCCTCTTTGCACCCTGATTTGTTGTCTACCTCGACATTCCCTTAGCAACTATCTGGGGTCCAGCTCTGCCCCTTGTTTGGTTTTTTGTAGCTCTTTTTGCTGCTCCAATACCAGTTGTCCTTGTATCTATTGAATCATGCTTATGTTTTTTGTATGACCAGGTGTTGCTGTGCTGCTTTCGATGCTTAAAAAGATAATTTTATGTTTTTTTGGGGCCTCCTTTAATTATTATTTTAAATCTTTTTTAGCCTCCTTGTCATAGTACATATTACACATGATTTTTCCTTCTCGATGACATGCGAGAGGGAAGGAAAACTTGTGCAGCTGCAAACGCCTCCTCAAAGTCATCACAAACCAAAACACATAAAAGCATTACTTCTCATGAACAGCCAAACCAAGCCTTATGTCCCCAGCAATTGGAGTTCGGCTACTTCACTTGGACAGCAAAATCGTCAATTTTTCCTGAGTCAAATTTACAGATAAGTAAGCTATAAAACTAAAAATTATACTAAATCCTAATGCGGAGAAGAGATGGTATTTCAAGTAGTTACCCAGTAAACTGAACTGAAAATCAATATGCCATTGGTTTTCAAATTCCTATTAAACTCATCTTTGATGGATTAAGGAGTACATAAAACTGCACATGACCTCCACGTCTTAACAACAAAAAAGCATTTTAAGAGCAATTTCCTAATTAATTTTGGCAAGCAAAAGAATATCTTAAATCCCCTACAGAAAGGTGATTAAATACCATTGCATTGAATTGGCCACGAAAAATAAACCCACAATTGTGATTCTACAGTCAGCTGCTCCAAAGTGAAACCTTATCTTTCAAAAGAAGTTACAAGAAAACTCATCCATGGCTTCACTACCAATAGTCACCGCAAGAGCACTTTCCACTGCTGAATGATGAAACCGATACGGATCCCTCAGTATTATTTCCTGCTTGATAATTAATTCACTGATTAACTTGAAAACAGAATGGCAATCGCCGCAAACATGAAGGTTCATGAAAATTCTAAGCCTCGAACTTTCCTTGGCGTTGATCAACCCATATGCCCGTGCAAGTCTCTCGCTGTGGTTCCAAATATTATGTTCCTTTTGTTCTTCAACAGTGTCATGCAATGAGAATGTTGTGTCCAGGACATAACCTGCTTCTCTGATCAATTATTAATGCCTCAATAATCTCGAAATGCCTTGAAAAGAGTCTAGTTTATTAAATATATATTCAATTAGGAGTATTTGAAAAGGGAGAATTAAGGAGGGATTTTGGAGGGAAATGTTAGAGGAAAAAAATAAACTTCAATTCTTCTTCTTGCTTCATGACTGCTGTTGTCGCCGCGTTTGTGATTCTTTGTTTGTTCGTTTAGGAACTAGGATGATTTGGTTATGTTTTGTTTATTTTTTTCTCGTTTGTAGGTGATTTCTGTTTGATGGTTGTTTTGCTTGATGCTTTGCTGGTATTGTAACTCATTTGATGACCTTTGTATGGCAGTTTAATTTCAGTATTTATCTCATTCGCTTTGATTACCTGCTTCGGTCTGAGATGGGCGTTGTGGAATCGCCCAGACCAATGTTCTGAATACCGTACCGGTCAGGATACCGGTTTTTCTACTGGTACGGTATGTACCGGTACCGGTCAAATACGGGATACCATTTCGGATTGATCGCTATTACTGTTATTTTTCTACTTAAAAGAATTTATAGTATAATATACACTTTTTTAAAATAAAAAATCCGGTATTTGTCCCGTACCGTCCGGTATTTTTTCGGTACCGTTTGGTATTTACCCGGTACCGTTCGGTATTATCCGGTACTTGAAGAAAAAAATAAATTTTAAAAGTAGTCTAGTACCGGCTGGTACCGACCGATATTTGAGCCAGAACGGAATTAGAGGTGTAGGGTACCGAATTTTGTCAAAAACGGTACTTATCGGCCGGGCTGGTACGGAACGGTATTAATAACATTGGTATAGACCAACCCGCCGACTATAGCACGAAGAATAAATCAAGCAAAGAGCGTCAATAGAAAAAGCACGATATATACAACTTTTACGTGGCTCCCCCAATTGGATGATTGGATACATCCACGACTTTCTACTGTTTACCAAATAAAGGAGGGCTACAGTTATATCGGCTTATAGCACATTATCTATTTACGTTGAGCACCAACTATATCACGAACATGACAAATTAGGACTGAATCAGCCTAGCTTCACAAACCCATGGATGTTTAATGGCTCGCTGCTCTTTCATTGCCTTTTTTTTTCCTTCACAGAACTACATAACAGAATCTCAGAAAAGTAATGATCTAATTGAAACATCATTGTAAAAAGAAACGCAGTTATTGAAGAACAATTTCCAACTATGCTGTAAATCTCCAACTTTGTTCAGTGATAGTAGTTGATGAACAATGACCCAGATACCAGTGATAGCTGGTCATTCCTGTGGCTACCATTCTAGTGTTTGTATACAGCACTTGCATTTGAATACAAAAACCTTGATGATAAACAGAAAGTACAAAAACCTTTCTTCAGATTTTGATAATTATATTCAAGAAAACAATATCTTAATAAGAAGCACTAATCTAGAAGGATACATCTTAGATTCTGTACAACACGAATTAGAAGTTCTATCCTATTTGCTAAGCTGAGCTTCACAAGTGTACGAGGAATCAATCAATGGCTTCGTCATCTCGGTTATTGGTTTGCATATCCCGCGCTTGCCGAGGAATTGACCAATGCGGAATTAATTTTGAAGATCTTAATGGCAATTAAAGTGAATTTGTTTAAAGTTAGTAATTTTTCAAAAAATTTGGGTTTAGGGTTAGGGTTTTGGGTTTTGGTTAGGGGTTTGGGTTTGATTATTGAAGGCTTCATTACAGATGATGTAGATCTTCATTATTCTCCTAAATGGCAAGACCATCACCGAAAGCTCCGATACCATTGCAAAAGTCAAAGCCAAAATTGAAGACAATGAGGGAATTCTCCAAGACCAGGCTCAAATTTGCCGACAAATAACTTGAAGACGGTTGTACCCTTGCCGACTACAATCAATGTTTTTAAATTGGTTTTTAAATTGGAATACGTATTATGTATCGTTTTTTCACTCATATAGTTCGTATCGAGATACGCATTGTGTATCTTGAGATACATTTGTTGTAAGAGTAGGAGTTTTTATTGTGTAGTTGGACAATATTAATTTTTAGAAGATGGTGAATACTAAAGACAAAGAGGGTGGGGAAGGAGAGTTTTTATCACATTTGAACTCAATTGTTTTTTGGCTTGGTATAAAACAGTTAGAACTCATCCCTATTTGTATTACTCCATGACTCTAGTATAAAGATATTTTCATACAAGATAAATTTTAAGGTAATTCTATAATTACACATTAGACTAATTCTCACAAAAAAAACTCTAGATATTTCACGATGATATTCTAGACTCATCCCTATTTGTACTACCCTAGGAAGACTCTAGTAGGATTAGGTTTTCTTATTTACATTGGGAGCCCAGACTTATTACTTCATAGGTCCCTATCGTAGCCCTATATATACACGTTATGCTCTCTAGGTCAGATTCACGTTTTTCTATTATTCACGAAATAGAAGGCTTAGAGAGAGCAAATAAGATCACGAAAGTCCACACTCGGTTCATGTTCTAGTCGTGCAGGGAATACGATAGAAGATCGTAAGGTACGGTCGAACAGTATTCGTGGTTTATAGCAAGGCGTGCTATAACAAGTTCAACCAGCGTTCGTATCGCAGGGAGTTAAGGTAGAACCATAATTCCGCTTTATAGGATTTTACAATTTTTGTTGTCTAATCTGTACGCGTCATTACTGGGTCTTGAGGATTCGGTTTCCCAACAGACTAATTCTCACAAAAAACTTTAAATATTTCACAAGGATATTCTAGAGTTTCTAGATATTTTAGAGTTTCTAAAAATAGATATTTATATCTTTTTCGATAATATCTATCATATTTGGATTTTGTCAATTGGAGCTTTGTCAAAATATTAAATTTAGTTAATGTTTCAACAACGTTAATCATAATTAAAATATAATTAAGAAGTAGATACATCTAATAACACCAACAAACTATTCTTACATTTCAAAAAAAAATTATGATGCAAAATTTCAAGTCTCTCAACTGGGGTTTATTACATTAAGACTTTATGTTTCCTTGGAGGTTGAATTTCTATTATACAAGACCTCCATTGAAGTTGAACTTCTATCAAATGGTTTAAAAGATTCTATAATTAAATCAAACTGCTTAGATTAATGTATTTGGGAAATTTTTCCGAATGGATTTTGTTAACATGTGCCCCTAAGGCATATGATAAGGTCATAATAACTCTTTCATTTAACACTATTTGTATGGGGAATCTAAGGTTGAAGTTAAAGCCATAACTCTTTCATTAATCCTTTTTGAAGGGAGTAATTTTTTCATGTTGGACAAAAGTACCCCAATCCAACATACTATATTCCCTCCCAAAAACTTTCGGCAAATATTACCATCTCCTGACCATTATATTCATACGAATTGTTTTTTAGATGAATTTAATACTTTCAACAAACTCATGTTAGATAAGAAAGATTAGCAAATGCTATCTTTTCAAAAAATTTATATTAACATAAACATTCATCAAGTACTTCAAACCAAAAAATTGGGTTTCTAACTTCTAATTCTATCGTGCTCGATTAATTAAATCCACTTTTGTGAAAGTAATGGATAAATTTTTTCCCTTTTTCCCTCCACCACATCTTGCTCGGCTCTCTTCATATCAAAAGCATTTGCTAAAATGAAAAAGTATTTGTGTTTACTTTCGGAACAATGTTTGCTCCTTGCATATCAGAAGTAGTTGATAAAATATTAGATGAAAGATTTTGGAAGAATCATACATGATTTGGATGTTGATTTCAATCTAATGAATTAAGGTGGCAAATTATTGCTTCGTCTCGATAGGAGGAATTGAAAATTTTTAAAATTATGATTGGAACTCAAATTTTTTTTTGAAAAAAATACAAAATAAGCCAAGAAGGGAGTTTTTTCCTTGTTTTTTTTCTTTATTAAAAAAATTTGAGTCCCGGTCATCATTTTTTACTGTTTATGAAAGCTCGCGTCGAGATAAACCAAATATCTAAAAAAAATTGACGCATAAAAAAACAAATGCAAAAGGCATTAAATGAAGACCAGAAAAAAAATTCAAATATGAGTTTTCAAATTTTTGAAAGAATTTCGATAATGCTAATGAGTCAAATTAGCTGCTGAAGAGTTTGGAGATACGGTTACCATTTGATTGGTGGAGTCTTTGGTGGAATTGTGGAAGTCCGGAAGCATGTGGATTCTTAAAGGCAAAAACAAAAAAATGGCAGAAAATTTTAAATATTGAAACAGGGGGTATTTCTGTCCCAAACGTAAAAAGTTAATCATTTCGAAAAGAATTAATGAAGAATTAATGGTTGTTCAAATTTAGATTTCTCATCTCTATTATAAAACAGAAGGGTATTGAGACAAATTGTTGTAACGGTTTAGATTCATTTGATTCAAAGACTGTATTGCATCCCCCCACTTCCCGATTAAGTCGTTCACTTAAACCAAACCACTGCCACGTAGACATGGACTAGCACTAGTCTATTTTCATCTAAATCACACAACTGCCATCCATTTTCAACATGAATGCATAGTGCCGTAGACACGAATTATCACTAGTACAAACATATAATAAATGAAAGAGTTAATATACTCTTTATCACGTGTTAACAAAACCCTTCTAACAACTATGACTGCGACTCAGGGGTGGCTCGCGAATGGCACGAATACTCAATCGCTCAATCAGATCAAGAATGCCGCAGCACAATTCCTCCGCCGTGTTTTTCCTCACTACTCTCTATTACTCTATTCAGGCTCTGTTTGGAATCTATAGAAAAGAAAAGATAGGAAATAAAAAGAAAAATGAAGGAAAAATTGAGAAAAATAGGAGGAAAAATTTCACTCAGAATTTTATTTTTATTTTCTTTTTCTTTTTCCTTTTCCATAAGTTCGAAACAAAGCCTCAGGTTCTTGAATTTCATTGCTTCTCACTATTTTCGTTAATGGGTTTTGTGTTTTATTCATATCTCTCTTCTTTTTCCATCAAATCTATAATTTCTTTCTTTTACCTGTATTTCGCGTGATTGACTTCTGTTTGTTCTTGGTTGCGGAAATCTTCCCGTTCGTTTTTTTGGAGGATTTTGGATTTGGATTCGTAGGTAATAAGTATAGAGAGAAATAAATTAGTGATTAGAAATAAGGACAATGATCGGTGAGATAGAGAGAAAAATGAAAATAATGATTGGGAAAAATAGAATAATAATTAGAATCTAAAATTGAAAACCCTTGACCGAACCTGAGACGTTGTCGTATCATGTGTGCTACTCTTCATGATTCTGCCTTTCCCATCCAATTTATGACTGGGTATTGAATTTGAGTTCTTTTTCTCGGCTTTGAAGATTATCTTTCTTTTTTGTGGATTTCGTGTGGTGATTAATCTCTGTTGTATCTGTACTTGAATTTGTGGACTGTAGTTCTTTGAAATGGGGGGTTTTATTATCTTTTTGATACACAACTTGTAGTGTTTTGATTTATCTCCGTTTCTTCTAATCTGGGTACAGAATTTATCTTCTCGACTATGTTCTTTGCTTATCTGGGGTTTCATGATCTTGAGACGCATGTTGCAGGATACTCTCTTCTTGATTATATATTCTTGCTTTCATTGTTTTGCATTACAATTCTATCTGTCTGGATAAATAAATTCGCTTTTTCCCTAGTTGTATGTTACCCTTCTTGCATCCTACATTTCTGTTAAAATGGGTTCTGACTTTGATCATATCTCTGCTTCTTTTTACCTCTGTAATTGTGTTCTGGGGTGTATTCTGTTGAGTAGGAGTTTAGATATTTTCATCCTGACTATGTGGGTATTGTGGGGATTTGTCACAATGAGAACTTCTCTTCTTGATTACATTCTTTCCTCTTTTGTTTGTTTTATCATTTTTTCTCACTGTTCCAGTACATTCCATCGTTGCCTGGTTTTATGCTACACTTCTTGTAGCTTACATTTTCTCTTCAAAATTGGCCACTGGATAATGGGGAATAGGTACGATATATCCAACCAAACTATGATCTGGGTGTTGACAGTTCTCAAATTTGAGGACTGTCGTTCTTTGGAGCTGATTGTGGCTAGATCGTGGCTAACTGCCGTGCGATGTGTGACTCGCGAAGAACGGCTTGAAAAATTCGAACGGAAAACGAGGGCACTCAGAACACTCTTTGCGTTGATTGAGGTGAATGGGCCAAGTGGCCGCAAAGCCTACCTCGGTGGAAATTGTACGGTGATGTTCTACATGCGACTTTTGGAGGGAGAGAAAAAGAAATCTCTTGAAAAATTTCGTGACTTTAATGCCCTGATGGAACTCCAAGAATTATGCATCATAATTCTACGGAATACATCAACAAGAAAGAATTATATTGAGTATTTCAACAAGAATTACCTTTTCCGATGTCAAGATATTCAAGATTACTTCATAATCTTGCAGCAACTCGTAGATATCCAAATAGGTCATCTTGAAGATATCCAAATACTTAAAGATGACCTATTTGGATATCTACGAGTTGCTTCAGGATTATGAAGTAATCTTGAATATCTTGACATCGGAAAAGGTAATTCTTGTTGAAATACTCCGTATAATTCTTGTTGATGTATTATGTAGAATTATGATGTATAATTCTTGAAGTTCCATCAGGGCATTGAAGTCACATGGAATTTTTCAAGAGATTTCTTTTTCTCTTTCTCCAAAAGTCGCATGTAGAACATCACCGTACGATTTCCACCGAGGTAGGCTTTGCGGCCATTCAGCCCATTCACCTCAATCAACGCAAAGAGTGTTCTGAGTGCCCTCGTTTTCCGTTCGAACTTTTCAAGCCATTCTTCGCGAGACACATATCGCACGGCAGTCAGCCACAATCTAGCCACGATCAGAATTATGATGTAATCCTGAAAATCTTGACATCGTAAAAGGTAATTCTGGTTGAAATACTCCGTATAATTCTTGTTGAAATGCTCTGTATAATTAGGGTTATGGGTCTACGTACAGATGCAGATCTTCGTCGTAACCCTAACCGGCAGGACCATCACCCTTCAGGTGGAATTGTCCAATACCATTGGCAGTATCAAAGCAAATATTGAGGGGAAGGTGGGAATTCCCCCAGACCGGCTCATGTTTGCCGGCAAACAACTTGGAGATGGCCAGACTCCTCCACATGCTTCCCCGTCTTATAGGTGGCTCACAAATGGGGATACTCAATCAGAACAAGAACGTCACTGCACAACTCCTCCATCTTGGTTTCCATGATTTTATTCAGGTTCTTGAATATTTTCTTGTTTTTGCTTCTTGTTTTTCCTATTTTGGTTATTGGGTTTTGTGTTTTAATCTGGGTACATCTCTTCTGTATTTCTTTGAAATGGGGGGTTTTTATTATCTTTTGATACATCTGGTAGGTGCCCTAGTTGTATGTTACCCTTCTTGAATCCTACATTTTTGTTAAAATGGGTTCTTACTTTGATCATATCTCCGCTTCTTTTTACCTCTATAATTGTATTCTGGGATGTATTCTATCGAGTAGGGGTTTAGATATTTTTATTTGGTCGCCCAATATCATAATTCCTTCTGGGTTTTGCTGATCTTAACCTGTGTACAGTGTTTCTCATCCTGACTGTGGATATTGTGGGGATTTGTCACCATGAGAACTTCTCTTCTTGATTACATTCTTTCCTCTGTTGTTTGTTTATCATTTTTACTCACTGTTCCAATATGTTTGTTTCATAGTAGCCTGGTTGAATGCTACGCTTCTTGTAGCTTACGTTTTCTCTTCAAAATTGGCCACTGGGGAATAGGTAGGTACGATATATCCAACCAAACTATGATATGGGTGTTGATAGTCCCCAAATTTGAGGACTGTTGTTTTTTGGAGCTGATTTCGTGAGACTAGTAGTGTGAATGAAGTCTGTTGCCTCGATAAGTTATTTTCCAGTTTCTAGTTCCGTCGAAATGGTGTTTTGTGATCTTTAAACACGTGTGGAGTTTCTGTTTCTTGTCGTAGTGTCATAATCTCAGTTGGGGTTCCCTGATTTAAATCTCGGTTTTGAGTTTTTCTTCTTTGTTATGTGCGCAATGTGGGGTTACTACATAAACTTGATCTGGAAATTTCCATCTGGAATTGCTATAGTGTTCCTTACATGGGTTGTTTTCATTTTGTTTGAAGGGTTGTGATGCTTCAGTTCTTTTAGATGACAGCAACGGAAATAACCAGTCTTCTGAGAAAGATGCCATCCCCAACAGTACACTGAAGGACTTTGATTTTATTGACGCCATCAAAGAAGAGCTTGAAGGCTCTTGTTCAGGGATTGCATCTTGTTCCTATATTCTTGTGGTTTCCACTAGGGATTCCATTGTACTGGTATCCACCATTCCTTGTCTGCTTCTTGATCATTTTCTTTGTTGTGATGGATGTTTTGCCTATTGTCAGAAACCAGTTTTTCCAATAGTCTGCTTCATATTCTTCAGGCTTTATTTTAGGTTTCTGGAAAACAAATAAGTAGGTACTACTGAGTAACCACTTCCTCGCTATAAGTTTATTGCAGTCAAACATAGCATTCAAAGTATCTGAACTAGTTCTGTGTTAAGAATAATAAGCACATCTATATTTAGGATTTCAAAATTTTGCGATATTTATATATTGGTTTAGTGCTGAATTTTTGAGAGGGAAAAAGTTGTTTAGCAAAGTTTAACAGCATCACTGGGATTAGGAACTCTTAGACTTCTCGACAACTTATACCATCACACTGAAAGTAGTCCATTGCCTTTGTATTGGCTCCTTTGTTGTCATCGGATTTTTGCAACTATCTGAAACTAAATTTTCTTGTGATCTTCATAATATCATAACTTTTGAGATTGTTTCAGTCAGTAATAAATTCAAACGTTAGTTCCTGCTTATATTGATGACAAGCAGTTCTACATTTTTGCTCAAGTATATTGAAGATCAATGTACTTGGTGTCCTGTGTTATCTATTTTCCCCTTCGATGGCTACAGTTTATAGCTTAATTTCCAAACAACTTCTTAATAGTAAAATTTAAATTGTCTTTAGGTAACTTGGATTCGAATCTTGGCCATTTGATTCCCATTCACTTTTTATGTTGGTTAGTTCTTTGTATTGTCCCTCTCTTGTATTTTTGACTGATGTTCCTTGTTTATTTTTCCTTTTGGAAAAATAGGCTGGTGGCCCATTGTATCCACTCTTAACGGGCAGGAGGGACAGCAACAGATCCTAGTATGCCACAACAATGGCTGAGATACCTAAAGCCTGATGCCAATATTTCAGAAACACTCCGGCTATTTTCACTCTGAGGGTTCAGTACAAGGGAAGCTGTTCTTCTTGGTATTCACTCTTCCTTACTCAGATTCTATAAGATCTTTTGAAATGAATTGCCACCCCTTGCCTAAACTGTACATTTCCTTGTGTCCCTCAGGTGGGCATAACATTGGGAAAATAGTTGTGAGTTCATTTGGCCTAGACTTCACAATTTCCACGGGACAGGACAGCCGGACCCCACCATACCTTTTGATTTTATTGATGAGATGAGCCTCATTTGCTTGGTTAATGGGAGCACTCACCTAATGGAGCTCCTTCTCCCGTGAGATCAAGGTCTTTGGTGGACTCTACTGTAGGGTCTTCTTGAGTTTCGGCAGGATCAATCTTTGGGAAACACTACTATGATAGTGTACTGAGAGGAAGAGGGCTTCTCTTTGCTGATCAACAATTGATGGCCCATGACAAAACTGCTGATCTGGTGAGGGCTTATGCATCTAATGATGGTGCAACCTTCCGAATGGATTTTGCCAGGGCTATGGTGAAGATGTCGAACTTTGGTGTTCTGACTGGTTCTAAAGGACAGGTCTGAGTCAATTGCTCCATGCTTGTCAGTTCCAATTAATACAACCTGCCGTACAGATGACATTTTTGGGAACACCCACTTGGTTATGTCGTCTAAACAATCATGTCAGGGCAAGTCTTACAATTTCAAAGTTTTTCTCCTTAATGCTAGGTTTCTAGAGATGGTTTGAAGGAACAGCTAGTTGTACTGAATATTATCTGTGTTGTTTAGTTGTTGTGTGCAGAAACTTGCTTAGCCCTTCGAAATGGAATTCATAATAGAATTACTGATTTCTCCATCTTTCTATCTATGATGCAATATATGTGTGTCTTAAGAGTCAGAAATTCATGCTTATGCAGTTCGTAGTTCTTTACACTAGTTGAGAGTTTCATACCGGACAACCTTGAGAGTTGTGAGCGATGGTTCCCTTTAATTAGCTGCTGTGTTGGTTGTTATGTTGTTGCTCTCTTTGCACCCTGATTTGTTGTCTACCTCGACATTCCCTTAGCAACTATCTGGGGTCCAGCTCTGCCTCTTGTTTGGTTTTTTGTAGTAGCTCTTTTTGCTGCTTCGATACCAGTTGTCCTTGTATCTATTGAATCATGCTTATGTTTCTTGTATGACCAGGTGTTGCTGTGCTGCTTTCGATGCTTAAAAAGATAATTTTATGTTACTTTCGGGCCTCCTTTAATTATTTTTTAAAATCTTTTTTAGCCTCCTTGTCATAGTACATATTACAAATGATTTTTCCTTCTCAATGACATGCGAGAGGGAAGGAAAACTTGTGCAGCTGTAAACGCCTCCTCAAAGTCATCACAAACCAAAACTCATAAAAGCATTACTTCCCAAGAACAGCCAAACCGAGCCTTATGTCCCCAGCAATTGGAGTTCGGCTACTTCACTTGGACAGCAAAATCGTCAATTTTTCCTGAGTCAAATTTACAGATAAGTAAGCTATAAAACTAAAAATGATAAAAATCCTAGTGCGGAGAAGAGATGGTATTTCAAGTAGTTACCCAGTAAACTGAACTGAAAATCGATATGCCATTGGTTTTCAAATTCCTATTAAACTCATCTTTAATGGATTAAGGAGTACATAAAACTGCATATGACCTCCACGTCTTAACAACAAAAAGCATTTTAAGAGCAATTTCGTAATTAATTTTGGAAAGAAAAAGAATATCTTAAATCCCCTACAGAAAGGTGATTAAATACCATTGCATTGAATTGGCCATGAAAAATAAACCCACAATTGTGATTCTACAGTCAGCTGCTCCAAAGTGATGTTGGGGATTCGAGCGTGCAAACGCACAATCAACACACACAATCGAAGAACAAACCAACGAAGAGAAAACAATCACAAACAGAGAGAAGAAAGACACAAAGATTTTACGTGGTTCTGACTTGAGCGATGAACTCAATCGTACGTCCACGGGGTGCTAGGGTGTTTCACTATGATGTAAAATATGTCAGAGTTACAAAAGGAGGTTGCCCTAGTTTTGCTTTTATACTATAAGCATACAATGGACTGAAACCCTAAGAAAGGCTGACCCACACACATCTCGGTAGTCGGTTCGCGCTCAGCTGAAATAGATTTCATTCTAACAATTCTCCCACTTGAAAACTGTTTACAGCGGCACCCCCAAACATCAACTGTCATCTTCAGACATCACCAATCATAAACACCACCAGCACCCAGTCTCCCACTCAAGCTTGGAGACCCACGGAAGCTGAACAAGCCTTCAGCTTCCCCACAGTAACCACCTTCGTGAACATGTTTGCTGGATTTTCACTTGTGTGAATTTTCTCCAAAGTGAACTGTCCTTCCTCCAACAGAGAGCGAATAAAGTGATACTTTATGTCGATATGTTCGGTCCTCGAATGAAAGGCTGCATTTTTTGTTAGATGTATAGCACTCTGACTGTCACTAAACAACCTACATTTGTCTTGCTCTTTATCCAACTCTTTCATGAAGTTCCTCAACCATACCATCTCTTTGCACGCCTCCGTGGCGGCAACATACTCTACCTCTGTCGTGGAAATAGTCACTATTCTCTGTAGCCGTGAGACCCAACTGACTGCTGCACTCCCCAAAGTAAACACATACCCAGTAGTGCTCTTCCTGCTGTCAATGTCCCATGCTAAATCTGAATCCACAAAACCTTGCAGACAAATATCAGAACCCTCATAACACAAAGCCAAATTCGTAGTACCTTTCAGATAACGCAGAATCCACTTGACTGCTTCCCAATGCTCCTTGTTCGGATTTGCCATGAACCTGCTGACAACTCCCACTGCATGAGCAATGTCTGGCCTTGTATTAACCATGGCATACATCAAACTGCCTACTGCCGAGGCATATGGAACACTTGCCATGTAGCTCTGTTCTTCATCAGTTACTGCATTCTTTTCACTTGAAAGCTTGAAGTGACTTGCCAAAGGTGTGCTAACTGGCTTAGCATTCTCCATGTTAAAACGTTTCAACACCTTTTTAACATACTCTTTCCTGTGACAACTTTAACTTTCCCCTTGCTCTGTCCCTACTAATTCGCATCCCAAGGATTTTCTTTGCAGAACCCAAATCCTTCATTGAAAATTCTTTGGACAGTTGTGCCTTGAGATTCACAATCTCATCCATGCTTGAACCTGCAACAAGCATATCATCTACATACAACAAAAGTATGAGATACGACGTACCAAGCTTTTTAAAGTAACAACAGTGATCCCCATAACACCTACTAAAACCCGTATTAGTCATAAAAGTATCAAACTTTTCAACCCATACAGGCACTTCTTAAGCTTGCACACTTGATTCTCTTTTCCTTCCACAACATAACCTTCTGGCTGATACATATAGATGTCCTCCTCCAAGTCCCCATGAAGGAAAGCAGTTTTGACATCTAACTGCTCTAAGTGCAAGTTCTCAACAGCCACAATATTAAGAACACATCCGATAGTACAAATCTTCACAACAGGTGAAAAATTTTCAGTGAAGTCGATACCTGGTTTCTGCTCAAAACCCTTCACTACCAACCTTGCTTTGAACCGTTTGCTACAATCAAATTCTTCCTCAATCCTGTAAACCCTCTTGTTGTGCAAAGCTCTCTTCCCCTTGGGCAACTGAACCAATTCCCAAGTCTGGTTTGATGAGAGAGAATCCATCTCATCATCCATGGCGTGCTCCCACTCCTCACTGGTCTCAACTTGCAATGCTTCTTTAAAACATTCTGGTTCACCACTATCCGTTAGCAACAAATAACGTAAAGATGGAGAATAACGTATTGGAGATTTGACAACACGTGTAGACCTCCTGGGAGGGGGAGTCTGTGGATTTTCCTGTGGAATGGATTCGGTATTAATATCCTGAGGCTACGGGACTTTGCTGTCTGGGATCCCTTCAAACTCTACCAAGTCTGAATTTTCCTCAGCCTCCTCAGGTTGACTATTCCTATTTTTATACAGAGCAGATTCATTAAATACCACATCCACACTCCTGCGTATTTTCTGATTTTCAAAATCATACAGCCTATAACCATAGCTATCAGTACCATAGCCTATGAACACGCACTTACGAGACTTAGCATCAAGTTTACCCCTTTTTGCCAGTTCTATATGCATAAAAGCAATGCAACCAAAAACTCGTAAATGGGATAAATTTACCTCTTTACATGTCCAAGCCTCTTCTAGTAGTCCACAATTCAAAGGAACTGAAGGTCCCCTGTTGATCAAGTACACGGTCGTATCTACTGCATGAGCCCAGAACTGTTTAGGCAACCCAGCATGTAATCTCATACTCCTCGCACGCTCTAGGATCATCCTATTCATGCGTTCAGCAACTCCGTTCTGTCTTGGCTTTCTTGGGACCGTTTTTATCCTACGAATCCCTTCCGCAGCGCAATGAGCCTCAAACTCATCGCTATAATACTCGCCACCGTTATCTGATTTCAGGCACTTCAATTTCTTTCCTGTTTCATTCTCAACTAGTGCTCTCCAATTCTTAAAGACACTAAACACATTAGACTTATGTTTAAGAAAATAAACCCATAATTTTCTAGTAGCGTCATCAATGAAAGTAACAAAATAATTAGCACCACCACGAGAGGTTACCTTAGAAGGACCCTACACATCGGTGTGCACAAGCTTCGCTTCTCTATTTTCAAGGTCCTAGCCACCTTCGTAAAACTAACTTTCCTCTGTTTTCCGAGAACACAGTCCTCATAGAACTCCAAGTCCAGGGACTTACAACCCGGCAATTTTCCCTTTGACAACATTACTTTCATCCCCTTTTCACTCATGTGACCCAGCCTACGATGCCACGTAGTGCAATCAATCCCTTTTGCTGCCACCGCGATGCTACTATATGTACCTGTAGATACATAGAGGGTTCCATCTTTCTTACCACGAGCAAGAGTCAAGGCCCCTTGCTCATCTTCCATGTGTCTGAAGAAAATGATGTAACAACTCCGCCTTCTGACAACTGACCCATTGAAATAAGATTCCATGTTAGGCTAGGCACATGTCTAACATTCTTCAATTTCAGAATTGTCCCGTCTGTCTGAGTAATCTGTATATCTCCTTTCCCAACTATGTTGCAAGCTTCATCATCGCCTAAATACACTTTGCCAAAATTTCCTTGCACATAATTTTGTAACACATCTATGCCTAAAATAGCATGGAATGAGGCTCCAGAGTCTACAATCCAAGACTCACTGCGAGAATCCAGCGAACAAATCAAGCAATCATTATCAGACTCATCAGATACATAGGTAGTGTTCTTACCCCCTTGATTTTTCCCGTTCTGCTGCTTTACCGGTGCCTTACAATCTCGCCTCCAGTGCCCCTTCTGACCACAGTTGAAGCACTCCTCAGTCTTCGTATCTCCTGCTCGAAATTTATTACGGCCCTTGTTCTTTGAAGCCGCTCTACCCTTGTTTTTGTTCTTATTGTTTCCCCTATTCGCAGACCTGCCCCTATCCTCTGTACTCAATGCTGAACCCGAAACAGTAACCTCACCTGATACCCTCCTCCGAGCCTCTTCGCCTAATATCAAACCAGCAACATCCTCCTGTTTTATCTTTTCAGACCCGGAAGGATTGCTTACTGCCACGACAAGTCCATTCCAACTTTCTGGCAAACTTGATAGTAAAACAAGAGCTTTAATTTCATCATTGAAATTAATACCCACGGAATCTAACTGATTCGTGACCGTATTAAATTCATTGAGATGTTTAGCAACATTAGATTTTCAGGCATCTTTAGGTTAAACAACTTTTTCATAAGATATACCTTATTCACCGCTATAGGCTTTTCGTACATCTTTTCTAGGGCTTTGAACAAATCAGCTGCAGTCTTTTCTTTGGCAATAGTTGACGCAACCGACGGCGCGAGGGTTAATCGCACAGTCCCCAAAGCTTTGCGATCCAAAATATCCCAATCTGCTTGTTTTATACTTTTTGGCTTAACGCCGCTGATAGGATGATACAGATCCTTCTGATACAGAATATCCTCCATCTGCATCTTCCAGAAAGCATAGTTCGTACCATTGAACTTCTCGATCTTGACTTTGTTTTTTGCCATTGTGTAAAACCCTAGATTTCCTAACCCGGAGCTCTGATACCAGTTGTTGGGGATTCGAGCGCGCAAACCCACAATCAACACACACAATTGAAGAACAAACCAACGAAGAGAAAACAATCACAAACAGAGAGAAGAGAGACACAGAGATTTTACGTGGTTCCGACTTGAGCGATAAACTCAATCGTACGTCCACGGAGTGCTGGGGTTGTTTCACTATGATGTACAATATGTCAGAGTTACAAAAGGAAGCTGCCCTAATTTTGCTTTTATACTATAAGCATACAATGGACCGAAACCCTAAAAAATGCTGACCCACACGCATCTCGGTGGTCAGTTCACGCTCAGCTTAAATAGATTTCATCATAACAAGTGAAACCTTATCTTTCAAAAGAAGTTAGAAGAAAAACTCATCCATGGCTTCACTACCAATAGTCACCGAAAGAGCACTTTCCACTGCTGAAATGATGAACCGATATGGATCCCTCTTCCTCCTGGATAATTAATTTGCAGATGAACTTGAAAACAGAATGGCAAGCGCCGCAAACACGAAGGTTCATGAAAATTCTAAGCTTCGAACTTTCCTTGGCGTCGATCAACCCATATGCCAGCGCAAGTCTCTCACTGTGATTCCAAAGATCATGTTCCTTTTGTTCTTCATCAGTGTCGTGCAACGAGAATGTAGTGTCCAGGACATAACCTGCTTCTGTGATCAATTATTAATGCCTCAATAATCTCGAAATGCGTTGAAAAGAGTCTAGTGTATTAAATATATATTCAATTAGAAGTATTTGAAAAGGGAGAATGAAGGAGGGATTTTGGAGGGAAATGTTAGAGGAAAAAAATAAACAACTTAGAAGTTTGCTCACTCCTAAGGTCTCAGGTTCAAAACTTCTTAGGTACTATCAATTCTTTTGAGGCCGGTCCATTTAGAGCTTTGCTCGCTTTTGTTCTGGCTTTAATTGGAATCCCCGCAAGTGGACGGTGGGAATGGTCTCCTAGGATTAGTTGAGATGTGCGAAAGCTAACATGGACACTTGAGTTACCAAAAAGAGAAGGCCTAGGGCACTAGGTAGCAGTGCCACACTGAATAATCTTTGCTATTCTTTATTTCCTATTAAGAGAAGGATTCGCTCTTGGCCGTGGTGGGCACACTACTTTTCTTATTTGTTTCATACTCGTATTAGGAACCTACTATTAATTAGGAATAGTATTCCTAATCGGTTTATGATTGATTATATGTACAATACGTACGTACATGGTCTATAAATATGGGAGGTCCGGTTTAGTGGGAAAGATTGTAAGATTAACACCGGCCAGTTTTAGTTTCGATTTACCAAATTTCAACTTAATATCCCTCTTACGTATTAATTGTTCTCATTCGTTTTGATTAGGTATCCTAGTATCAATTTACCATCATTATCATTCAGAAACATGGATGCTGCTGCTGATGCTGCTATGTTTTCTTATAATTGTTGGGAAGATGATAGCATCAACACTGAACCCCTTGGTGGTCCCTATGGCTGTCGTGCCCTACTACGGTTTAGTTACCATCGCGATAATCCCAACCATGATGATCAAGTGCTGTACTCATACCAGAGACATTACTTTATGCAACGCGATGACGTTCTATCCGAAAACCAGGAGAAGAGGGAAGTTTTGGCGATCATTCTGGTTGATGCAGGTATTTCCGAGAGCGTTGCAGAGTTGATTGTGAATGAGACTTGGTCATTGGCCCATTCAATGCTGAATGATCCTAATAATGTGGATCGGAAAATACTACCCATTGCTGTGGATATTCAGATTAGGAGTGAGGCCAGGGCGATTGCCAAGGAAAGGAGACATCGGGGAGTACAGGGAGGAATTCAACAGGAGCTTTAGGGAGGAAAGCGCCAGGGAAAGGAGTCGTCCGGAGTTTAGGAATCGGGAGTTTGCAGATGATCAAATGGCCAGGGCTACGAGGGATTCAATGCTAGTGAAATTTGTTCCTGCCACCAAGTCATCCATTGAAGCTTTGGAGAGAGTGACAATTTTCGACAACAATTCATGTCTACAAGTTGAAGAGTGTAGGATTTGCTTGGAGACTCTTCCGATTGGAGCCAAGGTTATTTGTATGCCTTGTTCTCATATATTTCATGGTAATTGCATTGTCCGCTGGTTGGAGAGTAGCAACTTGTGTCCTCTTTGTCGCTTTGCCATGCCACACTGATTCATCAACTACATCGTTCTAGGTTGTGACCATGACACTTGAGTAAAGAGACGGGCAAAAGGGGATGTCCTTATTTATTTTATTTTTTAAATGGGGGATGTGCTATATTGGTAGTAATGATTCATCACATTTTGTTGTTAATGCTATTCTGATATTCCATCTACTGTAATAGTTCGAGTTATCATCGTTTTTGAGATTGAACCTTGCAAGAAATTAATGCACATGTTTTGCAAGAAATCAATGCACACGTATATCTTTTCTCATGTTATAAGTAAAATATCTCAATTTCTAAAAGTGGCTGTGTTTGGATTATTTTTTTGGTTGTGTTTTTTTATGTATATGTGGGATCACTATTGAACCTTTATAGTCACTTCAAATTCGGTTCTCTCCCACGACAACTAGTTTGGCAGTTAGGCTTACTACTATCGATTAGAGGGAAGGTGCTCTTTATTTTATATATGTTCGAAAATGGTAACCACTCGATGGAGGGTATGTTAATTGTTCTCTCTTTTGTAAAGATTTGATGCATTTGTAGTCTGTAGAGGTGGCATGGGTACTTAGGCATTACTCATGCATTTGAATACAAAAACTTTGTTCATAAACATAAACAGAAAGTACAAAAACCTTTCTTCGGATTTCGATAATTATCAAAATGTTCAAGAAAACAATATCTTAATAAGAAGCACTAATCTAGGAGGATACATCTTAGATCCCGTGCAACACAAATTAGAAGTTCTACCCTATTTGCTAAGCTGTGCTTCACAAGTGTACGAGGAATCAGTGGCTTCGTCATCTTGGATATGGCCACATGCTAGATTGTCTATGATTCTGTTTATCTTCCCTGACTCACTTCGATTAGAAGTATTTGGAAAAGCAGCCATTTCATTTTCTTGGGTTTCAACCTCTCTGTTGGATTCTAAGGATTCAGTCTTCCATTTAATACGCATTGCCTCTGCCTGATCAGCAAACAAGACTTCTGAAATCGGTGAACCACAAATCCTTTTATAGGACTCATAAGTGGCTGCATGAGTGTTTCCGCCTTCTAGAAGTTTCGAAAGGGGATGCAAAACTGAGATTGGATCGTTGTTTCTTTCCAAGGTTTCCTTCAACTGAAGAAAATCAGTGACCAATTCAGCCTTACTAAACTGCACAAACACTGCAGTTTCATCCAAATGATACACAGAACTAACTGAGTTTAGGCCAAAGACTTTAGTTATGCATTCCCTAATCTCCCTTGCCTTGATCTTTGGCAGAAATCCCCATATTAAAGCAATATTTTGAAACACGATCCTCGGATACCGGATTTTTAGATTGTTAGAGTATGCGGACTCAGCAGTTCGCTTACCAGTCCTTAAATCAATGATGTCACCATTAATCCAGCTCAAATAGAGAAGATTGATGTGCTTTTGAAGCTTCTCATCATTGGCCAAATTCGTGGAGGGTGAATAAAGCTTGAAATCGTAACCAAGATGACTGCATGCTTGGGCAAAAACACACCCTGTCATAAAAGCATCATAGCCCGCTTCATGCTTAGCTCCAGAGTTCCAGTTCAAGGACCTGTAAATGGAGTTTCAAATCTATTAACAGCTGAGAGTATAAGCATTCCCCATCTAAGCATGGAGAACAGACAAATTTTAGTGGGTTTGAGATTTCAATCCTCAAAAAAGGTTCCGATAGCTTCTTATTCATTAGTACTCCATTTAATAAAAATTTCAAACTTCAAAGTTGATTCAATATAAATAAGTCAAAGTAAACTCTTCAATAAGATGAAGAGCAAATTTCTGTCAGACACTGTTGTTTTTCTCTTTGATTAGTACACAAGGCGTATCATTAAAGAGCTCCAGAAGGGCCCAACCTTGTACACATGTAATTTGGAAGTTTGACAGAATGACTTGTGAACATATGCTGAAGGCGCAATATCATAACCTTAAATGTGACTAGTTACTCTTGAACCGTAGGTCCACTAAACTAGAAAACTGCAGACGCATATCCTCAATAGAGTCCCAAGGCGACATGCCTTGTACCATGGCTAGTTTGGAGCGAACACTTTTGCCAGCTTACGTAACCAGTAGATGAGCCATAGAAACTTGAAACACAAATTGAAAAAATGAACAACTGAATAGGCAGTGAAATGAAGAACACCACACACTACAAATGATTACAAAGGGAAGCACACCTCATGTCATCCACCTGAACTTCCACTTTAACACGTGGTTTGAGTCCCAAACCCGGTCCCTGAACACTGGAAGCGATTTCTGGACATAATAAGGAAAATGCTCTGGAGAGTGATGTGCTGCTCTTCTTCATCAGAGGCAGATGCATATCGTTTGCGTTCAAGAGTATTTTTGTGTCAATGATGTATGGGAAGTACTTATTTACAGAGGAGACATATTCTTCAGCAGTTGAAGGAAGAGGACCTAAAAATTTGCTATATATGTGCGCAATATCTGTATCACAAAGAAAAAGCATCTAAGTGAAGATAAACTTATAGAAAAAGGAAAAAAAAAGAACAAAAAAAACAACTTGTAGCAAAACTCTCTCATATTTGTACCAAGGAAGCAATTGTGACCAACAATCAACTTCTGCTCTGAGGAGAGGAGGTCAATAACGTGCCGAAACCCAACCGCAGCTTTGATCTTCATCTCTGCTTCCTTGTGAAGCCCATCCTTGACCTCCTTCTGCAAGAGATTGGACACGGGACACGGCGGGAACACGGTATGCCCTGTGGCGTGTTCAATAATTTTTATTATTTTTGGAAGAATCGTAATATATTTTTAATTTTGAGGGGTTAATATGAAATTACGTCTCTGTGAGGTGCATGGAAGAAAAGAAAAAATATATGTATATATGTATTCATATATATATATATATTTATTTATTTATTTATAATATGACACAATTGCCGTGTCCCGTGTCCGTAACCGTGTCCGTGCTACATAGGTGGTATCCCACTCATGTACGTTTTCAGCCCCATCCCCCATCAGCTTTGTTCATCAGAAAGCCTCTTGTCATCAAATTATTTAGGTCAATAGGTGTAAGGTTACTGAATCCCTCAGTTCACCAAAACTAAGTTTACGTTGAATACTCTATGCATAGTACTCAGACCTGACTTGTAACAGTTTGAGGCCATAGGTAAAACAAAAGGTGAACAGAACAATCATCGAGGAACTCATCTAACTACTCTAACAAGCTGAAAAGGGTGCCTATAAAAAAAAACACGCTGAAAAGGGTAATATTTTTTTCATAAACAGAAAAATATGGATAAGTTCACACTCACACGAAAGAAAGCAAAAATAGCTCTTTCCAAAGGCTTACATCTTACCATAACCAAGTCCCTGTCATTTCTGGAGTCCACGTACACAATTAATTGGTGTACAGAGGAAGTGTCAGCCTTTTCACGAACGAAAACAAGATCTTCATAATGCTTTTCTATGACCTGTATATTTCAGTTTCACTGCTCAGCGATTATGAAAAATTCAGCCAGTCATGGACGCCATGAACTAAAAGGTGGGCAGGATAAAGCAATGGTCTTTAAAGAAGTTATCAAGGCAGTACTGCAATAATAATCGAAGATCTTCCGATCCCTAACTTGGGGGATATCATTTAAGATGCAGTTATTCATTACAAATATGGTGCCAAACAATTGTATCTTCATAACCCATCAATTGTGCCGGAGCTGCTACAATTGCTTCAGCAGGAGCTGCCGCCGGTATGGAAAAGAATCATGTAAGAAGATATCATCAGGTTATCCTCTCATTTCTAACAATTAACAACATAATATCAATTTTTTTATTGGAACATAATATCAAATCTAGAGCGCTTCATTTATGCCAAGGCAGGCAACCGTCACAAATGACAGACAAGTACCGCATTCCCTTGATTAACTGCACATGTGGTACACAGAAAAATTATAGAGCATTACCAACTGAATCAACCTTAGTTGGTGAGAGGTGAACCCATTCAGCAAAAGAGCTGGACGCATCTTGAAGAAAATAGTTTGAAACTGTTGAGGGGAGTCATTAGAAACCTCCTGGGTTTCAGACCTGTGATTTCTATTCAGTAACAATCCATCACGCCATTCACTGATTCTGTTCTTCATTCTCTCAGTGAAGAGAACATCTGCAATTCTAACTACTGGTGTATCTCTAGCTTCTCTCGAGTTGCACCTCAACTCATCCTCATACATAGAATGCAAGTTCCTCAATGCGTCATCCTCTTGTCCTCTGGATAAATAAGATATTCCTGAGAATTTTCCACGAGTGTAAATCTCAAACGAACGCAATAAATGAAGCGCATGGCAACAAACAAACAGATTATGATTTCAATGTTTATTAATATCCCAATCAGAATTGCTCCATTGGGGAAAATCATCCCCATCAAGAAGGATTGCTGAAGAAATACACCCACACAAAGCTAAACTAAATAGTCCCAATTTTAGCCAGAGATGTGCTTTGCTATCCTCTGGCAATCTCAAGTGATGAGATGTTATCCATAAAATCTGAAAGTTGGAAGTATCAAAGTGCCCACAATACAAGTATTCCATTAAGAAAACCACTGAGACAGAAGTATCATTGACCACTCATTCCTTGGGGAATTAATGCAACAATACGTCAATATACCGAGGATTATTTGAACCACAGAAAAGCAACTAGAAAGAAAATGTGACACTGTAAATGCAACCTTGGTGTATTGTGCTCCATACCAAAGCCAATCTGGTCCATGGGTATGTAGAAAGAAAATGTGACCCTTTCCTGCGGTTTAATTATGGGTATGTAGAAGAACTCTGAATGCAAGTCACTAGAAACAATATAGAGACAAATAAGGTACCTTCCTGTATGCACAAATTGAAATCAAACTGGTATCTAGCCAAGAAGTCAATAGAGGTTGTCTGGCAAAGGAACTCATAGGACCGGCCACCGACTGGAATTTCTTTCCGCGGAAATATATAAAAATTGTGCCTGTTAAGCAAAAATGCGAAGCAGGATGAGGGCAAGCTCAACATGTGATTAAATTGTATAATAACAGTTTTTATCCCTAAATAAGCAGAGCATATAACCAGTTTTTTCTCCTATACTACAGATAATGTCCAAAGACAGAGTGTAGACTGTAGAGGAGATCTTTCCTTTTCCTGACTTTGGAAACACCTACTCTAATCCTGCTTACAGTTCTATTCGATTTGGAAGTTAAATTTTACAATAATTCTGCTCACCAGTTTTTTTCACCAAACAAAAAAAAGCATAATTTGATTGGACATAGAATTCAAATATTGCAAAAAAATATATATATATGACTCTCCGGTTTTACAAGCAACAATCCGGTTCCCAGTATTCATCCTTTAGAACTTTTTCTTCCTCATTCTTTCCACTTCCAGTTTCCATCAATAAAAGAAAGTCCATAAACAAGATAAATACTCAAACTTGCCTTCTTTTTCTTACATTTCCCAAGCATCCAAACAGAGAATTAGGCAAATAAATATAGGGGCTGCAAACGAGCCGAGCTTTTAATTGTTCAAACTCGGCTCATTCAAAACTAGCCTAGCTCGAACTCGGAACGTTTAGGATCAAGGTGCTCAAACTCGGCTCATTCAAAACTAAACGAGCCTCAATTACCCATTTGCCTTAGAGATTATATTTTATTTTTCTACTATTGCTTGATTTGCTTCTCAGCATTAACCTTACTCCTATTGTGAGGCGAGTTCTAACCCTCTTTGGCAGAAAACAATGACAGAAGAATTACTTGCATGCCCGGGATAAAACTCACACATGGGATTTAGTTGATCTCCCTCCTGGAAAATCTTTGACTGGATGCAAAAGCTGAGCTTTTATAAACAAGTTATAACTAACTCGAGCTCAGGTAGTTCCCTAAACGAGCTCAAAACCCAAACTTGACTCGTTTACTAACAAGCTGAGCCCACAATGAACCAAGCCCCGAGCTGCTCGCGAACAGCTCCGTTGCAGCCCTTCCGCAAATTAAACCATTAGTCATTTTTTAAAAACTCTCTCCGGTTTAGCTAGCAACAACACACATCATAATCTGATTCTAACCTTTTCTTTACATTTTCAGACCTTTTTTTCCTCATTCTTTCCATCAAGAAAAGAAAGTCCATAAACAAGATACATACTCAAACTTTCCTTCATGTGACATTTCCCAAGCATAAGAGACAATAAGCCAAATTAAACCGTGAGAAAAAGTAAAAAATGAAACAAAGAAAGAAAACTTACGGGTGAGCAACGAAAGATTGCTTCGAATGGTCCCACCGGAATGGACAGACGCCGAACTGAACGACAGCGAATTTCTCGGCGGAGTCTTTCACTTTGAGGTAACGAATGTCGAAGCGGTCGAACTCAAACGACTCTCTCCACGGTGCGCTGGTGACGCCGGTCATCTCGAGGTCGACGGCCACGAAGTCGGCGTCTCTGACGAGGCGGCGGAGGTCGCCGAGGGCCGATTCGAAGTTCGATTTGGTTACGTTTTTGAGAGCGAAGGTCGGTGTTGTTGTTGTTGTTGAAGAAGAACATAGCGAGCGAGTGAATGAAGCTGGGGTTAGGGTTTTGGAGAGTGCCCTAACCAACATCCACTGTTTCTTCATCTTCTGGTAATCTCATTAGTAGTAATCCCTAGCTCTCTTCAGTTTCTCATGTCTGAAGAAGGAAGTGGAAGATGATGATGACTGGGAACGACGTCGTCTTGGAGATGACTGCGAACGTGGGCCTGGGTTGGGCCCTGAGCAGTTCTTGGGCTGGGTCAGACAGCCCAATCATTTGAAGGAAGAGAATCCTCATAAAGATTCACGATAATATGGGAAAATGACGGCCAACGACGTGTTTTTATAATTAATACCCGCTAAGGACATTTTCAGCATTAACAAATTTTCTTAGCTCGTTCTTGATGGGTATTAATTATCAAAACACGTCCTGGGCCGTCATTTTCCCTAATAATATTTATTAGTGAGTGATTTTGCCACTCTTTTTTTCTCTACTACCACTCTTCTTTGTGTCTCTATTATGTGATTCGTTTTATGAGAGAAGAAAAGTGCCGTTAGAGAAAAAAGGCAATAGAAAAATCAATTCCCTATTTATTTAAATTCTGTTAGAGTACAATGCTTCTAAAAAACACAAAGGAAATAATGAACACGAAATATAGACAGAATATAGATGAATATTATTTTAAAGAACTATAGAGAGAATTTAATTAGTCCCGAAGACCAATAAAAAATACTACATTATTTTTGGATTTCACTCATCCAATCATCTTTTGTTTCCTCCATTTTCTCGACTTACATATTTCTTTTCTTTTTTCATACATCAATTGCATAAGAAGATAGCAAATATATAAGCGCAGCGAGAAATACAAGAGCCTCTTTGAATAGGTTCACTATATCCCACCCATTGGAATAGGACACACACAACCACCCCCCTCCCTCTTTTTATTTCTTTTTTCTTTTTTCTTTTTCTCTTTTTGTCTCTTTAGCTCACCTATTTGAACCATATGTGGTCAGACATCGACTTCATAACATACTTCGATAGAAACTCTGCCACAAATTTTTTCCCAATACATAACGACATTCCAGAAACATACCTTGAATACTCTCGAGAAGTTTTGGGTTATTGGCTAAACTGATCTGTGTCGGCCGCCGTTAAAATATGGGCGCGATCCGGCCAGCGGTTTGGCTACCTGTGATTGTGGTGGAGGTTGATGTTAGGCTTCCTGTCGCCGGGGATGATGATGCAAGCTCTGGGTTGAGAGCAAACTGATCTGTGTCTGCCTCTGTTAAAAATGGGTGCGATCCGGCCAGCGATTTGGCTGCCTGTGATTGCGATCTTCGGCTGAGGTTGATTGGTGGGATTTAGACTCACATCTGTTTTGGTTTATTCGTTGTTGGTGACTTCTGATTATCACGGCTGCGGTGCTCTGGGGATGCATTAGTTTATGTCTTTCATGTGTTATGCTGTATGTTTTTTGCTGTAGTTTCCTGTGAGTGGAGGTGGGTAAGATAGTATGTGCGGTGGTGGTTTCTTTGATTTTCGTAGTTCATTGTTCAATAACCATGGTTACGATGTGGTTCTGCTTTTTCACTATCGATTATGCGCTATAGTTGGCTGCTCGGCCATCTAGTTGCATACGGCTCTACTATGCTGCTATGCGCAGTGGTCTCTAGCAAAAGTGCAAAAAAAGCCACTATAGTGGCATCAGACGCGCTAGGTTGGCATCAGTCAGTCTCTGTGGAAAGCATCATCAATTGTGGAACAACCATGACAGCTGGATATCGACAAATACCATATGCGGCTCTAGCACCTGACCGTCTAATCAATTATTTCGTTGGACTTGAATCCTTCATTTGGTTTTATCGTGTTATTTATCTCCTTGTATGTAATAGGTCTTTGTAACACAGTTGTACTCGGTAGATTGTACTCATCATTTTAATCAATGAATTTCTAACGTGTTCCAAAACAAAAAAAAAAAAAAACTAGATTTCGATGACAAGAAAGAAAATCATTAACTCAACCACATGCAAACTAACTTGGAATTTACAAGATGGTGGGCTTGTTGTGATAGCTTGGCTTTAAAAGGCAGCTCAAACCAGGCGAGACTTTCATTGCACACCAGTGTGACTCAGTAATTTCGTTACTAGCTATAATATTTAAATTTACACCATATATAGAATCAAGAAACCAACCTTAAACGGCCATCAAAATAACAACGCACGGCAGAATCTAGCCTATCGCATACAACTAAATGGGCCGGGTTTGCCTTACATGGTTAGAAACTGTCGTGATAAACCTACAAGCTTTACCATATGATTGCCAGCAGGCTAATATACATACATACATACAATCCACTAATCATCTCAGGCATAAATACTCTCAGATAGATTAAGCTTAATTAGGCCTCGTTGTTGAGCAGTTCAACCAGCTAAACTCTCTGCTGTTGCATCCAACGTCATAATCGAGTTCAACCCAATGCTTTTCAAGTTGAAAGTGCCTTTTTGAATATTGTTCGCTTATCGTCTTGCAAGGTATTTGTGCCACTACCTCCCCTCACCTTGGCAAACAACTTTTGCACTAACTGAGAACAAATTGTTTTGCTTGATCGCTAGCTGCTAGCTTTTTCACTTTTTCCAGTTTTTTTGTAAGAAACATTAATGATTCGGAAGAGATCGAGCAGCAAAAATTAAAAATTCGGAGACACGAAGAATCAAAATATTATCAAGCATTCATTCACTTACATTGCATTTTATGATGATCGAACAAGAGGAGCTAGCTGCAAAGGCTCCATCAATTAAAAAGGAACCACTAGCTAGCTTGTTAATTAATTAAGTTCATAAACTTGATTTCATTAAACCATCTTAATTTAATGGTATAGAGGACATAAGGGCACATCAAATAATGAATTTTTGAATAATTCAAAGGTTCCTTTTCATGACAAGGGGGCCAGTGAATGGTCATATCACCTTTATCTTTTCTTGTCTAGGTGAGCCACTACCACAACTCTAGCCAAACTTTTATCAGCTTTAGGAAGTTGCTGAAATGTTACTGATGCAAGTATGTGAGTTTTTTGGAGAAAAGTATATGAGTCGATATTGCAGTAAATGCTATGTTCTCTTTCAAATGCTTGATTGGTATGTTAGTTGGAAAATGGAGGGGGCATGTGGTTTAGGGTTTTGAAAAATTTTCAAAATGCCCCTCAAACTTTGACCGCAATATCAAAAATACTTCCAAACTTACTAAAAACTCAAGCGTACGCTCAAACTTGTCTTCCGTTGTTCAAACCCACTCCTACCGTCTGAATTCGTTACCTCGCTAACGGGAAATGGTGAGTTGGACACTAACAAAGTGTAAAAAACGTTAGATGGTGACGAGGGAGTGTGACATGGCTCAAAAGTTAATGACTCGTCATGGAGGGAAAATTTAGAATAAAAGTGCTACTTACGTTATAATTCAAACACAACACCAAACATAACATCTCACATACATGTGAGGTCCACACATATTAGTGTGTGTGATTTTCTTGAAAGCATCTCCACTCCTTACTCAAATCTTGACTCAAACTCAAAATTTGAGTAAAAATCATCCAAAACCTTTCTCCACTCCTTAGCCAAACCCATACCAAATTTGTGAGTTTTACTCTAATTTGGTTAAAATTCAAACTCTTATTCAAATTTTTGAAGGCAAATTTCACACTTTCAAATTTACTATATTGCCATTATGAAGTTTTTACTCAAATTTGTGCATATTTGTGCTTGGACTTGAATTTACCAATTGGAACACACAATTCAAAACAAGTTTTTACCCAATTTTTTACTCAAATTTGAGTAAAAATCTAAATAAGGAGTAGAGATGCTCGTTTTTTTTTGGTTGCCAATCTAGCACACTCGTCGAAAGTAATTATTTTTTTTTGGGTTTCACTGATCTTAACCTGTGTACAGTGTTTCTCATCCTGACTATGTGGATATTGTGGGAATTTGTCACAATGAGATCTTCTCTTCTCGATTACATTCTTTCCTCTTTTGTTTGTTTTATCATTTTTTCTCACTGTGTTCCAGTACGTTTCATCGTTGCCTGGTGTATACTACGCTTCTTGTAGGTTACATTTTTACTTCAGAAATGGCTACTGGGGAATAGGTACGATGCGGTTACAAAATGTCTTAACATGATTACAAAATGTCTTACAAGAACGATAAACCTACAAGCTTTACATATGATTGTCAGGCTAATAATATACATACAATCCACTAATCATCTCAGGCGTAAGCTTAATTAGGCCTCTCTGTTAAGCAGATCAACCAGCTCTCCGCTGTTGCATGCAACGTCATAATCGAGTTCAACCCAATTCTTCAAGTCTAAAATGCTGGAAAATCCCTTATCTTTTTGGATATCCGCTTTTCGTCTTGCAAGGTAGTAGTGCCACTGCCCCCCCTCACTTCGACAAACAGCTTTTGCACTTACCAAACAAATTTTTTTGCTTGATCGCTGCTTCTTCACTTTCCCCAGTTATTTGTAAGAAACAATGATCCGAAAGAGAGCAGCAAAAATTAAGAATTTGGAAACCAAGGTAGTAGTGCCACTGCCTCCCCTCACTTCGGCAAACAGCTTTTGCACTTACCAAACAAATTTTTTTGCTTGATCGCTACTTCTTCACTTTCCCCAGTTATTTGTAAGAAAAAATGATCCGAAAGAGAGCAGCAAAAATTAAGAATTCGTATACCCACAAGGAATCAAATTAACAGTTGAAGTTCCTTCCTTCCTGACCTTGCGCAACTTCAACAAAATATCAAGCATTCCTTCGCTCACATTGCATTTTATGATGATCGAACAAGACGAGCTGCAAAGGCTCCATCAATTGAATGCTTCACAGGGTTGGAGGAATAGAAACCATGTTCCGTAACAAAATCAGCTGGCACATAGCTGTCAACAGGATCTACGCAGAATTCCTGCAAAATGCACAATAGTAACAATACAGTTTTTTGGTGAATAAGAGCATTATCTGGTGGACTAATTTCTATTTAAATAAGTTTAAATATCATGAACTAGAGGGGTATATTTCACTTGCCAAGATATTTTTGTTCTTCAAAAGAAGCAAATAAGATGGGGTCATAGATTCTAGCATATTATATAACTATGCTGTATAGACGTGTTAAGTTGTAACTTGTAACATCTAGCTGATCGATTTACTTATTTTTCCATTGTACATCAGCAAAGAGCCAAACAAATGAAATAGAGCAGTATGAGATTGATGAGTGTATATTTCTCTTACTGGATGTCTGAGAAGAAATGCAGCAACCCTTTCTTCATTTTCTCCAGGATCAATAGAACATGTACTATATACTAGTACTCCGCCAGGCTTCACCAACCTATAAAGTAGCAAAAACACCTTTACAATGAATATTGCACCCATTATGATGTTTTGTTTTGACAAAAACATTAAGTTGTAAGGGAATACAGGAAACCAGAGCCATTCACATATTTGAGGATCAGTTTAACAAAATTACAAGAGTCAAGTTTGAAACTCCATAACTTCATAAAGTTAACAGCGATGGACTTTGCATCACTAGTTTCACGCCCGAAAGAACTGAGACTAGAAATGTGAAAATTAAAAGTATCAGCGGAAGAGCCTCACATAGAAGCTGCATCAAGAAGATCATCTTGTAATGCCTTAAGTTGTTCCATATCCTCCCACCTCCGATTCCAACGTAAGTCTGGTCTCTGCAATATGTACAGAAGAAACAGAATAAGCAGCTAGTAGCTTTACTTTTTGGGGGGGAAAAGCAGAAGAATATACCCTCTTGTGCATTAGTGTACCTTGGAAAGAACACCCAGCCCAGAACATGGAGCATCCAACAAAACTTTATTTGACTTATCCTGATTTTGATCCTTGAAATAGGAGGAAAGCAGCAACAAGTCAGATAAGTGCACATATTCAGAAGTAAACTTCACTTTTTACTGCAAACTGCAAAGTAACATACAGCAAAAGTACGAAGATCGGCATCGACAGTTGTTACAACATTGTCAACATTCTGCAACTTGGCAGCCTCTTTCAGGATTCTCAACCTTCCTTTGTTTATGTCGATTGCAGATATTGCACCTGGAATTCTCAAACAAGGCATCTCTAATATCGTTCACAACTGAAAAACTGTATCTCTCAGCAAACAAGTATGAATATCATCACCATTCCCACAGCTTTATCCAACCGTTATTTATAAATTGTTACCAAGAGAAAGAAGTTTTGTGAAATTTGGTTCATTATATCAACTTGATGTGACTCTGCTTTTTTGGAAATTACCTCGACCACTTAGTCGGGCTGCCATGAATAAGGTCTTTCCTCCAGGAGCAGCACAGCAATCAATAATGCTCTCACCAGGTTGTGGATCCACAATAGAAACCACCAAACCTGTATTAGGAACCAATTCAGCACAAAACTTGACAGCGTGCAACAAAAATATTCATATGTTCATTAGCTGGTCAAAAGAGAGTTTATTATGACATAAAAGACATAAAACGAGAGTTGTCCGTGTTCAGCTTGTTTAGATTTCCCAGAGGTTTACACCACATGTGCCTAGGCTTTTACATTCACAACTAACTTGAAAAGACAAACATGTAAGAGACCCTAATATTTCACCCAAACAGATGTCTAACACCATAATCCACCTCAGTCTATCCACCCATTTAGGGCGCCTCATGGAAAAGCTCAAATATTTGAATATAAGTTCTTATTCTGGTTTAGATTTCCCAGAGGTTTACACCACATGTGCCAAGGCTTACATTCACAGCTAACTTGAAAAGACAACCATGTAAGAGACCCCAATATTCACCCAAACAGATGTCTAACACCATAATCCACCTCAGTCTATCCACCGGCGCCTGATGGAAAAGCTCAAACATTTGAATGTAAGTTCTTATTCTGCAAGGGGACAAAACTGTGACAAATTTTTTATAGAATTGAATTCACACTTCACCCAACAAGCCAACACCCTATCCTACTAGGCTAATATGAATCTATGATTGAGATCAAAATTAACCTGCACTTTCATCCTGGACTGAACATAAACCTTCTTTCAGTAATCCAGCTTGCAACACACTCTGAAAAATGGAAATATAGAACAATTAGGATGGATTAAAACATCCGCATTACAGATCAGAAGCAGAAATAGAATTTTGAAAACATCCGCATTACAGTGGCAATGCTGTCATCCCTTTCCTGTTTTAGAAGCACACTAAACTGATACTACAACCCAGGTGGTGGCAAGAGAGATACGTATAGCTCATAGCATACAGATGTCCTTTCAATGTAAAAAAAGCAATAGTTTCAGTGTGAATAAACAGAGAAAGTTAAGTAATTTAAGCCATAGCTGCTTATGAAAAAAAATTTAGCCATAGTTAGGTAGGGATCTGAATGCTGCAGCCTGCATGACTATACATCATGGTTTAAACAACATAAATAGTAAATTTTAAAAGCCAAACTTTTATGGCGACAATTCAGAGATTACAGTTTAAGCTACTTCCAATGATTGACCCATCAGCTACCTGCCTCATTTACTTTTCAATTTTGGTAAGTCACTAGAACACGAGTAGCAAGTGAAGTTGAAAATACTACTAAAATGTAGCCATTCTCACTACACTGTCCACGAATGATAATAAGATAAATGATCGACATGTATTGAACTTTAAACCTGCATTCCGGTTTTGATTCGGACAAAATCATCCAGATTCGGAGAAATCTCATGTGGCACCTGAAGCTCAGAAAAAAAAGGTACATATGTCAGCAGAAGGATATCCTACAATGAGGCATGATTAGTAGGAGTTATAGCAGCAAAATTAGAAGTTCATGTGGCACCAGATGGAGAAAAATCTTATGCAGCACCTAAAGCTCAAGAAAAAGAAGAAACTACGGCCATATAGGTATAGCCTGCAGTGAGACATGTTTACTGCAAGTTTTAACAACAAAATTGAAGTGCAGACGTTTCAGCAAGGAGAAATTATGGGGCCAGGAAGAGGGTAGCAGAATGTAAGCAAGAAATTCATGGAAATTATCCAAACACACATCCTTAAAAGCAAAAGCTTAAATTCTTGTACATGTACATCTAATAAATAATATTTGGAGATGGACATACATCACGTGTGTGTGTGTGGGGTCGCATGTGCATATGCAGGTTTCTGGCCATGTATTGGCATGTACAATGCATCCATGCATCAGTTGTGGAGAGAGAGAGAGAGAGAGAGAGAGAGAGAGTACATGTTAAGAACACAGCAGAATTAATCAAGCACCTTTAACATTTGAAGCCGCGTCACTAGGTCAGCTCTTGTAAAACCTTTCCCACTGTTTGCCCTGACATAGACATTGAAGAACTTTTGACTATAAATATGAATTCAATTTGCTGAGCAAAAGATAGGATGATTCACTTACAAACCTCAGGCTAAAACTAGGATCAGTATTATTCCATATCATCAACTTAATAGCTTCTTCAACTCCTAGATACTTCGTCCATCGTCTCACCATCCACTAACAAATAGAAAAGTGGAAAAGTGCAGAGAGAGAGAGAGAGAGAGAGTAGCCATGAGAATTAAAAATGCCAGTCTAAACAACCAAAATGAAGTATAGCTAACATACAGCTGCACAAGGTCTTTAACTTTCCACAGCTAAAAAATGTGGAAATATAGTCAAGTCTTGCAATCTAGAATTTGCCATAAAACGGAATGTAAACAAATCAGATAGTTTAGTTCATGGAAACTACTTCTCGCACTATGCTGAACTGCAAATCATCCAAGGCAAACATAAATACATGGAGAGAGAAAAAATGCTATGTGTTACGGTAAAACTTGAAACTTACAACTGGATGAGAATAGAGGGTGGCAAGTGCACGAGCTTGTGCGCGGTCATCGCCTTCGAGTTTGGGTAAAGGAAGGGAGTTGTTTTCCTGCAGATGCAAAATAATAACACAGTCAGCATAAGTGACATAGGTATCAATTATGCCTAAATTAATCGAATAAGGCTAACCTTAAGAAAAAGTAACTTCCTGAGAATGCCGTTGACCATATTTCCAGCACCAGGTCTAAGAGACACCTTTGCAAGCCTTACATTCTGCAAATGATGAACGCAATGTCAAGTTGTCAACAAAATACCAAGTAAAGCACCCATTAAAGGAAATTTTTTAAATGGGAAATTGCATGAACTTTGGCCAAATGGAGGTGCTTATACAAATGGTAAGGATGTATTCAGGATTTGTCTTGCTACGTGGTACAAACATTCAATCAAGCAAAATGTGAAGTTTAGCTCCGTTATTTTCTGACCACTGTGCAAAGTCAACAATAAGACATCTTCCCACAACCATCGGTTTCTCTTTTTATTGTATTTCAAAGAGCATGCATGACTCGTTAATTGATTCAACTAATATCAAAGTGCATCTCTAGCTGATGGACAGAATGGTGGATTGGTGGTTCAGAAACCAAGAGATGCTGCCCGGCATCATTTGAGAACTTCCTAAAGAGGAAGAGTTACCACATATCCCCTACGCAGTTCTGGCAAAGATGATGGGATTTCTGCAACAATAAAGTTAAGTACATAAAATGTACCTCATCTACGACAGCATAAGGGGGCATTCCTAGCTTGACGATTTCGTAGAAACCAATTCGAAGAATCTACAAGGACGTAAGAAAAAAAACAATAAACACAAAAAGACAGTAATCACATAATGCAGAAGAAGAATGGATTTTTAAGAAATGGGTTCCAGCAATTTTAGGTACATAATTTAGAAAAGAGTTCTATATGCTCCGTCTCATTATGAGTAGCCCTCCAATCTTGATCAAGACTGGCATGTAGAGCTTTATTTGATACTCACAATTCCTACCACTCATCATACAGCATAAAAAATTCCAAAATTGCACTAGGTATGTCTTTTACTCTTTCTATAGCCAGTGAACCTACATATTCATGATGTCTGCTAATCTCACTAAAACGACTATCAAGTTTAGCAATAATATCTTAGACAATCATAGTCCAATAACAACAAGACTAATCGTGCACCTGTAACAAAAGAGGTTCCATTCTCGTAAAAGTGTTCTCATCGTGACACAAAGAAAGAATCAAATGATCAAGATATCTTCTCCAACGAATTGTACCTCCAACAATATCTGTGACCTGCAACATGAAAATGTTCAGAAAGAGTTCAGTGGCATAATGCAGAATCGAGAATGTAATAATGACATCGTATGCCCAAAATGAAATTTTGGTTTATCCGGTACGTATTAGAGGCACAGCAAGAAAGCTTCTGTATACCTATTACCATCAAGGTTAATGTGGCATAAGCTCTTGACCCTACTAGTGGCATACAGATTCTAGTACATTCATTTAAACCTTTAGACTTTCTCAAACTTCCACAGTTACTGAGATGTAATGATAAACATAATGTTTTTTTCTTTTGGAAAAGGGTGACAAGCAAAATACAAGAATGAAATCAAGAGGGATACCAGTCTGAGATCTCTATCATCCAATACCCGTGTTCGAAACCCCAGAGTTCTTTCAACATACCCCATCTCATTATCCCCGGAACCTTTCCCTTTCTCATTCAAAAGGTCCGCAAAAGCGCCACCAAGTTCTATTCGCATCAATCTCACAGCGGACACTGTAGAAGCCAAACCAAGATAAAAATAAGAAATCACCAATCAAATATATATTCCCACCCCCTTTCAACTGATATCTTCTTCCATTTCTTTCTGCTAATTTTTATTTTTTTTGGTTTTGGCTGGTGATTGAAGTGATCAAGAGAGTACTTTTGAGGAGGCACATAAACAGTCAGGTCAAGTGCTGTCACACAACTGAAGAAAAAATGTTAAATTGAAAAAAAAAAGGGAAGAAAAACTATCTAAAACTACCAGCTCTATGCGGAGAAACCTCCAAATTCAGCTTCTGGGTTCTGTGTGCAGTTCTGGGAGTACCTGCATATCATCACATTGTGTGGGCAAATCAACACAATAAGGAACTAAATGAGTATCATAAGAGAAACTTTTTTGCACATATCCCCGCTCAATATCATTTCTTGCTACACTGAAAAAATGCTTAATTGGAGCCCATAAACACTTAATCGGACTCAGTTGAAACTGGAAGGTTTTACCGTTTTAGTTATTTCTTTTGATAACTTAGGTGTCCAAGCCAACTTAAGTGCACGTGGCTCCACTACGTTTCCAGGGGGTTAAAGCCAACCCCTTGGTTCGAAAAATGCACTAAAATTTAAACTTTGGATAGAATTGAAGTGTCCTTTATCAGTACAAAGCCAAAGCAAATGAAAACCCATTTAAATTTGCAATTAAGTAGATCACGTAGCACAACAAAACAAAATAAACTAGGCCAAATAAGTTTTAAAAATAAATAACTTTACTTCATATAGTGTTTTGTTTATTTAACTTTTTTTAAACATTTTTTTGGAGCAAAAATCCGACAGCCGCCCATAAGCGCACCCGGATCAATCCCACCACTAGTACTAATCCCACCGTTCACTAGTGGGCTCAATTAAAGCAGGGACAAGCGCATGGACTGACCTCGCCCAATTAAAGCAGGGACAAGCACATCGACTGACCACAATAGCAGTGTTCTAAAACAAGGAATTAATGCTAGCGACACCTATCCGATTAAGTCCGACTCGATTACTAATTATTATGCACCCATTAATCGCTCGAAGGCGGCCAACCGCACGACTAGCGACGTTTAGAACATTGCCCAAAAGCGCCAATTTCCCCGCATACTCTGGGAAATCCGAAAGAGAAAATGACGGAGATTACCTCTCCCACGAGTGGAAGTAGCTGAATTGGGCCCTCTGTTCTTCTTGTCGAACTTGGACTGATTAGAAGAAGCTTTTACTATCTCCGAATAGTTGATTACTCGGACAGAAAGCACGCACGCCATTGACAGAAGAATCGCGGGTTAGGGTTTATTGCGAGAGAGGAACAACTTTCCTTTAGCTAATGACCGAAAAGAGAGAACGGACGCGGGAAATAGTTGGCTCCATTTCCAGAGGAGAAAGAGAGAGAGAGAAGCAGCAAAAATGGAACTTGATACTGATAAGCGATTGGCTGTGCACATCCGGATTATCGAGACGGATAGACGGTTGAGGTTGAGATTACGCATAATACAGGTACATTCCGTGCTATTGATTGTCGATATGTACTGTCCGAATCTGCACATCACTGTCCCCAAATCCTTATTTCCTCACTGAAAAAAAGCATTAACCTTGTGTTTGTGTTTGTTTATCCAATGGATCAAATACGACAAACAAGACACACAATTAAGTAATCCCTCCGTTTGTTTGGTCGTATATTTTTCAATGTTTGGTTGCATAAAAAATGAGTTAGATGAAAATGACTTACTCTTAAATATTTCGTAAATTATTTTTCAAAATGAATCTACTGCCTTCTACTGCAATTCTCACTGCTCAGTTTCTCCGATCGTCAGTCTTGACCCACGTTTAATTTCAATATTCACATATCTCTCTATCATTTAAGTGCCCCACTCTCTCTACACTTTTAATATATTTTTAAAAATATTTTCAGTGCCGATCAAACACTGAAAAATAAAATTTTAAAATTTATTTTCTGAAAAAAATATTTTATATGAAAAATAGTTTTCATCGAAATCGAAATAAACGTAGCCATAATCATTATACTTTTATTTCAATTTTCAAATAGGAGTATTTTTTCCATCAAATATCCTTTGAGTTGGTCCTTATTTGGAAATCCAATTGTTTAAAGGGACATATAATCATTACACTTTATTTTAAATTTGAAATTTTCTTTGATTATACTTTTTGCCTGCATCTATGAACTCCTTACGATGATAGTACTGGAAAACTAATAAAATTGGACAATTCTTTTCGGACGGACAAAATGGAAAGATGGAAAAAAATGAGACGAATGGAGTAATTAATGAACTTTCGAGACGACACCTATATGAAGGGCACGAACCGCACAACCTTAATAAAGCTTTCACTGTCGCTCTTAATTCTCGCTTGGTGCAAGAAATGACATATGCATTTGGCTCCAAAATGGCTCAGCCTTGGAGATGATCCAGGCTAAATTTTGAATGTTTTAAAAAAAAAATTTGGGTAAAAAATATAATTTTTATTTTTCGATTTATATAGTCAAGATGACTAATAATCAAAAATGTTTGACACATAATTATAAATGCAAATTTTTTAATAAGAACAACAAAAAAACATTTTTTTTTTTTTGGAAACTTAGGCAATTTGTATGTTCTGTTTTTTTGATCCGATAGGCAATTTGTATGTGACTTCAAACTAATCCATAATTAATTTGTTACTTTTTTTTTGATCCGTAATTAATTTGTTACCTACAAAACACAGATATACATAGGGAAGTCTGCGCCCATCTCTCTCTCTCTCTCTCTCTCTCTCTCTCTCCTCCTTTATTCTCGCCTTCTTCATTTTCGGGGAAGAAGGATCTTTACGGCAAATTCATGTCGGTATGCAGTTGGATAACTTGGATTTCTTAGTAAAAGTTCAAACTTTTCATCTGATTAGTACCTTGTGGCTCCTCTTAGTTCGTCGTTCTATCATCAATCTAATTTGACGATGTGTTTGCTCAATTTCTGGTACAACGCCCTGTTTGAATATCGCGTTTGTGCTAAATGTTAGTGATTAGTTTTGGACAGTTTAGCTCAAGCTGGTTTAGTAATTATGTATCCCTTTTGAGTAGATATATGTATATTAATGCAGTTTATCTGAATCTTTTTGTTGCCCTTGAACCAAGTTTCCTCCGATGTAGGCATAAACCCAATTCAATGATCTGTTAGACACAAACAAGTGATGGATGAAAAATACCAGAAGAAAGATTCAAACACATACACACACATGAAAACACGAAATTTACGTGGTTTACCTCAAAACTAGAGCTAGGCGTGCAAATTCGCTGCGGCTTTCACAATAATAATGATCCGAAATATAGGTATAAAGTTAGTACACATGTATACCTCCTTGCTTCGATACTTCCTACAAAATATAAGGAGTGGAAATTCATATAACTGAAAAGAAGTCGTAAGTGGCGCTGCCCCCAAATCCTGCCTGGGCCAGTTGGGTTGGATGATTGCCCCGTGCCCTCCATGAAAGCTCTGTTAAGTTCTTTTGACATCCAACAGGAGTGGGGATCAATTTGCAGGAGCTGACAAAATTCTCATGGGGCATACTGAATTTAGCATTGGCCATATGTATTGTTAGTTCTGGGTGTTTTCTTGAAGTACCATGGCTATGTGCATTCTTTCTCTTCTCGGAATGTCAATAGTTTGGTTATGTGCATGTTGCCGTTGCAATAGTTGCTGTCTTGTACTAAAGTTCTTAGATTGCGATCTCCATTTTGTACTAATCTATCAGATGCCCGGTATGTATTTCATGCCCCCAAGGTGATGCTCTTTTATGTTTTAATGTTCCTCTTATTGTTAATTTAGTCCGCGATTATTACAAATCTGATATGTGTGTGCACGTGTCTGTTTGTGGCTCACAAGTTACACCTTGTCCCTAGGGAATTAGACTCTTCATTTGCCTTGTAATTGTATGATGCTTGGCACAGTTCCTTATTGATAGGTTCATTAGGTTGGTTAGCTGATCTCAATCGTAGGATAAATCCTATGTTTATCCTAATTATCTGATGCATGTGTGGTTTCCTTTGAGGACTCCCAGCCATATGTGCTGATTATTCTCCCATGTTTTTTATATCACTTTTGCACAGGTACTTCCATCATATTATCAGATGATGGAAGAAATTTAATTGATCTTGGTTTAGGAAAAGTTGGTCGTGATCAAACAAGCCCATACCATAGTCCATGCAGTTAATCTGCTAATGTTTCTGTGGTTTATATTGAACCAATAGCATGCTGCCATGCTCTACAGTCTAGAGAGAGAAAGTTGCACAAAACCTGGACCACTATGCTTGAAATAGCAGTGAGAGTGCAAGATAAAGTTAGAAGATTTATAGAACCTTCAATGGCATCTTTTGGTGTCTGTGGTTACCTGCACTACATCAGTAACTGTAGATGCACTAACATTGTAATGTCAAAACATACACCATCATACGTATCGGCTACTGCCCCATGCTTGAATGTGCTAGATTACAGTGGAACAATAAGAGCAGGCTAGAAATGATTTATTTGAATGCTTAGTTGGTTCTGGTTGACAAGTAATTTTCCATTTCTGACTTTTCACATGAAAAGCATAGTTAGAAATGTGGATTAGCAATAGAGAGTGTACATGGAAATTTGTTGTGTAAATGATCCCCTTCCTTCTCTCCTCTAACAGGAAAAGGGAAAGCCATTGCCAAAGTTTGGTGAATGGGATGTGAATGACCCTGCATCAGCTGAGGGATTTACAGCGATCTTTAATAAGGCCAGGGACGAGAAAAAGACCGGTGGCAAACCTGAGTCACCAACAAAGTCGGAGTCCAATCTCATGCATGGAGCGGACCCTGTCAAGCCTCAACCCGTAAGTTATTCTTTGAATATCAACTGTTGCTCCCACCTTGTTTTCTTTTTGAAGTTGAAGATATTCTTAGGCAGCTGATTGCATCTCTACTTGCCCCATGTCCAGTAGAAGCATACCACTTCATTAATTTTGGTGCTGCTGCTATTAGCGCCATCTATTTTCCTAAACACAGCCACACAGGACTTATCTTTCTGCATCTACCTAGGGCTTGTTCATTGTTGAAGTACCTATAGACGTTCTGAATCCATCCTTCGTATAAAATTCACTGGTGGAACACCTCCGAAAAGTTCTTGCTTTGGTTTTCTAGTCCGGACAAGTACCTACCTTTTCTCTTAGACACATCTGGCCCAATGGACAATGTTCGTGGACCATAGATTCCTGTAAGGAAATGCTATTGGTCTTGCATTGGATCATCCTTTCATTTTCTATGCCTTTTGTTGCCCTGAGCTAGTTTGGGATAGACTACGTAGCTGTAACTTTTTGACGCTATATGGCCTGTTATTATACTGGTGCACAGACTATATTAAATCATTTATTTGTCGGTTTTTCATAGGGCCATGTGTGTGCTTTTGCTAATATGTTACTGTTGCTCCTTTGCAGAAAAAATGGTTTTGCTGTGCATCCTCGCATGCAGAATCTTGATAAGGTTGTCTCTTTGCATGCCCTTCAATAGAAGAACATGCTCATAGCAGGCTCCTAGCCATATTTTTCTGAAGATAGGAGCTGTGGAGTAATGGTTGTCTTGAATCCATTTTGTGTGTTGTAAAAACTACGTTGCCAAGGGTGAAGGGATTTAAAAACACTAAACTTTATTGTATCTAGTATGTATTGATTTGATGTGTTACCATGTGAAGCTTGCTCAACTTTCCTCTGCCTTCGGTATGGGCCATAGAGCCTGTCTGTGATGTAATAGAACCTTATGTCCACCGAGTGATGCGTTTTGCAAGTTTTTTTTGCCAAAGTCGGTCTCACTAGTATTGTTTTTTCAGTTCCCGTGTGCCTTGTTTCATTGGACAGGACAAGCTATTCAATTGCAATGGGCCTCATTGGGCTGGGTTTAACCCAAATCTGCCCAAGGAATGCTTCGTGAACCAGAAGGGGAGGCATAGAATCTGTTCTTTCTGTTGCTCATTTGCATCAGAAAACGGGCAGATGTTCTGTCTTAACGATATATTATCAGATATTAAGGTATTAGGGAGGTGCTTCCGATGTTATTTGTATACTTGTGAAAGCATTGGAGGAAAAATGTCCGTGGTGTTGGGTGCTACCATATCCTCTTACATACTAAAGAACGCTAAAAACAGTATCCTCCTGCTGTGAGCACAAACAAAAAACAATAGCCAACCAGCTCAAACAATCACAAGATTCTGGTGCACTTCAAGTGCGAACGATAATAAACGACAGAAAGATCGGTCACAAAACGTTCTGTGCTTAATGATTTTTCTGCGGCTGTTTTGCAAAAATCACGAGATTTGTTCCCTCCATACAATATGGCGGACATATTTTTCTGTGAGAAGATGGTCGCCAGCCTCACCAGCGTAGCCGTCCGGCTGACAAGCCAACAAAATAAGTATGACAAATTTCTTTAATTGAATCATCTGATAGTCACAAGCCTCCAATTTGAATTGCTAATCAAGGCTAAACGTGTTTCTGTAAAGAACAGAGAACAAAGACCAAAAACCCAGGTCCAAAGTTCTTCAATCATAAATATCCCACACGATGCAAAACCTAAACTCTGGACATCCCTAACTTCCGTTCAAAGAGGCGTCGTAGAAGGTAAACTTGGAGAACACCAGCCCCTGTCAGAGCAGCTGATTGATACAAAACCTTGTGAATTGTCCTCCGGCTCATTCCTTCATTAACTACATTCCAAGTTTAAAAGCATAGTCAAATTGCAAAACGACAAACTTGCTAATCCCACAATATTGTGTCTCCCAAGAATTTAATCAGAATCTAGTTAAGTCAAACATTTCCAAATGCAGAAGTAGGAACGTTCTTCCCGTCAAAGAATTTGGTGGAGAGCAAAAGTGACTAGAGAAGTCCAAAGTGCCAATAAGAGTTTGAGCAGAGCCAAAATATTCAGGAAAGAAGGTTAGATGGAAATCACAGTTAATAGAAATACCTATTGCTTGTTGATCAGTCTGAGCCTCTAGCCAATGCTGTTCAAACTGAATGTTGTATAAAGCCTCCTCTATCCTTGCTATTTGTTCAAGCAAAGGCTTGAGATGCTCTGCAAATGTGCATGACAGTCAGTATTCGGAAATAGTGAGAATAAGTTGTATACTTGAATGTAGAGAGAGAATGCACTCCCTCCTAAAAGGCTAACGGGATAGGGGAAGCAAATTAATACACAGAAGCATGGCTCACCATCTTTTGCATGCTCATCATGGTATGTGAAATGGGCTTCATGTACATCAAAATCGATGGTTTCATGATAAGGAGACTTGTTAGTGAAGCAGAAACGGTGTAGCCCATTCTTTTGAGCCACAAACTTAAACTTCTCACTTGTCTTGTCACGAAAATCATGGATCTGCTCACCAGAAGGTCCCTTCACCTGGTAATCTCGGCAAAAGTTGCAAGTAAGTCATGCGGTGTGCAGAAAAGAGAACATATCCAAGTATAAACAGTGAGATGAAAATAGAGGCAAGAACGCATAGAGATATGAAAGGGGATGGTCTTATTTCTGGATCTCAAATATCCTGTCTCGGCTTGGGACATAATGTGAAAGATACCCTCCAAGTTGGATTTCTCCAATTGGAACAGGGCCATCACATCCAAATAATCATCGTTTAAGGCGTCTCTATACTCTTTACAAGTTTGCAGATACTAGCACTAATCCTATGTGGGAAGCAGGAGTTATTCCATTCTCAAATATTCAAGGGAAATGAAAATGGAAATAGTGAGCAAATAATCTCTGCTTTCTGATAGACCACTTGCCACTGCACCTAGTCCCCCGAATTAGGGACTTTAAGATTGAATCTTCCCAAGTGTGAATGTACAACATAATTCAGTTTCACAATGAAGGATGGTATGCAATATTTAAATAGTTATAGAGGGAACCCACTGGTGCACTTAAAGGTGTTTGCCACCTTGCTTCTAAAAGGGAATATAATTTTTTGAGAAGGGTACACCAGACTTCCTGGATATAGTCAAGCACACCCTCCGATGCCTATAATCCCCGCCAACCTGAATGAAACATGATGGTCAACCCCTATTCAGGAAATGTCTATTCTAATGCTTTCAATCCTCAATATTCTCCTTTCTCTTAGAAAAACCCCAACACATCTTATGTCTTCCAAAGACTCTTGTTGAACAACAAAATAATATTCCGAAGCTCTGCTGAGTTCAAACTATGCATGGAGTCAGAACTCAGAAGACAGATATTTACCCGACATTTATCACATGACACAACTAAACGACCGCCTTCGTCTCAGACTTAGAGAGTCCACAGGTTTTGCTTCCCCAGTGATAAACACATATCCCTCAAATAAAACATCCTTGATGCAGCACAATCAAAGCTCATTGACGCGCATACACGACAAAAGGTTGAAACTAAAATTGAAAAGCCTAAACCGAACTAACATACCATACGCGATGTTTTGACTTATGCTTTTCAAGATCAATGATGCCATGATGGTATAAAAAAAGAGAAAAATTGGGAATCAAGGGAAAACGTTCGGAAATCTAACAATCTAGCCATGGAAAAGCAAGGAAAAACTTCCGATCACGAATGAAAACTGATTTCAAAACCGGAACTGCCTCCTACATCCTATCCGTTGGAAAAAAAAAATTTGTAGTTCTAAAGAGTTTGTAATATTCCTTCCATTGACGACCTCTCTCTTGGACTTCCACCGCTATAACCAAGCCATAAGATTTCAACATTCAAGTGCTCACCTTTAGGGTAGACTTTCCATTTCTTTTTGCCACTATCGTAAAAGATTTGCTCCACATCAAGTTCGAAATATTCGTAACATATAAAACTAAAGGCACCTTCACAATAGATTTCCTTCTAAATGGCTCATGCCTCATACACAGACGCAAGAACTGACAAAATTGGAAATCCAGCATTACAGCAACCAAAAACTTTGGTTTCTTGATAGTATTTATCCTTTAAAACAAATATATCAGCATAAAACATGTGTAGAGAGCTAACTATATACCAGCATAGCACTTAGAACTCCATAAAATCAAAAGTATATCGCACAAATAATAGAGCTTTTACCACAAGATCAACCCCATCCGGAGAATAATGCCATGCGCCCTCAGACTTGATTACCACAAAGGCGAAATGAACGGTGTCCCTAGCGTACTCAACATTGTGTGAGAAGCATTCTTCCCTATCTATCACAAATCTTATTCCCGACACCTCTTGTTGAAGGCTCAATAAAACTGCGAGTAACAAAACCGCAGCGAATTCCACAAACTGCTTTTCTAGCTGAATCATAAGTCAAATAGAGCACAAATCATCTATCACTTAGAGTCGACATAACAATTACAAGCCCTTATTCCGTTGACCAAAAAAGATTTGTACTTTAGGCCCGAAAAATGTGTTCTTTTTAGTGAATTCAACAAACTGATTTTTCCAGCTGAATCATAATTCAAAAAGAGCATAAATCATCTCTCACTACGAATTGACACAATAACAACAGAGTTAAAAGCCCTTACTTCGTTTAACAATAAAGATTTCAACTTTATGCTGAAAAAAGTGTTCTTTTCAGGGAATTTACCCCATTCAACAAACCGATTTCCCAGCTGAATCATAATTCAAATAGAGCAGAAATCATCTATCACTCGCAATCGACATAAGAACTACAGAATTTCAAGCCCTAATTTCGTTGAACAAAAGAAGATAAGAACTTTTGGCTGGAAAAAAAGGTGTTATTTTTAGTAAATTCAGCCGAGAGGATGAATTCGCAACCAAACTAGGGATCGAAATTAGACGAAGTCCTGAAGAGGGAATTGCAGGAAATCAGAGAGAGAGAGAGAGAGAGAGGTTACCATTTTGATTTGAAAGAATTGTAGGGATTTGGGGTTTTGAACTCGTTCGAGTTGGGACGATGAAGACGAACTGTGTCTTATGATTGGGTTTAATCATAGTCGAACGCTCATTGTCGTTATCGGAAAAAGGACATAGTCAAACACTTGTTTGCTATGTTTAGGGCGGGCAAAGGTCCAGTCAAGTTTGTTATGGTCCAATCCGGTCCAATTTTGGGTTATTTGTAGGCTCTTTTCGGGCTTACGACAATGATTAGAATTGTTCACTTCTTAGAGCTCGCTGAAAACATTAGCCATGTGAAAAATCACATTGATCCGATACCAGTTGACATGATTTCGAAATGCATTAAGCTTGTTGTAATTCAGTGTTGCACGTTGTTTTTTTTTACAAATTTAATGCATTTTGAAATCATATCAAATGGTATCAAATTGATGTGATTTTCATTATTGTTCATGTTCTCGGTGAGTTCTGAAAAGTTAACGGTTTCAATCATTGTTGTGGGTCGAAAAAAGGCTCACAAATGGCCCAAAACTGAACGACCATAAGAAACTTGACTGGATCTGCCCCCGTTTAGGGCGGGGGCCAGTGGGGTTCTCTTTTTGAATTATAACAGGGGATCCAGTAAGGCAGCTGATTGAGCCATTTATTTCGGTAATAGACGGCTCAGATCAATAGAAAATCAGATGTAAACCAATCTGTTGGTGTCAAAATAGACAACCAAATCGATCGTCCTACATACCCTGTACTGCAGGCTGCAGTCCAGGATTTCCAAATTCGTAAAGAGCAAGGTAGACTTGCATTTTCCAAATCCTTATTTGGTCAAATTTCATTGCAAAAGCTCATATATACATATATATATATATATTATTTGTACATCTTTTAAACAAAATATGTTCACAGGAAATGCTTTGTTCGTATAGGATTTTAAAATTTCATTTAATTACAGAAGTTTTGACTTGAGTGGATTAGCAAAAAATATTTGCAAAGTGTGGGAAAAACCCCCCAAAGACCTAGAACTATAATCTCAAGATTGTCTTGAAAATCTCATACACCTAATATTTATACTAACACACAATTCATAAGGTGTCAATTGAGATTCACAAGAAGATGCCTATTCGTCTTCAGTACTTTTGTATAGAATTTTCTTTCTATTCCTCCGAAAATGAGATATTGGCTCAAAGGACATGTATCCTTTCATGCATGCTGATTTCAAGATGAAAGAGCAACATGCACTTGAATAAAGTCATGTTTGTTTCGAAAAATATGAAACTGCATGGGAAGCATAAAAATTGTTTTTGACACAAAAACCATTCTTCAAATCATACACGAAACCTCAGGGTCATCACGGATATTAGAGGTCCATCAAATCATCGTGAAAATTCTCTTAACCATTCTTTTGCTCAACCTGCCTCACTCAATACACAGGAATCAGGCATGCCAATGAAGCCAGAACAAGAGATTTAAACATAACCGAAGACGGAATCCGGCCGTTATCATCCCTCAAAAAGAGTGCTTGGTACACCGGCAAATTAATCATAACCACTACCAAGCAAAGGCCAATTTGCACGGTCAAGCCTTCGGCAAAACCATAACCCCAAATGATTTTCAAAATTCCCCCACCAAAGCCGAAAAGGTTCAGCAAAGCCAACGTTGCTATAACTGTGAACATGAGTGACGAGGTTCCAAACTCCATGGTCCCTTCCTCATACCTATCCAACACATCGTCGTCGACCACTTTAGCCGTGATGGAAAATGCAGATTGTGAGAAACCCAATTGCCTGGTCATGGTGTCAATGAAGGCGAAAAGGTAAGAAGTCGTCCTTCGAAACAGCCACATCCGTTGAGAGTTCCACCATGCTTTGAGTGTGTCTCCAAATGCCAGGGCCTCGGCTATGCTACAAGCATTCCTGGCTGCATATACATATGCAAAAGGCAAGAACCATAGGCTTGACACCTGAGTCATAAGTGATATGTTGGACCAAAATTTTAGACAGGTATCTGAAACAGTTGACATATAAGTGTCGGAATGAAGTGCGGTTTGTTCGTCCTAGTGGAGTGTTGGCAGGGCAGAGCCACTATTCTTTATTTAGGTGCTAATGACCAAAGCCATGCGTGATTTTCATGGCTTTGAAACTTCCAGAGGGCTAAAAACAAAATTTCAAAGGACAAGTCAATCTGGAATATTAGAGAGACCTTCAAATTGGAATTTCAGACGCTCTTGGACAAGATGAAAATCTCACCCATGGTCTTGCGAGTAATATTTTCTGAACAATGGGCCAATCAACACAATTGAACAATAAACGGAAAAAGTAACATCATCAAATCCTAGTCAGACGAATTTTTTTAAAACACAAGCTTAAAACAGTACTTGCCCTGTAGAGGCTACGTCCACAAGTGCAGGTCCAGTTGGATGCAATTCTGTCGATACAAGTTTCTTAACACTTGAAAATTATTATGGGTCTATAGTATTGTCCAAAGTTTAATTTAGAGCAAGTCCACCTTTGTGCCAATGCCATATCAAAGTCGAAATTTAGCATCAAGAATGGCAAACCCCTATCCACCCATGTGTCAGATTCAATGCTAATTTCTGGCTATGCAATTGTTAGTTCCAAATTTGGCAAAAGTGAAACTTGCCACCATCTCAGCTTCAATGTGTGGGAAAGGTGGTTGCAAAGGGGGGACGAAAGGTGGTTATGCCAAAATCTGGAGCAACCCAGCCATTTTTTGGCAAATGAATATTATAGCCAGCCAAAATGGCTTTGATAATGTCATTTTGGCACCAACGGGAGGTTGGTCTCCATGTTGTCCGGTTCTACTTTTTCTAGTCTACTGTGTACACACACGCACGCATGCTGGGAGAGGGAGGGAGGGAGGGGGTTACCTCTGGAAATAACGGAATGCTGCGGAGCAGGCAAATAGAAGGGATGATGAGATAATAGAGCAAGGCGAAGGAATTAGGAGCCCACAAAAGGTACAGACAGTAGCCCAATTGGGCACCCAGTTTGATCTTGCCATAAGCATATGTGAAGGGGCAGTACTTGGACAAGAAAATATGAAACAAGCCTTCACACCACCTCTTGTGCTGGACAAGTGACATATCTAAGGTGTTTGGAGCCACACCCAGAAAGGCCTTCCTTTCTGGATTGTAGTGAACTGGTTTCCATCCTCTGCATTGTATTGTCAATCCAGTTATGATGTCTTCCACCAAACACCCGTACACCAATCCCATCTGCAAATCAATGCATATTATCATTCCCATTTTAAGCACCCTGTGTTTGCACTTGTGATAGTCCTGAAGTCTGATAACGAGAAAATATAGGATACTGGATAGCAAAGAAGATTTCTCATGAAAAGGTTCATTTTTTCTGAATTTCTCTGGAGAGTTTGAGTTTAAGTTTGATTGCTCATATAGAGCATCATCTGTGGGTTTATATTGAACACGCTTAAGGAACATTAGTTACCAACAAAAGTTTAAGGAACATTTGATAAAAATTTAGCTTGTGGGTAAGGAAGATGCAAATAAAAAAGTTTAAGGAATTGTTCGTATAATTCATATTTTCTACTGGATGGTGCACATGGTTTCACCGTCCAAATTTACAACCGTGGATCCGTCCCTGCACAGATAGACATATAAATATGTGGAGAGAGAGAGAGAGACCTCTTTTCCCCATTGTGTGCCCTTCTCATAGCTACAACTTGCAAGAACTTTTGATCCTTGTTCCATATCATGGACAGAACTGTCTTTCGTTATGTTGCACTGACTGTTCAATTCTCCTCTGTAGTTTTTGGAGAACTTAAGTCCACAAAGGCTGTCTCTCCGATGAAAGCATCCTGTGCCACAGAACAAGGCCACATCCCATCCATCTATGCCAGCAAGCTCAATCTTTGTGACCAACATTCCAATGTAAATTTTTCATCAGTCTCCACTCCATGTAAAAAAAGAAGAAGAAAGAGCAATGTCAAGTACTTAAATTGGTGGAATAAGGAGGGGTAAGATTCTTAGTCCAGTGGCATTTAGTCCCGGATAAAAATTGGCTCACCGATTAATCACATCCCCGGTTTAGTTACCCATGGGATAAGGACCCAGTATTGATGTGAGTTAAATTTCCAGGATTCGCTAAATCACCCCATGGGACTAGAATACTCCCCCGCATAGGATATGAAATTGGTTGTTGGGTACAAAAATTTCAGTACTCTTGGGGCAGGCCCAAACCCTTCCTTTTAATCACATATTTATGTGGTTTTAGCACTAAATGCATGGGATTAACACAAATGCATGGTTGAATAGATGTTATTTGGTCCAGGAGCAATGGATGATTTCTTCACAATCCCACCCTTGAAATTGCACGTCAAAGGTTAAAATTTACAAATTTCAAAATAGTTTAATCTCATGACCTCTGGTAAACTCAGAGATTTATAGGAATTGCTATTGCGTAACAAAATATTGGGAAGAATAATAAAACACAAGACTATATAAGGATGTTTATATTCCCACCTTATGAATTGCACTGGCTGCATTTGAATAAATATCATTCTTGGTGATGTTATCATAACTCTGCGGATATTGCACGTATGATATCTTGTGGCCCCTCTCTTTATCCATGAAGAAGCAGAGTGCCTCCTTTATTGCATCTGAATTGTTTGAGTACATATCGCAGTCCACGTTAAGGATAATGGGGGCATTGCTTATTACTGCAGATACTCTTATCTGCACATTCAAACTGATTTTAGCAAATATAGTGGATCATATGACTAGTATCTACAAGAGGATATACTAGAGCTTAATGACTTAATGTGGCGAATGAACCAACTATAAGCTGCAGTAAATATGATTTGAGCTGATTGTGTTTTATATGTTATATAATAAAGCACAGATTCAAATGCAGCATAGTTAATCGAGACATTAAACCACCAGGAAATGGCAATATAAAATTGCAAAAATAAGATATGGGTACGGCCAACATACGATTGTCAAAAAAAAGAAACCTCAAAATAGGTTTTATTACCAGTGAGTTCATGGACCCAGCTTTGAAGTTATGAGGGAACTGAGGTCTCTTCTCTCTTGCCAAGTACACTAGTGTTGGCAATTTATGACCATCATCATCCACTGCATCCGGGTTCCTTCCGTCGATTAAAATCTTGTAACATAAAAAGAGCAACGTAATAACTCTTCGGATGGTTAAGAATAAATTGCATGGTGTTTAAGTGTTTCACTGAAAAAAAGGTGAAGTTACCTGTACAATGGACTGATGATCCTGCTTCGTCAATTCAGAGTTCCATTCCAAAAACCCTTTGTGTTGATCTCTTATATCTTTTGAAGTACCGCCTTTTTCGATGACTGATTCTATCCGGCATTTCATATCCTCATATAGTTTCTAACCAACAAAAAGAATGAGTCAAAAATTCAAGCAACGTAATTCACAAAGGCTCCATTTTGTATATATTATCAAACCATCCAGCTCAAATCAATTGGCAATAAGTAGACGCCTCCCAAACTCATGTAGGTAATAATGAACAATGTATGATGGGTTGTCATAGACTAATACTACCCTGCACGAGTGACTCCTGATTTGCATGCAGAGAGGTAAACATATTTTCTATTATAAGATGACAAAAGAAACAAGGTGACGGACAACAAGCAATCAATTAAAAGAGTCTTGTCCAGTTGTCCAGAAGTATCTACCTTAATATCCAACCACTCTTTTGGAACTGTTGTGTCTTTTGGGTTAGAATTCTGAGCAAAATAGGCTGCCGGAGACCTGGGTTCCACGCTGAATTTCTTGCAAAATGGTATCCAATGCTTAGAGAAATGAGAAGCCTCAAGGAGAGCATAGAAAGTAAACTCCGAGCCACCATCATCCGAAAGGTAAATGCTCAATCTATCAGGTGGGTAATTGTATGACATGACTGATAAAACTGTGCTAATCACCATTGTTGGAGGCTCTATTCTGGGATCCGCCGTGCATATAAACACGTCCACAGCCGGTAACTTGTCCCCATACCTGTTGCATTTTACGAGGTTGTCAGAATGACAAAATGAAGAACATGGAATCAACCACGTAGCACAATGACCTGTGTTTTGGATTGTCAAACTTGATCCTACTATACACGATGCCATGAGCGTTAACCAATTAATCAGTGAAATTGCTGCTTTCCTTCCGAGTTAGAAAAAAACAGTACTTTTTACAGATTTGAAGCGTTAGCTATTATTGTAGCGACGCGTGAACTCATGTGTATGTTGTATTTTGTGTTGTTTTCTTTACCATAGTAGCCCACACGTGATGACAGGGTAAATCTACTGTCATTGCGTGATTGTGCATATGCTTTTGAGTTGCTCTGATCGTTTGCTCAAGATCTTTTGAGGACTCGAGGAAACAAAATTGGGATTCAATGGTGGTGGCAGACTCAGTTAAGAATGGTTATGAGCTAGTTCATGGCCTGATGTTACTAGCGTTCAGTGGTTGATTTCGATGTTGGGAAAATTTGGATCCCAACCGCAACGCAAGCACAACCAAAAAAGAATAAGCACGCACAGAAAAAGAACACACTAGTTTTTATGTGGTTCGGCCTCAATGCATGGGAAAGAGAGTCCACTATATGAAAAATAGGAGATTACAATGTGAGATGGAAAACTGCACTCACCATGGCACAATGTTTTTTACTCACCCACACAAATTATTCAGAGCTAAATTATTACCGATCAAAACAGTCAAGAAAATCACTACAACTAAGCAAAAAAAGCATCAAGAAAGGCTATCTAGAGAGAGAGAGAGAGGGGACCTGTTTATGAGCCTATCCTTAAATGGGTAACGATGGGTAACGTTCCACCGAACAGATAAAGTAATGATCCAGTAGAAACCAAACCAGAGCTCGGCCATGAACATACCAATCCAAGCCCATCTTCCGTGTTCTTCAGCTGTTGGGGTTTTTATTGACCTATACACCCATATCGAGCATATCCCTATCAATACCGTGACTGCATAAACCCTGTATGCAAGTTTACCCTTGGACACTTCTGTTTCGAATAGAGGCAGATTCGCCTCTTCGTCTCCTCCATTATGTCCTCCCATCCTCTCTCTCTCTCTCTCTCTCTCTCTCTCTCTCTCATACACCAAGGACAAAGAGCATGCAGTATTACTAGAATTTTCAGAGGGTTTTTGACAAGAGCCAAGAGGTAGTCGAGCGAACTCTTGTCAAGGTAAAGCAAGCAATAATGGAGACCAATGGTCAGCGGGCACCAGTGGTACCCGCTCGGCACTGATGGACATCAAACGAACAGTCCTTGTCAATGCTTATTATTTTTGGGAAAAAATCCAAAATAGAAAAAGTTATTTCCGGATCAGCCGCCTTCCATTGTGGGCCCCATCGTGCGTTCGTTGCGATAATCTAAACTGTTCATCTTGTACAACCCGAAGAGTAGTGTAATCATGCCAAAAATCAACTTGATCGGATATCGATAAGTATATTAAAAATTAAATTTTGATTTCTAAAATAGACTTTAATGAACATTTAAACTTAAGAACTATTAACAAAATCTAAGCCGTCCGTTTTATAAAAAAAATTCCATTTTTGATATACATATAGATGTTCCATAGAGCTGATTTTTAGCGTGAATACACTACTTTGCAAGTCCTATAAGATAAACGGTTTAGATTATCGTAGTGAACACACGATAGGACTGTGACTGTGGCGGTGGCGGTGGGATTTCCGCCTTATCCGGACACAACCTATTCTTATTTCAAAATACTTTCCAAACTTTTTCAACAATGTCCAATACACAATCAACTGAATCAAGTTTTGTTAAAACTTCAAATAAACATCTAAATTATTGACCTGTTATTCAATTATACCCCTGTCGTCTAAATTCATCAAATTAGTGACCGATTTTGATGACTTGGACTAACGATTTGTTAAAATTGCGTAGATAAGTGTGATTAACTCCCACCCCCTCTCTCCCCTCCATTATCAACTCCACCAAACAAATGTCCCTTCTGTTCTTCTGTTAATTCGCCATGCCACCGGTTAATCCGGAAAAAATCCATTCTAATCGTTCAAACTCATAGCTAAAGATGTCCTATCTTTAGATTCCTTGTTAACTTGGCAAAAGAATTTTTCAATCTGGGTTCACAGGGAAGCTACCTTTGATGTTTCGTCTTTGCATTAATGAAAATATACCATTATCGATTGGCAAAAAAAAAAATCATTTGAGCTCACTGTGGGCTCCCCGACCGGCGCGCGCCCAAAAAGAGTCGCCACCCAGATTTTTGAGATGGTTGATCTGAGAAACCGAGAATTCGTTTGAAAGGAAAAGGCCTTTTGGTCTTAGCGAAAAACGTTGAGACTCTTGGTTAGGGAGCCACGTTACGAATGGGAAAGGTTTTGTTGAGAAAAATGTACCCCATTCGCCCGGTAAAACTGGTCTCTACTAAACTCTTTCAAAGGGAGAATTTAAAATATGTCTTAGAAAATCAAGCTCTTTAATAAACAAATAAAGGGGAAAGGGACATGGGTAATAGATCACGTTGACGTGCACGTGATGTTAACTGTACATTGATGACAAGGATGATGCAGAATGAAAGGAGTTTTCAACAGAAACTGTTTGGGTCTCAGTATCCTTCTGCACGGCATGCTGTAATACCGCGCACGGTTATACAAAATGCAATGCGGGGTACCCGTTTTATTTTCAGGCCATTATAAAGTTTCAGAACACCAGCCGGCATCTTGAGTAAAATGCGTGGGGTTTCTAACTAATGACAGACCATGTTTTTACCACTGAATCATTCTGAAAAATACCACTCTTTCAAGCCATGGACGAAAACAGCCTTTTATACTTTTGATCACCCGGAATGATCGAAGAAACTTTGTTTCTAAAACCAAACATGACTTGTAGATATGGTCTTATTTTGAAAAGTATCAACGGCTGATATTTGAGCAATAAAACAGACCTGACAGAGGGTAGCTATGATCCAGACAGTTTGGGCAAGAAAACAGTAGCTATGTGAAACGTCATGCGTCTGAGTACGCTACACCGTGCAACGCATCAAAGCGCCGTGTGGTGTAGCTTTCTCAGCATAGAGGCTTGCTTTTGTTTTAAAAATGGTTTTTAATTCAAGATTCAACCCAAAGGTGGTTGATCCTGACCGCAGAAAGGTTTCCTCAGGGATATGGATAGAGCCTACCCCAAGGAAATTAGTTTATATCTTTGATCTTTGAGCTTGGATGGAAATGGACGGCTATAGGTGAACACGGATGAGAGCGGTCGAGGAAAGACGGTGAACGTGGTTTAATAGGTGGGGTGTTGGGAAGTTGGGACCTTAAAGTGAGCAAGAGAACTCACTTCAATGACGAGGAGAAAAATGGAGGACTTTGAGAAAGGAAGAACCTTGAGAATGTTTTTAGAATAACTTTCTCAATGCTTAGGAGTGAGGAATGGGTGTGAAAGCATGATGAGAGAGAGAGAATTCAGAGCCCTTTTCTCTTGAGTGGAGAGTTGTATTTATAGGCAAAGGCCAAGGAGTTTGAATTTCAATTGGTGGAGGTGTTTTCTGGGCGGGCCAGAAGTGTCTTTTCGGCTGAGCTAACTTGTAGCAGTGGCTCAAGTGGGCGTGGCCGACAGCTAGCTGAGCCAGTCAGAACTTTATCCAAAATGCCGTGCGGTTGACCTCATGACCTTGTGCGGCGTAATAAAATCTATTATGCCGTGCGGTGTAGAGATGTACTGTACGGTACTAAGGGTCCAGTTCTGGGCTTTTGGTTTTCTTTAGGCTCTTTGAGTTTGCTTTGGGCTTTTGGTTCAAGGGAGTCCTTCATCCAAGCTCTCGGAGGTATTTGTTTCCTTTATTTCATTATCGGGACATTTAAAGCACTTTAGAGGTCCGGATTGGGGTGTCTACACTCACCTCCTTTAGTCTAAGGTTGGGAGTTGTCTTGTTTTGAGATGGATAGAGATAGAGGCCAGGGCTAGTTGGGAGCTGTCTGTTCCCACAAGCTTTCTTCACACGAAGTTCACGACTACCAGGAGAATTTGAATGAGTCGCCAGCCAACCGACTTGCCCAACATGATAGAAATAACATAAAAGATACATTGAAAACTCTCTTTCATTGTTTGTGTTCTATCTTTACACACCTCTCTTACCCTCTCCTTCAGTCACGTAATCCTTCAAAACACCGTGCACTCTTGCTCTCAGTCCTCACATTGCATCCAAGCTTTCAATCCTCGCTCTCTCAAGTTTTAGTAGGTTGTGATGTGTTTTCAAAGAAGCTTTCACGCATGCAAATTATGTGGACCAAGCAAAATTCTTTGAGGTTAAGATGACAGTAGAGATTCATGAGAAGGTGCGTATGTTCTGCTCACGGTAGAGATGTTGTATTGAAAATACGCGAAAATATGAAATTCGGAAGCCTAAAAATTGTTAGAGACTTGCCATTTCAAAGGCAAAAAATCATCATAATCTCAAATCATAAACGAACCTCACGAGTCATCACGGATATTAGAGGTCCTTTAAATTCTTCAAGAAAATACAGACATTCTTATAACCATTCTTCTGCTCAACCAGCCTCACTCAATACACAGGAATCAGGCATGCCAATGAAGCCAGAACAAGAGACTTAAACATAACCGAAGACGGAATCCGGCCGTTATCATCCCTCGAGAAGAGTGCTTGGTACACCGGCAAATTAATCACAACCACTACCAAGCAAAGACCGATTTGCAGAGTCAAGCCTTTGGCTATACCATAACCCCAAACGACTTTCAAAATTCCCCCAGCAAAGCCGAAAAGGTTTAGCAAAGCCAACGTTGCTATTATTGTCAACATGACAGATGAGGTTCCAAATTCTATCGTCCCTTCCTCGTACCTCTTCAACACGTCGTCGCCGACCACTTTAGCCGTGATGGAAAACGCCATATGAGAGAAGCCCAATTGCCCAGTGACCGTGTCGATGAAGGCGAAAAGGTAGGAAGTCGTCCTGTGAAATAGCCACATCCGTTGAGAGTTCCACCATGCTTTGAGTGTGTCTCCACATGTCAGGGCCTCAGCTATGCTACAAGCATTCCTAGCTGCATATACATATGCAAAAGGCAGGAACCAAAGGCTTGACACCTGAGTCATCAGTGAGACAATACATTGGACCAAAACGTCACAGGAAGACCTAAAATATTTCATCAAGTATTGGTGCGGGCCGAGCCATTTTTTATGTCTAAATCTCCTAATCGAAATCCTAAATGAAGAAATCCAAAAGATCATGGCTGTGAAAGTTCCCCATGGCTAAAAACAGATTTTCCAAGAACGAGTCGATCTGAAATATCAGAGACCTATAGATTGAAATTTCTAGACACTTTTGCATGAGGGCATGATGTACAAGATGAAAATCTCACCTATGGTTCTGCAACGTAATATCTTCTGTACAATGGGCCAATCAACACAATCGAAAATCACAGGGGAAAAAAAAGAACATTCTCAAAATTGCAATTGGTTTTTTTGTTTCCCCTTCTTCTCCTAACACAACTCATCACAAGCTTAAAACCACATGGAAAATTTTGTTCTCAAAAACTCAGTGCTTGCCCAATAGTGGCTCCAAACCCCATCGCATGCAATTCTGTCAGTACAAGATACTACTTAAAACTTGAAAACTTTTATGGGTCTGTTGTCCAAAGTTGTACTAAGAATCTCCATGCTGACCAGTTCTACTTTTTCTAGTCTATTGTACAGAGAGATAAAGAGGGAGAGGGAGAGAGAGAGAGGAGTTACCTCTGGAAATAAAGGAATGCTGTGGAGCAGGCAAATAGAGGGGATGATGAGATAATTGAGCAAGGCTACGGAATTAGGAGCAAACAAAAGGTACACACAGTAGCCCATTTGGGCACCTAGTTTGATCTTGCCACGGGCATATATAAAGGGGCAGTACTTGGACAAGAAGATCTGGAACATGCCTTGACCCCACCTCTTGTGCTGGACAAGAGCTAGATCTAAGGTGTTTGGAGCCACACCCAGAAAGGCCTTCCTTTCTGGATTGTAGTAGACTGGTTTCCATCCCCTGCATTGGATTCTCAATCCAGTAATGAGGTCTTCTGACAAACACCCGTACACCAATCCCATCTGCAAATCCATACACAAGAAATGCATACTATCATTCCGATTTTAACAATGTAAATAAAGATGGATCCAAGGGGCCGAGTGATCCTAAACACTTACAAACCCCGATGGTTGCACTCATTATGAGAAACTTAGGATACCCAAGAGGAATTCTCATCAAACAGTTCATTTTCCTGAATATATTTGGAGATTTGAGTTTATAACCTCAAATTATTTTTATAAGCATCATTGGTTTGGTTTATACTGAGCAAGTTTAAGGAACATGTGACATCAATGCTATTTTGTGGGGTAAGGAAAACACAATTAAACAAGTTTAAGAAATTATAGTAATACTTCATATCTTCTAATTATTCACTGAGTGGCACAAATGGTTTCGTTGTCCAAATTTACAATCGTGGATCCATTCCTGTACAGATGTATATCTGTGGGTCTAGAAAGAGAGAGATCGATACCTCTTTTCCCCATTGTGTGCCTTTCTCATAGCTACAATTTGCAAGAACTTTTGATCCTTGTTCCAATTCATGGACAGAACTGTCTTTCATTGTATTGCACAGACTGTTCAATTCTCCTCTGTAGTTTCTGGAGAACTCAACTCCGCAAAGACTCTCTCTTCGATGAAAGCATCCAGTGCCACAATAAGGGGCCCCATCACATCCATCCATGCCAGAAAGCTCAATCTTTGTGACCAACATTCCAACGTAAATTATCCATCAGTTTCAGTGGAATAAGGAGGGGTAAGGAACTAAAATCAATGGAATAAGGAGGAGGTAAGGATTCTTAGTCTAGTGACACTAAATCCCAGATAAATTCAGCTTGTGAATTAATCACGTCCCCGGTTTAGTTAGGCATGGGATAAGGAACTCACTATTGATCTGAGTTGTGAGATAAAATTTCCAGGATTAGCTATCTCAACCCATGGGATTAGAATAGTCCCAAAGAGAGGATACAGAACTGGTTGTGGGGGGAAAAAATTTCAGCATTCTTAGGGCAGGCCCCAAAGGCCATTTGTAATCTCGTACTATGTGGTTCCACCACTAAATGCATGGAACCAACACAAATGTGTGGTTGAGAAGATGTGATTTGGTCCAGGAGCAATATATGATTTCTCCACAATCCCCACCCTTGGACTTGCAAGTCAAACGAAGGATAAAATTTAGACATTACAAAATAGTCTAATGATAGAAGCCCTGTTATACCTCAGAGATTGGTAGGATTTTCTGTTATGCAACTAAAAATTAGATAACGCAAAAGAGTTATTAAGGATATCCGTATTCCTACCTTATTAAACGCATTGCGCACATTTGAATAAATGTCATTGTTGGCGATGTTGTCATAACTTTGCGGATATTGCACATACGATACCATGTGGCCCCTTTCTTTGTCCATGAAGAAGCAGAGTGCCTCTTCTATTGCATCTGAATTATTTGAGTACATATCGCAGTCCACGTTAAGGATAATTGGCGCATTGCTTATTTCTGCAGATACTCTTATCTGCACATTCAAACTGATTTTAGCGAAATGCACTGGATCCTATGACTAGTATGTGCAAGAAGATGGGTAGAGCTTAGTGACAATGTAGCAAATGAGCCAACTATAAGCTGCATTATACATGATTTGAGCTGATTGTATTTTACAGGTTACAGAACAAAGCACAGATTCGAATGTAACATAGTTAACAGAGAAATTAAACTATCAGGAAACGGCGATACAAAATTACAATAATAATATACTGGTATGGCCAAGATATGATTGTTAAAAAAAAGAAAAGTTAAAATGGACCCGGTTTATTACCAGTGAGTTCATGGACCCAGTTTTGAAGTTATGAGGGCAATAAGGTCTCTTCTCTCTTGCCAAGTATACTAGTGTTGGCAATTGATGACCATCATCATCCACTGCATCCGGGTTCCTTCCGTCGATCAAAATCTTGTAACAGAAAAAGCACAACATATTATAATTGCATGGTGTTGAAGTGTTTCACTGAAAAAAAAAAAGGTGAAGTTACCTGTACAATGGACTGATGATCCTGCTTTGTCACTTCAGAGTTCCATTCCAAAAACCCTTTGTGTTGATCCCTTATATCTTTTGAAGTACCACCTTTTTCGATGACTGATTCTATCCGGCATTTCATATCTTCATATAGTTTCTAACCAACAAAAAGAATGAGGGAAAAATTCAAGCAATGTAATTCACAAAGGCTCCATTTTGCATCTATTATCAAACCATCCAACTCAAATCAATTGGCAATAAGTAGACGCCTCCCAATCTCATGTAGGTAATAATGAACAATGTATGATGGGCTGTCATAGACTAATACTACCCTGCACGATAGACTCCTGATTTGCATGCAGAGAGGTAAACATATTTTCTATTATAAGATGACAAAAGAAACAAGGTGACGTACAACGAGCAATCAATTAAAAGAGTCTTGTCCAAAAGTCCCTGCCTAAGCCTAGATACCATGTTAAAGTACCTAATTCAAAATCTATTGGCAATGAGCGGAGATGTAGTCTAGGCTCATATACTAGTTTGGGAGGTAATAATTAATGAATGTGGGTCAAGCGCTAATACGTATGTTTAAAGTTTTATCCTTTATGTAAATTTTCTACATGAAAAGTTGTTATTCTCCTAAAATTTTCAGTGTTTGGCTTAGCAATGGAAAAAGATGCAGGGAAAAATATAAAGCTTCAATGTCTGACTAATGTTAGTTGATCTCCAGTAAAAGAATTATCTCAATATCGATGCATGAAAAATGAAATTTGTCTAGTACATGCATTTCACCAAACACTTCACAGACAACGGAAACATCATCTAAGACAATTGAGTGTCAAAACCAGAAATTACTGATTCAAACAAAGAATACAAAGTGAAGTTTAACCACTCAAATGCTCCCTATACCAATAAGAATGTAACCAGTTGATGAAAATCACTTATCGGACGAAACAGGTGAACATTTTGATTTCTACCTTAACATCCAACCACTCTTTTGGTACTGTTGTGTCTTTTGGGTTAGAATTCTGAGCAAAATAGGCTGCCGGAGATCTGGGTTCCACGCTGAATTTCTTGCAAAATGGTATCCAATGCTTAGAGAAATGAGAGGCCTCAAGGAGAGCATAGAAAGTAAACTCCGAGCCACCATCGTCCGAAAGGTAAATGCTCAGTCTATCAGGTGGGTAATTGTATGACATGACTGATAAAACTGTGCTAATCACCATTGTTGGAGGCTCTATTCTGGGATCCGCCGTGCATACAAACACGTCCACAGCCGGTAACTTGTCCCCATACCTGTTGCATTTTATGAGGTGGTCAGAATGACAAAATTAAGAACATGGAATCAACCACGCAACACAATGACGTGTGTTTTGGAGAGTCAAACTTGATCCTACTATACACGACACCACGAGTGTCAACCAATTAATCAGTAAAATTGCTGCTTTCCACATCCGAGTTAGAAAAAAAACAGTACTTTTTACTGATTTGAAGCATTAGCTATTATTGTATTGACGCGTGAACTCATGTGTATGATGTATTTTGTGTTGTTTTCTTTACCACAGTAGCCCACATTTGATGACCGGGTAAATCTATTATCGTTGCGTTCTTGTGCATTTGCTTTTGAGTTGCTCTGATCGTTTGCTCAAGATCTTTTGAGGACTCGAGGAAACAAAATTGGGATCCATACGGTGGTGGCAGACTCAGTTAAGAATGGTTATGAGCTAGTTCATGGCCTGATGTTACCACTGTCCAGTGGTTGATTTCGGTGTTGGGAAAATTCCGATCCCACCCTCAACGCAAGCACAACCAAAAAAGAATAAGCACGCACAGAAAAAGAACACACCTGGTTTTTATGTGGTTCGGCCTCAATGCATGGGAAAGAGAGTCCACTGTATGAAAAATAGGATATTACAACGTGGGATGGAAAACTACACTCACCATGGCTCTAGCCTCTACACAATGTTTTACCAATAAAAACAGTCAAGAAAATCACTACAACTGAGCAAAAAAGGCATCAAGAAAGGCTTAAAGTGTTGTTGTACCCACACAGAGAGAGAGAGAGAGAGACCTGTTTATGAGCCTATCCTTAAATGGGTGACGGTGGGTAACGTTCCACCGAAGTGATAGAGTAATGATCCAGTAGAAACCAAACCAGAGCTCGGCCATGAACATACCAATCCAAGCCCATCTTCCCTCTTCTTCAGCTGCTGGGGTGTTCATTGACCTATACACCCATATCGAGCATATCCCTATCAACACTGTGACTGCATAAACCCTGTATGCAAGTTTACCCTTGGACACTTCTGTTTCGAATAGAGGCAGACACGCCTCTTCGTCTCCTCCATTATGTCCTCCCATCCTCCCTCTCTCTCTCTCTCTCTCTCTCTCTCTCTCTCACACACAAGGACAAAGTGTATGAATTACTAGAATTTTCAAAGGGTTCTTGACAAGAGCCAAGAGGCAGCGGAGTGGTCTCTTGTCAAAGTAAAGCAAAGCAATTATGGAGAACAATGGACCTCAAACGAAGTCCTTGTCATTGTTGTCAATGCATTTTATTATTTTTGGGGAAAAAAAACAAAATAGAAAACAATAATTATATAACCACACACACTCACATCTTTTAATAGGATCCAACACATTGAAAGTGTAGTATACATGGGTCTAACATGAATGTTAGTGGATTTGTGCAAATATTTATGTAAATGTTTGTGGTTGTAAAATGATTGAATAGAAAAAATTATTTTCGGATGAGGGAAACCACCTCCCATTGTGGGTCCTACCGTGCGTTCATTGCGATAATTTAAATTGTTCATCTTGTACAACCCACATAGTAGTGTAATCACGCCAAAAATCAACTTGATCAGACATTGATAAGTATATTAAAAATTGAATTTTAATTTATAAAATAGACATTCATGAACATTTAAACTTCAAAATTATTGACAAAATATATGCCGTCTATTTTATAAACCAAAATTCCATTTTTGATATACATATATTTGTCCAATAGAGCCGATTTTTTGCTTAGATACACTACTTTGCAGGCCTTACAAAATGAACGGATCAGATTATGGCAACGAAAGCACGATAGTGCTCACAAATGGCAGTGGGGGTGGGGGTAGGGTTTACGCCTCATCCGGACAGAACTTATTCTTATTTCAAAATACTTTCCAAACTCTTACAACAATGTCCAATACACCATCAAGCTTTGTTAAACTTCAAATAAATTTATTGACCTGTTTTGCAATTATACCCCTGTCGTCTAAATTCATCAAATTAGTGACTGATTTTGATGACTTGGACTAACGATTTGTCAAAATTGCGTAGATAAGTGTGATTAAACTCCCCTCCATTATCAAACTCCACCAAACAAATGTCCCTTCTGTTCTTCTGTTAATTTCGCTGTGCCACCAGTTAATCCTGAAAAAATCCATTCCATTTGTTCGAGCTCATAGCCAAATATGCCCTATCTTTAGACTCCCCATTAACTTGGCAAAGGAATTTTCCGAAGTTGGGTTCACAGAGAAGCTACCTTTGATGTTTCATCTTTGCATTAATAAAAATAAAAATATACCATTATCGATTGGCAAAAAAAAAAATCGTTGGATCCTCACCTCCTCTAGTCTAGGGTTGGGAGTTGTCTTGTTTTGAGATGGATAGAGATAGAGGCCGGGACTAGTTGGGAGTTGTCTTGTTCCCACAAGCTTTCTTCATCCGAAGTTCACGACTACCGGGAGAATTTGAACGAGTTACCAACCGAGTTGTCCAACACGATAGAAATAACATAAAAGATACATTGAAAACTCTTTCTTTCATTGTTTGTGTTTTATCTTTACACACCTCTCTTACCTTCTCCCTTAGTCACGTAATCCTTCAAAACGTCGTGCGCTTTCGCTCTTGGTCCTCGCACTGCATCCAAGCTCTCAATCCTCACTCTCGCGAATTTTAGTAGGTTGTGATGTGTTTTCAAAGAAGCTTTCACGCACGTGAATTATGTGGACCCGGCATAATTGTTTGAGGTTAAGATGACGGTAGAGATTTACAAGAAGGTGAGTATGTCCCGCTCACGGTAGAGATGTTTTAGTGAAAATAGGCGAAAATATGAAATTCGGAAGTGACCGTGTCATTTCGTGTTAAAAATATATTTATAAAATCTTGGAATTAACTACTACTCCGTAGAATAATGGTCAAGACCGATTATCATTCCGACGGAGACAGTATGGCTGAGTTACGACAAATTCGATTAATTTTTAGATTAATTCGAGCAAAGGAAGTTTGGTTGCTTGAATTTGGAGAATTTATTAAATTAAATGAAAAGTTTGTAACGATTGGAGAGAAAATCTAGGGTTTGAATCCATCTCGACTGCGTAACTCCAACATGCATAGGCAAGATTAATTATTCGAATCAGAAGAGATTATTATTAGGGCTTGCAAACCCTAGCAATAATCATCAAGAAAATAATCGGGTTGTTAAAAGGCATAGACTATCCTATAGTATGGACCGCCTCTCAGTGGCACGATCTGGCCACCTAACGGCACAATCCGTCTAACGAGCATAATCTATCTCAGAACTCCAACCACAATCAAAAAATACCATTGTTTAACTCCGTATTTAAAAACCGAATATAAATACGGAAAAATTGAAAGAATTAAAATCATTCCATAAAACTGAAACGAGTTCTAATTAAATAATCGATCCGAATATTAAAATCTAAACCTATACATATACAAGGTTACTTGGCATGGGGCTTCATCTTCCCCTAGAGAATGGAGTTTAGCTGGCCATCGAAGCCGGAGTCCACATCGTCCTGTTTTTCGAACACTGCTGAAAGCTGCCAAAGCCGAGCGCCTCTTCTGTAAACCCTTCTGTCCACTTTTATAAGAATTGTCGTGCCCAAGGTTTCCTCAAGGAAAAATGATTCTATGTTAACCAAACCTCTCCAATTCCTTAGTATATTTGGGCCCACTAATGAATCCTTGAACATAAGAACCAATTTAACCGTGCACAATTAGCCATTACCTGAATGCCAATTAATCTGATTTAAGTCTAGGCTTAATTGAGACGTGCACACACGGGTTGTAGACGATCAATTCCCATCTTTGCGGCAACACTCCATAAAACCATCCAAATTATGTTTTCGCACCCATCGGTCTCTGAGGCCAGCAAACACCACAAAACGCTAAAATATATCAAGTAACAATGTAAACGGACCAACAAAGCGTAGATTAGGTGGATTAAATGGGTGCTTTTCAGCACCTTCAGGAAGCCTAAAAATTGTTAAGAGACTTACCATTTCAAAGGAAAAAATCATCGTAACCTCAAATCATAAACGAACCTCACAAGTCATCACGGATATTAGAGGTCCTTTAAATTCATCATGAAAATACAGACATTCTTATAACCATTCTTTTGCTCAACCTGTCTCAATACACAGGAATCAGGCATGCCAATGAAGCCAGAACAAGAGACTTAAACATAACCGAAGATGGAATCCGGCCGTTATCATCCCTCAAGAAGAGTGCTTGGTATACCGGCAAATTAATCACAACCACTACCAAGCAAAGACCAATTTGCACAGTCAAGCCTTCGGCGAAACCATAACGCCAAATGATTTTCAAAATCCCCACAGTAAAGCCGAAAAAGTTCAGCAAGGCCAACGTTGCTATGATTGTGAACATGACTGATGAGGTTCCAAACTCCATGGTCCCTTCCTCGTACCTCTCCAACACATCGTCGTCGACCACTTTAGCCGTGATGGAAAATACCGATTGAGACAAACCCAATTGCCTAGTGATGGTGTCGATGAGGGCGAAAAGGTAGGAAGTCGTCCTTCGAAAATACCACATCCGTTGAGAGTTCCACCATGCTTTGAGTGTATCTCCACATGCCAGGGCCTCGGCTATGCTACAAGCATTCCTGGCTGCATATACATATGCAAAAGGCAGGAACCATAGGCTTGAAACCTGAGTCATAAGCGAAAGTACATTGGACCAAAATTTTAGGCAGGTACCCGAAACAGCTAACAGATAAGTGTCAGAATGTAGAGTGGTTCGTTCATCCTAGTGGAGTGTTGGCGGGGCAGAGCCATGATTCTTTTATTTAGGTGCTAATCAACAAAGCCATATACGATTTTCATGGCTGTGAAACTTCCAGAGGGCTAAAAACAAATTTTCAAATGACAAGTCAATCTCGAATATTAGAGACCTTCAAATTGGAATTTCAAACACTCTTGCAATAGGACATAGTGGTACAATATGAAAATCTCACCGATGGTCCTGCAATGTAAATATTTTCTGTACAATGGCACAATCAACACAGTTGAAAAAAAATGGACAAGGCAATATTCTCAAATCCTAGTCGAGCTGATTTTTTCCCAAAAAAAGAGCTTAAACCAGTACTTGCCCTATAGTACGTGGCTCCGTCCATAATTGCAGGCCCAGCCGAATGCAATTCTGCCAATACAAGTTTCTTAACACATGAAATCTTTTATGGGTCTATGGTACTGTCCAATGTTTTATTTAGAGCAAGTCCACTTTTGGGCCAACGCCATGTCGAAGTCGAAATTTAGCATCAAGAATGGCAAACCCCTCTCCACCCTCGTGTCAAATTCAATGCTAATCTCTGGCTATGCAATTGTTAGTTCCAAATTTGGCAAAAGTGGAACTTGCCACCACATCACCTTCAAAGTGTGGGAAAGGTGGTGGGCCTGGAGGCAAAGGGAGAAGAAAGGTGGTTATGCCAAAATGTGGAGCAACCCTGTCATTTGTTGGCAGATTGACATTATAGCCAGCCAAAATGGCTTTGGCAATGCCAATTTGGCACCGACTGGTGGATGGTCTCCATGTCGTCCAGTTCTACTTTTGCTAGTCTATTGTGTACACCCCCGCACACATACAGAGAGAGGGAGGGAGGGTGGTACCTCTGGAAATAAAGGAATGCCATGGAGCAGGCAAATAGAAGGGATGATGAGATAATAGAGCAAGGCGATGGAGTTAGGAGCCCACAAAAGGTACAGACAGTAGCCCATTTGGGCACCCAGTTTGATCTTGTCATAACCATATGTGAAGGGGCAGTACTTGGACAAGAAAATATGAAACATGCCTTCACACCACCTCTTGTGCTGGACAAGTGATATATCTAAAGTGTTCGGAGCCACACCCAGAAAGGCCGTTCTTTCCGGATTGTAGTAGACTGGTTTCCATCCCCTGCATTGGATTGTCAATCCAGTTATGATGTCTTCCACCAAGCACCCGTACACCAATCCCATCTGCAAATCCATACACATGAAATGCATATTATCCTTCCCATTTCAACAATAGAAATAAAGATCAATGTACAGACCCCCATTGTTGCACTCGTGATTGTCATGAATTATGACCTGATAATGAGAAAATTTATACCATAGAGGAATTCTCCTCAAATTGTTCATTTTCCTGAATTTCTCTTGTGAGTTTGAGTTCACGATTGATTGCTGCTTGTGGTTAAGGAAGATGCAACTAAATAAGTTTAAGGAATTGTTCGAATACTTCATATTATCTAAGTGAATGTTGTTGACTGGATGGTGCATATGGTTTCACCGTCCAAATTTACAACCGTGGATCCGTCCGTGCACAGATAGACGTATAAATATGAGGGAGAGAGGAGGGGGGGAGGAGAGAGAGAAAGAGACCTCTTTTCCCCATTGTTTGCCCTTCTCGTAGCTACAACTCGCAAGAACTTTTGATCCTTGTTCCATATCATGGACAGAACTGTCTTTCGTTATATTGCACAGACTGTTAAATTCTCCTCTGTAGTTTTTGGAGAACTTAAGTCCACAAAGGCTTTCTCTCCGATGAAAGCATCCTGTGCCACAGAACAAGGCCCCATCCCATCCGTCCATGCCACGAAGCTCAATCTTTGTGACCAACGTTTCCCATGTAAATTATTAATTATCCATCTGATTAAAAAAAAAAGGAGCCATAGGGAAGAAAGATAAAACAAGAGACTAAACAAGGATGTTCATATTCCCACCTTATGAACTGCACTGGCTACATTTGCATAAATATCATTCTTGGTGATGTTATCATAACTCTGCGGGTATTGCACGTACGATATCATGTGGCCTCTCTCTTTATCCATGAAAAAGCAGAGTGCCTCTTTTATGGCATCTGAGTTATTTGAGTACATATCGCAGTCCACATTAAGAATAATTGGCGCATTGCTTATTTCTGAGGATACTCTTATCTGCACATTCAAACTAATGTCAGAAAAATACAGCTGACCATATGACTACTATGTACAAGAGGATATAAGCTGCAGTATATTTGACTTGAGCTGATTGTGCTTTATATGTTGCACAGACTCGAATGCAGCATAGTTAATATAGATGTTACAAAATCACGAAATAATGGTACAAATTTCAAAACATGATATGGGTACGGCCAGGATACTATTGCGAAAAAGTTCTTGAGATGGACCCTGTTCATTACCAGTGAGTTCATGGACCCAGCTTTGAAGTTATGAGGGAAATGAGGTCTCTTCTCTCTTGCCACATAAACTAGTGTTGGCAACTGATGTCCATCATCATCCACTGCATCCGGGTTCCTTCTGTCGATCAAAATCTGGTGACAGAAAAGGCACAAAATAATAACTTTTCAGATGGTTAAGCAACAAGTTCATGTTGTTGATTTCTGTCACTGAAAAATGTTAAGTTACCTGTACAATGGACTGATGATCTTGCTTCGTCACTTCAGAGTTCCATTCTGAAAAACCTTTGTGTTGATCCCTTATATCTTTTGAAATACTACCCTTTTCAATGGCTGATTCTATCCGGCATTTCATCTCTTCATATAATTTCTAACAAACAAATAAAGGAGGTTAAAAGAATTCAAGCAATGTATTTCACAAAGGCTCCATTTTGTATCTATTATCAAAACATCTACCTCAAAACTAATCTAATCGGCAAAGAGGCCTCCCACGCTTATGTACTAGTTTGGGAGGTAGTAACTAATAATGCGGGTTAAGCTCTAATATTAATACACCCGCACGCACGACTCTTGACTCGCATGCAGAGAGGTAAACTGATTTTCTATTATAGGGAAAATCAATAAGAAGTGTCTTATCCAAATTTTTTGAAAGCCTGCTTCTATTACAGTGTTAAATTACCTAAATCAAAACCATTTGCAAAAATCAGTTGGCAACGAACGAAAAAATTACCTAGGCTTGTATACTACTAAAATACAAATTTTTCATCAATTTACTAGATATTAATGAATTCATTTGGTTTATAAAAAGATATTGAATTTTTCTTGAAAAACATGCACTATTATTTTTGAATCCTCCTTTTTTTTGGGACCGGGCAAACATTTTGGTACGGATGGACTAATTCTCACCTTTACAGCCAACCATTCTTTTGCAACTTTTGGGTCTTCAAGTTTGGAATTCCGAGCAAAATAGGCTGCCGGGGACCTGGGCTCCACGCTGAATTTCTTGCAAAACGGTATCCAATGCTTAGAGAAACGAGAGGCCTCAAGGAGAGCATAGAAAGTGAACTCCGAGCCGCCGTCATCGGAAAGGTAAACGCTCAATTTATCAGGTGGGTAATTGTACGACATTACTGATAAGACGGTGCTGATCACCATTGTTGGAGGCTCCATTGTGGGATCCGCCGTGCATACGAATACGTCCACCGCCGGTAACTTGTCCCCGTACCTGGAGCATTTTAGAGGTCAGAATGAGGAAAAGAAGAGATCTTTAGCAAACCTCGTACTGTATATGTTCTGTTTTTTTTAGTTTTTTTTTTTGTTTTTATTCTTTCTTGCTTTCATTTTAATTTCTCGTTTGATTTATGTGATTCATGGCATTACGAGATTCGTAAGGTGTGTTGGAGTCCATAGTGTTTTTGTACAGCCACAGTGGTGCGTACAGATCTTGACCTGGGTAGCGCTTGGCATGTTAACAAAATGAGTCGAGTGCAAAACTACATATGATTTTACGTTAAATTGAATCAGTGTGATACTGTGATCTTTTATCGATCTCTTCTTGAACTTGTTCTCATTTTAAGCAATTAGTTTTTTGTCATCATATTTCATATACTATCAAGCGTTTTATATTTTTCAGGTGTGGAGCTAGTAAGTTAAGTGGAGGCCCAATTGATGATCCGAAGGATTTAGTTTTTTAGAGATTATTGAGATAAGTCATTGTTGTTATTTTGAGGATTTTAGGACCCATCATGTATTTTTTTTAAGATATTTGTAATTGTTTGTGATTATTTAGTTTTTAGGCAGCGTAAAAAATTTGGATCATCACACTATAATTGCAACGTAGTCGATTCAACATCCCAATTAACATGTTAATCGAATCAAACAGTTTGAGCACTTGTTTAAATGAATACTTGAATTGAATAATTTGAGTATGTGGATCAATAATTTAGTAATTACTCCTATACCAGCCAATCGATTACTACTCATTATCTCACTACCAACCACTGGAACTATTCATTATCTATTTTGCAAATTATGCCTGTTGATTAATTCAAATAATCCAATTAGTCGGTTAAACACTCAATTGAATAAATCGGTCCACTTTATCTAATTATATCGATCTTCACTTAACCCTGTCAAGTACCATCACTGTTAAATACCACATTGATAATTCTTCCATATTGATCAAATTTTTTTGTCAATCGATATGATAGATTATTTATATAATATAGGCTTAAATACTTAAACGGTCCTTACAAACTAGAGTCGGTTCATTTTCGTCTTTGTCAAATTTTTTGTGTCAATTTCATCTTTCCAGTTTGTGATTCAGTTCAATGTCACCCTTGCTGTCAACCAGTGGATGGAATTCGCCTGCATGGATAACGAACTTGCCAGTTATGTACTGGTTTTGGTTAATAGCAATGCTAATAACATTTTAAGCTTAGGATGGCAAAATCGTAATTATTCAACTGTGGAATTATGCGACGGGCCATCACGGGTTCGATCCGAAACGGCTCAACGGTCAATACACATGGCCTTAGGCCATGTGCCTTGTGTTTTTTAGCCGTGTGATTATTATTGAATGAAAAGAGTCTAGAGAGCATTTTCTCTAGACCTATATCATTTGTGATTTTTCTGTCGCACGTTCGTAATGTAATTGAATTGCAGATTGATCTTGTGTGCCTTTTTTTGGTAGAAAACAATGTGGGTAATATTGGGGGGAAGAGACATAGGCCAGGTAAGTACCAAAGAAGGTTTCCGTTATTCAAGTAGGCAAATTCTGTCCACTGGCTGACGGCAAGGGTGACATTGAACTGATTCACAAACTGGAAGGACGAAATTGACATAAAAATTTTTACAATGACGAAAATGAAACTGACTCTATTTTGTAAGGACTATTTAAGTACTTAAACCTATAATATAATGAAGTACAAAGTACAAACAGGAGATACAACATCAATTGTGATGAGAATTGGCCACGAGATAATCAAGCGCCAACAACAACTTAATCAATACATTGATCAAATTTTTTTGTCAATTGATATGATAGATTATTTATATAACATATAAATAATCAAAAATATGCATAACATATATACTCTCAAAAAATGCGTACGTAACATCTCTACGGCACACCTAATTGTACCATAGCAAAAATATAAACACTTGTTTTTCCTTTCTTTTTTCTCCTCTTCAAGCTTCCAACCTTCAACTTTCTCAATGTTGCTGTAGATAAGAAAAACTTGAAAACTTCATCTCGAGAGAGAGAGAGAGAGAGAGAGAGAGAGAGAGAGAGAGAGGACCTGTTTATGAGCCTGTCCTTGAAGGTAAACCGATGGGTAACGTTCCAACGCGCAGACTGAGTAATAATCCAGTAGAAACCAAACCAGAGCTCGGCCATGAACATACCAATCCAAGCCCATCTTCCATGTTCTTCAGCTCTTGGGATGTTAATTGACCGATATAACCATATCGAGCATATCCCTATCAACACCGTGACTGCATAAACCCTGTATGCAAGTTTACCCTTGGACACTTCTGTTTCGAATAGAGGCTGAGCTTCAGCTTCTTCTCCTCCAACATGTCCACCCATCCTCTCTCTCTCTCTCTCTCTCTCTCTCTCTCTCTCACCACACACACTCAAGGACAAAGAGCATTTATCTCCAAAGTACTCAAGATCGAGGTGGTGAACTGTGGTCAATAATGTACAGCAATTATGGAGATAGAGGAATATGGAAAATTATTGGGAAGTTTTGGTGCACCACCTCTTGGTGCCATATGGTATAAAACACATGTTTCAAATCACATATTTTTGTGGAGTCCATATATACTAAATGCATAGATCTTAAAAAATATAAAATGAAAAAAATGTTTGAATACCACGTAACGGTGCATTGAATAATTACCGACAGTACTGTTGTAGTGAGTCCTTGTCATTCAATTTTATTCAGTGCTCATGACTCATGGCCTGCCTAACACACAGTTTTTTTTTTTTGATGTGCCAATATTGTATATATCAACTAGGGGTAATGCCGTAATGGAGTGTTAGAATGTCAGTCCACAAAAAATTTAAAGACTAATCACAATCTTGAATCCAAAATCGCACGTCACAGGACTCGATATCCATGCCTCCACTGAGGAAGGCGGTGGGAACACCAACTGAGCTAAGAGCTTATTGGTTAACAGTCAGTTTATTGTCAGTATGATACATACATGCATGTGTAGCCAAGCTTTTTTCAGTAGCGCCGAAAATATAAAATATGTACGTGCAGCTGGCAATATGTGATGGGCGGAGTAAAGGATGGGTATGAATCTTTTTTTTTTTTTTTTGATCATTGATGGGTATGAATCTTTAGTCACATAATTCTTTAATAGAACTAAAAACACTTTCATTTTCACATGCACTCGTGCTCACGCGCACACACGCATCACGCATACACAAGCCAACGCGAATTATTTGATTGAAGTTTGGATTGCTATCGGTATGGAGTCTCGTAGTTTAATTGTCATTTTCTCGGGATGGACCGCGAAAAGATCCAAATGGGGGATGGAAAGTCCACGGAGTGGAGTAATTTTTCAAGACTCTTGAGGCACTGCTATCGACCACTACGAATTCATGTGAGATCCACACATTTAGTTCTGGACTTTGTACATGTGAGAAAGGTGTCGATCGGACAACCGCCACATGCATGGTGCCTTAGGATGACCTAGTTCGTAGTTAAGAGAGAGAAATTTGGCATATTCTCATATTGATCCACCCAGATAGACTTGTTTATACTAATAATATTTTCAACCTCCAAACAAAATAATATTTTCAACCTCCAAACCAAACTACTAGAACTTCGTTAATGCTAAATCCTCTGATCACTATCAATTGCAATCACCTCATTATTATATGTCTCACGTTTTTAACCACTGTTAAGGCCCGAGATTTATTGGAGTTTACTCCCTCTTAAGGTCTTAGATACTATCAATTCTTTCGGGGCTAGCTAATCCATATGTACGGACTTTTGCTCAGGTTTTAATTGAGCTCCCTGCAGGTGGACGGTTGAGTACGTTGGGCCCTTAAGATTAGTCGAGATATACATAAGATAGCCCGGACATATAAGTCATACAAATAAATAAATATGTGTATATAGTTCACGTTTTAACGAAGCCATACTGGTCGTCAGAAAATTATTTGGCATGTTCTTGAGTATGATCGCCTTGTTAATTTGAGCTCTCTAATATAGTTTCTTAATTAATCAAAATATCAAATTGTCATCTGTGAGGAACTTTGATATAGTCTCTTTTTTTTTTTATAACTTCTCATCCAGACGGCACCTAAAAGATTTGAACAATAAAAAAAAAGAGTGGTTGAATGTGGAGAAACAAAAATCCAGCAAGAGTTAGGCTATTTAATTTTCCTAATTAACTTATTTCCCCCCATGCATATATTTTTGGGGGGGGGAACTTCCAAATTTGGTCCACTTTATGAATTTTGTGTTCCAATTAATTGAGCTCATATTATAGACTTAAAAACATACTCAGATAATAATTTCCCAATAAAATACTAGGGTACATATAGTAATTTCAAATAAGGGGCTTTTAGCATAGAAAATTTGATATAAGTCGAAGGCTATATTTTAAGATCATATAAGATTTTTAGCAATTGCTTTCTATATATTTATCAACCTCTCATCTCGGCGAAAATCCGAACAATTAAATCTCAATTAAAAGGTTGGATGGTATGCATATTCCATCCAGCCCCTTTGTAGTTTGTATAGCAGTATAGGTAAGTTTAGCTCGCGCGGTTTCATTCACCGAGGTTTGTGCTATTGGAAAATTGTCGGCATTTGCCCACATCAATTTCTGTTAATTGTCGGTTTCAGATGGATGCATGAATCAAAGTTCTATTATTGCAACAATTTTGTCCCCCTCCCCCCTTCCCCTTTTTATTTTTTTCTCTTGGTCAAACGGAAATTTATAGAATGATTACGAAGCAGAGTATGACATACGGAGTACACACATAAATAATAGTCTTACCGATGAGGAAGAAAAACCTAGCACAAGTACGTCTGGCACTTGCCGAATGTTTAGGCTGTCTCGCAGGACAGATTCTCTCATAGCAATGGATATGTCCACGACAAGCACAAGCTTGTCAGTATGTTCAACTTCCATTCTTGCAAGGTGGTCTGCATATTGGTTGGCCGAACGGCAAGTATGGTCAGTTAAAGTGTTTGGTCTGAGCCATGAGGTAGTGGGCTATCTAATAGGCTCATAGGTTCCCATTTTTATATGATGATCAGCTATCGAATAGGCTCATAGGTTACATAAAAGGTTATGCATCCACATCTCTCTCTTTACTTTCCTCTTTAAACTAAATTAAAGAGCCAAAATAAAAAAAAACATCCAAAACCTCCTTTATCAGCCTCTCTTCCTTCCTCTTCACTTTGAAGAAAATTTAGTTTTGTTACAGTACCTTGTTTATATAGCAGTAATCTAACGTACCAGGGGCGGTCAAGGTCAGAGGAAGGAAGATTGGGAGAAATTTTTTTTATATCACAGAAGGAAGAGTTAAATGGAGTATTTAATTGAGGTGGGTTTGATTATTTATTGAGAGGTGAGTGAGAGTAAGTGGTCTGATGCAGTAGTTATTTTAAAAGTAGATAGCTTAAGTAATAAAGTAACTTTTTGAGATGTAAATTGGTCCAAAATGTAGAGAGTCTGGTGCGGATGCTCTTAGAGATTTACGTTCTCAAGCTCGTTCATTTGACTCTTATCGCCATGAAAAAACTCTTTAGGTCACCAAATGTTTGTCTGATCATAACTTAAAATTCTAAAATTGATCAAAGTGTGCGTAAATTGTCCCACATAATTAATTGATTTCAAAAAGAAGTGACAGTTATCTTAATGCATGCATCTATGCACATGGAGCGCCGGGCGGACGTACTGCAGCAAATTGTTTTACCCTTCGTAGTTTTTTTTTTCAATTTAAATGATGAATGAATTACAAAGAACAAACTCGGAACATAACATCAATAGTGAAAGTTCACGAGATAATGAAACCCGATAACAACATAACCAATACAGTAAATAAGTTCATTATAAGAAAGAAAAAAAAGACACAAGTCCCTCCAAAAAAAGAACATCCACGCGAAGATGCAAGAGTCTTGACGAACCCCATACAACTAAAATGAAACCTGTCAAATTGGTCAATTTTGTCATGCCCATATATATCACGTGTCACGTTATAAATATTCATTTCTAAAATGAAACAAATAATGTCAACACCAGTCAGTTTAATATTATGTTTGTGGGGTAAGTAATTTAATTTAATTTAAGAGTGCTAGTTAGTTGTGTTTTAAGTACCAGTCAGTTTTATTTATTTTTTGATCATTACCAATCAGTTTTATTTGAGAGTGTGTTATTTGCGAATGTTGACCTATCTCGTGTAAACTCCTGGTGAATTTTGCAGGATAGTTGATAGTTTATGTAGTGGAACAATTTTTGGAGATTAACCGTTCGTCGTCTTGACAAACGAAATTTAAAAAATAAAAAAAAATTACAACCATTAGTTCCAAATAAATAATTTTGAAAAATACAATTTTTCACCGGTTAGTGTTTCATTGAAGGGTGTAGTCCCAGATTCGAGATTGCCTCGTGCACTTTTCAATAAAAGTGAACTTTTTCATAAGGCAAAAAGAAGCGACTCCATATAAAATTAAATGCTCTTTTTTACGGCGAATAGTACAAATTTAGACCTTTGATTTTAAAAACTTCTCATAGATAGCAGATCAATGGAATAGAAATTTCGGTATGGTATCTTGTCACTTCTGCCAAAAAAAAATTAGTTTAGGAGTGATTTGGCTTGATAAGCCACTTGGTTTTTTTTTTGTGTGGCCTTTATTCAATTTTTCCTTATTTGTTAGTTTGGTGTCTAATATTTGTATATTATTGGTTCATTTCAACAAGAGTAATCAAAAAGTAAAAAATTATGAACCAAACTCAAAATTTGGTAAATTAAGACAAAAATAACCCAATAAGCATATCTTTTGGATTGTTTTTGTCTTTATATACAAAAATTTGAGTTCGGGTCATAAATTTTTATTTTTCCGATTCCTCTCATCACAATGAATTAATTATCCACAAAAAATTAATGCAAAATTACGTGGCTAAACTCTATCGGTTGCCTTTAATTTGGGCTTAACTCCTGAAAAAAGTGTTGAACCAAGTTTATGCCCAATGGGGTGATTCATATGGATCGGATTGTTGGGCCCCCGGATAAGCTCCATTCTAAAATGGGCCAAAACCCAGGTTTTCCAATCACACGCACTTTGCACTTTGCGACTACTGGGTTTTCAAAGTAAAACTGGTTGGGCCACCACATAATATTAAAGGGCCCGTCCATTCAAATTCGTATTAAAAGGAAAATGTTGGGGGCATTTAAGTGTCACTAATGCTAAGGGGATTGACGGACACACGGGGTGCACTTTGGGTCGTTTAATAATTAAAAAAAATGAATGGGGTCATGAAAAATCAGTTCAATATGATATATGCATGTACTCGATTCAATCTCCTATTTTTTCATTCAATATTTTAGGATTATTGAACAGCTCGAATTATCCTTGCTACCCGGTGCCCATCGGTAGTCATCCTATCGGTACCAATAATAGGACTCTTTAAATGTAGACCGGGTGAAGAGAAAATCAAACTGTTCTGTGTTCCTTTTCCTTTCCTTTTCTCTTTTTTAATAATAATGGATGTCCGGATAAATTTGCATGAATTTTAACTAAGTTTGAGGTCCTAAAGTCAACAACGGAACAAATCCTCCACTGTCCTGCGTTCAAATATACACAGCCTCTTGTAAAATCACTAAAGTGGAAATAAAATAGGATATGGCTCTTCAGTGCACTACGCAAACTAAACACCCAAATCATAACTCCATGAGAGAGGGAGGTGGTCATGTTAAAAGTAGGATGCAAAATAGCAGGATCTGAGGGGTTCGAAATCGGTTGGTTTATTAAACGAGCCGAGTATAAAGGAGGCGAGCATTTACAAATGAGCCGAGCTTTTATGAAAGAGTCAAGTTAAGCCTACTTCAAACTCGACTCCTTCACAAACGAGTCGAACCGAACTAAGCCAATGACACGCAAATCAAACCTCGAGCTATTCGCGAACAATCCAGTTCGTTTGCAACCCTGGCCTTTGAGTACTTGTCTTTGATAGGCAAATAATATTGCTGGCTAGGAGTACTTCGTCTGCCTTATGCATGGTGGCACTGGAAACCTCAGCACCATTTTGGACATGGTGATAAAAGAAGATCGAGAAACAAAAGAGACGAGGGGCACAATTGATTTCAATCATGTGCAAGCACACCATTATGTACAAAAAAGCTAATTAACAAACTAGCATAATAACTTAGGAAAAAAGGCATTCCATGTTAATTTTCTCTCAATCTTCTTTCAGAACTCGTATAGTCACGAACTTTCACTGCATCAAAAATTAAAGAAATCAAAGGGGTTTTTTTTTTTTTTGGAATGCAGAATGTACCTGTTCAATTTGTATGTATCTTAGAGTAATCCCTACAGCCTTGTATACTTAAACGTAGATGTGAAAAGTGACCCAAATATAATAGTTGTGGGCAAGAATGAACATTCTCAAATACCAACGGCCCAAATATAATAGTTGTACATGAGACCTTATGAGGTAACATTCTCAAATCTCAAGTCAACACTACTAGGCCAATGGCCCAATGCATTAGAGTTAAAAAAGGACTTCAAGTATATAGAATTATAGATCTATGGTAAATTTCTCATTCCGAGTTTTATGATTACTGATTATTAATAGTAGCAAGTATGCGCAGTGCCATTTAGTGTGCCAAAGTCATAATTTGACAATAGTTTTGGACAAAATTCAAGTTCACCAATTGCCATTTGCTCATTCAAAAGAAAAAAAAATAACCATCTAAATTTGGCACTAAAAGTGACTATTACCATTTCTATCACATTATTCAAATAATTTAATTTGCATCAAATAGTGAGATGAGTTTAATCCAGTAGTCTTGATGCCAAATCGGTATTGATTTCCTTTCCATACTCTAAATAGAACAAATTTTCTAACCCCCACAAATCATGATATTGATTTCCTTTCCATATTTCTTCTTTTTGGAGAGAGAATCCTATTTTTTTGACATGCATATACGATGAATATGCCAAGAGAGAAAAAGAGCCCATCCCAATGGTCCGATCACCTTGAGTTTGTACGAAAGGAAATAGCAAAAAGTGTGGCAATAATGCTGCTGCTTTATCGGAAGGTTGATAGAAAAGCAAATCAAATGTGTTTTTGGACATGTTAGTGTCAAGTTGTGCGTGTAAGAGAGAGAAGAGAGAGAAAGAGACAAGACAGAAAAGCCCAATCCATTTTATCAACTTGGTAAATTTCATTGACAACCCCTGAGGTTTCTTCAATGGCAGATACTCGCTTCAGATATCAGAAAAGATGATGAATCTTCCGCAGTTTCTATTTGCATTTTATAGATGCCCTAAATCGATAATTATCAGTCAAAAAACGTGATGGAATGAGCTAAAGATGACTTATATGTGAAAATTGACCCTTTTATTAAAAAAAAAAAAAGATATCCACTCTTACTTATTTTGAGACTTTTTTAACATCCATTGAAAAAGTTTTGCATTAATAAAAATATTAAAAAATATTAACTATTTTGATTAGAAAAATGAACAAATTATTACAGTTGACATAAAAATTTGAGAAGTAAGAGTTTTTTTTGTTAGTTATTCTATTACTTATTACGGTTGACTTAAAATTTGAGAAGCAAGAGTTTTTTGTTAGTTATTCTATTACTATAACAAACGGTAAACTTGCCAATACAAATCAATTCTGGCTGATTCTATTATGTGTTTGGTGGAAAAGTTTATGGTTGGGTGTCGTGAAATAAACATTGAAACCACAATGGATTTATCTCTATTTCATACACGTGAAGGGGTTATCTGCCATCAGAAAAAACCTCAGGGGCGTCATTGATATTACCCTATCTACTTTTGTTTTCGCATCGTTTACCCACTACACTGGTCAGAGTCTACAGACACTTCTTGCCTTGTTCGACGGTGCCCCATTGCTGACCTGGCCCCCCCGCCGCTCTCTCTCTCTCTCTCTCTCTCTCTCTCTGATGTCCTAACAAGCCTTCAATTTTCAAACCCTCTCTCTCTCTCTCTCTCTCTCTCTCTCTCCTCTGAATCTTCCTCCCCACCACCGTTTCGATTCTCCTCCCTACAAACCCAGTTCATCCTTCAACTTCATTTCACTAATTCTCTTCCTCTTGCAAATACGAAAAGGTCACTGGAAATTTTTATTCTTAGCGGATAGTCAATAGTCCATTTTCTTGGTAGCTGGAAAGTCTTTGGACTGTTTCTTGGTGCTAATCTCAGTTGGGTTTTGAAAGATTTACCAAAAGGGTATTGTGACTTTGTTATAGGAAGAAGATGAATCAAGAATTGGTGCACGGTCAGAATTCTGGGTTTTGAATCGTAGGGTTTATGATCCCTTTGTCTCTTCGCTCTTTACTGATTAGGGGTTTTCAGTAAGGTATCATTAGGTTTGTACTTCATCCTTTTCCTGCCTTTTCAGTCTTTTCTTGCTTTTCTCTCTCTTTACTTGTGAATATTCGGTTATTGTAAATTTGTAATTTACTACGGTATTTGTTTGATTTGACTCGTGATTTCTATGGTATCTGTGATGTTCGTTCTTGATGCCAGGAAAAATTGAGAATATGTGGTGGGATCAACTTATCTAATGGTCATGTAGTGGGATTGGAAGTGGCATAGTCGTTGGCTAGTAGCTTGTGCGATACTGCAATTAGTGGAAGATTTCGCAAGATCATCAGATATTTATATGACCCGGATAGGATTATACCACCGGAAAGGCTTTCTTTCTGTTTGTTGATATAGAGAATTTCTAACTTTTAGAGGAAACTAGAGTGAAGACTTGATTCTTGCAAGAGTGTGTAAGCGAGAGTGGAAGCATCTTTCAAAAAGATCCCAAACTACTAAAAATTCACTGGGGTGAGGATTGAGGGTGCAAGTGTGCGGCGAAAATTAAGAGTTTGAGCAAAAGATCCTAGTGGAGGATTATGTGACTAAGCTTGTAAATATTCTTGTACATGTCTGATGAAAATCTTTTGGCTGGGGAAAAACACACTTTAAATGATTTTCCAAGAATGATGGTTGATTGGTGCAAGTAGTAGTGTCTTCTCTTTTACTATCAGGTATCTGAATAGCCATGAGCTTACGAGACATAATTAACTTTGGCTGCTTAATCCAATTGTAATCTAGTTCTCTACTTTAGACTTGCAGATTATTTTCTGGTTGTTTTCAGCTATTGAGTTGCACATTATCTTGGACATTTATTTAATACAGTCTCTCCCTAGCTTTTCTAATCCATTCCACCGCTATTAAATGTTTCCTATTGTTGTGTTGCTTCGCGCCATAGGATTTAGTCTTTGTGAGGATCACCAACTATGTAAAGCGATTTTTTGCCTGTGGTCTTTTGTTTGATTCTGTGAGCTTCGGACATCTCTGTCTTGCGAATTGGTTGCTGGAAAATTGTGCCATTGTTCCCAAGTATCACCCTTAGTTTCCTGTTCTTACGGAGTTATTGTACCATGGTCCAATGCGACATTAATGTGTCTAATCAAACTCATTCTTTTGCAATTGTGGATGTCCTGCTACCCGATTTTGCTATTATCTGGCCGACCATTATGATGTTGTTACTGTTGTATCATTTTTGCCGCTTCTGCATATTGTATAGACCTGACCCTTATTCAGTACATTCCTTTTTACCTCGTCATTTGCCATGTGCAGTAGGAGTTAAGGAGATCATAAGTAACCCCGTTATATATAGTGGTTTCTTCAGTTTTTAGACCGTAAGGATAGCAGGTATAGCTTTATATGTGTTGATAGCCCACATAAAACTTAAAGATGAACAATGAACATCTCTGAAAGTTTTCAGTCTGCGAGTGAAACCCAGTTTACTCTTACCTGGGTCAGCTGTTTGTGACATAAGCAAGGCTGTTTATGTTTGGCAATTTTTGGGTTGGAAGTTACCTTCTATCTGCCATATCATTATGATGTATTGTCCGCTCAGGTTTATCCTTATGTATGTATTCATTCTTCTCTAGATTAGCTCGAAAATCAAATGTTTTGTCTTCTTTATTGACAGGTGGCGATTAGGTGGTAATAAATAAAGCACTATGGGAGCAAAAGACCGTCAAAATGCTACCGACTCTCCTAAAGCGGAAGTAGGAGAGATAGACACCAGGGCACCATTTCAATCTGTCAAGGATGCTGTCAATTTGTTTGGTGAAGGCGCTTTTTCAGGGGAAAAACCTGCCATCAAGAAGACAAAGCCGCATTCTGCGGAGGTATTACGATACCTTTGCTGTACTTGTATAGAAACATATTCATATAATTGTGCCATAATAACAAGCCTAAAATGTATACATGCATTCATTTAGTGACAATCCAGTCTCTGGATACAGTAGGACACCTTGTACTAAATTCGGATCCGAATGATGTGGCTTTGAAAGTTTTGAAATACAGTACAAGTATACAACAGATATTGGTTTCCATCTTATAATGAAGCGCTAGGTGAATAGTAGACAGTTGCAAGCGTAGATTCTGTCTTATTAGTGCAATAATATTCCTGTAGTACCATTGCTTCGGCAAGTACTATGATTCTAATTCTTCTTATTTTCTTCTTTTTTTTTTTTGTGGGATTTTGTGTCCAAAGAGACGTATTCGTTAGTCACCTATTCACTTATTGTGGCATGGACCAAACCATGCTACTGATTCGATTGTAAAATTTTCTTTTCTACTGCAATTTTGGTAACATTGTTTACTTTCAATGCTACAAAATGGCAAAGCTTTTATGGCATGGGAAATTCCATTTGGAGGGATCGATTGTTTTCGTTTTTTATTGGCCTGGAGGGATTGATTGTTCTGGAAACTCTTGTCTTAATATTGATCTAGATTTGGTGAATGAATAAGGAGCTCATAAATTTCATGGAGGATGTTATTGATGAAATTGTACTTAGCTTGACCTTTTTGCAAACCTAGTACTAGTTTGATAAAGGTTGGTGTTAATACCATGCAGTCGTGCACGAAGTGTCAGCATTTACTCTTGCAGCTTCAATTTTCTTACTTAATCCGATTCTTCTTTTCTTGAGACACCTATAAATTGTGTCGTGGCTTTATATTGTCCCTTCGATAGATGATGCTGGTGTTAAATACAGAGGGGGTGGTAACTTACGATTAGCTTATAATTGTTTTTCTGATCTGCTGCAGAGGGTGTTAGCAAAAGAAACACAGCTTCATTTGGCTCAGAAAGAGTTAAATAAGCTCAAGGAACAACTGCAGAATGCTGAAACTACAAAAGTTCAGTCGCTTGAAGAGCTTGAAAAGGCTAAAAAGACAGTTGATGAACTAACCCAAAAACTCAAAACCGTGACCGAGTCAAAGGAATTGGCAGTCAAGGCAACAGAAGCTGCAAAGAACAAACTTGCAGAAGCAAACGGTGATAATTCTGTGGTAAATGATGTTGCCCAGAAACAGGACATGGAAAATAAAAGAGAGCAGTACATGACTCAAATTGCTGAACTTGATGCTGCAAAACAATTGCTGAGGCAGATGCATCAGGAGTGTAATGCGGCCATGGAAGCAAAATCCGCTGCCTTCAAGCAAGCAGCAAATGCTGAGCGAGCAGCCAAAGCAAACACGGAGAAAGCTAGTGAGGTTTCTAAGGAAATTACTGCTATACATCAGGCAATTGGGCAGGTGAAGGAAGCAACGATTTTAGTCCAGAAGGATCAAGAAAAGATATTTGCTGAAAAGGAAGTTCAGAAACAGTCGTATAAAGCTACCCTTGAAGACTCGGCAAAGAAATTGCTTGCTTTGAAGAAAGAGATCGATCCTGAAGTCACAAAAAATCTCGAGTCTCAGCTTGCTGAGACGGTGAATGAGATTGGATCCCTCAAAAAAGAAACGGAAAATGCGAAGGCTTCGGATCTTGATTCTGTTAGAACGGTCACTTTAGAGCTGGATGATGCTAAGGAGTCGCTTCACAAAGTTGTCGAAGAGGAAAGCTCCCTTAGAACCTTGGTGGAGTCCCTTAAGCTAGAGCTGGAGAATGTGAAAAGAGAGCATTTGGAACTAAAGGAGAAGGAAGCGGAAACAGAATCCATTGCTGGCAATCTGCACGTGAAGCTCCGGAAAAGCAAGTCTGAGCTTGAAGCAGCCATCTTAGAAGAATCTAAAGTGAGAGGAGCTTCTGAAGAAATGATATCAACACTCCACCAATTATCATCGGAAAATGAAAACGCTAGATTGGAAGCGGAAGAGATGAAAAAGAAAGCCGAGGAATTAAAGAAGGAAGCAGAGGCCACCAGAATAACGCTCAAGGAGGCAGAGGATGTGCTAAAAGTAGCACTGGAAGAAACTGAGGAAGCAAAAGCAGCTGAGGCAAGCGCGCTTGATCAGATCAGAATTTTGTCTGAGAGAACTCATGCGGCGCGTGCCTCGACCTCTGAATCTGGGGCACACATTACAATCTCAAGGGATGAGTTTGAGGCATTGAGCCGTAAAGTAGAGGAATCGGAAAAACTATCGGAAATGAAAGTGGCGGCTGCAGTAGCTCAGGTGGAAGCTGTGAAAGCTAGTGAACATGAGGCACTAAAGAGGATGGAGGCAACTCAGAAGGAGATTGAGGATATGAAAGCTGCGACTCAGGACGCGCTGAAGAAGGCGGAGATGGCGGAGGCCGCCAAGAAGGCCGTGGAGGGAGAGCTCCGGAGGTGGCGCGACCGGGAGCTGAAGAAGGCAGCTGACGCCGCTTCTCGGATTCTTGCTGAGACAGAGATGTCAACAGAATCTTCCCCGCGCCATTACCGGATTCAGAAGCAGAACCTGCCTGAGAAAGTTGTTGAGAAAGTTGTAGCATCCCAAAAGCTAGATAAGGAGAACATTTCAGTATCTAAGAAAGGGCTTTTACCTAGTTTCAGTGGCATCTTTCACAGGAAGAAGAATCAGATTGAGGGTGGATCGCCATCTTATCTACCTGGTGAGAAACCGTTTTGAGACGCGTTTTCGCTTTAGTTTTTTTTGTGCAAGTGAGAATGGTTGACAGATAAACGTTTATACCTTGGTATTTGTATATTTGGTGTTATTTCGTTTTTTTCGTTAGGCGTTTTAAATGTGAAAGATGGGATTTGGAAGCAGTGGCGTGGTTGGGGTTTAGGAAGAGCGACTTTTGAATGATGTAGCAACAAGCTAGAACAATTTGCTTTGGAGATTTCAGCACAAGAAACTGCCTTTGAATGGTCTAGCAACAAGCTAGAGCAATTTGCTTTGGAGATTTCAGCCCTAGAAACTGGCTTTGAATGGTCTAGCAACACCCTATAACAATTTGCTTGGAGATTTTAGGGCATATGATTTGTTTTGTTTTCTCAGGAGTTACTTTGGCGCTGCTGTTTTACATGTGCTTCTATTTTCACTGCATACTTCTTGATTCCTCAAACGATGCTTCAAGGAATACCCAGTAGGGCCAACAGCAGCACATGCATCACTGAACTTCAATGTTAGCCTCTTTAAAATTGTAGTAGTACATTTCCAACTGATATGGACCATGATAACCCCCAAAAAAAAAAAAAAAAACTACTCCAATATGCTTCATAAACATGGAAGAGGAGTCCAGGTGCAGGCAAGAATCAAATGCATCGAATTCCTCACCTGATCAGCAGGTCAATTCTGTTGGTGGACGAAATGTTGGTTGATCGAAATGTCATTTCTGCGATCAATGGTGCATTTGAGTGACAAGATGTTTATCCTCTTGAAAATTCATTTTGAGTGAATGAGTGACACGATGTTTATCCTATTCAAAATTCTTTGAGATTGACTTTAAGATACTAAATTAACTAGGGATCATTGTGTTAAAACTAAACTCAGACAACCAACAAATTGACTCGACAAACTTACACTACTTAAAAACGTTATCTGGGTTATACGACTCACTGTTCATTCTTGACTCGATTGCACCAAACACATAAAACCGTGTCTAATTGGTGCCTGTGCTTGTAGAGGATCTCAAATGCGCCCCGAAAACAGGTCTCTCTCTCTCTCTCTCTCTCTCTCTCTCTCTCTCTCTGTCTCCGTTTCAGACGGTTGTAAAAAGCGTACAAATTCATGTCTGAGTCCGTCATGTTTTGGCCATCAATACAATTGTGTCATGTTTTGGCCATCAATACAATTGTATACCGTGGATGGTACTAATCTGCAGTGAACTGATGCAAGGAATTGATATGTCATCCCTAAATTAAAACCCCCATTCAATGCAAGTAATTGTAAGTAATCAACGAACTGTTGTACTACTACATATCACTTGAGCCCTTAAAAAGGCTCGTCTTCCTCGAGCTTTCAGTCACCATTCATTCTATGGTTGCTGTTGGACTTGGAAAGCCCATTCTGATGATCCTCAAGCCTTTGAAACTCGGATTCTATGGTTTCGGCAATTTTGGCATCTTCAGGGTCTGGTTCAGGGAAATCCACATGGACTGAACCTTGTCTAATTGGTGCCTCTACAAGCACAGCTTGCTGCTTGATGTAATTATAGAGCTGTTGATGGAAAACATGGTCAAAGGAGAAACAATTATCTGTCATTCCGTTACCAGAATGCCGAGCTGATCCAGACCCTTCTCTTCTACAAAAATGCGGGAGAGATGCGTAATCCATTATCTGCATTCAAGTAGCAAATCAAGTGTCAAAGGTTTGGTGTACAGCAATAAAAGAAGGTTCGGAATCATTGCTGCAACATCAGACAGTTGTAGAACAAATGATGTTTAAGAATGAAGTTGTATAGAAACCGAGAAAGAAGCATGGTGAAAGTTTTTATACCGCCAATAACTCGTCTCTACCAGAACCTGGCAGCACCTGAACTCTGTTCCTGGTTCTCTGATGCAAAAGAGGCCTAACAACCTGCCAAAACACACACCTCTTAGGATTTCCATGAGAGAAAATCATCCTGTTTTACATGTTTCGTCAGAGATGAAGATAAAGCAAACCTTCCAGCATGCTGAAAATATGTATGGTGCATTAACAACGTAATATGTATCCGTCTTCTCGGGATAGTTGAGGTCATCGATGGTCGATATGACAGTCAATAGCTGAAACAAACATAGAATATGAAGATGGTTCCCAAGAAACAAACTACACGAAATAAGCTGTGTATGTGAAATCAAAAGAAAGACAGGAATCACATTAATTTCAGGTCATCAAATATCTCCTATAAATCATAGTGGAAGAAAAAATATTACATCCATTTCACTAATAAATGTTGACATTTAACAAGAGCAGTGGAGAGTTGATCGGGAAGTTTCAATGATAAATGAGGAAATTGAGGTACGACTATAGGTTAGGCTTAACATGCAATCCAAAACGATACCTTAACTTGGTTGAGTGCTGAAAGCTTTAGACCAGTCATGTCCAGAACCTTCACACAGGTACCAATATGCCGTCCAAACTTCTTTGTTGCGGCAGGCTGTAACCAAACAATAGTTAGGTAAAACGGAAGCTAAAATTGAGATATATGGTTAACCATTCCCATATCTGCTGGAATCATACTGACCAATATAACACGGTCCCTGTATTCATTCATTTGGATGTGGGACTGAACATAGTAGTGAACCTAGAATGGAAAAAGAATTAAACATCAGTATGGACAAAATGATTGAACCCAGCTCCAAGTGGAATTTTCATGCTCGGTTCACTTCATGCATTAAAGTAACATTATGTCCTGTTGATAAAAGTTCAGGTGCATTGACCCCCAAGTAGCTTGAAAAAAAATATTAATTGTTGATGATGCTGAAGCTAGTATCGAAATCAAGAAATATTGGGTTCTTACGGATGCTTTGTCAAACGTGCTGAGCCCTACACCAACAGCGATGACTGGGAGACCCTGGAAATGATTACAAGGGGAAAGGACTGAGTAACAGCAAATCATTACCAAACTGCAATCTTTCTCGCTTATTAAAATCTTATTTCCACAATGATCAACTTCACCAGCCTGGTGAGGCAAAACAAAATCCAAGTCCTGAAACCGATTCGGGTAAACACAAATTTCAAGCACCCAAAGGAAACCATCAAGTACCTCTTTTGAGTAACCCGACATTCCTATTAGCTGCGAATCCCGAACTGCTCTGTACAAATCACTAGGAATGATTGGTTTCTGCATAACGCACAAATTAAACTCAATGATGAGGCACATCATTAATGACCTAGTGAGATATATCAACATGGTTTAAACTATTCTGAACTTCCAGAATCTTCTAAATGAACGTGATGAGTTGAAAAGGCATGACAGTTTTTAGCTTTGACGCAAGTGAATATAACTTCCATGAATAATCGAGGTTCAATAATTAGAGTGATCATAGTTCAAAGCACAAGAACTTCGATACCTTGGTGGCCAGGGCTTATATCTTACTTTCTTTGGCTTCTAGCCTATACTTAGCCACTTAGGGATGTAAGGAAAACGGCCAAACCATAGTTGCACGAAGCAGGAACAGGAGAGGAGAGCGGGGGAATATAGAAGCTCCCAAGGTTGGGAGCGTGAAGGAACGTGTACATCTATTACAAAATAATGTAGTATAGAATACACACTTAAAAAGTACAATCATTTTAGGGAGTAAAAATATAGGTCAAGCCTACCATAAATGTAAAAAATGGGCTAGTGTTACAATAGATGGTTTTCTTTTCAAGATATCATGACATGGGCTAGATATATGAGTTCATCAAAGACCAATTGATAAAGCAAAAGGATAAATCCCTGTTTTCCTGTACAAGAATCGTACAAAAGCTGTCATCTTCGTAAGGAGCGTGCTCCTATCCCAAAGGGCGCAAGCTCCAGTCAAACTCCCTAGTTGGGAGTCCAGGAGTGCGCTCCTAAGGTGGGAGCAACATCACTTTAAGAGCTCCCTACTAAATGCCAAACCAAATAGACCACGTAAATCAAATCGAACTGGCGAATTGTGGTTGATTTTTAATTAGTTTTGGTCTATTTGGTTGTCAAAAGCTACAAAAATTGGTTTTTTGTTTGGTTTAACTGATTCTTTTGTGTTACTTACTTTCATAGCATCTAGTATTATATATTCATATCTTAGTTTCCATTCACATACTTATGATTATATAGAGGTGGAAGAATGTTATACTCTCATTTTTTGTTTGTACTGCACTAGATTAGAGTTACGTTAAAATAATAGTTGCTATTTTTCCTTCCCCCTTTCAACATTACAGTTGAACTTATTGGTACCAAACTTCTGATTACTAAACCAATCAGAGCATTTCGGTTCGGTTTGTTAGAATTCTTGGTCAGGTTTGGTTTGTGAATCTAGAAAACCAATATAATCGGCTTGTTAAAATATATTGAACACCGACCAAACGGAAGAAAATTGAAAAATGAGCTATGGAAGTTAGTTTTCAGATAAAAATAAAAACTCACCGCCAATATATTGTCAATCTCATTTTGTATCCTCCAGTTTAAACAGTCAACCAGCTGCAACAGTTACAGAATAATCAGTGAGCAATGGAGATGCATTCATAGAAGTGGTTCTAAAGGAATTTTTTTTTTGTCATAGTATTCATTTGAAATGAACTGCATGTAACCATTCTATGGGCTTTGGAAACATTCCCATCCCTTGCTTTGAGAAACCGCACCAGAGTTTCAGTTGGATATCCTTGATGTATAGTCTGTAAAATGTAAATTAAGACAAAACTCAATTTTATTGTTCTAAAACAATAATGCAAGATAAGTTTTACAACTACTGCATGTTCATCTGATAAAAAAAGATTGAATTCTTCCTCCTATTTCTCAATACATTAACGAGTTATAGTTTCGAACCTATGCAGCAGAGTGTTGGCTTAGGCCCTTAGGGACCTTTACCCTTGCCATCTCAAAGCCCCGAATGCCTTGGGGGCCGTATTTCCAGTTTATTTTCCTGAGCACGTCAATTTGATTTTGAATCTTGAAGCTATCAATTACTAAAGTTTCGTTTTCCTTCGTTTTGTGGTCTCAAATCTCAGGACCAATGACATTTTCCCAGATCTGGGAAGTAAAATTTTTACCACCACCTATCCTGGAATTACTTGGTCACTTCAAGTTACCAACACTCTAGCAGTCTGTGAGACCTAAAATCAATAAGGGAAAAAAGCTTAAAACTGCAAACATTTGAATGAGCCAACAGAATTAGAGACCCCATTTCCATATTCAAAGGTAGCACTATGACCATTGATCCATGGAAAATTAAACAGATTTAAGAGGCCCATTAAGACTAAGAGCGATTTATTCGTCCGGTACTTCCACTAAACAACCAAACACAAAAGATCGTGCATTTCGCAGCAGTGTGTAACCATAATCAGATATGCAATCCAGATCTAAGAATTTAGGATACATACATCACATAGACCTAAATTTCAATGTTTACCCAACAAATTAACCGAAAAAAAAGATTAGTACAAATTGCAATAGGATTTATCATTTATATTATACTTTTTTTTTTTTGATAAGTAAATAATATACACCAGCATAGTCAGTGTACGTAAACCCACATACAGAAAATTCAAGACTAAAAGAGAGGAGATCAGACCCAAGATCAAGAGTAGCTCTAGATGCCCAGATCACCACCTCACTTATTTAGTTTTAATAAATAACAGATCTGACCCATACCATACGTATATCTACATGGGTATCTCTAATGTGCATCATGTACGCTACATCCACATAGAGAGAGATAGGAGTGAGTACCTTGAAGGTAATGCTAAGTGGCTCATCAACTGCAACAACCACAATGAAAAAGGAGTAAATATTACAAGCGGGGTTCTGAAGATCAACAAGACAAAAAGTTGGATCTTTTTTGCTTTTTCTTTGCTGTGGATCGAATCAAAGAAAGTGAAGAGTGGGTTATGACTGAGGAGCTCACTCTGTTCAATCAATGTCTGAAACTGCTTGATCATGTCTTCAGTTATGATATCCATAATTTAAATTGCCAGTGAGCTCGAACCCAGAATTTGAATTTCTGATCTGGTATCCCCCTTCCGCGAAATTCTAGAGAGAGAAGGTGAATGGGGAGTCAAATGGGTATGTGGCCCCTTATTGAGAAAGATCAACGATTATTGCTTTGACTCTAAGGTGAGCTCTGCTTTATGGCGGATTTATAGGACGAAAAATCCCAGGAACTGGAGACCAACGATAATTAAGATCTACCTTCGGTTGTTTATGTTTTACCTGCAACTGATGAAACCTAATCAATCACAGTGCTGGAGTAATTCATAATCTAGACTGGAGTTACCGGAAGAAAAGGAATGTACGGTCAACTCATGTGGCAATGTTTAGCTTTCTAAAAAAATTGGTAATTGATTTAAAAATAAATAAATTCAAAAGGCATGCTTATTGTCCTATTGTGATGTGAATTTATAAAATTTTGTCTTTTATTTATAAACTCTTTTCATACATGGGAGAACACTATTACAAATTCACGTTACAATAAGTCAAAAAAAGCGCGATTATTAAGTCAAAAAAATTCTTGAGGAAACTTTGTAAAAACAATAACATGTTCAATTAGCAGAAGGAGAACTGTGAATGGAAATAGCTTGACTGAACTACTTTTCAATTTGGCTTACAATTTCTGAATGAAACCGAGGTTAATTAGGCTTTCTTGGAGCAAAAGTCTGCCTTCGAAATAACAAAAAGTCCACGAACATAAATTTAAAATACAACTCGGATGCATATGGACCCATGTGCATCGAACGGCTCCAAACTTAGTTATGTCCTAGTTTGTGTTTTAAAATTGTGTTTGTAGCATTATTTAATTCTGATTTCTTAAGCCATTAGGAAATGGGGAGGGGGGGGAACGTAGAAAGACTTCATTAATATGAGAAACTTTTATTAATTACTAGTAGTACTAACAGTTAACACAATTTGACTGTATGAGTTCATCATCAATTTTATGGATTACCTATCACCGAAAACTTTATTCTAGTATATATATGGCTATCAGTCCTCGCCCATACTAGAATCCGGAGTAACATAGGAGTATTAGACTTTGGACGTGTTGTAATAGTTGTAGATACAAATTTTAGATTTTAGCTTCAGATTTTATTGCAAATTTTAGATTCTATAATTTAGTAGAAGTTGAGAAACCTGTTTGTTACAGTTGCAAGATAATAAGAATTTCAATTTTTTTTTGGAGAAATTTTGTTGCAGAATTCCAAAAGCTATCCAAACCCAGTTTTGAGATTTTGAGAATTTCATTCTTTTTTTAGCTTTTCAGAATCTGCAAAATTTGAGAACTTATTACCTAGAATTTTTGGCAAACACTCCAAACTGATTTTCAAAATCTAGAATCTTAAAAATTTGCAAAAATAATTTATTGCAAACACCCACTATAATTGTCATTACTGGGGAGGTTAATGCATTATTCATCTTAGGTGGCACTACTGAATTAAGGTAAAATACTAAAGACTCGGAAGATGTACGCACATGCGGGGATAGCTCAGTTGGGAGAGCGTCAGACTGAAGATCTGAAGGTCGCGTGTTCGATCCACGCTCACCGCATTTCTGTTTTTCCAGGGCCTAAGTCCTGCATTGCCTCTTTGTTTTTTCAAACCCCAGATATGCTCTATAGATTCAACACTATCTCATTCTCTACCAAATTGCGCCTAAACAGCGCTACTTTGACAGGAAGAATCCTATGCACGCCTTCCGCAAAAAAAAGCGCAAACTTTGGAGGCAAATTAGAACTCCACAACTTTTTCCACCCCTCAAAACCACAACTAGCTGTCAAAGAACCAAACTTGAAAGAGTAAGCTAAAAAATACCCCGACTTAACCGTATCCTGCCCATCGTTCCCAAGTTCCCAACAAAGCTCATCCTCCCTTCGCTGCCTAGGCACATGGATAGCCAAAATTCTGGCTATTTAACATCATCAGAAAACAGCACCCGAATAAGAGCTCCCCTCCAAGAAAGCTGATCCCAATCAATGAGATCCTTGACTTTAAAATTATTAACCCCCACTGGTAGGGATTTATTTGAACATTTCCTTAGGTTGTTGATCAGTGGCATAATTAGCTTTGTTTCAATTACCAAGCCCATCCAGGGAACAGGTTATATTCAATGACATCAAGCAAATTGTTGTGCACAACTTCTTTTTTTTTTGGTCTCAAATATATGTGCATCAATTGGTTGTGCATATTTAGTTGAAGAAGTCAAATAAATGGTTAGATTTTCTACGATTCCTCGAGGCCTTTCCAACACCCAGAGTGTTAGTATAATCGATCCTCGTACTTCACATCCCATGATTTTCATCAATTAGATGCAGTATTTCATCATGTCATTGGAATTGTTGCATGGATTTGCCTTGCCACCGTTTAATAGCACTGTAGAATTTGGCCATACCCACTTCCCACAAGCTTAAGCCAGATGGTAAACAGCTCAAGCTCAGTTATCTTGGATCCGCTCGATTTTATTTAGTGAAAAATAGACGAAGAAGAAGAGAGGAGTTCAAACGTGCATGGCATAACTATAGTGATCCTCACCTCTTTCTGTCCCGCTGCACTATGCAGAATATCTCGCTCTCTTATTGCGCTTGGCTTTTGCATGTGAAGGCAACTCTGGAATGGTATTTTGTCAGGTCCTTTCGAGTAGTTTATGTTGTGTTCTACTGATTTGTTTTGTGTCAAAGTTATTTATCCTTCTTGTACCTTTTTCTTTTATTATCAACGTAAAGTTCTCGCATTTTCTGAAACAAAAACAACAAAAAAACAGAGCATGTACTATAACTTTAGCACAATCCCATGTTTTGGCCAGGATAAGCTTGAACCCTTTAACATCCTCCATTTCAACTTTTCAGCTCCATTTGGGTTGTTAAACTTCCATCTAACTTGGCCAGGAAATTAGAATCAAAATGCTGCATATGATCAATGATCTATTCAGACTATATTATGTATTGAAAACTGTTTAATGACAACTTGAAACGTATGACCATTCTTATTATTATATACATAAAAAGTACGTACAAACATAACAATTTATACAACATTGTGTATAACATGTTAACGTGGCAACTCATTCGTTGGCAATTGGACGGATTCTTATTTTGCAAGCACCTACAGCTTTCTATAAGGAAGAAAACAAGTAGCAAATCAAGCATTGAATCTACTTAAAAGAAATCGATTTCAAGATAATCGTCGGAGCCTTTCTCATCATAGTTACCATGAATTCCCGCCTTTTTGCTGGACACCGTTGGGGCAAGAATCCGTTCAATCTCAACCGGATTTGGAATCTGGGGTGGCCTTGCGCAACGAATCAAAGCCCAATTCACACCTTCAAAGAAAGGGTGCTGTTTTATTTCTGTTGCGCCTCTTTTGTATGCCAACCTCTTCTTGGGATCTTTCACTAACAAACCCCTTATCAGATCCCTTGCTGCAGAACTGATAACAGGTGACTCGAACCGAACCGGCTGACCAACAACGTTAAACAGTGTGGCACGATTCCCCGACCCTTTAAAAGGAGTTTTACCGATCAATAATTCATACAAAAAAATACCTAAAGTCCACCAATCCACTGCACTACCATGACCTTCACCTTTTATGATTTCAGGTGCCAGGTATTCATGGGTCCCGACAAACGACATTGAGCGGGCGCCTGTTGGCTCGGCTATGAGCTCCACCAATGGGGCGACTTGGTTTCCCACTTCGTTCTTTGGTTTTCGCTCTTTATTGGATTTATTAAGAACGCGAGGGAAGAAACATGCTGTGGTTACCGCACAAGACGGCTCGATGCAAGCAGGTTGGAAACAATAAGTTCCAGGCCTAGCTGATGCGGACCTGACAATTCTTGGGCGGCTTGTGCAGCGGAGAGAGAGGTCAAAGTCGGAAAGCATTATGTGTCCATCTTCCCTCACAAGGACGTTTTCAGGCTTAAGATCGCGATAGACAATGCCAAGCATGTGGAGGTATTCAAGAGCAAGGAGAACCTCTGCCACATAAAACCTGCATATGGAAATTCATAAGTTTGATGACAATAAAAGGTGAACATAAAACAACACTACCTCAAGAGAACAAAAGACTAGTGTTCTTTCAATATTTAGGTGATGTGATAACCGAAGATTGTAAACCGGTAACAACTTAGTTTTGCACTCTTCCTCTCTCCACCATTCTCTCCAGTTTCTTACTCTCATTCCTCTAGTTTCAACATGCCCAACTCCTTACAACACAGCATGAGTCGGATATTTGGCGTGTCCACAATTTCCATCCAGGCGAGGGTGGAAGTAAAAAGGTTGCTGCAGCGCTGCCCCATTGCGTTCAACCCTGCTAAACTGTTCTACCATAAGTTACTATTAGGAGTCTTCAACACAATGCTCGCATCTCCTTGTTGATGTTTTCAGTGAAAAAGGATGCCAGCATTTCCGTTTTCCAGACATGGAATATCCTGTTACAAGAACCTTCCCATGGCACGCACGAACGTCATATTTAGAATTTTAGATAGATTTTCTTTCTAAGTTGTAACAATATTCTTTCTAAGTTAGATAGATTTTCTTTCTATTAACTTAGCAGCACAGAATGTGAAGAATTATCAAGAACAAAAAACAAGAACAAGAGACACAAGATTTGTACATGGTTCTCTAACTGTGTAGTCGATACATCCACGGCTCACACCAATTTCACTATGTCGAATGAAGAGAGTACAAGTTACATTGGCCATCAAAAAATTATGGTACTACCCCTGTCTAGATTTTAGGGGCACTATCCAAAACGAATCAGGCTTCGCAAGCCCAATACAGTCAATCAAATCAAGGCATTATTTTCCACCTCTATCTATAGGATTGACTTCAAAAACCTGGGAACAAATGGGGACAACAAAATTAACAGTTTGTTATGCTTTAATACCGAGCAACACTCGTTAGCATACATACTATCAACATTCATTAAAATACAGGTTGCAGATGATTAACATGCAATTAATAGCACAGATACTCGAGAAACAATGATAAGATAACAAACAATCTATCGATGTCATAAAGAGCATAAAAAACAGTAGGCAAGCATTCTACCAAAGCATGCACCCATACTATCTCTAAGAGTTGATGATAGACTATGAGATATTAACCATATTGAGATTAGAAGAGGAACAAGTCTCATACCTAACAGCTTCTTCGGGAAATCGCTTTCCTGGTTGCTTCTGCCGGAGTACATGCAAGTCACCTCCTGGGCAAAACTCCATTACCAAGCACGAGACTTTTTCAGTCTCAAAAAGACTATATAATGTTGGAAGGAAAGGATGATCCAAGGACTCTAGTATTTCTCGTTCTGTCTGAGCGTGAATCAGCTTCTTCTGGGTATCTAGCGACTTTTTGTCTATAACCTTCATGGCAAAGAAGCACTTCGTCCCTCTCAACTCTGAAAGATACACACTTCCCATATCCCCCCGTCCCAACTTCTTAAGCAATCTGAAATGGCTCAAACCCAAAGCACCGTCTTTTTCTTGGAAAACTTGAATGGCATCCCATCTTGAGTCGTTTGCCTTGTGCGGTTTGCTAGTACTTCTTCTAAAACTGCTAAAACTACTACCAAAACTTAAATCACTGCTTGAGCTACCCCTGCACATGCTGCTCTGCTCACTCTCAACAAAATCAGCTTGACTGCTAATTTTAGCGATCCCACTAGCATATTGAAGGCTACTGGACCGATCACTTACTTTAGTTGAAGGTGACCTATCCTTTATATACCCATGATCTGATTCTTTCTTTTCTTGATAAGTTCCACATTCAACTAAACCCCCAGTGTCGGTAACTGTCGGACTTAGATTTGTTGGTATTTGTTCCAAATCAACCAAATCTAAGCTTGAATCTGTTTGATCAGCTAAAGCATTGGTAGTCCACTGTATTTGAGAATCCATTGATTTCTCCTCTGTTGCATCAAGCTGTGATTTCCTTGCATTCAAATTTGAAACGTGCAAAGGTGTAGGCCGACAAGAATTTCGTTCTAATATTCTTTTACCAACCATTTTCCTTTGCTTAGCACAAGATTTTGTGGCTATTAAGGAAAGGACAAATGCGTGAAGTTAATACCCGTTACTGAGCCAAATACACGGCTCTCTCTGTTTTTCAGTTAAATGTTTTTCATCAACCAACTCTAACAACACAGATAAGAGGCATCTGCAGCAATAAAGTCAAAAGTTCATGTAAGTTCAAATAGAAGGATGCATGCCAAGTCTCAGATATCACGTTTGAATCAAGGAAAAGTATACACGCCCGATGCTAAATAGTTACTACATGAACCCAAACATTTCAATTTCATTCTTTCTTCTTCTTTCTTTTTTGCTTTTTTCACTATCCGAAAATCCAGGGACAAAGTCATAAATCCAGATGTACACAGCATCACCAGTGAACCAGATAGATCTACAAGGTATCCTGCTCATAAGAAGCTAAGGTACTGAAATCTCTGCTCAAATGAGTTGAACATTCTACATATAATTAAGAAGGAAAAAGGTTCGACGCAGAACAAGTTACTACTCGGAGTCATACACCCAATCCATTGATTTGAATGGGGTCTTCATAGGGTACGTATATAACTTTTATCAAGGTTTTATGCATATGTTAAATGCTACACTTGCTCCTTGGTCCTTATAAGGAGGTAGCTAGAGACCAAAGTTTTTACCCGGAGAGTTTGGGTGCTTTCCTTTCATACTTTGTAGAGATATATTATTTTGGTATGTGAGCATACAGATGGTTTTTGGTTCGCAGGGAAAGCTCTGAAGGCACACAAAACTTCCAGGATGATCCTTGCATCTCAGGAGTGGATGTCAATCAACCTGGTGCAAGAGGGATGTATCTTCTATTTATATAAGGAGAAAACTTTACGCGTGCCTCGATTAACATGTTTGCATATTGTTCATGTTGTGTAGTTGTCTCCAATTATTTAAGTTTCGAGAACGAATTTTTCCAACAAAAATGGCCGATGAAAATCGCGGCTCTCTTGAGCACAGTCGACCCGCCTGTTCTGATAGAGACCCTACCAAAGGATCCAAAACCCCACAAAAAAAACCCATATGCTAAAAAACAAAGTATATACCATGGAGCAGCAAACCCAAAAAGCAAATCACAGAACCAGTTCAGAAGCCAATAAAAAGGAGAGTACCTGAAGTTGCAAAGATCGGGACTTTAGATTATGCAGGGAAAGCTTGCCCAAAAGGTCACAGACTCACAGGTCCAATCCCACAATGGCCAAAAGTTCTAAACTTGGAACCACTCAAGCGGCCGTCGATTGCAGGACCGCTCAAGTTGATCCGTAAACTCGGTTATAAAAAAAATTGCAAGGACAAGAGCACTACTGTGGGGAGAGATGGAGGAGTGAAACTGTGGAGAAATAAGAGGAAAGGAAGACAAGCTTTGAGAGTGAGTCGGTTGCCTGTCAGTTATAGAGAGAGAGAGAGAGAGAGAGAGAGAGAGAGAGAGAGAGAAGAGAGAATATAGATGGGTCAAAGTTAAATACGGTGCCGTTGGAGCACTGGAGCGTACTGGGTGCAGAACATAATCACGTCGTACATAATCATTTACTTGCTCCGTTCCAGTAAGTACTTACCACTTCTGTTTTTTCCACAACAAATGCATAATTTTCACGTCAGGAGAGATCCTGCTAAGCACATGAAATCATGCGGCTGAAAATTACTTAGTATATGAGTATACTAAGAAATTGGTGGAGAGGACTTGATAACCCAAATTTTTAGAGCTTATAGATTGTGAATTATACATATTGAATTCCAAGCAAAATAGATTATGAATTTGTGAAAGCGTTGATGAGATATGTGATGTATGAAATATCTGTTACTATTATAAAGTGAACACTTTTTTTTGGTGTGAACGACGGTTATGAAGCCGGCTCACAGTTTTAATTTTCTAAACTACTCTCTTTAACTATCCAAGGAAACTACCAAGAAGAGAAAACAAACATGCATGTCACAGTAATTTTCCTCTTCCTTATCCTGCATATAATGTATTCTGCAAATGTTTCTCAAACACTAATTATGTTACAAAATACATTTTGGTCATATCTCCTAAATACTTTACCAGATTTAAAACACAATCTGACCATAATCCAAAAAGCTAGTAAGACAATGAATAAAATGCAAAAAATAAAAAATTGAGGCTCTCAAACACTCCCTAAGGTTCTCTCTTCATAATTGTTGATTCATTTGTGATTGTCGTTACATGATTTCACCATATATGTTTATAATGAGGAATGCTGAGTATGATTATGATTTTACATATATAATTTTGTATATATACCACATATTTTATGAAGGCAACAATGAAATCATGTGACAACAACGATTCGTCCATTTGTTTCCCTTCTTTTTTTTGGTAAATAAAAAAGCAATTTAGTTGACCATAGTAGTTTCGAATCCACCGTTTTCAAATAACGCATCTAGAAGAGATTGCATTATGAATGGTTCAAATTATCAAATTATTTAACTACGTCACACAATCTTGGGCTGGAGGCGTCCAGTTTCTTCCCAACTATAGAATAGTTGCTTCCAAATCCAAATAACCTATAAAAATTGTAAGGGAATGTGGTTTACCAAGATAGATTTTAAAAAAAAAACAAGGGAATATGGTTTACCAAGATAGGTATGATGACTTCAAGAAGATAAAATGGCATCTCTACCTAAGCTGGTTCCAGTTTTAATTTGCTCATGTTATGATGCAAAATAAATCACGAAAGATTTTTGTGGAAAATTTTTGACAAGCACAAATCAAAAAGAAGAATCATTGATGAGGTACTTTTAATTTGTTATGGCAACTTTGGTTAGGAACTTAGGATATTTTCTTTATAAAAACCTTTTCTTTTCTTTAGTGTCGGTTGTTTTGCCATGACAATATTAACCTCCTCGCTTTTGTCATTTTACTTCTTGATTTGGATCTTTTTATTACCTACTTTTGGAATTAATTCAATCATCAATAATATTTTAAAGTTCTCACTATTTTCTTTGTGCACAACGTGTTTATCATTTTCTTGTGAATTCAAAAGTACGTATGTTAGAACGAAATCTAACACATTCGTCTACCAGAACAATATCTAGCTGTTCTTCCGCTACCATGTCGCATCACATAAGTTGGATGTAGGCCTGTCAATGGATCCAGATCCAATCCGAGAATATCTAAAATCGATAACGTCAATCAAATAATCAGAATAATAGTATATATGATCGCCCTCTAAAACCGATAACGTCAATCAGATAATTAGGACACTAATATGATCGCCTGTGGCCCTGATCAGGTTCGGATATATCGGATCCAATCCGGCAGTAATTAGATCCGTACTCTTTTCCTTTTTTAGAGAAAACCAAAACATATCCTCAGCAGGCTGGCACTATCCGTAAAAAGGGTTAAGGCCTTGGACGGGTCCCTCTCAACGATCCCAAGCACAACTGGGAGGCTGGGATATGCATCAACTTTAATCTTTCAGATCTTTTGCTTTGATTTTTCATTCGTATTGCTTACTGTTTTTTCCCACTTATTGAACTCCAATTAGGTTATAGACGACGTAGGAAACAGAAGTTCGATTTGAATTTTGTTCGTCCGTGCTCTTTGATTGTTACTTACTTACGCGTGTTTTTCGGTGTATCATACGATTCGTATCGTCTCCTTCCAAAATTTATACGTACTCCACCCGGCCGTATCCATTTTGTGAAAAAATCCTACAATACGATGACATATCCTACGATACATTCGCGTATCCCGATTCGGTATGTATCATACGATAAGTTATTGAACAAAAGTTAATTCATGTTTTAAGAAGCAAAACTCCAAACACATTCTAAATCCTTTGATCTAATTGTGGCAACAATAAAAACCCTTTAAAGGATACCAAAACTCAATCCATTAGAGTTTGAATAGAAGAAAGAATGTCTTTTGATCATTTCTTCATGAATCTTACAAGGGTCTTCTCCACTTCTTTTGGCCAAGGCACTCGAAAGCCTCAATTTGATAGACCCCACTGGGGAGACTTAAAATTTTTCATCCTAAAAACTTATTTTCTTTATAGAAAACATTTATTTTTCATATATACAACATTTTCTTAAGATTTTAATTAGATATATCTTTTGATCGTATATTAACTTTTTGGTAACGTATCTTACCATACGTAACCGTATCCCAATACACTTCATCAAATGAAAGAAATTGTACGCTTTACGTACCCTGATTTGAAAACACTGCCTACTTATGCCTGGTACTTTTTGTTTTCGCCTTTTTCTTTATTGTTTGAAATCAAATTTAGGTTACTGCCCGCCTGAAATTAATGTCTTCAAATTAGAATTTGTGGGTTTTATTTGCTAGAATTTTGTGTAAGTGGAAAAGGCTGAATCAGAGTCCAAATTTTTGAATTGGGATTCGAATTACCAAATTAGAATTCGACTCAGATTTGAGGTATTTCAGATCGAATCGAATCGAATCTAATCCATTGAAAGGCCTAATTGGACAGATGCAGGGTCAATGCAAATTGAACCACTCATATCACAGTAGTTGCGTAAGGGCCATAAGCCGGGGGCAGCCATAAAGGATAACACCACATATGAATTGGTTAGTGATCCTGGAACGCCCAGACTAAATGTGAGACCCGGGCTCCACAAGAATGCCGTACCCAAATCTACTTTTCTTTTCTATTTTTCTGATCTTACCCCAATCTACTTTTACAACCATACATTTATGCGAGACCCGCAATCCACAAGACTGAAAAGAATTGAAGCCCGACAACCCCAGGTGCCTAATAAATTTTCCATTCTCTTTTTGTCTTCTGACAATAACAACTAAGCAATGGCATTTGAGATTTTTGTATTAGGAGATAGTTTTTCTTCGCTTTTGTGATTTTTTCCCTATGTAACTGTGGTTAAGTTTAGAGCAGGGCCATTTATTGATAAGAATCAATGAAAAAGTGGGTAACGTGGGTAAACAAAATTGCACTCAAAGCGTCACCCCATCTGAACGCAACAAGCATACAAATGAACACCATCATTTTGCAAAACAAATTTGATTCATAGCCTCATCTTCACAATTGAAAGCCTTCCAAGTTAACAAGTGAAAGTGTTAGGACAGACATTACACTGTCGAGTAATCTTTACAATTACCATCAATTGGAGTTATAAGCATTCAAACAAGAAATTCCACAAGACAATCTGGTGCTTATCTACACGAAAAGTTTTTTGGGTTTGAAAAGAGTAGATTTGAAGAAGGCCCAAATCTAAACATCTTGATCGTGTAATCTTTACAATTACCATCAAATTGTGTTCAAATTTCCCTTAGATATGCTTGATTGATAAACGGGAGCATCCCCGCTTGGAGAACAATGAAGAGAAAGAAAAGGGGGAGAAAAGAATAATGAAAACAGTAGCATGTACATATACCAAATATGGTATACTGCCCAGAAACTAACTGAACCATTTTTCCTATAACACTGGGAGTACGGGCCAACTTACACACATCAACTAACCCCTGGGAACCAACCCCACCATCAACTAGCGAGAGCCCAATTAAAACTGGGACAAAACCCTTTATGGATTGAGTGCTTAATTCCAATGAGATTTATTTTTGAAAATGGCCATAATATCTTGCAAGGTAGCGGCATGCTTAAAACCAATGGTTATTAAGGGTGATCTCAAGACCATCCAAACTGCCCGATACCTTACTACAAACCTATTTTCACACCACATGCTAGATTTATACAGGTTGAAACAAAGGGAGAAAAAAGAACCGAAATGGGTTTTGAAGAAAACAATCAATCTGGCCATAAGGAAACTCTGCCGAATCATTATGAAGAGAAACACTATACCAAATCATGGAACACTAAACAGCTATGTGGTTTATGAATACAGAACTTTGAAGCAAGCAAGCTTCGAGGGTAAATGTCAAAGAAGAGGAGGTATCTTAACCCTGTAACTGATTTTATGCCAATCAGCAAGGGAAGTTGAACCATCTTTGCCCAAAACCTGGAAAATGTCAAGTTTAAACTATCCAATAAGACCTGCAATAATTTCAGGTCCAATGGTTTGAGTCCTGCCTCATATTATGCTATCAATTTAAACCTGCAGGGTGGTGTACATCTAATACGGTTGCCTAAACAGTTAAACCACATGATATTTCCTACTCCAGTCAAACATTGCTGCAAGAGGAAAGGTAGAGAGCTGTCTTGTAACAGACTAGATGGTCATGGTAACAAGGCCCAAATGAAGCACTAAAGTAAACATAATAGCTAAACACATCTATTACACAAGAATTGTCTGATCTAGATCAAACTAGAGGAGAAGGTAGCAAGCTTGGAACGATGATGTACTTGACACAAGAAACTAAAGAGAAATTTAGTTCAGAAAACCACGATCATACACCACATACTAAACGAAGATGCTATAACATTCATCTACCACAGATAAAATGAGCCAGACTAGCCTCTTCTGATCTCTAATGTGTCGTTGGTTGCAGTAGAAGCATAAACCACTAGAACTCAAGCCAAGCACCTATTAATCCACAAGGGGAAAGAATGCAAGAAACTAGAGAGACTTGTAAGAAGCTTCTACAGAAGGCTTAAGCAAGGCTTCATGGGAAGGCATTTTTTCTACCTTGAATAAGGATGGTATCGGCTACTGCCGCTATAGCCTCCCCTTCCATATTGCCCTCCTACTCCACCATAACTAGCACCAGGACCAGAGTCATAACTGTCATAGCTTGAAGCTCCATAACTCCCATAACCTTCACCCCGACCATATCCGCCTAAATCACTTCCTCCATAACCCCCACTCAACCCACCACCATAACCACCACCATAGGATCCAAAGCGGCTAGAATAACCAAGGGAAGATTCACCTCGATATGCTCCTACGCTACTGGTTCCAAAATCTCCATAACCACCAAATTCACTCCCACCGCCACCGTATGCACCATATCCACCAAACCTAGTGCCAATACCTCCTGGTGTCCTATTGGGGCCAGGACCAAAACCTCCATCAAAACCCACATATGAGCTGCCAAATCCACCCAAATTATCATTGAAAGAACGAGCCCTAGAGTTGCTACCATATGCAGGAGTAAGTGGTGGTTTTGAGGTTTTCTTTGGTTCTGCTTTCTTGATCTCCACCTACAACAAAGCAACTTAGTTAACCTAGTTTCTATTAGATGAAAACTATTGTGAAGAGTCCTCCTGAGAAGATGATCTAACACTGAAAATCTTGATCCAACATCAGAAGTAAGCTCCCAAAAGTAATTACCTCTGAGACAATATTTAAAGAAGTATACAGTGTAGAAATGCATGGCATACATAATACTGAGGACAAAAGAGAATTCAGTTTTGCATGCCCTGGAAAAAGTAAAAACGTGTATCTGATTACATATTGATATCTTGGGGACCATGGAACTAAGCTCACCTGGGTACCCTCCATATCAATTATATGTCCTTTGGATAAAATTTCATCAACAACTTCCTCATTGTCAAATATTATAAATCCAAATCCTCGAGAACGGTTGGTCTCACGATCACGAATGATTTGGTGCTCAACTACTTTCCCATACTTGGAGAAGAAACCCTGGAACTCATCTGATCAATTCAACATACTCAAAAAACGTTACAAGAGTCCAAATAAATGGCACATGAAATATGTCTACATGAACTGAAAACAAGAAAAGCAAACCTTCAGTAACTGTTGATGGCACACCCCCAACAAATATCTTCTTTGTTTTGAATCCACCTGATTGCCCTGCTCCTTTTGGAATAGTTCTTTTAATCTCAACCTACCCATATTCACACAGCAAATAAAAACAGGTCAATATGCATATAGAATTACAATTATACCAGAGAACACAGCAAATAAAAACAGGTCAATATGCATATAGAATTACAATTATACCAGAGATCGATCATCACTAGCATGCAGTTCAAATTGCCAAGTCCAAAAGAATATTACCTGCTTTCCATTGATGATGTGGTTATCTACGATAACCTTGTCAACAACTGAAGGATCAGCATAGGTGATGAATCCAAAACCCCTTGGATTCCCTGTATGCCGATCTTTCATTATCACTGAGTCTGTAATCTCTCCATAATTCCCAAAGTGCTCATTGAAAGTAGCTGTTTTCAACAAATAACAATACCGCATCAGCCGATAAACAGTACTGAACATCTAATGAACATCATGCTGATATCAGGCATGCTATTCAACATCAAATTGGACAATTTGAAGCAACCTGGAATTTACAGGTACCAAACATGCAGTATTAATCAGTGAACTCCTAAACATGAGAATGGATGCCATAAGCAGTTTTCATGGAATAGATTCTACATCAGCAAATAAAAGGTACTGGAGGCCTAATCATCAAAACTCAAAAGTACAGAATGCCTAATCACCATTAATTATGATACTGATGATAGGGATGCTATTCATCATCAAGTTGGCCAAATAGAACCAATGTAAAATGTAAAGATACCAAACGTGATGTATGAACAAGTGACCACCTAAGCATGCAATGCCATAATCCAATCAAGATGCAGATATCATATCACCTCATTACAAACAGGCTAGCCAACCTCACCAACAAAACTATGAGAGAAAAAAAACCTAATACTATACGAGCATTTTGTATGATCATCAAGAAACCGCATCCCCAAATAAGCATTCTCAAGTTACCCTCAGTACGAGAGGCCCAACAGACCATGAAGTTCACTATCCCAACCAATTTATCATCTCCAATTAGAGAATCCAATTAAAAACTAACAAACTAACATCCCATAAATTCCCCAGACACAAAAATGCAACATGATTCAGTAATTTGACCACAACCAGGCTGTTAATGCACTAAAAGGAACCTGTCCATTGACAAAGCAAGGAGACTAGGAGAGTCTACAAATCAACAAATCGCCATAAGTCCCCGTCATTAGACATACCAAAGCACGCAAATGGGTTATGTTTAATCACATTGCACGCATACATTCTAGTATTCTACAAAGTACACACACATAAAGCTATGCACATACACACATATCTCTTATCTATTATAAATGCAACACCCCTTTGTGGTGTGAATTGTATGAACATCAGTTTTGAGGATGACTCACACTTCTTTTCTTCCAAACTACCCTTTAACTGCCTAAAGAAAAACTACCTCCCCAATTTTTTTTCACCCCTTTTCTACTTTCACATCCCAGATATCATTACAGACTAATCAAAAGTCAAGATTTTTCGCTTTCCATCTTTTGCATAACTCAGTTTGCTCGTGCATCGTATATGCCCTGGCATCTACTATCTATCTATATATGTATATGTATAGGTACTTATGGAGAGAGGAAGAGGAATTGTTACCGTTAGTGGTGTCTTTAGCCAATCCACCGATGAAGATCTTCCTGAAATTCAAACAATTAAAGTTCAAAATAAGGGTAGGAAATTCTTGAACAGCCTAATTATTAAACGAATGAGATGAAAAAGGGCGTGAAAAGGGCATCTATCTAACCCAGGACTAGCACCATCATCTCCTGAGCGGGGGTTGAAGCTCTTCGATTTCGAACCCATGATCTATCTCTCACCAGCTCTCTCTGGTTTGCTTCGGGATATGTCACTGGCCTCACACGATGATGAAAGGGATCTCCTAGGGTTTGTGATAAGGATATCGACGGGGATGGAGAGGGGTAGAAGTAGAATGGATCTAGGGCTTGTTAACAAATGATTTACGTAATAACTTTGACGCTTAGGTTAAAACCGTTTTTACTGCTTACGCTTTTCTTTTGTTGCGGCGGCCGGGCCAGAAATTGGCTTCCAAATAGGGCCTGTCGGAGTTCTTGGGCTTGAAGTAGACCTCTACCTATATATTAAGTCCAAAAACAATTGAAATAGGTCCAAACTAATTTTTAAAAATTTTTTTATGAAAAATTATGTACAAAAGAATAGGAGAATTGGCCACTTGGGAATTGCGCGTATAGAGATTCAAAAAAGAATCGACTTGATCCAGGTTTGAATCTATCTGGCATCCCTGAAATTCTTAAAAGAAAGTCCAATGGCAGCATTACACATGAATCTACAAAAAGAATTTTATTGTGTAAATCGAAAACTCAACATTGCTACTGCAAGAATTGCAAAACCTTATGAAAACCCTATTATTCTTGCACAATATATAGTTGGACAATTAAAACATAGAGTTCCATTTCGAAAAGCAATGAAAAGAGCTATTGAAAAAACAAAAAAAAAAAAAAAAAAAGAAGAAGGAAAGGTGACAAAGAAAAGTCCAAAATGGATTAAATGGACAACTCGTAGAAAGAAAGGGGAAAAAGTCACAAATAAAAGAAAGGGGAAAAAGTCACAAATAAAAGACTAAAAGAAAAAGATTTTTTTTTTAAACAGTTGTTGGACTGGACGGGCCAGAAATGGGATTGTAAATTGGGCCTGTTGGACTTCTTGGGCTTGAAGGAGACCTACCTATGTATTAAGCCCAAAAACAATTGAAATAGATCCAAACTAATTTTAAATCTTTCAAGTGACCCCAAAATGCTTCTTTTTCTTTTCTTTTTCCCTCAAAAATCTCCGAGATAAATATTTCCACGAATATTTTTTTAAAATTATTTTCATAAGATTTCTTATTTTTTTTTGGCCATTAGTTGAATCTTTTGCTTATCCACACAGATGAAGACCTTCCTGAAATTCAAACAATAATAATGGAAAATTATACTAGAAAGGGTACGTTTTAAATTAATTTTTTTTTATAAAATCGAGCTTAAAAAAAATGTAATTGAATCAAACCTCAATCTAGATTTGGATTAAAAAGTTGGGAGTACATTTTTTTTATCTTTATTCATTTTTTTTGTATTTATTAATTTTAAGTCAAACTTTTATGGCTTATTAATTCATATGTCAAATTTTTATAAATTAATAAGTCATAAAAATTTTACAACATTTTTTTCACCTGAGTAAAGCTATTGATACCTCTTTTTTTTTTAAGGAACAACTGCACTACACAGAACTATGAATAACTTTTGAGCTCTTGTAAACTACCGGAACATACTCCGTACCAAACTAACTAATTTCCAAAGGAGACAAAAAAAAAGCTCATGGAATAGAGGGTGTTCCATTTTACCTTCTTTTTGAAAAAGTACTTTTTTTTTTCAAATTTCAAATTCAAATATAATGAAAATGAAAATAATTTTTCAATTTTTTTTGCACCGTATAAAATATCTCAATGAGATCTATCAAACAAGATCCATATTGGTAGGAAAATTATTTGTGTAAACGCATGATTTTTGAGCTTGCTCATGGAACACCACCTAAAAAATACAGTAGCAGGGGCTTTGTTCGGCTAATATTTCAGTTTTAGTTTTAGTTTTGTTTTTAATTATTACCTTATTTTTTCTTTCAATCATTATCTTATTTTTTCAATTACTCCGATCTCTCTCCAATCATTATCCTTATCTTCAATTATTACTCTATTTTTCTTTCCACCCACTATCAAAATTAAACTAAACTAAACTAAACTAAACTCTCAACCAAACAAAACGAGGGTATTTTTATACGGCTTGGACTTTTGCTTTTCACCCAACCAGGGCATTTCCCTTTTACACTCCAAAAAACTCACTCTCTCTCTCTCTCCCTCTCTCTCTGCACCTCTCTCCGTTCTCCCAACTTTATTTTCCCCTAAAATGGAAGAGTGAACCCATTTGCCTTCCACGGTAGGAATTGCAATCTAGATACTGTGAAAACCTCTGGGTTTTTCCCTACTCTTGCAGAATTGGTGAGAAATGAAAGCCACAAAGATCCAATTTTTTCCGAGGCAATCCATAGTTTCATGGGGGGTTTTAGCACTGGGAGTGGGAGCCCTCTGAACCAACGAGTGTAAGTTCTCTACACGTAATTCTTGCTAAATTTCTTTCAATCTGGTTTGATTCACATCTCTCTTTGGTTGTGTTATTCATCTCACAACTGGAGGTCTGAAAATTAGTTTCAGTTGCAGGGTATATGTTTCATGTATTGATTTTGGTTTTGGATACATTATATCTTCAATTGTAGGACAATGGATGAACCAATGATTGATACCGAGTTAAACGAGCTTCGTAATGATGAAGAAAGGGTTGTGCAATTAGAAGGAAATTTACTGGAGTTGAACGAGTACCCAACCGATTCAGTGCACATCCATGAAGGTACAGAATTTCCCGAATGTGGGCAAAAGAAAGATGATTCAGTTACAAATGAATTGGATCCTTTTATGGGTCAACGTTTTCGTAGTGAAGAAGAAGCTTTCATTTGCTACAGACAATATGCATATAGGAATGGATTTTCAGTTCGGAAAGATCGATCTTTTGTAAAAAATGAAGAAGTAAGAAGACGTGACTTTTGTTGTCAACGTGAAGGAAAACCTCCTGTGAAACTTGTTGATCCGTCCAAGGAACAACGAAATAGAAAATCAGTAAAATGTGGATGCAAAGCTCGGATGCGTATCACTTTAAGAAAATCTGGGGTTGTGTTTCCTCAAGAATGGCATGTCACAGAGTTTGTTAAAGAGCACAACCATGAACGGTTGACTCCCACGGGAGTTCGGTTTCTTCCAGAAATTAGAAAAAATACTAAGGAGGATGAAGATGGTTTTCTTTTATTAGAAGAAGGCCTTTTGGAAGATTCTGTTAGCAATGAATTTGATCCTTTTATTGGTCAATGTTTTCTTAGTGAAGAAGAAGCTTTTATTTGCTACAAACAATATGCAAGTAGGAATGGATTTTCAATTCGTAAAGATCGCACATTCAAAAAAAATGAAGAATTAAGAAGACGTGACTTTTGTTGTCAATGTCATGGAAAACGTCCTTTGAAACTTCTAGATCCATCCAAGGGACAACGAAACAGAAAATCTATAAAATGTGGATGCAGAGCTCGGATGCGTATCACGTGGAGAAAATCATTCGATATTTTTCCTCAAGAATGGCAGATCACAGAGTTTGTTAAAGAACACACCCATGACCTGTTGACTCCTACAGAAGTTCAGTTTCCTCCTGTAAATCAAAAAATTAAAGAGGAGGATGAAGCTCGTATTCTTTCACTAAAAGAAGAAGGCCATTCGGTTGGACAAATAGTGCGTGTCATGCAACTTGAAAAATATTTGAATCATGACTATCTTCCAGTCTTCGAGAAAGATGTTTGCGACCTTTTTACTAGAATAAAAGGGAAGGATGGAGTCAATGATGCAACTGATCTTTTAAAACATTGTGAAGCTGCAAAAGCAGAAAATTGTGAGTTTCGATATGCTTTTACAATAGACGAAGAAAGAAAGTTGGAGCATCTTTTTTGGTCTCCAGCCCACTCTTTTGATTGGTACCAAAAATACGGGGATGTTGTTGTGTTTGATACTACTTACAAGATCAATGCATATGAAATGCCTTTTGGCATTTTTGTGGGAGTCAATAACAATGGGAAGACAATATTGTTTGGATGTGCACTTCTCCGAAACAAGACTACAAGTGCATTTCAATGGTTGATGAAGGTAAATTATACAACCACAATTTTTTAGATTTATATTTATTCTAGTTTTATATTTGTTTCTGTTTTTGATATAATTAACTGTAATTTGTAGACATTTGTATCTTTGATGAAGAAACAACCGAAGACCATCCTAACTGATCAAGATCCAAGGATGACTGAAGCAATTGCAAAAGAGTTTTCATCAACAAAACATAGCTTTTGCATATGGCACATTACCAGTAAATTTAGTGGTTGGTTTATGGGTGTTCTTCGAAGAAACTATCCATGCTGGTGTGCTGATTTTGATAAGTTATATCACTTGGATACTCCAGAAGAGTTTGAGTATCAGTGGTCTCGAGTGGTTACGAAATATAATTTGCATAGCAACAAGCATGTTGCTGGTTTGTATGAAATTAAGCATTTTTGGGTGCCTGCTTACTTGCGTGATCATTTCTTTGGAGGGATGACAACGACGGGAAGATCAGAGAGTATAAATGCTTTCATAAAGCGTTTCATTAGCTCTCATACGAATCTGGAACAATTTGTCAGACAGGTTAGTAATCTTTTTCATACCGTATTTGCTTGGGAAAGATTGATTAGTTTATTTCGGCTTCAGTTCATACAAAGGCTTCATCCAGCACTGAAACATGCTGTTCACTGTGTTCAGAACAATGCCTGTCTCAATGCAAGGGATGAATCGCAAAATGCAGCACTCTGTCCAGCAGAAACAGTGTTGTATACTTCTACGGTTGTTAAGGTTCTTTTACAACTGTGGTGCTGTGTCAAAGTAATTCTGGATTTGTTTATTTTGGCTTTCGATTCATACAAAGGCTTCATCATCCAGGATCCTTCAGCACTGGAGCATACTGTTCAGAATGATTCCTGTATTAATGGAAGGGATGAATTGCAAAATGCAGCACTCAGTCCTGCATCTAAGGTTGTCAAGGTTCTTTTAAAACTGCAGTGTTGCGTCAAAGTATTAGTACTTGATTTGTTGATTTCGTCTTTCAGTTCATACAAAGGCTTCATCCATCCAGTATCATTCAACACCGAAGTGTACTGTTCAGAATGATTATTGTCTAAACGCAGGGGTTGAATTTAAAAATGCAGCACTTGGTCCGAGTTTTACGTGCAACTAAGATTGTTAAGGTTATTTTAAAACTGCAGCGTTGTGTCAAAGTATTGCAATGGAAAGATCTTTTATTGGGTGGTAATTCTTATGTTGATATGGCAAAGTTGCAATTGATGGCATCCTTGTCTCGTTAAACAGTTGATTTTCATTATGAAGAATCCGGATGAGTAATTTCGTGTTGCTTTAATCCCATCAGAAGCTCGAGGAAGATCTACAAATGCAAGGTCTAAAATTAAAATGGCACGAAAATAATATCAAAATTTTCGAGTCTCAGATATGCAGATTGGAGGCCTCCATTCGAGATATGCAAGGTATATTGTTTTCCAAGTTTTAGTTTAACCGTGTGTAGTGTCCATGACTTTAATCTTCAAATTTATAATTCGCATGTTACAAAAATCATTTTTTTCAAAAAACAAATCATGGCTTCTGCTAGAAATTACTATCTTTATTGATACGCTGTCATACCAAATTGGACTGATGCAAGATTCAAGGGAGAATTATGATTTGAGTGATGGCTGTGTCAGTCATACTCTTTGAAAAGTTGTCCCCTAATTTGGCAGAGGGAACAATGTGATTGGTGTTTGTCAACAAAAAAATTTTTAGTATGCACAACTCACTTAATTGCATTATTTACATCCTATCCCTTGTTCATTCCAAAGATGAACTTCCTTCTCTTTGATTCTCTCTTTGTTAAGAGTTTATTGAAGAAACATAGTACAAATGACAAGAACACAAAACGGGGAGCTAATATCTTTCAATTATAACAAGTTCCTTCTCTCCGATTACTGCTACATGAAATTGAGTTATTTTTATAAGATATTGTTTGGACCTCAATAGTTACATTTTGAACTTTGGCGGCACCACTTCGGAAAAGAAATTGTTTTGAGTTTTTCCATAAGTTTAAGACCTTGATTCCCTTGTGATCATGTGTTGTTTGGTCAAATTATTTCATTAGATTTTTTCCTGACAATTATTTTGTCAGTTAGTCTTGGGACATATGAATCGTCAAGTGCTCCATTGGTGGGAACTGAGGACTATTCTCACGTGGAAAGTGAGGAGGAAACAGTAGACCACATCATAAAGCATGAAAAATCTGCAGCTGGCATTTTGTGCTCGCTGAAAACTAGTCATGGTAGTCAAGCTTCTCATCTTCTGTTGACCGAGGATGTTCTGGGTATTGTTGCTCAACTTGGGAAAGTGGATGATGACAATCTCAGCAGGTTCGTTGGGGAATTGTTGCTGTTCGTGTTTGATAGTTTACTTTGTGATTGTACCGTATATATTGTTTTGCATTTAGCTTTGTTTGATCATTTATCATACATTTTGTCATGGAGATGGTAAAGAATTATTTGGCCTATGCTAATGACATACAGGGCTACTGATTGAATAGAGGTCTTCTGGACCATGTGTAATTAGCCAATTAGGTCAAGTGCGCATGGATGTATGTACTTATGAGTGGGTACTAATACTATGGGTGTAGTTTTTACAAAGAAGTCTTGGCAATGGCTTGCTAACTTCACTTGATTAAGGGCTCCACAGAGAGTCTTGCTATTATCGGTAATCTTTAGTATACTTGACCATGTTCTATACTCTTCCTCTGGATCCAGGCTTCTCGCAGAGTACCTTGGGATAGAAACTATGTTGGCAATTGTCTGCAAGACCAGTGATTCTGTTAAAGGTCTGGAAACATATGAGAAAGATGGTTCTATAACTAAAAGTTCTGGTATTCACGGGCTTGGAATTTCTATAGGGAGGAAGTTGGATGGTCGTTTTCTTGTCATTTGTCTAGAGAATTTAAGGTATCTGACCAGTGAATCATCCTTTTCTCTTGCTACCTAGAGTTGTATTTTGTGGACATTTTATAACATTTTTTTTTCCGTCTCAGACCATATTCTGGCGAGTTTATATGTGATGACCCCCAACATAGGCTGGATCTTCTGAAGCCAAGATTACCAAATGGGGAACCTCCACCTGGCTTTCTTGGGTTTGCGGTGAATATGATCAACATTGATAATGACAAATTATTTTGTGTCACAGCCAATGGTCATGGCCTACGGGAGATTCTTTTCTATAACCTCTTCTCCGGTCTTCAAGTGTACAGAACAAGAACAGATATGCTACAGGCTCTTCCTTGTACAAGTAGTGGAGCCATATCTTTAGACGGTGGGATAATAAAGACTACTGGCATGTTTTCCCTGGGAAACCGGTAAGAATCTCAGCCTAACAGGGTCATGTTCCAACTATGTATGTTAGTAGATTCTAAGTTTTGTTTTTCTTCCTGCTTCTGCATTCGTCCTTTTGAATCACTATATTCTAAGGGAAAACATAGCTGTAAAATTCCCGAAAAGCTGTGGAACGTCAAATCTACGTGCCAACTATTTTGAAACTGCAAGGCGGATAACAGAGATGAAATGGGACAAAGAGAGGAGGCTGGAAGACATGCAGAGGGAGCGGGTCTTACTGGACCACACAAGGTACAATTTTGACATAAAGAAAAAAGAGCTTCTCAAGTTCATCGCAGAAAGCTCGTCATATGTGACTCAGGTAATTAAAGCCCTTGTGCGTATCTTGAATAATAGTGTACCTATCGAAGTAGTAATTCATTTCTGTATCTATTCAGTGGCTGCCACACAGATTAACAGTAAGTACAGATTAGCTTGAACTGAAATTTTTAACATAGTTTTCTTGTTTGGTGCAATTACTCAGGAACAACTTAATTTTATGTCAAGAGGAAGGTACTATAATTCTGTACAAGGCACAGTAGTCACAACTTAGGGCTTTTTCTGCTGCGGAAGTTGTGCCACAATGTTTGTCACAAGTTTGACAAAAAAAAAAAAAAATTGACTTCTGAAATTACTTCATTTCGATGATTTTTGGCTTCTGCTTTTTATTAAGCCGCTTTTACATAAGTGCAAAACAAACACCCACCTATGGTGACTTAGTGGAAGTTAGAGATCCAAATTCTCGTATGATAACTGAGTGCTTAGTTTTTATCCCCGAAGATGTTCATAATCAGAATCAAACCTGGTTCTTTTACTTGGCTACTCTTTATGATTTATGGACTATGGTATTAGATGAAACTCTCTCTCTCTCTCTCTCTCTCTCTCTTCTGAAGTATTATTCTATAATCAAATGGTAGCTCCAAACCGTGAATGAAGCAGTTTTCTTCTAGATGAACAAAGAATATGTCAAAGGTTAAGGAGGAATGAATCTGGTTGATCATGTTCATTTCTGGATTAGCAAATTAGGTTCTTTTTTGTGGGGTAAATAGATTCGCAAATTAAGTCCTTAGCTGTAAAAGTTTGATAAGTACGCACGGAGTTTAATCTTTCATAAAAATGTGATGGAACTTTAAGATATGCTATAATTATACAATGTGCAGCATCAGATTCAGGCAGGGCGATTGACTCCGACGTGATATCTGTGTCGACGGTTAATGGAGATTGCTATTTTTCTCTCCGCGCTAATTTCTATGATCCTCAATGGAATTCGATCGTCTCAACACTCTCCTTGAGCTTGGCTCCGGGGACTTTCGCGATAGGACTTCAGAAGCAGGTTTGCTGTCTTCAGTCTTTGTTTAGTGGATAGTGATTCTTGTAAATTCACCGAGCCCCATCTCATCTTTTATTGTCTACTTTAGCTTTGGATGTAGGGGCTCAAGCTTGTAACAAAAGTACAATGTGAAGTAATTCTGTATCACTTTCGCTTTCCGTTTTTGCCGCAAATCCAGGATCCAAATACAGATTTAGGGATAAAAGTGAAAGTAACAAAACAATGGGTTTGTTTGGTTTGGGTTTTGAGGGTGATTTTTGGGGCGATGAGCAAAGGGAGAGATAGAGAAATGAGAGTAATAATTGGAGAAAATTTATTGGGACCGTGCGCAAAGAGAGGGGTTGGTTAGAGAGACCCAAAGCGAACACACAGTCGAAGTATTATTACTCATCTTTCCTTGTCAAATTACGTCTCATATCAACTTTTCCTTTTCCAATTAGTACATCTCATATTACTTCAAATTTGGGGTTTATTGGTTATTACTCTCTCTCTCTCTCTCTCTCTCTCTCTCTCTCTCTCTCTCTCTCCCCTTTTCAAATTTGGGGTTCAGCAACATTAAAACCCCTTTTCAAGCATAGGTTAGTAGAAATTAAACTAGGTTCTGAGGAATATCATGTTACGTCTTTGCTCTCATCTATTCCCCTTGACCATAAAACAAGAGTTTGTTATTGTTTCACCATCTCTCCTAATCAAAAAAATTAGTTTACAAATTAGTCAAGTCATAATGGAAGAGAAAAATATTCACTTCTTTTTTGATCGGCGAAAATTAAAATAATTTGTAATGCCTATTAGTAAAATGAGGTTGATTATATTTGGAATTTTTTTTGTTCTATACTAAAATCAACCATTGGAGACGAGGTTGTATAATTTGGCAAAAAAACACTTTTTGGTGCCAAATTATACATATGACTAGTCATTATTCAACCACCATTGGACATGCTCTTGGAGCTTAGAAGAGCAACATTTCAAAGTTTTATCGCCTGGTAGAAGCTGCTTTGGTGATCGATAATTCTCTCACATAATTGACCAATATCTTGGGGGCTTCTTTGCTGATCACCATAAATAGAAAAGTTCATTTAAACGACAAGTTCGCCATTGTTAGATTGGCAAGCCTTACAGGAAAACTGGCTCTTACTTTCCTTTGGCCAAATGTTACGATATTCCTTTGGCTCTCTTATTTTCCGTAAATTATTAGAAAATACAAATTCAGATTTTCATAAAACAAATATTTAGAGATATATCTCACGTAGGGGTTTGCACAGGTTGGGTTGGAATGGGTTGGTTGAGTTTCTGGGCCGTTTTGAATCGTCACGGGCCGGGTTGGAGTAAAAGTTTTGAGGAAACAATTGTAAATGAATCTTTGAAAAACAATCTGTGAATTGAATGTTCTAAAAAAACATAGTGGTGAGAAATAACCATTCATATTGTTACCAACTGGAAAATTAACAAGATTATTCGGGTCTGTTTGATTAGCGAAAAAAATATAATGGAAAGTGAAAATGATAGAAAGTGAAGTGAAATTTTAAAAAAAAAACAGTATTTTTTTTTCCTCACATCCTTTGATTAGAATGAATGCTTTGCAAGAAAATAATAGATAAAATAAGATATCCTTTTTGAAAAGGAGAAAACTTGCAAGAAAGTTAGAGTAATTATTGCTGAAATTAGAAGAGAAGAGATGGAGGAAAAAGGATAAAGAAGGAAGTTAGAGTAATCGTTGTTGATTTTTTCAAGAAAATAAAATTTTTCTGCTCATTTTGTGAGAAAAAGTAAGACAAACTCTCTAGCTTTTTTTTTGAAAGAGCAAAGAGATAAATTCATTAACTCATAACACAAAAGTTTAGAGCTAATAGGGTTAAGGATACACCGGCCCGACCATCCAAAACCCTATCTCCTAACCATTTGGAGGAAATTGATTTAAGGCCAATAGACTGAGTCCAAACAAGAGGAAAACACCTAAAAGCCCAAGGTTAGTAAGGAACTAACACAAAGCCTAAAAAACACCAAAATGGGCAAAGCACAAACCAAAGCCAAATCCTAACCCTAGAAGCCCAACAACAACACCTCCGACCAAGGCCGCCACCGCCCACGCCGCACCTGCAACAAACCGCCACCACTCGTTGCTGCATATCACCCATGACACATAGCTAGGCAAAAATAGCCACCACCCACCACCATCTGCCGCCACCGTCATTCCCTGGAGGAGCCCAGAAACGATTTTGCACAGGCTGGGTGAACCAAAACAAATATGAAGTGAAGATGAGGACCGAAGTCGAAAGCAACGCTGGAAGCCCACGCCATTAGGCAAAGACAATCGACCCAAGATGACATCGAAAATCGTCAAGCTTCCACTGCCCAAAACCCCCAGACTGCACGCCAGGCTCCACCACGCCGTTAGGCCCAAAAACCGGAGCCACCCAATAGAGGCTCCGACGGGGGACGAAAGCGGAATAAAGGAAGGGAGGAGCACGGACAAGAAGGAGGAGGGGAAATTTAAGCGCCCCCCCCCCCCCCCCCAGCGGCGACGATTGAAGCGAAGCTAGGTTTATGTTTAGCGGGTGGGGGTGTAACGCCCCGACTTTTCGGGGGTAAATTAAAATAATTCTTTAGGAAAATTTTGCTAAATAAATATGATTTTCCAAAATAAATGTTTAATTAGCAAAATTTTCCTAAAGAATTATTTTAATTTACCCCTGAAAAGTCGGGGCGTTACAAATGGTATCAGAGCCTTAGGTTCAAACCCTCGGCCTTGGGTAGATTGGGTAGATCACGATAGACTATGCATATTCCCTCAAGATTTAAATAATAGTATTTGAAAAATACAGAAAATTAACGATAAATATATTTTCTTTGTTTTTATAGATGGACCCCACGTTTGCAGACCAACTAGCCGCCGAGTGGAGCAGACTGTAGGATTTTCTGGAAAACACCGTAGGATCGGACTTCTCTTTCCGAGACCCTTACGTACCAGCTGAGTTCCCTATTATGTACGGCCAGTATCAACAGCTGCGGGCGAATGCGCCAAACCAGAGGGAAGTATACACGGCTCAAAATCCGAGCCCATGGAGAAGGGCTATTCTCGAGCAAGAAATCCGTGAGATTTTGGAAAGCATACCAGGTTTCGACATCAGGAGGGAACCCTACTACTCCCATTATAGGGATATGGACAACCAACCCCCGATCCCTACCTTAGATGGAAACCGAAACCCTCATAATACTCCAGAAGAGGATGAGACAGCCAACTTAGTTGCAGAGGTGGAAAGCCTACAAGCGTTCATGATTGACACCCTGGACTTTCCCATGGGAGATGACTATCTAGCAGGGATGTTTCCTGCCCTTTTTCGGGTGAGGCAGGCTCACCAAAATATCAGAACCCTCGTTGGCGCCATCACTCGCTCCACTGTTGAAGAGCACAAGATACAAGGAATGTTATCCTACATCCTGGGAGTAGAAGTGGGAACACGAGAGGATCCCGAAGAACCACCTGAAGAAGAGGAAGATCCTGAGGAACCACCTGAGGAAGAGGAAGATCCTGAAGAACCCCCTGAAGAAGAAGAGGACCCAGAAGAGCCTCCTTTTCAGGATCAGGATGAAGAGATGGGCAACGCGGAACCAGAATTGGAAGGAGATGAGGGAAATGGCACTGATAATGAGGATGGATTTTTGGAAGATCTAGAGATGGATGACTATGGCTGGATGTTACCCGTAGACGCACCAAGGGATATGGATGCTGAACTACAGTGGTGGCTCACAAGTCAACGGCTCGAGATGCAGGAACCTCCGCCTTCTCTGGCCCCCTTACCAGTAGAGGAGTCCGATAATGAGTGCGAAGTCATAGATGCTGACCCTCCACCTCGTCCTAGTATGACTCGACCTGCAGGGATCCCATGGGTAGGACACCATTCTAGTTATGATCCAGGCACTTGGGTCTACATACAGCTAGAACCATTATACCCTTGTCCTTTCAAGATCCGATCCCAGTCCGCTTACCTAGGACCAGTGAAGATCGTAGCCCCATGCTATAATGGATACTATCTCATCGACGTACCCCGAGCATTCCAGGAGCATTACACCGACCGCATCCACTATTCACGAGTCACAAGGCGCCGTCCCGAGCAGGAACATCGTATCATTTCAGAGAATGTCGACTTCACCGATCACGTCACCTATGTAGAGATACCCATCCGTCTAGTACCTTATCACAACCCAAACCCTGATGGAGAACAACAGGAACCCCTTTGGCGAGTGACATGGCGTTGCTACGGGCTTACAGAGGACACCGTAAAAAAGCAGAGTCTTCTAGCGGAGCATTTTCCTGTGCTTTTCGATTGATCGATTCCATTAGCACCTGTTGGTCATTTCGCGCACAACATATTTTTTCGTTCTTTTCTTCTTTTAGGAAACCAATTGTGGTAGTAGGGATTTTCTTGACATTTTTTTTTGGAAGACGATTGTGATAGTAGGATTTATCTTGACTTTTGGTAGCTACACATCTAAGTAGTGTGTTTTGGCATGAATGATGTGTTTGATTTGTTTTGTTAATAAAAGGAAAGTTCTTATGATGTTTTATTTCCACGTATTTAATAAATATACATATATGTATGTTCTTATAATAAACCCCCCTTACTAAATTATAACATAACGGTATCTAGATGGAGGAAAACAGAGACAACCAGAATAACGAGCAAAACAATGGAGCCCCTCAATCCAATGGCCAAGTTGGGACTACTGAGTTATTCCAACTCATGCAAGCGTTCATTGCTGCTGCGACTGCAAATAACCAGAACCCACGTGGAGCCCCACACGCACATCGAGGGCCAATGACCAGGAGTCAGGCATTGAACGAATTCTGCAAGCGTCGCCCGCCTTACTTTCAAGGAGAGCCTAATCCCATAGCTGCAGAAGCTTGGTTGGCAGAAATCAAGAAAATTCTGGAAACCCTAGACATTCAAGAGGCCAGCAACCGAATTGCCCTTGCCACTTATCAGATGCAGGGTGATGCTCAGCATTGGTGGGATCTGATGAAAAACACCCATGATGTGACAGCAATGACTTGGGACAGGTTCGAGGAAATTTTCCTTGACAAGTATTTCCCAACACCTGTCAAACAAGCACTGGCCTCTGAATTCATGAACCTCGAGCAGGGCACAATGACTGTGACCCAGTACGCGGCACGGTTTGAAGAACTGTCTCGCTATGGCGCAAGGATCATACCGACTGATGATGATAAGGCAAGAAAGTTTGAGTGGGGACTCAATGAGACACGCCGAGCGATGGTGGCGCAGACGCTTCCCTCGTATTCACAAGTGGTGCAATGCGCACTTAAGATGGAGAGAGAAAGCCTGGATTTTAAGACGAGGCGTGAACAGAAGAAGGTAATACCTGCAGTCGGAGGACCTATCCGCACCAACCCTAACAACAGGAGTGCCCCAACCTCTCAACCCTACTATCCTCGGCCACAACCGTCACAAACCAACTCAGCCTGGAGAAACCCCAATCTAGGGTTCAATCGAAACCCTAACCTTAACCTTAACCCGAACCAGATCCAAGTACCGAACCGAGGCCCAAACCCTAATCTTGGACCAAACCGCAACCCTCTTCCCCAAAACCAAAACCTAGACCACCGCTGTTACTATTGCCTAGAGGAGGGGCATATCAGGAGGAATTGTCCTAAGTTGAACGGCGCTGGAAACTATGGAGGATCGCCGCCAAATCAGGTCAGGACTGCGGGAATTGGGAATCAGAATCAGAATCAGAACCAAGCTAGGCCGGCTTGGAATGGTAACCAATCCGGAGGACAGAACCAGCCTCGTGGTGGGTGGAATCAACCGCCAACTCAGAACAGAGGGTTGAACGGACCAATCCAGCCCAATGCTGGAAGGGTGTTTGCACTACAAGGAACAGAAGAGGAGATGGATCATGCAGTAATCCAAGGTACCCTCACTCTTTATACTACATGCGTTCAAGCATTATTTGATTCTGGAGCTTCGCACTCATTTATATCTGCCGCATGTGTATCTACACTTGGATTAGAAACTGAACCTCTAAAGACAACTATGCATGTGACCTCACCATTAGGAGGTAAGATTCCGATAGTACTAATTTGTAGAGGGTGCGAATTAGAAGTATCAAACTTGCGGTTAATATGCGACTTACGAATAATCGAAATGACGGACTTTGACGTCATACTTGGGATGGACTGGCTGACTGCACACCGAGCTGTCATAGACTGCCATCGAAAGATGGTGACGGCTTATTCGCCAGATGGGACGTGTTTCAAATTTAAGGGGGATAGACAAGACCCGTCTGCACCCTACACGCACAAAACAAAGTGGCATAGGAAACTCGCTGGATGGTTGGCGAGTCTCAAGTTGGAAGAAGCGGACCGAATGGAATTGAACCTCCCTCCCGTCGTCTGTGAGTACGAGGACGTATTTCCAGATGAATTACCAGGATTACCACCGCTGAGGGAATTGGATTTCACCATCGAGCTGCAACCCGGCACGGCCCCAATCTCGATGGCCCCGTATCGAATGGCTCCAGCAGAGCTACGAGAGTTAAAAACGCAGCTTCAAGAACTCTTAGAAAAGGGTTTTATCCGACCTAGTACCTCACCATGGGGAGCCCCAGCGCTATTTGTCAAAAAGAAGGAAGGAACACTCCGACTTTGTATCGACTACCGTCAACTCAACAAGGCCACAATTAAGAACCGATACCCGCTACCGAGAATAGATGACTTGTTCGACCAACTGAGAGGGTCGACTTGTTTCTCGAAGATTGATCGAAGGTCTGGATATCACCAATTGCGAATTCGAGATGGTGATATACCAAAGACGGCGTTTCGCACACGTTATGGACACTATGAGTTCGTGGTCATGCCATTTGGTCTAACCAATGCTCCTGCTGTTTTCATGTGCCTGATGAACCAAATTTTCACGCCGTACCTGGACAAATTCGTGGTAGTATTCATCGACGACATTCTTGTATACTCCCCAACGGAAAAAGAACATGAAGACCACTTGAGAATTGTCCTCCAAGTACTCCGAGACAACCATTTGTATGCGAAAGCTAGCAAGTGCGAATTCTGGATGAAAGAAGTCAAATTCCTAGGACACGTGGTGTCAGAGAAAGGAATCTCAGTCGATGACAGCAAAGTAGAAGCAGTTATGGACTGGAAAAGACCTTCTTCGGTGTTCGAGATTAGAAGTTTCTTGGGATTAGCTGGCTATTACAGAAGATTCATTCAGGATTTCTCCATCTTGGGAAAACCATTGACTCGACTAACCCAAAAGGGAGTTAAGTTTGAATGGAACGAAGCATGTGAGAAATCGTTTCAAGAACTTAAGAAGAGGTTGACTAGCGCTCCTATACTGGTCATACCTGAACGAGATGCAGAGTATACTGTGTACTGCGACGCATCCAAGGATGGATTGGGAGCTGTACTTATGCAAAATGGAAAAGTCGTTGCTTATGGATCCCGACAGTTAAGGCCGCATGAAAGGAATTATCCAACTCATGACTTGGAATTAGCAGCAGTGGTTTTCGCCTTAAAGTCTTGGCGACATTATCTGTACGGAGAGCAGTTTGAAGTATTCACAGACCATAAAAGCTTGAAATACTTGTTTACTCAGAAAGAGCTAAACATGAGGCAGAGGAGATGGGTAGAATACTTAGAAGACTTCAATTTCACGATGTCCTATCATCCTGGGAAAGCAAACGTAGTTGCTGATGCACTGAGCCGCAAAAAATCGAGGACACGTGGCTAGTTTAGCTATGAGAGAATGGAAGATGATGGAGGATCTCAACAGATTCAGGCTACAACCAACTGCAAAAGGCACCGGCGCTTGTCTCTTCGCCGTGGTCGCCACACCAGCCTTACACCGAGAAATCCTTTTAGCCCAAACCTTTGAGCAAGAGTGTGATTTCATCAGATACCAACTCTCAATTGGAAAAGCAGCAGCTGGGTGGGAAATTCACGCTGACAAGAGCCTTCACTTTCAAGGAAGAATCTTTGTACCTAGTATCGGTACCCTTCGGGAAGCAGTACTTAAGGAATTCCACCATTCCAATTTCGCCGTACACCCAGGGAGTACCAAAATGTATCAAGACCTCCGCCGACAATATTGGTGGGCTGGAATCAAGAAAGACGTAGCTGAATACGTTTCAACATGCCTCACCTGCCAACAAGTAAAAGCGGAACATCAAAAGCCCGGTGGTACCTTACAACCATTACCTATACCTGGATGGAAGTGGGAACATATCGCTATGGATTTTGTAACAGGACTTCCTAGGTCTCTGCAATCAAACACCGCCATTTGGGTGATAGTCGATCGTTTAACCAAATCCGCCCACTTTTTACCCATGAAGATGACGGACTCAATGGACTCGCTCAGCAGACTCTACATTCGAGAAATTGTACGATTACACGGTGTACCAGTATCCATCGTGAGTGATCGAGATTCACGATTTACATCGACCTTTTGGAATAGCTTGCAGAAAGCATTGGGAACCGACCTTCGCCTCAGCACTGCATTTCATCCACAGACGGACGGACAATCTGAGAGGACAATTCAAATTTTAGAAGACATGCTCCGTGCCTGTGTTTTGGACTTTAAGGGAAGTTGGGAACGACACCTACCCCTAGTCGAGTTTGCCTATAACAACAGCTACCAATCCAGCATAGACATGGCACCATACGAGGTTCTGTATGGGCGACCTTGTCGATCGCCAGTTTGTTGGGCTGAAGTAGGAGAAACAAGCTTGCTAGGACCAGAGTTAGTTCAAGAGACAACTGAAAAGATCCAAACCATTCGCCAACGACTCCTGACCGCGCAGAGTCGACAGAAAAGCTACGCTGACAAAAGGACCAGACCCTTGACCTTTCAGGTTGGAGAACATGTGTTCTTAAAGATTAGACCGCGAAGAGGAGTTATCCGATTTGGAAAGAAAGGGAAACTGTCACCACGATACATTAGCCCTTTTGAGATCCTCGAGAAAATTGGAGAAGTAGCGTACCGTCTAGCACTACCGCCACAACTGGACAGAGTTCACAACGTGTTCCACGTGTCAATGCTCCGAAAGTACATGGCACATCCTTCCCACATCATCAATTGGGAAAACATTGAACTCAACGAGGACGTCACTCTCGAGGAACAACCGGTGGAAGTCCAAGACTATAGTGAGAAGTGCATTCGAGGTAAAACCATTCAACTCGTCCGAATCCTTTGGCGACATCGAGGGATTGAGGAATCAACTTGGGAACGAGCGGACACTATGCGCGCCAACTATCCGAATCTGTTTCCTCCTGAAGGTACTCTTTAATTTCGAGGACGAAATTTTGTTAAGGGGGATAGGTTGTAACGACCCGTAAATGTTTTCAATTTATAATATCCTTAAAAAGTATTATTTGTAATAATAAAAAAATTACTTATTAATAATTACCTAGTGGATATATACAAATAAAATTAATTTAGACTAAATTATCCTACTTTTAATTATTTAAATTGCATGCATGATAATCCTATCATCTCTCCCTTTCCTACTCAGTCTCTAATCCTTATTCCTGACTATATTTTCGTTTTATTTTCGTCCATAATCAAGCCCGAATAATTTGAGTCCCCTTTGAACTCAAATTTATCAACTTCTTTAAAATTATCCTATATATACCCCAATAATCCGACCCTAGGGTTTATTAGATGTTTACCACGCCCCACTAGTCAAGAAAAGAGAGAAAAACAGGAGAGATCGGAGCTCTAATCTATGGAGTTCTAGAGAGAGAAAGAAAGAGAGAGAAAAGTGGGTTTGTGATCAAGACTCGACCGAAATCCAATTCGATCATTCCAGACGCTTCTTACAACTCCTAGCATCACCAAACGTCACCCAATTCGGTCCCGTAGTCCCCCGATCGAAGAACCCGAAACCTTCTTCCCAAACTTTCAAGTTTCGATCAAAAACCAATTCAATCCGATTTGAGGTAGTATAATCTCTCCCAACCCTTCCTCTAAGTATATTTAATGTTTTTAAGCATAACCCAATAGCCCGAATGGTCCCATGCATCAAAACCGTAGAAAAAAATCAAAAAAACCGAATCTGGACGCGACCTTGCGGCCGCGACCTTCGGGCCGCAAGAACCAGGCCTGGAGTTTGCGGCTAGCCTCTCAGCCGCAAGGTTGACCCGGTCAAACCTTGCGGCAGGTTCTGTTTTGTTTCGAATTCGTTTTGCGACCTCCCGAACACCGTTTTCGACCCCCGAACTATTTTTCCTAGACTTTTCACACTTCAAAGATCATAACTTGTTAAGGCCATATTTTTTTATTTTATTATCTATTTATTAAATTATTTGTTAGTTATCGTTCAAAGTTTATAAACAAAAATTAGTTACGACCTTTAAACTAGCGTTTTAACACTCCACTAAATTTTTCTAGACTCCTTGCATCTCAAATACAGTAACTTGTCAAATTAAATATTTTTTTTATTTAATTCATTATTTATTGTTATTTTTAAAGTAATTCCAATCAAAATTACTTTACGACCTTATAAACATTATTATTAATGCTCGAATAATTTTATTTAGACTCCTCACTGTCCAAATATGAAATGATGTCAGTCACAACATTTTTTTTAAATTAGTTATTTATTGTCTATTTATTTCACTTTCGGTCTTTTTAATTAACGTTTTCCTATAATTTAACTCTTCGACCCTCCGGACCCAACTTTTGACATTCAACTACTTGTATAGGACCTTTAGGACTCTTATTAGGTCATGAGTAATTATTCTAATATTTTTATCTAATTAATGCATTTTATTAGCTTTTAATTAATCTTATTAATTAGAAATAATTAATAAGAGCCTAGAAAATATTTTATTAAAATTTTTATAAAAGTTTTACTTCATTATTGACATTGTGACCACACGAGAATAAGGGCAACGGCCCATTCATAAAAAGTTATGTGATTGCATTGCTCGTTAATTGTTTTATTTATTATTTGATTTAATTTTATATTGCTCCAATTCTTGATTTATATGTTAGATTGGACCCTAGAGACATGGGGTGGTTTGCGAATAGAGTTCATATTAGACGATGCTAAGTAATGGATGAAATGGAAAGTTTTTATTTCTAGAATGCCTGCAGGCGAGATTTTGAATGTGATGAGATTTGTGATGAGATTGAAACTGGCGAGAGTCCAGTGATGAATTGATAGACTGGCGAGAGTCCAGTGATGAATTGAAACTGGCGAGAGTCCAGTGATGATTGTGAAGTGGTATATAAGATAGGCGAACCCTAGTCATGATTCAGGCATGATAAACTTACCCCTTGTTGTAGTTATTGGGGTGCACACTCGATATATAATTTAGGTGTATCTGCGACAGCAAAGGGAAGTGACCTCATGGGACCGAGCATGGCTAGTGGTTGGGGAGGAAAGACTCCGAGGAGGAGATCTTAGATTACACGATAGGTTAAAGGATAGTAATGAATTGATTTATTGGAATAATCTCTGTTTTACGTTCTCGTATCATTTATTTCATATTATCCTGCTGCCTGCTTGTAAAGTAAGAGGGGTAGTTGGGTTGGATTATGCTTCGGGGTGAACTATTTCACTCAGGTACGGATTGCCTGGCTTCCATGCCAGATTTTGCAGAAAATTAGGAAGAGACACAGAATCCTAATGGTGAACAATTTTATGCGGAAGAGAACCAAGAGGTGGGAGCTGAGCCAGAATACGCTTGGGATCCATATCAATCCTAGAAGGCCGCTCTGTTATTTTATTTAGTTTTTATCACCAAGACTATTTTTCAGTATTTCAATAATGATTTGTAATAGACGAATCGTTAAGGAGAATTATCCGTTTTGGATTTTAAACTTAAATTAATAAATTTTTAGAAACCAATATTTAATACCTCTGATTTTATTTCCGAAAATCGGGGCGTTACAGGGGGGGTTGTTAATGGCAAACTTTCAAACTTTAGAGGGTTGTACGGAAAGTCCACTTTCTATGACATTCTTGCTAAATGAACACAAAAAAGTATATTTATTTTCTTTTTCTTGCATTTTCTACTATTATCTCACTAATCAAACGGAACAGAACTTGCACAATTTCTTGTGTGGGGATTGAAACTTTTCAATTTCAATATTTGTAATCACCTTATTGATAATTAAGTTTAAAAACTGCTCATGTGTTGATGAAATTGTGGTACGATTTGTGAGTTTTATGATCCAAGACCGCGATGCTGTTTTATAGACTTCAAGATTCCAGGTTGATGGACCAAGACTAAGGCCCCATTTTGCTAAAGTTTTTATTTTTCGTTTTATAAGACAGGTTATTATCTTTCAATACATCACCTTCCGTTCAAAAAATAAGTAGTTATTTGAAAAATAAGTACATATTTTAATTATTAGAACACACCCTAAGTCATTGTTTAATTTTTTGAGGGGGACAGGGCGACACATGTGGGACACAGCGTGGGTGTATCTGTAATTTTTATTTTTTTTGGATAAATATATTTACTCAAAGTTTGGGATTCAAACACAATTAAACATGTAAAAGAACGTATATCTTATCTTAGAGCAACTTCACTTCTTACTCAAATTTTGATTCAAACTAAAATTTGAGTAAAAATCACTCAAAACCTATACTAAATTTGAGTTTTAAACCCAAATTTGATTAGACTCAAACTCTTACTCAAATTTTTAAAAGCAAATTTCACACGTTTAAATTTATGACTTTGTCATTAATGAAGTTTTTACATAAATTTGTGCATATTTGTGCTTGAATTTGAGTTTGCTCATTGAAGCATACAATGCCAAATGAATTTTTTACTTATATTTTTACTTAAATTTGAGTAAGAGGCGGAGATGCTCATTGGAGCACACAATGCCAAATAAAGTTTTTACTTAAATCCAAGCACAAATATGCACAAATTTGAGTAAAAACTTTATTAATGGCAAAGTTGTAAATTTAAAGGTGTGATTTTTTTTTTAAAAAAAAAAAATTTGAGCTCAACCAAATTCGAGTTTAAATTCAAATTTAGTACTATAAAAGCATCTCAACTCTTTACTCAAATCTTGACACAAACTCAAATTTGAGTAAAAATCATCCAAAACCCTTCTCCACTCCTTATCCAAACCAATATCAAATCTGAGTTTTACTCAAATTTAGATTCAAATTCTTACTCAATTTTTTGAAGGCAAATTTCACACCTTTAAATTTACAATATTACCATTAATAAAGTTTTTACTCAAATTTGTGTATATTTGTGCTTGGGTTTGAGTTTATCCATTGGAACACACAATACCAAATCAAGTTTTTATTGGAGATGCTCTAAGTGGGGGAAAAATTTTCAGTGCTGAGCGGGTACCACGTAGTGTTTGCTCGTGCATCTGAGCCGTTCATTGCGTATTTAAACGGCTCAAATTTGAAGAGAGAAAAAGGAGAGAGAAAGCGTGAGAAAGTGATGGAGTGAAAGGAGAGAGAATTTTAATCCGAACTGTCTAAAAATGTATTGGACAATTTGAATGCTCCGAACGGGTATCACGTAGTATATACCAGCTGGCGCTAAAAATCACTCCTAATTTTCCCAAAAACAAAGTAGGGTAAATTGAGTAGGAGGACATGCTACAATAGTTTTTACCATGATAAGGACATAAATATTTTCCTTTAAAGTCTAAAGGACATTATGCCCAAGATTTACAAATAGCCCCCCCAAAGTTGACCGGCGTTGACCAACGTTGACCGGTGTTGACTAACGTTGACCGGCGTTGACCGAAGTTGACCGGCGTTGACCGAAGTTGACCGGCGTTGACCGGCGTTGACCGGCGTTGACCGGCGTTGACTAATGTTGACCGGCGTTGACCGACCTTGACCAAAGTTGACCGGCGTTGAAAGTGCCTAAAACCCTAGGGTACCCTATGAAAGTGCCTAAAATCTTAGGGTACCCTATATATGAAAGTGCCTAAAACCCTAAGGTACCCTATGAAAGTGCCTAAACCGCTAAAACCCTATAATAGAAAAATGAACCCTAAAACCCTATAAAAGTCCCTAAAACCGTAGGATACCATATGAAAGTGCCTAAAATTTTAGGGTACCCTATATATGAAAGTGCCTAAAACCTTAGGGTACCCTATGAAAGTGCCTAAATCACTAAAATCCTATAATAGGAAAATGAACCCTAAAACCCTATAAAAGTGCCTAAAACCTTAGGGTACCCTATGAAAGTGTCTAAAATCCTAGGGTACCCTATGAAAGTGCAACAAAATCCAAAAACACAAAAAAAGACATATTTTGTGTTAGCCAAACAAGGCCCTTGTCTCATTTAAAATCATTTAAATGAAAAAGACATTTTTTGTGTTAGCCAAACAAGGCCCTTGTCTCATTAAAGGCAATTTGGTCTTTTCACGGACCTTAAACTCTAAAATATTTTCATTAATGGACTTTACACATCACTGAAACTTAAGCTGGACTAAATCTACTTTGGTACCTCTTCTTTTGGACTTTAGACTAATTTGCTGAACAAAGTAAGGACTGGAGGTGCTCCCTCTTGTACATGCCCAAAAAAAAACAAAAAAGAGAGAAGAACGTATATCTCGACTGGTTTAAACCTAATCGGCAGCTCTCTCTCACGATAGACAGCAGCTCGTCGCTCGCCCGCTCGCTCTCTCTCTCTCTCTCTCTCGTATGTATGTCTCTCGCTGTTTCTCTCTCGGTATGTAGATATGTATATATATGTGTCTGTGTGTTTGTATTTGATCTGGCCTCGTTCTCACTCTCGCTTTCGGTATGTTTGTGTGGAAAAATGTAAAATAAAAAGTATATTCGTATTCCCATTTTTTTAATTGCTATCCGGGCTCCATATATACCTCTAACGAACAGGCCCCCAACCAGTAGATAATGTCTTTACATTACTTTAAATCGAAGGTTTTTTTTTGGTTACATACGGTTTTTTTTTTGGGTACAGTTTAAATTGGAGGTTAATTTTTTTTTTTGTCCCTTCTAGGGATGTTCTAATATTGTGGCTTTATGTAGGGAAGTCTCCATAGACGTGATACTTGTTGTATGCTGAAGGTTTAGTTGGTCAAAATGCCGAAGGTGTGTATTGGAATAGAAAGAAATTTACATCTTTCCTCGCGTACTTGTATGTGCATTTGATGTTTTCTTGCCAACAACGGCAGGTGGGATTTGTTGATGATGATCGCGACAAAGACAAAGGGAGTGATGATGATCACAACAAAGACGAAAGGAGTGATGATGATCGCGACGAAGATGAGGGGAGTGATGATTATAATGGATTGCGTTTTGAGGATGAGCTTTTGGAAATCGCCCGCTTAGATGATCGGCACGGGCTCATAAAGCTAATGGAAGGATCGTATCGAAGTAGTGAGAGCGTTTTTGGATATCTCAGTGGAAAGGGGGCTGTAAATTGTGTCACTGCTTTGCTTGAAGGAGAAGTGGGTCCACCAATGGAGCTTAGTGTTGACCCTAAATTTGGAAAATGCCCGTTGCATGTTGCAACAAATAAAATGTCCTACAGTATGGTTGATTTGCTTCTGCGCTACGGAGCTCGGACTGACTTAAAGAGCAAAGCTATGGCAATAACACGGGGTGGCTTGCTGCCTCTCAATGTTGCCCTTGAAAAGTTGAGGTAGAACACGCTTATCAAATTTGTTTTTTTGCTCGGCTTTTTTGGGATCTAACAAAACAAAATCGAGTGAACACTATTATTATGCAGTATTCCTTTTGTTTGATTGTACTTTCTATGCATGAGCAGCTATCATGAATCCCTAGGTGGTTGGACTCCAAAAGATCCTGTCTTCAAGTTGATCATCTTACTTTGCCTTCCAAAAATGGTATGTTTTGTTTTGTTGAACTGATATGTACTTAAACCAATATGTAGTGATATCTGCTTTTGTTTTGGTGTGGGCGAAATAATTCTTAAGGTTGCTTTTATTTTAACATTACTGTCAGAGAGTACCACTTGAAGTCAGTAGGTTGCTTGCATGTAACACAAAGCGGGTTGATGACGTCTTTTACTATTATGCCATGGAGGGAAAACTCATTGAGATGGCTGCTCTGCTGATGGTGGCAAGGGAAAAGGTAATGGCTGCTTTCGATGGAAGCATGCATCTCCGCCAATTCATATCTGAAGAGACTGCGTCAATGCATGTCGACGAGACAAAATTAACGGGATGTGGTAAGAGAGGTAAGTGGGCTAGCGTTTTTAAGGATAAGAGGCTGGTGATGACATCTGCGCTGGAATTGCTTGAAGTGTTTGAGAGAGCTGGTGATTGTATTGAAGCATATGCTCAGTCAGTACGAAGTGAAGTATGTTGTTATCAAACTTGTGATTTCCATTTGTGTTTGTTTATGGGACTGACTGGAAAATGAAACTGGGTGATCACATGAGAATCATATCATCATTGTATTTTATAACCAATATAGCAGTGCCTGGCGATTTCTAGTTAGGTCTGATGTGAAGTATCTTTTACTTTGTTTCCTTTGCAGATGACTGAACAAGAAGTGATCAAGGACATAACGTTTCTGCTCGAGGAAAATGGTTTCAATTTGAAGGGCTTGGACATTGATTTGAGCAACATAGACTGGTTTTGGAACCCATTCACTTCTTTCATTTCCTCAATTTGAATTTCATCTCTTTGTTTGGTTCCCATCTTTGAGAAACCCATTTTTCTCTCTGCACGTTTCTCCATAACTTTTTTTTATTATCTATCTCTCTCCACTCATTACATCAAAAATATTTTTCATAGATGGGAACCGAACAAAGGCATTATTGTTATACTATTCATTCTTTATGTGATTTGGTCATGAACAAGCTTGATTTTTCTAATATATGTGCATTTCCTGTGACATAGTGCTCTGGGCATTGCACATGAGAAGTTCAAGCTGGAAATGCAAGGATTAGGTAGTTAGTTGATCTTTTGTTTGACTAAAGTCACTTCTATATAAAAGAATAATTGCTAATTTCATTGCACCTATGTCTTATTTTGTATGCCTTTTCTTTTACAGAAAAGAGGAGAGATTTTTTGGGTCAAGTGAAGGATGTTGGCATGCTGGTCCCTGCACAGTCTGGCAATTTTTATGCAGAAAAGGTAAGAAATATTTGTCCTCCTTGTAGAGTTTGTGTCTTCGGATAATTAGAGGTCCAACCATCTTAGCTCTCTGTGAGTTAAATGGAATTGGGTCACTATAAGTCTGATTGACGAGAAATTTTTCCATAGGCCTGGCCTATGGGATACATGGTAGGCCCAACCAACGCAGGCATGCCATGTGTTCGCCTTGTCCCTTTTTCCTCCGGCAAGGTGAACACATGGCAAGCACGCGTTGGTTGGGCCTACCATGTGTTCGTAGGCCGGGCATATGGAAAATTTTTAATTTCCTGATTGACTGTGTGCACGTGAGGAGAATACGTAATGAAAAGTCATTGCTTTAGTAACTCCTTCCGGGTTGTATTTTGTTTATCTTTTGTATATACGGCTCAGCCTGGGGTTATCCCCCACGCTTCTGACTTTTTTTTTTGTGCATTGTGATAATTAGACCTTATCTTTGTCATTATATGACTGTTTAAAATGTTTTTTCCTTTTTCCTCTTGTAATTTTTTATTGACACAATCTGAAGTAACTTTTTATTTAATCTGTGTAATGATTTTTTTGTTGTATTTGTGATGTGTTGTATAGTGTTTGTTTCTAATCCTGTTCTTTTTACTCATTGATAATATAAATTACACTATTTATATGCTACGAGTTTTGAATTAGTGGCTTTCGTTTCTAATCCTGTATGTAGTCTAGTATGACAATTATAATTGCATCCTTTCCATTGAACAGGTCATTTGTGTCTTCTCCTGTATGTCGTATTCTGAATGGCAGCTTCTTGACCACTATTTGACCTTTGGTAACACTGGATGCCTATGTTTAGTTAAGGATATTGTACTCGGCTAGTGGTAGAATTCCTGGTTGTCTATGCCGAGTTGTTCGACTGTAGTACAATGTTGATTTCTTCCATTCTTGTCTATTCTATGGCTATTTTCCTTTTTGCCTCCATTACTTTTTCCTATTAGCAGAGGTTAAAGCTTTAACTATGCTAAGAAGAACCTCCAAACTCTAGCATGACAGCCCACGCGAACGCCTAAGCATTGGTGGTGGTTGGCTCCCTACATGGTGGTGGCCGGCGGTGGGTGGTTCGGTAGGTGATGGGGTGTTTTGGGGTTAGGGTTTTGTTTTGCAGGTCTTTGAAGATGGTGGCTGTGGTTGTTTGGGGTTTGAGGCAGAGAAGTGTTTTGGGTGCAAGGTGGTGATGGAGGCTGTGGGTGGGTTGTGGTGGGGTGGCCTGTTGTGGGGTGGTTGGGCCGTTCTTCGGGGTTGCAACAGGGGCTTGTTCCCCGGGCTCCTGAGACGGTGGTGGCAGCGGCCTGTCTCACTCCAGGTGGCAGCCATTGGTGGTGGGTAGGGTTGCTATTTAGGCTGGCCCATGTTGTTTATGGGTTGGTCTCTAGGTAGGCCTATGTTGTCTATGGGCTATGCCTTTTAGTTTTTGGGCTTGGGTTTCGGTGTTTTGGGCTTATTTGTTGTATTTGGGTTGGGTTTCTTGTGGACTTTATTGATATATTTATCCCTACTTAGACCCTTAGGTGGCCTGGGCTAGGCCCAATGGGTGCTTTTTTGTTGGTTTCTTGACAACTTGTGTTTGTTTTGTAATCCTTTTTCTATAAATAAATTTTTTGCTTTGCTGTTAAAAAAAAAAGAAGCTTTACTGTGCTTCTTATTGTAGGATGTAGAGTCACAGCCTCATTTTTAAGCTTTAACGGTATGAATTGGAGGAACTATCATAGGAATGGATGTCTTGTGGTCTTCCCTAGTCTATCTTTGGTGTCAAATGCAAAGTAAAGTTTTGGTGATATATCTCAACATTTCCAGTTTGATGGACTATGTAACTAAGCAACTCTGTGTTATTTGAACAGAATCCAGTTCCTAACAAAATGAATGAGACAGCGCTTGCACCAATGAGACTCTACCGACCCGGGTCACCACTTATGCCCGCGCGCATTCGTGTATCTTCTTATCCATATTGTTCTGGCATGGCTTTTTCCTTTCTTCCAAAGAAGACTACTACAAGAAAATCTCTCACAGATCTTCTATCAGCCAAGATATATGGGCGGTTTGCATTACTGATCAAGAGAGGTATAAGGGGCATATGATTTGCTGTAGCATTTTATCTAAAGGTGAGGATTATTTATGTATGTATTTAAAGTTTTCGCCTAAGCTGTCTGATGTAGACTTTGTTTATATTCTTCCTGGTTTCCTGCTTCAGTTTACATGATGGATGACTTGTCTCATGATCAGTTTTTTTCGTGCTTCGTATATCCAATATTCTTTTGCTTCAATCGCTGCATGTAGAACCTATGTAGCATGGACACGGATGCGGATACGGTAATTCTAAAAAAATGGGGATACGGACAAGGCGGGAAACACGCTACGTGTACAAATAAATAAATATATATTGGGTGATTTGCTTTTATATCCCTTTGACTTATCTGAAAAGTTCAACTTAGTCCTTTTAGTTTCAATTTCACCAAACTAAACCTTCGATTTGCAAATTGATTTCAATGTCATCCTTCCGTTAGTTCCCGTTAGTAATTTGGACGGAAAAGGGTCATGTGCCCATCACGTGAGCCTCCCCTAGGGGCATATTTGCCCATTCCCCTCCCTCCTATGGTTCACCTCCCCGCCTTGCGCCGCCACCCTCTGTCTCCTCCGGTCGCCACCGAGAACTCCATAACCACCAACCGGAGCTCACCTCCTCCGTACCACCATCACCACCCAAAACACCACCTAGCCTCCACCCTGTACCACTCCCTCCATAACCTAGATCCCCACAACCAAACTCTACAGCACCACCACCTTTCGGTTCCCCATTGAACCCGCCACCACCGAGAGGTGGAGACCACCACAGCGAAAAGTTCCGACAGCTGTCGAGTGCATTTTCTTCCTTTGCTGCAAATTCCCATCACTCATCAGAGAGAACAAGCAACAATGGCAGCAGTAGCTTCCTCACTCCTCGCTCTGAAGCGACTCCTCATTTCCCCCAAATCCGTCCGTCTCCTACCACTTGCTGTCCTGTCCCCCTCTCGCCTCTTCTCCACCAAATCCGAGTTTGTGGTCGATGCCTTCGCCCCCCACGCCCACGACTACGACGACTTCCATCTCGCCGTCATCCGCTGCTTGCCCTATCCCTCCTTCGCCCACGGTAAATCTCTCTCTCTCTCTCTCCATATGTAATTTATATATGAAGGTAATTTATATACGGGTTGGAGGTGGTGTTTTGGGTGGTGATGGTGGTATGGAGGAGGTGAGCTTCGGTTGGTGGTTATGGAGTTCTCAGTGGCGATCGGAGGAGACCGAGGGTGGAGGCGCACGACAGGGAGGTGAACCGTGGGAGGGAGGGGAATGGGCAAATATGCCCTGGGGGAGGCTCACGTGATGAGCACATGGCCCTTTTCCGTCCAAATTACTGACGGGAGCCAACGGAAGGATGACATTGAACTCAATTTGCAAATCGAAGGTTTAGTTTGGTGAAATTGAAACTGGAAGGGCTAAGTTGAACTTTTCGGATAAATCAAAGGGATATGAAAGCAAATCACTCATATATATTAATAAACATATATACATGTATATTTTTTTCTTTTCTTCCATGTCCGTTGACGAAGACATGTCCTATATGAATGTATGAGATTAACATAGTTCAAATATAGGCATAATTACAGTTTAACCTAAATATTTTGAATAATTTCATGTTAACCCCTCAAAATTTAGAATACATTACATTTTGACCCCCAGCCATGTCCCCGGCGTGTCCCCTATCAAAAAATAATAAAACTTATTGGACACGCCATGTGGCGCGTCCAATACGTATTTGGACATGTCCCCATGTTCAATACGTCGACATGATGCCCCTTTGGATTGTCGGGGCTTCATAGAGTAGAACTTAGTACTCGTCTATGATGCACGAACTTTGACACGAGGACTCGAATTCTTAAAAAATTGGGGACACGAACACAGCGGGGGACACGACACGTGTATATTTATTTATTTTATTTAAGTAATAACAAAAATTAGTGAAAAATTATAGCTTGACCCCCAAAGTTTTATAAAAAATTACAGTTTGACCCCTGCCATGTCCCCAGCCGTGCCCCCCTCAAAAATTTAAATTAAATTATTGGACACGCCATTTGACATGTTGGACACGTGTCCCCGTGTCCGGACACTGCGACACCTCGACCTCTAGAGGTGTCGGTGCTTCATAGGGTCACTACGTGTGATGGATTTGCAGTCTACATGAAACACGGAATTGTGTTTTGTGGGATGTTGCCGGGATGGATATTCATGCCTTCAGGGCCTAGCCCAAGGTATTTGGGTGCCCAAGGCTTGTTCTAAGAATGCTGCCCTAAATGCTTGACAATTTTTACGGGAAAAAAATAAACAATCAGAGAAAGCCAAAACTATAGTATTAAATTCCCTTGACTATACGGGGTGGTTCCGGGGAGCCCTAAACCCCCCCCCCCCCTCCCAAATCTTATTTTCATAGTTCCCGATCAAATTTTGATGATCCGAGACGCTCAATATGTTCAGAATGTAATTTTAAGAGTGCTCCTGAGAAATTGGCAAAAAAAATGAAAAGGCTTGATTTGAACAGTTTTTTATTGAACCGTTCAATAAAGTTCAATAAAAAACTGTTCAGATGAAGCCCTTCTCGTTCATTTTTTTTACTGATTTCTCGCAAGTACCCTTAAAATCACGTTCTGATTATATTGAGCGGCTTGGATCATCAAAATTCGATCGGGAACTTTGGGGTTTTTTTAGGGGTCCCCGGAACTGCGCTGCTATATATATATATATATATGTATATTTCGAAATTTGAAATTTTACTTCTAAACAATTTTAATTTTGATACTTGTTACCCATGTGTTGCTTTCATATGCAACCACTGTGTAAGCAAGTGCAACAAGTGGAGTAGAGGGCTTTACAGGTGAGCACTTTGCCAATTGAGCCTTTGCTCTGTCGATGTGGGACAAACAAGTTGCAAAACAAAACCTCCCACATATAATCCCACATCGCTAGTTGAAGGTAACAATGAAGACAAATAATCTTTTTATAAGTAGAAAGTCCCAGTGCCTCAATACCAATGCTCAAGAAACTGGGTCTTGCTTCTGAAACTTGGTTTGGGCCTTTCCTAAAAAGATTCCTACCCAACCCAAATATTAAAAAAAATTGAAGTTCCCCAAAAATTAGCCATCTTGGGGATGCCCGAGGCCCAGGCCCAGGCCCAGGCCCTGTGCCGGCTGTGCATGCCTTTCATCTGAAAGTAGACTGTACCTTTTGTTTTTGGTTCAAATTTTATTTTCATTCATTTCTTTGAACGTGAAAACTAAGAATACTACTTCCTTATAGGTGGCAAGGAAAACTTCACTTTTAGTTGTTACATTGTAATCTTCCCTGTAATTTGTTTGATTTGTTTTACATCCTAGTGACATGTATGATTTTTTCTTGTTTGCTTGATCCTTAGCTCTAATCTTCTTTGGAGTTTTAATTGAGTTAGAGTCTCATAAAAGAGGTATACAGGTTGAATGAATATTTCCACGAGCACAGTTTTTGAATGGATTGTGTGGGCCTAACCTTAAACCAAATCAAACCAAGTTTTATGTCCCAATCACTTGGGGTCGGCTACATGAACCATTTTCCTCCATTGAGCTTTGTCAAGGGCCACTTGTTCACACAAACCCATTATACTCATATTTTTGCGCACCACAGCATCTAATGTCAATTTAGGTCTATCCCTCCCAGTAGCATTGTTACCCAAAGCTATCTTATCCGCTTTCTTAATTACTGCATCTCTTGGTCTACGATAGACATAGCCAAACCACTTTAGCCTATTTTTCCCCAACTTCTCCTCTATAGGTGCTACACCTACCATTTCACGAATCATTTCATTTCTAATCCTATCTCGTCTAGTTTTACCCACATCCACATCCACCTCCACCTCAACATTCTCATTTCTGCTACACTCATTTTGCTCACCTGTTGTTTCTTAATAGGCCAACATTCTGTCCCGTAAAGTATAGCTGGTTTGATGGCAGTTCCATAGAATTTTCCCTTCAATTTTGTGGGTACTCTCTTGTCACATAGTACACCAGTAGCGCTCCTCCACTTGAGCCACCCCATTTGATCCTATGGATCACATTATTGACAATCTCTCCATCTCTATTAGTAATTGAGCCTAAGTACCTAAAATGATCACTTTTTGGTATCTCCTGGTCTTGGATCATCACTTTTTCTTCATGCGCACTTCTGGTACTACTAAACTTTCATACCATATACTCAGTTTTACTCCTACTTATTCGAAAATCCTTCGACTCTAATGCTTCCCTCTAAAATTCTAGTTTCGCATTAACACCTCTAGTGGTTTCATCTACGAGGATAATGTCATCTGTAAACGTCATACACCATAGGATATCCTCCTGAAATTGTCTAGTCAATTCATCCATAATTAAGGCAAAGAGGTACGGGCTCAAGCCTGACCCTTGATGCAATCCTACAGCGGATACTTTATTTTGGCCTCTATATCATGTATCGTATCCGTATTGAATACCGATACTCTCAGATACTCTTCAGATACGTATCCGATATGCTTTTTAAAGCATCCTGCTTTTAGAATTATTTTTGGGTATCCCGATACGTTTCAGATACACGCGAAGGTAAGTATGTTATTACTTAAAATATATGGGTTAAAATTGCAAGTAGGATTATATTTTTCTTTTTCCCCCACCAATCGACACCAGAATCACACCGACAATATTCCTCTCTCAACAACCTTGTAAGTCTCTCTTCTCTTCTCTTCTCATCTCTTCTCATCTCTCATCTCTCTCTCTCTCTCGTTGTGTGTATGTGTGTGTGTGTATATATATATATATTATATAACTATATAGACACAATTATACATATAACTATACATGAATATATATCTGTCGCCATGTGGAAGGGTGAACTTGTGTAATGAAAAACTTTAATCATTAATGAAATTTTAGGAATTAAAAATTATATATAATATATTTTTTATTTACTTTTATATTCAACGTATCGTATCATTCTTTTTGAAAAAATCACGTATCCGCATATCCGTATCGTATCGTATCCCGTATTCGTATCTGTGCTTTTTAGCCTACTGGTGATCTAATGGTAGTGACAACACCTTCATACATATCTCTAATCCCCTCGATATACCCTTTGGCCACTCCCTTTCTCTCCATAACCCACCAGATGACATCTCTAGGCACCCTATCATAAGCCTTTTCTAAGTCTATGAAAACCATATGGAGATCCTTCTTTGCTCTGTGTTTTTCTACCAACCGCCTTAATAGGTAGATAGCTTCCATGGTTGATCTTCCAAGCATGAACCCGAACTGTTTCTTTGACACCGTAGTCACCATCGTCAAACAATGCTCAATAACTTTTTCCCACAATTTCATTGTATAACTCATCAATTTCATACCTCTATAGTTGTTGCAGTTTCGAATATCCTTTTTATTCTTATAGATAGGTACTAAGGTGCTCCTCCATTCGTCGGGTATATTCCAAGTCATAATAATCTTGTGAAACAATTTCGTCAACCAAGTCACCCCATTTTGTGTCTCTAGTTTTTATGAAGAAGTCACCTGATGAGATTTAGCCAGTTGTACTACTTCTCCTGTTGTGTTCCGTAGTAATTGTCCTAGGGTGCATTTATCAGGTTCAGTATGCATTAAATAAATACCCACGGTCTAGGAAGCACCGACACGCCAAAAGGGGTTTCCATAGCAGACACGGTATACGGTGGAGATACGTATGTGACATGCCACGTGGCCTGTCCAATTAATTTTCTTCATTTAAGATTGTGTACACGCGCGGGGACACGCGGTCAATTCATAATTTGGTTAAATTATATTACTTAAAAAAGTAAATTGTAATAATTGAAAAAAAAATCAATATATTATAATTCTCTCTCTCTCTCCTACAAAAATATGTTTATGGATGCAAAAGAAATGAAAAAAGTACAAGTAAAAAGAGAACAAACGATACTCCAAAGGCAATACAAGTTTTTTCCTTACTATTTCCTCTCGTCTCCATCTCTCGTTAAAAACATGTTTTTAAGAATTCCTGTGAAAAATCAACTCATTTAGATATTGGCAAGGCTTGATCGGCTTGGTCGTTTCATTTACCGTATCAAATTTAGGGACAAATACCGATCAAGCCCTTTCCAGTATCCGAATGAGTTGATATTTTTACAGGAACTCTGGAAAACATGTTCTAAACATATTGAATGGTTCCGATCATTGGCGTGGGACTCCAAAATGGATCCCACACAACTTGTGTCAAATGTTGTGTTTATCCGTTTTGTTTATGGAACCGGCCCCTATATGCATGTGTGGGTGTGTGCATACATGTATGCCATGTCCTATCCGTGTCCCTGCTACCTAGCCACTGCTTAATGCTTTCATTTTTGGTTATATTCAGTGAGGTTAGTTTCGTGGTTCAAGGAACACATTATGGAGCAAGCTAGGCATGCCGTCATTTGCGGACGTTTCATTGTTTGCTTCTGTGTTACGTCTGAGTCTCCAGTTTTAGGGCGCCATACCCGTGTTGGCAGGACACCATTTGACAACATCACACGGGATCTGTGTCCGACACAGCAACCTCTGGTCAGAGAAGGGAGCTCCGGAAGTTTTTCCGCGAAGAAGAATAAGTTGTAACTGGCCCAAATATATGCATATACTTGTATAGATAGAGGTTATGTGTGTAGGTATGTTGGACTTGGGCAAAATCCTAAACAGGCCTAACTTATGATTATTAACTAATAGCAAATCAATAGCATTTGGAAACTATTAACCTTGATATGATTAATTATCCCTTATATTTATTGGTGGGAAAGTCTCTAAAACATAACTATAATTTAATGTCTACATTACTAGTGTTGTAACCCCGTACCCTTGTCCAATTTTCTAGCTGACTCTTCGGGTCATATAGTTGGGAAAATTAGTGAGTCGGATGCCTAGTCACATATGCACCCGTACCTGAGTCCAGGTAACATAGGTTTCCGAGATATGTATCGAGTCTGACATCCATACCTGGACTAGCTTCCTTTGTATGGTTTTTCCAAGTTCATCTTATTGGTTTTGTTTAAAAGAGGTATGTTGCGCAAATTGAACATTTGCGAAGACCTAGAGGCAAAGGGTCGAAGGGTGCCAAAGGAGCTTTTGATGATTTTTGACATTGGCTGTGATTGGGGGGAGGTGCTTGTATTCACTATTGATCACTGCACACGACATGAGTTTGCAATTTTATCATGTTAAGACAATAATATGCATAGATGTTAGAAAATGTAATTCAGATCAAACTTTGGAAGTCATTTGAAGGATACGTAAAGTTAATCATTAAAAGGTGTTTAGTTAATGTGAAACAATGAAGAAGCCTTGCCTATCAAAAAAGAAAACAATGAAGAAACCTTTTTTTTTTTTTTAACATTTTCAGGGATGCCACTAACTTTCACATGTGGAACATGGACTGTTGTTTCAGTTAACGTGTTATTTGATTTACATATTCCGTTTTTCTCTTTGAAGGGATTTTGCATAAATAAATTAGGAGAGAGTGAATTTCCATTGAATTTGTTTCAATTTACCTACTGTTCCACATTACAATGTAATGCCATTCATCTTTAAGGTATTTCATTTTGTATCTTAGTTGTGAACAGTGTCCATGAATTCTCTAGTTTCAGTTGGCAATCTGGTGTCGATTAGAGGCTTTTAGAGTTGGGTTCAAACCACAATGCCGGAAGGCTACTAGTACGTTTTTAACATTTGATACTAATAACTTAGTCTTCGGCAAAATTTTCAGGTAACATATGGGATGGATACTTGGAATTATGTCGTCGTGTCATTGGGTATTCAGAAACAATGCTAAGTCTGGGGAACTTGTATGTTGTATTTGGCCGTATTTATTGGTGGGAACCCGTTGTTATGTCAACTTGTGATGTTTGTTTGTGTTTGGGTATTTTTCTTATGGAAGTATCTAATGATCCATACGAGTATTCGGAAACTATGCTAAGTCCAGGGAACATGTGACTTTTTTCTGTGTGTATCCGTGGCTACTTCAACTTGTGATGGTATTCAGGGTGTTCAATTTATATCATACTTCTGTTAGTATTCATGGTGTACATTTTATGTCATATGAATGTGGCTTGTTGTGAAGTGTATTTCATCTTGTATCATTTTGTGAAAATCATTTCCCTTCCCATTTTAACGAAGGAGAATCAAAGGAGGGCCTTTTTTCTTTTGAGGAAATGTAAGAATTCTAAAGCTGGATTAAGGCTGGTGGAGGGGAAGGAAGATGAAAGTGAAACTTAAATGGATCCTGCTCACGGTCCCCCAATAAATTATCTCTCTCTCTCTCTCTCTCTCTCTCTCTCTCTCTCTCTCTCTCTCTCTCATTATTCTTAAAAACCTTTCTCAAAATTCAAACCAAACAAGGTTTTATTGGACAATCATATTAGGATTTAATGGATTTTGCGGTGATCTAACAAGTTTTCCTCCACCAAATGCTTTTTGAGGAATAACAACGATTGAAGTATTGATATAATTTTAACTAACATCATTCTTTTTTTGGCAGACTAAAGAGGGATTTTATTCATCTGATAGGTAATCCCTATATATCCGAGAGACATAAACTCGGGGCAAGTTGGAGGTCCACATAGTAACGGGAATCGATCAAATCCTCGCACTTACTAATAATCCATTAACTGAAGGCGTAACAAGATTAACTCTAAAAAGAGGGGGCTTTGGAAGCCATGGATCCCTCCACACTCTAATGTCCCTTCCCGATCGTACCTGCCACCGCCAGCCTTGGTTTAGGTGGTCCCGAGCCCATACAATACTTGGGAGTGTGAGATGGGAAAGTAGAAGAAAATGAGGTGGAGGAAAGGCTAGTTAATATTTGGACCTGCTTTGTTCTAAAATAGAACCAACCATTGGAGGCGGGGTTGCATAATTTGATACAAAAGCACTTTTTGGTGCAAAATTATACATGTAGCAATTATCCAACCACCATTGGACACGCTCTTAGAGCTTAGAAGAGCTGCCCTAGCCATCGATAATTCTCTCACCTAATTTACCAATATCTTTGACTATGAAAGGTTATCCCATCACTACTAAAAGACACTACAAGAAATTCAAGACATAAGAAAGTAGGTTCATGTCGTTCTTCCTCACTACCAGAGTTCGAAATTAACATTAGAAATCTCATATGTCCACCCCGATAAATTATAGATGCCAAAATAGTTATCAGTCTTCTCCTCGTCTGTCATTTCCAAAAGGTAATTAAGTCAAGGAAACAGAAAGTCAATCGATGGAGAGTTGTTTTTATGTACAAGAAATAATATATGGCCAACCGAACAAGAAGTTTATAGTGGAGTCGTGTATCACCTTCTCCTAATTTGACCCCTTTTTTTTTTTCCTTGTTTATGGAAATAACACAACTTCATTATAAACTTCTTGTTCAGCCATGGCACTAAAGCTACTAAAAAGATTATAGTCGCATCATCATCAGAGAGAGAGAGAGAGAGAGAAATGGTTCATCAGTAGTCTTTGTATTGGGTGCTTTTGATAACTCGGTATCCAGCTCAATGGGGTTACTTATTTGAGATGAACACATAAGTGTCGTGAGAGCTGGTCCAGAGAGAGAGAGAGAGAGAGAGAGAGAGAGAGAGAGAGAGAGAGAGAGAGAGAGAGAGAGAGAGAGAGAGAGAGAGAGAGAGAGAGAGAGAGAGAGAGAGAGAGAGAGAGAGAGAGAGAGAGAGAGAGAGAGAGAGAGAGAGAGAGAGAGAGAGAGAGAATTATACCAGCGATTGATCATCACTAGCATGCAGTTCAAACCGCCAAGTTCCAAAAGAATCTTACCTGCTTTCCATCGATGACATGGGCATCTACAATAACCTTGTCAAAAACTGATATTGGATCAGCATATAGGTTATGAATCCAAAGCCCCTTGATTCCCTGTATGTGGTCTTTCGTTTTTACCGAATCTGTAATCTCCCCATACTTTCGAAAGTGCTGAACGAAGGAGTTGTTCAAAGAATAACAGTATCACATCAGTCAATGAACAGTACTCTACACCCTAATCACCATTAACTATCATGCTGATATTAGGTACAGCAAGCATACAGCATCAAATTTGTCCATTTGAAACAACCTAGAAATTTACAGGTACCAAACATGCAGTATAAATCTGTGAATACCTAAAAATTTCATATCTCATCAAATAGCAATTTTCAGTGAATAAACTCCACATCAGCCAATAAACAACACTTAGTGCGACTACACAACATTTCATAAGGGGCCTGAAAACATAGAAAAGTTATCATCAAAGGAGAGATTGCCACATCTGAGCCAGCTCGTCAATAACAATGTCACTCACAACCAAAATTTCAAAATCTACAGCAACTTTCCACAAACTCAACAACAAACCATAGAAACTGTTAGCAATGCTGGATTAGTTCCTGCAACTTCTTCTTGCATTGATCGATGCGATATCGAGGTGTCTCAATGCAATCATCGAACTCATGCTGATAAGCCTTTTCGAGAAGTTGATCAAAATCAGGTGCTTCTGGATCTAGGTAGACTTGCGTTGCAATCTCCGCCAACTCATCCGCAACAGCATTTGCTTCTCGATACTGGTGCACAACCTTGTAATCCTCAAAAGTTGCTAGTGCCCCAAAAATGTGCCTATAGATAAATAACAAAAAAGCTGTCATTCAGAATACAACAAATAGGAGAAGACAAATGACCTGTTCAATGGAAAGGATGCAATTATAATTGTCATACTAGACTACATATAGGATTAGAAACGAAAGCCACTAATTCAAAACTTGTAGCATATAAATACTATAATTTATATTATCAATTAGTAAAAAGACTATACAACACATCATAAATACAACTAAAAAATCATTACGCAGATTAAATAAAAAGTTACTTCAGATTATGTCAATAAAAAATTACAAGAGGAAAAAGAAAAAACATTTCAAACAATGGAGGTGCTTGTGATGCATCTTGGACTATGAGGAAACTTCTTGGTCTCAGACAATTAGACCAACCTTATGACAAGAGAGAAATTCTCGTATCTTTCGTGCTGTGACTAAGGGACATGCTCAGGTAGCTTAAGGGATTATAAATGGCATCCGGGATTTGCTTAGTTCAAGAAGGAAGATGAAAAACTCCACTCAAAACAAATACATTTGTGAGCTGTGGGGGGCTATAAGATAGGATTCTACAATCTGTATAGATAGGGTTGGATTGTTGTTCTTGTTTCCTGCTTTTTAGTAGCTACTGTAATTTGTGTCTTGTAAGGGAGCCTATCCCTAGTTCTTTGTTCTTGGTTGGAGCTTAATAAAAGATTGTGCACTTATCAAAAAAAACATTTCAAACAATCATATAATGACAGAGATATGGTCTAATTATCACAATGCGCAAAAAAAAAAAAAAAAACTCGGATCCCCATATTCGACTAAAATCTGAAGAACCATGAGCGTGGGCAAAACCACAGGCTAAGCCACATATACAAAAGATAAACAAAATACAAACCTGTAAAACTCAGCGTGTTTTTCCTTCGGCACCTCGGAACTAGTGAGAACTCTTACAATTTGTTTGCTGTCACTCTCAAAAATTACGTGACTTGCTTGAATTCTTTGACATTCAACCACCGCCAGATAAAATGCTGACATCTCTGCCTCCAAACCCGACAATGCAAAGCTTAACGGGACAAAACCAAAACTCTTTATCTCCCCCGAAGTATGCCTTATAACATATCCAGCACCACCTAAACTACTACCATCGGGATATGTTTTATGTGAGCCATCCGTGTTTGCCTTCAGGTAGTTAGCATTAGGTTTTTCCCAACAAAATGATATCACAGGGTGTTCTAATAATGTACCGGATGTGTTGTTGACGATGTACAAGGCATTTCCCGGATCCTTAATAAATGTTTCCATATTTTTCCTAATCTTCTCCGGGACCTTTGCGTACCACACCTTGAAATCCTCAAAGCTTAAAAACTTTGAGGATGAATGTTGCTTTCGCAACTTTGTAATGTCCGACGCTGAGCACGTCCTTCCCGATATCACAAGCCGAGCAAATACTCCTAATAGGTCAGAATCAATGTTCTTTTCTGTCGCAGCTTCGCCAATTATTCCACTCTTCAAAATGTTTGCTACTATTGACGACGTGGCATAACCTGTTAAAAAATAATTATAGGTGAAAATTTTTAAACTGGTCCAAAACAAATAATGTAACCACCATTGCTCACCACGTAGTCAATTTAAAGTTTAAACCATAATAATATAACACATCCATCTCTGTCTATCTCACCATCTCGCACAACCACCATGCATACCAATCTCAAAAAATGCAAATTTCCAACATTTCAATATACTTGAACAATTTACTTGTAAATATTTAGCTATAGATCCAATAATCATCATAACACCCTTGAAAACTAAGTTAAGTGTTACGCATAAATACTTTATATGGCCGTACAACTGAAACTGCCCATAACTTAAAGTTTTGAAAACCTATTACTCCATTAGAAAATATCAAACAAGAATCATAGCGGTAGTGCCGTAACTAATAGACATTCCCTTCTAGGTATTACATTGTATGACACTTCCCAACGACTACCAGATAAGACCGAATAAGATATACTTTATAAATGAGTATGACTGTCATTCAGTGTAAGCGGCTTATCCCAACAGATAAATGGCTTTATATATGACTATGAGTGTCAATCAGTGTAAGAAATACTTTAAAAATGACTTTAGTGTCCGCTTTATTTATCCCAACGGATAACTTTATATATGCATACTTTATAACTTATGTACACATGTAAATCTTTATTCTCTAAGAATACTTATAGTATGACAAAACTTTAATTGAGCATCAATGTGAGAGAGAAAACAAATATGAAATGAGCCAAGAAGCCTATTCACTACATGACATTAACTTTTTGCCAGCAATAACTAGCTCAATACTTTATGCTCAATGGTCACGAATTGTGTTTATGAACTCTAGCTTTCTCTCCCCTAATGAGGTACTTCACATCAATATTCTTTATTCAGCCTTTATCTTTATCTTAGAGAAAAAAACTGTAGCCAAAGTATATTTAGTATGGTCTCAATACAATATCGATAACTTAAGACCGTTACTACATATTATCTAGTTCCATGCATAGCTCCCACTAATTTCTGCATTCATAGAAAATAACAACTTGAGAGAAAGATTGGGATGCATGTAAACTTAAAATCCTTGGTTCTTTATAAGTAACCATAACCTTTATTTGTAGCCTCCTAATGCTTCATATTATGGTCACTTGAATATCGACCCGTTAATCTCTTGACCAATATCCATAAAGCCCAAAAAAAAAACATGTATTTGCTCCTACTAACTTAAGAAGCCATTTTTTTCAACTAGTCTGTTGACACAAACAAAACCAACACAGATTACGTACATATTTTTTGTGGGGCTCACTACGGGTCCCACAATTGATCGTATGACTGTGAAATATTTTTCAAGGGCCCCCGAGAAAAATCAGCTCGATCCGATGCCTATAGATGCTCGATCCAATCATCTAGCTTTTTATTATACTGAAAGCCAAATGAAAAGTTAGATGATTGGATCGAGTACCTATAGGTATCGAATTGAGCTAATTTTTCGCAGGGACCTTTGAAAAAATGTTACATTTAATGCACGGCTCAATTTGTTTGTGTGGGACCCATAGTGGGCCCCACAAAAATTTGTGTGCGATCTATGTCGGTTTTCTCTGTGTGAATAGCACAATTGCATTCTTTTTCACTATTTATAAACAAAATGGCTGTCTTTATGTAAAATTCTTTTATTTTATTTTATTGGCAAAAGATGAAATTTTATTAAAATTGGGGAAAGGGGAAACTTTAAGCAAAATTTTTTTGGATGCTAGCCAAAACTTTATTGGATCTTCGGAAAAATCGTTAACCGTTAATGGCAGAGATGGAACTCCAAATAATCTTAATGTTCAAACTTTCATCTAGTGCATGCACTTAATCATGTGGGTATGATGCTTTATCCAAATAGCGCAAAATCACGATCCACACATCCTAGACTAAAATACAAGAAGCAACTTTACTAAACAACATGAATGGCTACAATAACCAAGAAATAACAACTTTCAATTTATTTTTGACTTTCAAATGATTATCTTACTCAACTTAAATCACAAAAGAACAACCTCCTCACAGAACTAGATTTTTATTATTATGATTTAACTTCAACTTCAATGTTAAACATACCTATTAAGCATCACCGCCTTAAATTAAACTTAACTTATTTCGGTCCATTCTTTTACCCTTAACTAAAACTTAACTTATTTCCCATCCTTCCCACACAAGCCTCAAGGCATATGTGAAATGTCCAAAATATCCCTGAATGAATTGAAACCATATAAAATGGAAAGGCAAAATCGTAATTGGGTATCTATTAGGCAATTAAGTTTAAGTTTAGAAGAATGGATGAACTCAACTTATTTTTATTTAAGTTTCCAAAGGGAAAAAAATTTTAAGTTAAGGTTAAAAGAACACAACCTTTTTTTTTTTTATCAGCAACAGAATTTTATGCATATATTCATATAGATCGAAATATGCCTAAGGCAATCTATCAGGACGAGTCTGGAGCTTTATTCGCCAAATAATTATAACTGGAACTTTTTATGTTTTCCTGATGCATGTACAAAGGCAGGAGCTAACATGTCCAAAAATATGCATACACAGTACTGAGTCGCCTCAACAAAGTTGGAACACTAATTATATGCACACACAGTAAGCATTATTGGCTTAAATCAAGTCTAACTGCATATATTGTTCATGCATATGATCTTTAAATGTGTATATCAAGTAATGATTACTGAAAAGCCTTCAAAAGTTCAAGTTCAAAGAAGCAAAGTATACCCATAGTAGCGACCTTCCAGTGGAACCGTTCGATCACAGGAGCGGCGGATCTGATCTGAGCCCTGAGACTGACCGGCGACCGCCAATCGCCACCACCGTGACTCCACCACCGAATGGATCGGTAAGAAGGAAAAGAAGTTAAGGATCTGTACTTGATCAGAGATGGCGAGGAGTGAGAGGAAGAAACAACTGAAGCAGTAGTTCTGGAGAAAGAGGATGAGAATCCAAGCCTGGCAGCTCTGAGGAGAGTATCTCTGTTTATCTCACAATCTCGCACAACCACCATACCTACGCATCTCAAAAATCCAATTTCCATCACCTCAATATACTTGAACAATTTAACTTGTAAAAATTTCGCTATAAATCCAATAATCATCATCACACCCAATCTACAGAGAGAGACAAATGCACTTGGAATATGCATACATGTCCAAAAATATGCACACACAGACACAGTCATAATCAAAGTTGGAACACTACTAATTATATGAGTACATATCAAGTATATTGTTCATGCATGTTACTGAAAAAGCCTTCAATAATTCAAGTCCAAAGAAGCAAACCATACCCATAGTAGAGACCTTCTGCTGGAACCGTTCGATCACAGGAGCGGCGGATCTGATCTGAGCCCTAAGACTGACCGGCGAACGCCAATCACCACTACCGTGACTCCACCGCCGAATGGATCGGAAAGAAGGAAAAGAACTTAAGGATCTGGACTTCATCAGGGATGGCGAGGAGTGAGAGGAGGAAACAACTGAAGTAGTAGTTCTAGAGAGAAAGGATGAGAATCCGAGCCTGGCAGCTCTGAGGAGAGTAAGTGAAGCTGATGAAGTTGTTGGAGAGTAGGCGATTCGCATCATTGTGGATATGGCAGATTTTATCAGAAGTAAAACCCTAATAACAGTTCTAGGTATACGTTTCAATGAAGGCAGGCTGTGGTGGCTTTCCGACGAGCGGGGAGGTGCAAATGCGGTACGCTCACACTATCCGTGGTGGTGTTGTCTGTTGTGTAAGCAATGAGAGAGAGAGAGAGAGAGAGAGAGCAGAGCGTAGGCACAGTGTAGTAGTACGGACGTGGTAATCAGCCCACACGTCATCGGGATCGACGGTCCAAATTAATGCTGCCACAGTTTCTAATTTTTGGTAGTAAAGTGATTTTCACACCCTCTTTTTTATTATTCACACATTTTTTTTGTCTTTATCTATTTGATTTTACTATTCTGCCTTTTCTTTAATATATTTTTTTGCACATCTAATGACAATATTATAAATTCATATGAATAAAGATAAAAGAATAAATAAATTTTAAAAAAAGCGTATGAAAATCATTTTCCTTTCTAGTGTCATTAATGAAGTAGGGTTGTCGGAAAAAAAAATTACGCATATTTTAGACACTTGTTGCATTATTTTATTTTTTTAATCACGGACACTTTGTGCATATTTGTTTCGGACTTTATTGGCCGGATATAGAAGGATATAAAAGTATTTTCATCTAATTTGGTGTGTGTTTGCGGTCTTTTTATCCGGAAATCCTCCTCCATTCGGACTAATTTCTATTTTTATTTTATTGTTATATGATTCTACGTGTTTTTGGTTTAAAAAAATGTAAACAAGTGTAAAAATTATTTGCCTTCGTATATTACTCATGTTTTTATTACTCCTAATTATTATGTTTTAGAAAGGATAAATTGGTTATTTGTGTCATTTTCTTTTCATGTCTCTCTCATATTCGTCCAGTTGCACATAAACAAAGGCAACGGCACAGCCAAGGTGGTGGGGTCTGGCGACCCCATGGAAATTATTTTTTTTACTACTACCACATTGTAATTTTTGAGAAATTAATAGATGACCCCGTGGGATATTACTCCGACTCCACACACAGGTTAATTTCCCCCAACTTTCATACCCCTGAAAGCACACTCAATACAAAACCGACTTCGACTTCATATCCCCGTTTCTCACCTCCTCTGTTATTCTACGACTTCGAGTCTTCGACCGATGATTTGATCTTCATCAGCCGTCGGCTTGTTGACGGTGGGCAATTTTGATTGCATCCAATATATTGTCACCTCTACCACTCGTATAAATTTCTCATTGTTTTCCCCTCTCATTCACTATGAATATTCTAGCTAGGGCTTATTTTAAATGGAAAGGGCTTTCTTACCAATGAAATATGTGAAGAGCGGGTTTTATAATCGAATGGGAGACCAATATACTGAAAATGAAGTATTTGACGCCATCGACATAGAGACTATCATTCAACGATTTTTTTTTGGTCAACAATTTCAATGTATGAATCTAGTCGAATGCAATTGTAGAAGCTTGTGTTGTTTTTTTTGTCGAGAACTAAAAAGAGAGATCATTATTGTATGCATTCCAATATTTGTGCACTAATTGAAATGCTTGTTGAGTTTTAAATGTGATTTTTGTTGGAAGTTAGTTTTTAATTGTCATTATTATGATATATTTTTTCGGATTCACAATCGACGAAAATATTTTTTCTTTGACGTTTATGAATGACCCCATGCTCCAGAATTTTTGGAATCGACACTGCACATAAGTTGGCTTGAACAGTTGATTATAAAAAAATAAAAAAAATCTCCCCCATATATTCACCCAGCAACCAAACATATACATGTTCATATGCTATTTTATTATAGAAACCAAACATTTATCTCGTAGCTCTTTCCTTCTATTTTCTCCAAATGAAAGCAGTTGACAAATGGTTCGTTGGATTGGTTTCTTGCCAAATGATGATTTGGGTCTCGAACTGAACACATAATTTTAATTTAGTTTTAAGAATATATATATATATATATATATATCAATTTCCATGATTAATAATTTTTTTGCCTTTCAAAAAATTACTAATGGATAGGAGTAAATTTTTTGGCCCGTTTGGTCAAGTTTTTTATACTTCGATGTCCCAACGAAATGAAGTGAAGAAATAAAAAATATATATATATGTTCACCGAAATTTGACAACTTGTTACAGGACCGAAATTTGACATGTTCGTATGGAAAACCAAAAAAAATGTAGCCCACATTACCAAATAACTAAGTAAATAAACTACATAGTGATTACTTACTCCACGTTACCAAATAACTTAAACATACATTTGTTTTGCGATATGCTCAGCTGTTTAATCTCAATAAAGCAAAGAGAATTTATTTTCACTCTTCTTTTTATAATTCACATTTTTTTCTTTATTCATTTGAATTTCTATCTTACTTTTTATTCAATACACTTTTTTACATATTCAAAAATAATATTGTAAATTTATATAAATAAATAATAAGTATTGATAATTAAAAAAGCAGTGTAAAAATTACTACTCCCTCCGTCCCTTTTTTTGTGTCCAGTATTCCATTTTGAGTTGTCCCTTAATAAGTGTCCATTTTGTAAAGTTAGGGGGGTAAAAGTTGGTGCATTGTCTATTTTGTCCCTAAAAGTAGATTTCATTTTGAAAAGTTAGTGAGTAAAAGTGTAATGATGATGAGTAAGTAGGAAAAGTGGAGAAAAAAATTGATGTGAAATGTGTAATGATGATGTCTTTTTAATAAGTTGGAGTTACGAAGTAGGACACTTAAAAAGGGACGGAAGGAGTATTTTCTTAAAACAAACTGTGCCACATGATACGGTAGAATCAATTGCAGACTGAAAAGGAAGCAGCTGGCCATTAACGAGCATGCAGTTCTCCAAAACGATGTTTACTCCACCCCATCTGATTTGGCTGCAGAGGAGAGAAGATGTCTGCTAATACTGCTACTGCTATGCCAAACAAAAGACCAAATGAAAAAGGAATTTGACAGTGGGTCCCAGAAATCAACCAGCTCTTTTGGTTTGTCCGTCTTTTCACTTCAATTTGAATTTCGTTGATCCCCCTAAGATTTCTGACAAAAGCAGGAATCTCCCTTGAGGTTTTTAAAATATCATGGTTGACCTCGCTTATTTTACCTGGCATTGTATAGATTTCGTCTTCGGTTTGTTATTCCACAAACGGTGTTAAATATAGTGGTTAAATGACCAAAACACCCTCAATTCTTTACCCATTCTTATGTTCACAGTTCACAGCCAAATCAAATTCTATTTCCTCCGGAATTTTCAAACCCTAATTTCTCACCGTCCACCACAACAGCCCATCTAAGCCTCCATGGCAGTGCATGAGGATCTCCATCCCCACCCTGAACCAAATTCCCAACCCTCATCGACACCCCTCTCTTGCTCTCCAATAGACATTTTACATCGATATATGTATATATGCACACAAACAACGTTGAATATGGATATCCAATTTTGCGACAACATTGATCTATTCAGTATCGATGAACGATGATGGGTAGAGCCTTTTGGGATGGCTATTTGATCGGCTAGATTTTTTCATCTTCTGTCAATACTTTCGTGGTGGGTTTTCTTAATGTTCGATTCTCAATTTTTTTTTCAAATAACGATAAAAAATCAACGGATTGTTCCGAATAGAAAAATCCCCAGCGTATGGGTCGCCTCAGGGTTATTAGGTTTTTTTGCTTGGCAATTCCGATGGTAGTTTTATTGATGTCTGCACAATCGGTTGATTGCGAATCAAGACCGCAGTTCATCAATCTAAGTAATGGATTTTTTATTTGTTTTCCTTTGAGCATTTCAGAACCTTAGCGTTTGTACATACATTTCTAAGGGTGTATTAAAATAAACAAAGTCAGATTGGTGGTGAATTTGATTTTGGTTGGCTTCTGTTGAAATAGATTTTTCTTTGTAGTCTAATATCAGTTCCTTGGAGAGAGAGAGAGAGTGGGGGGCAGTCCACTCTCAAATTTCCCTTTGATTTGGTTTTCACATTTGGGTTTCTCCTGTTGAACTAATTTGTGAAAAACAGAATTCTACTTAAATTGAATGACTTTTGAAAAAACAGGATTTCAATTTTTGGTAGTTTTTTTTTTTTGGATAAGCACTCCTTTCATAAAAGCACGAAACACATTACAACTTCTTAGGGGCATACCCCTGGTATACACTGCCGTTTACAAAGAACCACACAATTCACTAAATCACTATGCTAAATCTATGCAGCAAGGACAAACTAAACAAAACTAATCATCTAGCTAAACCAAAAATTTTCCCGGAAAGCTGCCAACTATCACATAAAACCTTGTTTTCCTGAGTAGGCTTCACACCCCTCTTAGAGTTAAGAGAATCCCTTATAGAATTGATAATGTGGAGAAGCAACCGGTCTTGAGGGAGGGCTTGGTGTTGAAAAACTCTTTTATTCCGTTCCAACCACAAACTGTATACTGTAGCAGCCAGAGCAGTCTTCAAAATCACACTTCGGAAGCTATTATTGTGAACATGCTGAACATACCAAGCAATCACATCAGCTAACAAATGGGGCGCTGGACTACTAGAAGACTTAAACCAAACAGAATGCCACACAGAACAAGACACAGGGTATTGGAAAAAAAGATGGTGATGAGATTCCAATCCAGTAGCACAGAAAACACAGTCCACAGCGACATTCATGCCCCAACTAAACAGCCTATTTTTGGTAGTTTACTTTAAGTGGGAGATGGGTTTTGATATAATACATAATAATAATAGGTCTTGATCTATGTATGTACATATTTGTAGAAGTATAGTTGTAGCCAGGACCATGAGAGAAGTGGAGAGAAAGAGGAAAAAGGTAGAGAAGAAGAGGGAGGGATATTTTCGACATTTCAATATTTAGATACTACGTATCTTGAAATGAGCTTTACTCAGGTAAGTTTTGGACGGCAAGATGTTGAAAGGGGTTTTTTTAGATATTGTCAACAATGTCAAGTAAAGTCGGGGTGGGAAGGTTTCTATTTTTGCCAGAAACATCAGGGAGGTCAGTGAAGCTTACCCAGGTATACTATCATTGCATTAGGGATTGTGTGCTGCCGCCGTTTGAACAACATTCACCCTCAAAAGAAACTCTTACAACTTTTTTAGCTTTAGGGGTTGTTTGGCCAAATACTACTTTTTTAGCTTTAAATTTTTTTGAATGGAAAGAAGAACAAAGTTAACTTATAGGCTTTTTTTTTTTTATTTAAAAAAATTATCTAATTGGCTTATTGTTAATACTCCTACTAAACTAAACTTTTTTGTCACAAGTTAAGTTATTTTTACTAAATTAAAATGTCCAACACATTTTCTTCCACTAACCCAACATGATTTTTAGAACTTTTGATTTAGTGAAAACAACGTAACATCAAAATATATAGTTACTAAAAGTTGTCTAGCTTAACGAAAATGCTCTCTTAATGCTTTATTTAAAATTTAATAATGATAGGTGTACAACTTTAAAATACAAATTCAAACTGTTAATCAAATTTTTCTTAGAGACAGACTTGATCAGTTGTTGGCATTGGGGGACTGGGAAACCCGTTATTCAAAACTTTCCCAGAAAATTAGAGTCAAACCTTATGACACAAACACGAAAAGTGTGCAGATCGGACTGACGTAACTCGTTTAAGATAAGAATAACTGCTAGATTTTAATCAAGTCGACTCGTTAATCCGAAATACACAATACATTAATGCGGTAATATCAACCCATAGCCTGTATTTGTGTTTTTAAAAGGCTGCTAATTTTGCAATTCATTTTTTTTTTGTTAACGCCACTTCACTGCAAATACATTTTTGCACAAAAAATACACTTGCAGGGGAGTGACATTAACAAGAAAATGAGTGACAAAATCATCGCCCTTTTAAAAGATTGGTTTAGATTCTCTTGAATTTCTCCATCGTATTGAACTTCCAAAATTATGTTTGTTACTTGTACTATAAGAATACATTAATGTAATTTTTCGATATCTAGTTGTTGCTTCTGGCATCAGGCTCCTTCAAGGCTCGCCACAAAGAACGAGGAACAATTCCTTCAGTCTTCCTTTCTTATCCATCTTATGTCATGTTTCTGGTAGCAACGGGAAAAATGTAAACATTTCTAACATGTCGTTCACGCACAAATCAACAAGTTTTGATATTTTATCAAGTTGTTTCCGGTTACTAACATGTCAAATTTTTTTTTTTGCTATAGTAACTCTACTCACAAACTCATCTACAACTTGTTTACTACCGAAAATACCTAACAACTTTTGGAGTCATAGGTGCGAACTGAGCAGTTTCGCTCTACGAATCCAAAAGTAATACTTACCAATGTCCGTTGGAGCCGATTTTTTCCAAGGCCCAATAAAAATAATATTAAAAAATTTATGGACATTTTTCTAAATTTTTGTAAGATCCAGAATGGGCCTAAACATATTTTTTCTTGCGTGATTTCTTGCAAATCTTTCCTTCGATTAAAATTTCCGACCCGGATAAGGGTGGGCTTTGGATTGCTTATCCATCCCGGAGGGGATAAGTGAAACCCACCCAGATAGGTGTCAGTTAAGCTTATTTGGATTCGTCAAATTACTCGGGTGCCCCTGGTCCAAAAATCCTTGTACTCCTTTTCTGCTCATGACTGAAATTTTGCTTGGAAGCCAGGTGCTTCCATTTGATAACTTTGGATTTTGGTTTTATGGAAATTTGCTTTATTATTTGTTCTCATATAAGTGTCTCTTGATATGGAAAGCTGAACCAAGTTTAGCCTCGTCAAAATGTACTTTACTTAAACGATCCATGTTAGTATGTTTCTTGTAAATGGAAACAATTACTAACAAAATCAGATAGGGTTAAGTTTCAACCTTCTTTCTTTTGGCGAGATTCGGTTGACAAGAAGAAATTGCATTTGATAAAATGGGAGAGCATTACGAAGAAAAAGGTAGCAGGAGGTCCAGGGGTGAATAGGCTGTTAGAGTGTCCACAATGCTATAATCAAAATTGGATAACCAAAAGTTGCCACATCAGCTTTTGGTTGTCCATTTAAGAGCTTGTTAAGCTTAACAATATTGAGATCTACAATGGTTACTTCTGGTCCATAACCAAAATAAGGAGCCAAAATGCAATTTCATGTGGCCAAGCATTTGGAAGGACACAGCTGAGTCGGGGATGAATAATTCGGGGATGACTAATTCAGGAATTTTTCTGGTTTACGCATTTTGTCAAACATATGGTGTTCTTCCTAGTGTTTTCTATCTTAACGAACACTAATTTTGACCGAGAAGTATAAGCTTCGTGGTTGGAGGAAAAGAAACAGAGAGAAAGAAGTAGAAGTTGTTTGTATTAACGTCAGATTGAAGAGAATAAGATTGAGAAGGCGCGTGAGATACGATATAATTGATGTGGCGAGGGATCCACACATTTTGGTTATTGAAAAAATATTTCTAGTTTTGATTATTCAAACCTCAAAATTTGATTATTTTTAAGCTGGTTGTTAAATTTGATTATAGCATTGTAAGCCTTATTTTGCACAACATTGTTAATTTTAAAATTTTTATACTTTTGATTATAGCATTGTGGACACTCTTACAACAAAATTTAGCATTGCTTGCTAAATGGTGGTGGAGGTTTAGTAAGGACGATGGATCGTTGTGGGTGAAGGTGGTGAGGTCAAAATACAATCTGGATCAGAGAAGTTGGTTACCGGAATGCCCATCGAGAGGCTCAGTCTCAAATGTTTGGAAGGATATTTGTGCAATGACTGATTCTGATTCAAGTATCGGAGGAATTGTGCTAGAGAGTTTCAAAATCAAAGTCTATTCAGGCAACAATACTTATTTTTGGAACCATTGCTGGCTAGAACTGTATTCTCTTAAAGAGGAGTACCCCAAATTGTTCTTGCTATCCACGCAAAAAGAGGAGGTGATCAGCAATATTTGGGAAGGGTTGGAAACTAGAAATTGGGGACTGAACTTTCAAAGAAGGCTTCGAGAAAGGGAGAATCAGTAGCTAAGGGCCTTGTTACAACAATTGCAATCTTATGACATGGATGTGTCTAAGCCTGACTCTTTAATATGGAGGTGGACGGAGGACAAGAAGTTTACGGTAAGATTACTGTACAAACAATGGGAGGTTCTAAATCTAGATCGAAATTTGTTTTTGGGTTCGATTTGGAAAAATTTATGCCCTCCAAAGGTGGAAATATTGGCGTGGATGGTTATTCAGGAAAGGGTGGCCACAAAGTCGGTTTTAATTAGTAAAAACATTGTGCTGAATGATCAATCTTGTCCGCTCTATTCGATGCACCAGGAAATGCCAAACCATCTATTTCTTCATTGTAAGTTTTCTTGGTCCGTTTGGTCCCAAATTTTGGACTGGTGGCATATTTTCTGGGTTTGCACTCCCTCGGTAGCTGGTATGGTGAGTTGGTGGTTTGATACCAGCTTTCGTAACCTGGAAAAACATATTTGGAAAGCTTGTTTCTTTGCTACAATTTGGTCAATTTGGATAATGCGGAATAGGCTTATTTTTCAGAATGTAATGATTGGCGCACAAGAGGTAGTGGATTTAATGAAGTACAGAGTGGCCATGTGGATGAAAGTTAAATTTGATATCAAGGTGTATTCGATTGAGGAGTTCAAAGGGTATTTAGACGGTATTCGATTATTAAAACTGTAATATTTGAGGTGTTCTCATCCAAACTCCTCCTGGATGGGATCTGCTTTTGTTTTTTTGTGCTAGGTTAATTAAGCTATCTTGTTCCCCATCTTTTCCTCTAGATGTACCTTTTCGACTTTAATAAAATTTTCTTTGCCGAGCAAAAAAACTGTAAAGACCCGATATTTTTTTTATAAATAATTATAACTATCAAAGCAAGAATAATTATTTTGCTCAAAAAAAAAAAAAATCTTATGTCATCACGCTAAATTTTATTCCGTAATCGGTTGTGTACACGCGCGTATCTACCAAGTAATATTCCTTAGTGTGTACGTATGTGTGCACTGTGTGTTACACCAGAATATTTCTTTTCCTAACCAAACACTAATACCCAGTCTCGTCTCCTTCTTGTAAGTAGTCTTTTACTTGCCATTACTCTAACCACTTCCAGCCAACTAATCCCAGCTCCATGACCATCACCACCCGAAAAATCCCACGGATAATCACCTCCTCCTATCATCAGGCCATCCATCCATCATACATCCCTCCATCAAAAATTGCCCCTCCATTTTCGGCACTTCCTTTCCTCCAACCAATGGGAGCTCAACACACCACCTAAACACATTCCTTTAACCACTAAACTAATGCCAAACTCATATTACCCATGAGGCTTCTTCCTAATACTAATCACAGCTCCATATTGCTCTCCAATTCCCACCTCCTCCTGTCGGCAGCAGAGAGAGGGAGAGAAAGGAGTATCCAGTCCCCTTTTCTTCTTTGATTGTTTTCGAGAGAAAGAGAGAGTTAAGAAGTGAACACTACTTTCTTTTTCAACACTTCCTACCATCTACAAAGCCCACCATATCTTCCTTATAATTTCTGCAATGTGGACCAGCCAATATCCCTCCAAAACAGCCCAAACCCCACTCCATTTCAGCTCTAAAATCAGCCCTCTTCCAGCTGCAAAACAGTCCGGAAATGATCCGGAACCGGCCACCGACGGAGCCCCGCTGCCGTGCGTTTAATCCGCTGAGCTTCCACCACCGAACCCGGACACCAGCATGCATCACCAACTGGAGCAGCACCGCCACTGCCGTGCTCACCGCCATCACAGCGAGCTCCACCGCCGCTCCGACCCGCCACCGAACCTCTCCAAAAAAATCTTTACGTTGGATACGAGGTAGTCCGAACTCACCTCCCTACGTATATATCGTGTTTATATAGTGATTATAGAGCTTTGGTGTGATAATAATCGAACTCGATGTCGGCGGTCGAGTGGGCCGAAACTCACTGTTTTTCTGTTGAAAAACAGTCACTGGAAATTGAAAAGGGATTTGGGCGGCGCTATTTGCAGCCACAAATTTTCTCCCATACCCCGTTAAAAATTTTCAATTAGACTCGACAGTTAGTTACCGAAATTGAGATACATTTTCAGCATCCAATTACCGAAATATGATATTTTTTTCAAAAGCTATTTACCGAAAATGCATGTTTGGCAATTGTCTACCGAAAATTGAATATATTTTCGACATGTAGTTACCGAAATATAATCTTATTTTCAACAACTATTTACCGAAATGTTATTTATGATTTTCAACAACCACTTACCGAAATATAGTGGGCTATGGGAGAAAATTTGTGGCTGCGAATAGCCGGCCCCAAGGGATTTTAGAATAATTACAGATTAACCCTTGAGTTTGATTAACTTATAGATTCAATCCCGATTTATTAAAATCTAGCATAATGAGTTCCAACATTAATTAGTCTCGAGGCAAATTCTAGTTTGATTGCAAATACGAATTTCTTTCTAATATCGTTAATACCCCGAGAGGATTAAGACTAAACGTGGATTTTAGCCTTGAGAAAGAAAAGAGAAAATAAAAGGAATTAGTTAGTTTGTCCCGATCGTATGATTCACTTTTATTGCATGGTTAAATATTTTTGGCATGTTGGTATGCTTAGTTGGATTATTGAATTGTATGATTGTTACTATTGTAAAATTAATTATGGTTAGCCTGTTAGCATGTTTCGTAAAAATGTTGAACTGCGTGATGTATTATTGTACTTGTAGAATGGACAAATAGGTTCCCGGGGTGGTATACGATTAGAGGATCACGTAGACGTTGATAAGTAAAGGATAAATGAGAAAGTGATTGAGTCATGGTTTTAAGATGGGTGCTAACAGAGGCCCAAGTTGTGATTGGCTGCGAGAACATATTTGGTTCCTTCCTTGTGTGGTTGCGTCGACTGTAGATCCGAGTAAATAACTTGGTAGCTATCAGCGGGACACAACAAGGAGCTGTCTGAATCACACTGGGTTGTTTAAGAAACGTAACCCTAGGTAGGGCACAGTGGTGATTGGCTGCGAGAACATATTTGGTTCCTTCCTTGTGTGGTTGCGTCGACTGTAGATCTGAGTAAATAACTTGGTAGCTATCAGCGGGACACAACAAGGAGCTGTCTGAATCATACTGGGTTGCCTTACGCTGGAGGTTAAGGGTAGGAACGGTTCTGTGGATAAGATCCGAGATATCACTTAGGTTGAAGAATAGTAATAAAATGATGAATTGTTCTCTTTTATGTTATGTCAATGCATTTCAATTATATTATCTTGCTTGTAAGTTATGGGTTCGGGTGAATTTTGGCTACTGAGCGTCATTGCTCACGGTACTATGTTGCCCTGGTGACTCGAACGCCAGGTACCGAAGATAGAACAGAAGTGTCGTATGATTCGATCGAGTTCAATCCTATTGAGGAAGAAGCTGAAAACCTTGGTTTCCGTGCGCATAGTTGCTCTGATTAATTTAAGTTGACATTATTTTGCAAGCTTCTAAGTTTATTTGGAAATGGTAGCATTTTGATTTATTCGAAACGATTGTAATATAATGACAAATGCTTTTAAAATGGTGACGTAGTCGATTTATGAATTTCTTTTGTGAAAATAATCTTTTAAATATTTTATTAATGTCTCTGAATTTTCGGGGCGTTACAAAAACAAACTTTCTTTCTTTTTTCCTCTTGTTTTATTTTTGGCAGCAATCAATGTTCAAATTGCCCCTGTTGACTCTCATTGGCATTTCCACTAGTTTAGGTTTCAAATCTCTTCTTTTCCCATAATTTAACTCGTTTCGATATAAAATGATAATGCAACCAAACAAGGTTACAATTTTTCCGATTGGGATTATAGTTCTTTGAAACAATACTTTCGATATGTTTTCTATGACACGTCGGTTAGTTTTTTTTTTGGATTGGGATTGTAATTATTTGAATAATGGGACTTCAATGTACAATAAAATTAGCTAGTTATCTTCTTTGGCAAAAAAATGTGTGACCACATAATATTTTAGCTAGCTAAATAATCCCAACGCGTTAAATAAGACAAATATTGTGTAATTGTCCGGCTTTCTGCAATTTTTTCCATCCCTCTGTATAAAGGGAATGTTGATCTTGGGTTGTACCAAGTTTGAAACCAAGTGGATTTATTTACTTCATTGCTTACAATAACTACTAATTAATAAATAAAGTTCATGTTTTTTTTGCCAATATTGTATTATATATCAGGAGGGGATTAGTGGAGAATTTGTAAGTTAACAACCAAAGGGGTTTGACGTCTCCATAGATTCAATCCCCAAACTAAGTAAAGCTAGTTAAAAGTCAAGGGATACAATTAGATGAGCTAAAAGCCACATCAAAACAAAGTTGTATGTTTAATAGGTTGATTTGAGTTTATCGTGCATGTGTTGCACAGAAGCATGCTCAATAACATACTCATTAATATTGATTTTTAATTGGACCTAGAGAATCCTTGTTTGAAGTTGATACGAGATTTCAGTCAATATTTTAGAGTACTAAATTCATTACGTACTCGTACATAATTTCCTTCTCATGTCTTGCTCTGCCTATGCGATTATTGTAACGAGACTTGGATGCATACTCCAGAGTCAATATTCCTGCATGCGAACACCTAGGCCCCGTTCAGTTGTTAGGAAAGTACAGGAAATGATAGAAAAATCAATTTTCCCATAACTTTTGTAGTGTTCAGTTGGCAGGAAAGTAGTAGGAAACATGTTTTTAAGTCTTCCTGCAAGATTTACTTTTTTGCAAAAGTGATCCAGCCAAAAGCATATGATTTTGCGTTATAGGAAAAGTTTTATCCATTGTGGGGCCAAAATAATTGGCGGGTTAGAAAAAAAGGGAATGACGCCAATACCAAAAAAAATACGATTTAGGTTCTTAAAAGGACACTTGAGATTTACATGAGCAACAACAATTTCGACTACTATGGTATTTTTGAGATAATTGTTGTGGAAAAAGATTGATAGTTTATTTTTTTTTGGAAGTATTTATTTATCTTGTCATTAGTCTTCAATTTTGTTTTCTACTAACTAATTTTCAGTGAGTTTTTGCATCGACAACTAATTAAACACGGTTGTTTAATATGTATTTATTTAGTTGTCATCTACTTAATTTTTAAACTTCATTTGTACGGTTGATTGTCAGAGAATGTTAATTTAAATGGGGAATTTGCATAACTATTCAGAATATAGCAAATTGAATAGGGAATTGCAAGTCAATTTTTTCATTTCATGTTAAAGGTTTGCATTAGATAAAATACATTTTCCGTGTGTGTTAATTTTTGAAATATGATAGCCTATTATTTAACTCTCAAAGTTACTTTTACATAAAATTAGCTACGGGAATAAAAATAAAAAAATTTCTCATAAGTTTCTTTTCCCGGCAAATGAATCACTTAACTTTAGTTTTCTTGCAAAAAAAATTGTCAAATGACACTCACAAGAAAATAGATTTCTTTTTCCTTTATTTTACTTTACTTAACTTTTCATGAGAATAACTTTCCGATACAACATTCCTGATAACTGAACGGAGCCCTAAGGTATCCCCCAAGTAAATGGGGATATCGTTCCCTAATTGAACGGTTGAGATCATGCCACAGATGCAAGTTTGACAAAAAATGGCGTAACAAAACCACTAAATGGCATAACAAGTTATACCAAAAATGGTGTAACATCAATTTAATGTACATAACGTGAGTATCACTAGCATAAGAATAAGAACGAGCCGTATAGTTGCTACCATATGCAGGTGTAGTGGTGGTTTTGAGGTTTTTCTTTGGTTCTGCTTCCTTGATCTCCACCTACAACAAAGTAACTTAGTTAACCTATTTTTTAGAGGTGGCAATTGGGCGGGTCTCAATGGGTCGAATATGGGTCAAATAGTAAACGGATTGAAACGGGTCGGTCAAATATGGGTCAAGCCAAACCCAAACCCGTCCGACCCGACCTGTTTCCTTCCCCCTCCCCCTCCCCCTCCCCCTTTTCTCTTCTCCCTCCCTTCCTTCTTTTCCTTCTCTACTGTCTTCCTCCGATATGGGTTGAAACATGATCACAAATGGGCAAAACTCCGTGGGGTCTTTCGGCTATATAAGCCAATTTTTCTCAACCTGACCCCGTTTTTCATTTTCTCCCATTTTCAAATACTATAATTTAGAATAACCCCTCGTTCTTTTTTTTTTCCCCACGGAATAACCCCTTGTTCATAACGTTGTAAATTTTTTTGCCGCAATTTGATTCTTCGTTTTCTTTTAAGACGAAGAGAATTAGATAGAGGAAATGTTTTTGAGACAATATTCCAAACATTGCGTAAGAATTAATGGTTGGAAAACATTAATCCTCAAAGCCAAATGTATGGTAGTTTCAACTTTATTTGTTTTGGGGTCTCAAATTTTTTGGGTACGATCTTTAATAAATTTGACCTTTGGGTTCAAAAAATTAGCTATCAATGTCCGATTAATTTGATTTTTCATAAAATAATTTTCTCCCCTGTGTTTAAGACCACGAAGATAGGAATCAGATTAAAGCCGTTTATTTTAAAGTCGTTTCAATATAAAAACAACTGGGGATCCTCTAGTGCTTTTATGCTCTACAGATTGCAGTGCAATGAAAGTGTAGAAATTAGGTGTTCATGCGTGTTTGAACGGTTTAGATTTGGAGAGAAAAAGAGTTGGGGTGAGAGGAGAGAGAGGGTTTCAATCTGAGCCGTCCAAAATTGTATTAGACGGCTCGGATGCGCCGAGCGAATACCACGTAGGATATACCCGTTCGGCACTGAAAAAATCACTCCATCATCACATGGAAAACAGCACAAAAAAATACACACAACAAATAATGACCCATCCCCATATCCATACTGACCAATGACCGTATATAATAGTTCTCTGTTTTAGAGAGAGAGAAAGGGAGAGAGAGAGAGGCAATGGAAGTGGCAGACCCAAAACAGAAAATGCGGGGCAACGAGGAAGAAAAATAGAAAAATGTGAGAGTGTTGATCTTTTAAGTCTAATTCATATTGAACTCATTTTCAACCCATCGAAACCCATGTAAATATGGTTTACATAAGTTGAACTCATACCAACTCATTATACAATATGGGCAAATAGGGTTGAGTTATAAGTGAGCGGATTTAGACGGATTAAAAAATATGGGTTGAGATTACCACCTCTATATTTTTTATTAGATGCAAACTATTGCGAAGAGTCCTCCTGAGAAGATGATCTGACACTGAAAAACTTGATCCAACATCAGAAGTAAGCTCCCAAAAGTAATTACATCTAAGACAATATTTAAAGAAGCATACGGTGTAGAAATGCATGGCATACATAGTACTGAGGACAAAAGAGAATTCAGCTTTGCATGCCCTGGAAAAAGTAAAAACATGTATCTGATTACATATTAATATCTCGGGGACCATGGAACTAAGCTCACCCGGGTACCCTCCATATCAATTATATGTCCTTTGGATAAAATTTCATCAACAACTTCCTCATTTTCAAATATTATAAATCCAAATCCTCGAGAACGGTTGGTCTCACGATCACGAATGATTTGGTGCGCAACGACTTTCCCATACTTGGAGAAGAAACCATGGAACTCATCTGATCAAATTCAACATACGCAAAAAATGGTACAAGAGTTCAAATAAATGGCACATGAAATATGTCTACATGAACTGAAAACAAGAAAAGCAAACCTTCAGTAACTGTTGATGGCAAGCCCCCAACAAATAGCTTCTTTGTTTTGAATCCACCTGATTGCCCTGCTCCTTTTGGAATAGTTCTTTTAATCTCAACCTACCCATATTCACACTGCAAACAAAAACAGGTCAATATGCATATAGAATTACAATTATACCAGAGATCGATCATCACTAGCACGCAGTTCAAATTCCCAAGTCCAAAAGAATCTTACCTGCTTTCCATTGATGATGTGGTTATCTACGATAACCTTGTCAACAACTGAAGGATCAGCATAGGTGATGAATCCAAACCCCTTGGATTCCCTGTATGCCGATCTTTCATTATCACTGAGTCTGTAAACTCTCCATACTTCCCAAAGTGCTCATTGAAAGTAGCTGTTTTCAACAAATAACAATACTGCATCAGCCAATAAACAGTACTGAACATCTAATGAACATCATGCTGATATCAGGCATGACATTCATAATTAAATTGGTCAATTTGAAGCAACCTGGAATTTACAGGTACCAAACGTGCAGTATTAATCAGTGAAAACTCCTAAACATGGGAATGGATGCCATGAGCAGTTTCCCCGGAATAGATTCTACATCAGCTAATAAAAGGTACAGGAGGCCTAATCATCAAACGTACAGAATGCCTAATCACCATTAATTATGATTCTGATGATAGGGATGCTATTCACCATCAAGTTGGCCAAATAGAACCAAGGTAAAATGTAAAGATACCAAAGTGATGTATGAACAAGTGAACACCTAAGCATGCAATGCTATAATCCAATCAAGATGCAGATATCATATCACCTCATTACAAACAGGCTAGCCAACCTCACCAACAGAACTTTGAGAGAAAAAAAACCTAATACTATACGAGCATTTCGTATGATCATCAAGAAACCGCATCCCCAAATAAGCATTCTCGAGTTACCCTCAGTACGAGAGGCCCAACAGACCATGAAGTTCACTATCCCAGCCAATTTATCATCTCCAATTAGAGAATCCAATTAAAAACTAACAAACTAACAAGTAACAAGTATAACCAACCCATAAATTCCCCAAGGGACAACGAAACAGAAAATCTATAAAATGTGGATGCAAAACTTGGATGCGTATCACTTGGAGAAAATCATTCGATATTTTTCCTCAAGAATGGCAGATCACAGAGTTTGTTAAAGAACACACCCATGACCTGTTGGCTCCTACAGAAGTTTGGTTTCCTCTAGTAAATCAAAAATTTAAAGAGGAGGATGACGCTCGTATTCTTTCACTAAGAAGAAGGCCATGTTAGATATATTGGCACTTTTCGGGGTTGTCCAAAACCTCCATTGGTTTGTTGTTGTATCGACTCCGTTGATTGCAATGGGTAGGCTGTTAATTATGGGGTAGTTGCTCGCTCGATGCTCTTCCCATTTTCTACGCCAAGTTGACCGCTGGAAAGTCGATCTTTTTGTGTGACAGCTAAGTGCATTGCACGGCACGTCATGCATATGAATGAATTTTGCTACCAAAATTTTGTCTCCGAAAAAAAATTTGTTTTTACGTATATATAAGATTTGTTTTTCATAATATATAATTGGGGGCTAGGAAAGATACGTTTTCCTTATATATACATCTATATCATCGAAAGATTTCTTTTTTAGAATATAGAAAGATCGGTGGCTTTCATATATAGAAATCACAAAATGATTTTCTTTTGGAGGATATAAAAAGCGTTGGTTGCTAGGGATTGATGCACGGCAATTGAGATTAATAGTTTGGCAGCCACCAAGAGTTTTCTTTCCGGCATTTTTTCCCCAACGTTTTGGGTTTGTCTAGATCACAGTACACATCATACACCATTTCATCTTGTGATCTGATGGTGCCTTGTTGCTGTTGGCCGAATCGACGAGGAGTCTTTTCAGAGCCGATTGAATCCGGAGATCGAACTTGAGGTTCGTGGACTTCTGTTGAATCTTAAAGAAGCTCGGGGACCATCGCAAGCTGACGAGTATAGGTAACACTTGTGGGTAAGCTTTGGGTTATTCTATTTTGCATCTTGTAATTCTTTTTGATTAATAGAAAATAGTAGACTAGGCCGTGGTTTTGTCTTAAGGTTATTCGGACCCTAAGGTTTTCCACGAATATCGCGTGTCTTGTCTCTATTTATTTTTTGTGCACCTGTTTTGTTTATAGTTCTTCATAAATCTTTTTCAGAAAATAAAAGTTCTATTAAAAAGGGTAATCATTTTTTAAACTAGTCCTATTCACCCCCCTCTAGGACTGGGTTGAGCTTCCGCGTAATTTCGGGCCATTTGGTTGGACAAATAATGCGTGTCATGGAACTTGAAAAATATTTGAATCATGATTATCTTCCATTCTTTGAGAAAGATGTTTGCGACCTTTTTTACTAGAATAAAAGGGAAGGATGGAGTCAATGATGCAACTGATCTTTTAAAACATTGTGAAGCTGCAAAAGCAGAAAATTGTGAGTTTCAATATGCTTTTACAATAGACGAAGAAAGAAAGTTAGGAGCATCTTTTTTGGTCTCGAGCCCACTCTTTTGATTGGTACCAAAAATACGAGAATGTTATTGTGTTTGATACTACTTACAAGATCAATGCATATGAAATGCCTTTTGGCATTTTTGTGGGAGTCAATAACAATGGGAAGACAATATTGTTTGGATGTGCACTTCTCCGAAACAAGACTACAAGTGCTATTCAGTGGTTGATGAAGGTAAGTTATATAATCACAATTTTTTAGATGTATATTTATTATGGTTTTATATTCGTTTCGGGTTTTGAAACAATTAACTGTAATTTGTAGACATTTGTATCTTTGACGAAGAAACAACCAAAGACCATCCTAACTGATCAAGATGCAAGGATGACTCAAGCAATTGCAAAAGAGTTTTCATCAACAAAACATAGCTTTTGCATATGGCACATTACCAGTAAATTTAGTAATTTAGTGGTTGGTTTATGGGTGTCCTTCGAAGAAACTATCCATACTGGTGTGCTGATTTTGATAAGTTATATCACTCGGATACTCCAGAAGAGTTTGAGTATTAGTGGTCTCGAGTAGTTACTAAATATAATTTGCACAGCAACAAGCATGTTGCTGGTTTGTATGAAATTAAGCATTTTTGGGTGCCTGCATACTTGCGTGATCATTTCTTTGGAAGGATGACAACGACGGGAAGATCAAAGAGTATAAATGCATTCATAAAGCGTTTCATTAGCTCTCATACGAATCTGGAACAATTTGTCAGACAGGTTAGTTACGACGGGAAGATCAAAGAGTATAAATACATTCATAAAGCGTTTCATTAGCTCTCATACGAATCTGGAACAATTTGTCAGACAGGTTAGTAATCTTTTTCATACCGTATTTGCTTGGGAAAGTTGATAGTTTATTTCGGCTTCAGTTCATACAAAGGCTTCATCCAGCACTGAAACATGATGTTCACTGTGTTCAGAACAATGCATGTCTCAATGCAAGGGATGAATTGCAAAATGCAGCACTCTGTCCAGCAGAAACAGTGTTGTATACTTCTACGGTTGTTAAGGTTCTTTTACAACTGTGGTGCTGTGTCAAAATAATTTTGGATTTGTTTATTTTGGCTTTCGATTCATACAAAAGCTTTGTCACGCCTTCGATTTTCAACAAAGTATTAAAATTTTGTGTCATAATTAAAATATTATCCTCACATACATACATACCCAAAATGTTATGCCAAATATGATCTCATAAACCAATATCCTCACATATTAAAGTTCCAAAGAGAAGAAATTATACATCCTTTACAATCCTCCATAATTAAACATGTTATAACGAAATTATATCTTTCTTTAGCTCAAAACACATTTTACTTTTAAAATGACTTCCAACTTGTTCTCCAAGCTCTCCACGCTATATGCCAAGGTGGGTACCTGAAAATGAAGGGTTGAGCATACACTTGCCTAGTAGAAAAATCTCTACAAACTTTATGTGCAAATGGGATGACCGGTACATTAAAAAAAATCATTTAATATTATAACATGCGATAAGGTACCACCCTATGGTAGAATAAACGAATTCACACTTCACACTTGTATTAACTCATCTTTGCTTATCAAATTCCTTGTTATTCAAAGTTACACCTCACATCGATCTTTATAATCAACAAAACATCTATCGCAAAATGCATCCACATACACCTTCTCCTAAGATTCTCGTCTTACAATCACTAATAATAATTTTGTTTCCACTTCTCCATACAACGGCTTATACACTCACAAAATTCTTTAACAACCATCTTCTCGTTCCTATCCCATTTCACTAACCCTCTTCTCATTGGGCTACTATGCACATTATGCTACTACAATTCAACACCAAAGATGTCACACACATATCTAAATCCATCTTCCAAATCTCCGATTAACAATTATCGTATCCTTCTCCTTGTCCCCTTTATGACTTTCTCATGTTAAAGTCAACGTTTCAACGTCTACTCATTTTCACACACATACACATGCCCTTTATCCTATCGCCATGTTCCTTAAGTTTTTATTTTAACTCCTCATGCAAATATTAATCTAAACTTCCTAGAATAACTATCCAATCTCAAGCATCAACATGTCTCCATACCAAACAAATCACCAAGCTGACATAGAATTAATGAACCAGAGTAATTGGAAAGGCTATAAGGGGTTGTTTGGGAGGCTCCTTTTTGGCTTTTCATTTTTAACTTTTTTGCTTTTTGACTTTTTGGATTATGGGCAGAAAGTGTTTTGATTTTGGTAGAGTATTTGGGAGATATGTGCAGAATGCATTTTGCAACAGGAGTAGTGTTTGGAAGATAAATGATCAAAATAAATTATTTGGTATTTTTTACCGTGTTGCCCTTGGTTCTTATTATGTTAAATATTGTGTGTTCTTGCAGTTAACATTTATGTACCCCTTAATTGAAACTCTCCAATTTTTTATTTTTTGCTAATTAGGAAGAATCACATATTTCAAACTGACTAAAAGCAAAAAAGAAACGATTTAACTAAAATTAACAATTATACTCAAATCCCACTAGAACAAAGAATGCATTTATTCAGTTTGGAGTTGTACTATTATCATTCATTATTATTTCCAGTGCATCAGGGAGTATTATTTTCTTAAAGAAATAATGAAATCAAAGTTGTTTCACCCAACGAAAGTACATGGGTTTTAGTTATTATCAAAATAGGAGGAGGACAATTGTGTCTTTTAGCTTCAACCCAAAACAAGAATTGGAAAATGGGAATGGAAAAAGCTCCTCCTACCCTACTTTTGGCTTTTCTTCTTGAACAACCAAAAACGTGAATCCATTTTGGTGGAATGTGTTTTGGGTGGGTTGTGCCAAACACCCAAAAGTAGAAAATGGGAAAATGAAAATGCAATAAGTTGCCTCCCAAACACCCCCTAAGAAGAAAAGAAGCCATGCACAAACATTTCAAACGATCTAACATACCGACTCAAGTTCACTGTTTATAGTTCTCATATGATCACTCCATCTTGTCTCATTTTCCGTTAACGGTTACCAAAACCATTCTTATATAAAACTTTCATTTTTTCCAAATCCTTTTCATAAACCACAACTCCATGTTTTATAGTAAACAAAATTTAACAACTCTAGCAGAGAATGACCGTAACTCTTTTGAATTTCCTCACAAGTGACCAATAAAGTCGTCGGTGTTCCACATTAATTGCTCCTCATTCATAATCGTCTTTCATTTTCAAATTCTCATTTATGTTCTTGTGAGCGAATGCTCCTGCCGGGCGTTATGGGATCCGCTTCCCCTGCCCTAGCATCACACCCGATGGTGTGCCTAGTCCGTGTCATGAGCGAGTGCTCCTGCCGTCCGTGTCATGAGCGAGTGCTCCTGTCGGGGGTTATGGGACCCGCTTCCCCTGCCCTAGCACCACACCCGTTGGTGGGTTTAGTCCGTGTCATGAGCGAGTGCTCTTGCCGGGCATTATAGGATCCCGATATCCTTCATGTCGTAAACCAACTCTTAGTTATCATCAATCGAATGACTTCAATATCAAATCATCTTAGTGCATGTCAATACCGCAACAATACATATCCTTTATACCCCACAAGTTCTTACATGATTGGTTATCCCCTTTCCTTGTTTCAATATATATATATATATATATATATATATATATTCTTAGCTAACCGTTTCACATCACATTTCCCACAATACTCATCGTTAATCTCGTCACCAAACCATTTACTCTACTTCCAAGTATTTACGAATTGATCACAAACTCAACTTCTTGCAAGTAGTTAGGAACAATGACTTCACCTTCCGATTTATAGTTCAAGAGGAAATTAATAGTTGTAACTCACATTTTCATTTCATAAATATAATCAATCTTCGTCATTCAAGTATTTCCGATCCAACTTTAATATACAATCAACCATCTCAACCTCATACTTTCTCTAGGTGCTGACAAACATTTTTCAAGTGTGCTAGCCTACTACCCTAAGGCTCGGTAGACCATTCAAATAGTTAAACTTACCTAGGAATATTCGTGTCTCACTCAAATGATTCTAAGGGCAAAGGATGCCCAATGCATATAATGTATCTACCTCGAACACTTAGGAGTGTACCAAATCACCCGTAATATTCGAATACGACATAATCTCCAAAATCGATATGGATTCTAACAACCAACCTACCGTATTTTAACTATAACTTCTTATAAGTTTAGAATTTGATTATAAGACTACCACCATTAGAAAGTAGATTTTCCATACATCAATTTTGATATATAATATGCCCCAAACGGGGTCCGGATGATAAAGTTATGATCGTCTGAAGTTTTCAAAAAAAGCAGATTTTTCATTCCCTACCGGTAGGACACGACCTCCTACCAGTAGGAAACCAGAATTTCACAAAAAATACACTATTGGACAACATTTCTACAGTTAGGGCCAAAACTTCTACCGGTAGGACCTGGGTTTTCAGCGTATGATTTCTAGTTACAACAGATTTCTCCCAACAACAAATACAGACATTTAAACATTCTTAAACACTTCAAACCAACTCATAAACACATAAAGGAGGAGAGAAATACCTACCGAAAGGGTTTTGAGCAAAACCCTCAAATTCCAAGCAAGCCCTAGCTTCCGAGCTTGAAATTGACCACGAACACTTCATCCGAACGAGCCCTTCCCATGCAAAGCGAGAACCGAGGATGCTCGTACAAGGCGTAATATGTGTGGGTATTCAAGGATCCCATGGAGGAGAAGCAAGAAAAACTAGAGAGAGAGAGAGAGAGTGAGAGAGAGAGAGAAGCCGAGAGGGAGGGAGTCAGATGGAGAGAGAGATGAGAGTGGAAGGGTGGTGAAAAATGATTCTCTACCACACATTCCCCCTATTTATACCACTACACATTTCAATCACACTTTCACCCCAAATTTCCAAATCCTATTACATAAATCCCAAACACACATTCACATCAACTTTCTCATTATTTCAAAATTCTAACTTTTATTTAAACATTAAAATTATTGAAATTAAACATGGGTCTCTACAGGCTTCATCATCCAGGATCCTTTAGCACTGGAGCATACTGTTCAAAATGATTCCTGTATTAATGGAAGGGATGAATTGCAGAATGCAGCACTTAGTCCTGCATCTAAGGTTGTCAAGGTTCTTTTAAAACTGCAGTGTTGCGTCAAAGTATTACTTGATTTGTGGATTTTGTCTTTCAGTTCATACAAAGGCTTCATCCATCGAGTATCATTCAACACCGAAGCGTACTGTTCAGAATGATTATTATCTAAACGCAGGGATTGAATTTTAAAATGCAGCACTTGATCCGACTGGAACAGTTTTACATACAACTAAGATTGTTAAGGTTATTTTAAAACTGCAGCGTTGTGTCAAAGTATTGCAATGGAAAGATCTTTTATTGGGTGGTAATTCTTATGTTGATAGGGCAAAGTTGCCAATAATGGCATACTTGTCTCGTTAAACAATTGATTTTCATTATGAAGAATCTGGATGAGTAATTTAGTGTTGCTTTAATCCCATCAGAAGCTCGAGGAAGATCTACAAATGCTTTAATCCCATCAGAAGCTCGAGGAAGATCTACAAATGCAAGGTCTAAAATTAAAATGGCACGAAAATAATATCAAAATTTTCGAGTCTCAGATATGCAGATTGGAGGCCTCCATTCGAGATATGCAAGGTATATTGTTTTCCAAGTTTTAGTTTAACCGTGTGTAGTGTCCATGACTTTAATCTTCAAATTTATAATTCGCATGTTACAAAAATCATTTTTTTCAAAAAACAAATCATGGCTTCTGCTAGAAATTACTATCTTTATTGATACGTTGGCATACCAAATTGGACTGATGCAAGATTCAAGGGAGAATTATGATTTGAGTGATGGGTGTGTCAGTCAGTCGACTCAGTTGTTGGGCCCGGAGTGCCCCCATGGATTTGGTTACACAATGCCACTCCCTGCGACCGCTCTAAAAACAGACTTGCGGGTGCGATGTCGAATGCCATAAAAGACTTAATTGAAACCCTTCCTACAACCAATTGGTTTTAGGAGAGATGGTGGAAAAACGGTCCGACAAGTGGTATCAAAGCTATCTCATGCTCGTTTCTTCACATTTCTCATTCTCTTTTAGCATCTAGTTTATTTTTATTTTATTGGATTTTGCATGTCTATTAGTTCTTCATTTTGCATGAATTTAGCTGCCATGTTATTTATGCTATTATTTGCACTTCGATTATATTTCTCATTTGGCTCCTTCTATTGGTCACTAATTGCGTAATTCTCTCCCATTTGCATTTATTGCTTTATTGTTTATCCTCTTCACCCTTTGTCATTCCATGTCAAAAAGGGGGAGAATGATGAAAGAGGGAGTAGGTTGCTTATTTTTCTAACGTGTTTGGATGATGAGTTTTGTTTGCAGCTTCTCTACAACTCGATCTTAATCATTTGATTTTCATTGTATTGTGTTTTGTCATGGAAGTGCCAAAGGGGGAGATTGTAAGGACCAAATTCTGGAGTCATTGGTATTGGCAATTCCGCATGACAAAACACATATTTTTATCGAGTTGTAATTTTATTACTTTTAATAAGCTAGTGAGTCTGTATAGGATTAGAGTGGAAGGAATCTCTATTATTTGTAATTGAGAGTGAGCGTTCGGGATAAAAAAGGAGGTTGACTTTTGCGGGTGCGATGTCGAATGCCATAAAAGACTTAATTGAAACCCTTCCTACCACCAATTGGTTTTAGGAGAGATGGTGGAAAAGCGGTCCGACAAGTGGTATCAAAGCCAGGAAGTCATGGGTTCGAGTCGCGGGAGCGTCATCGTGAGGGAGGGATTGTTGGGCCCGGAGTGCCCCCATGGATTTGGTTACACAATGCCACTCCCTGCGACCGCTCTAAAAACAGACTTGCGGGTGCGATGTCGAATGCCATAAAAGACTTAATTGAAACCCTTCCTACAACCAATTGGTTTTAGGAGAGATGGTGGAAAAACGGTCCGACATCAGTCATACTCTTTGAAAAGTTGTCCCCTAATTAGGCAGAGGGAACAATGTGATTGGTGCTTGTCAACAAAAAAATTTTTAGTATGCACAACTCACTTAATTGCATTATTTACATCCTACCCCTTGTTCATTCCAAAGATGAACTTCCTTCTCTTTGATTCTCTCATTGTCCATGGACATTCCAAGTGATGCCTCATGGACAATGAGAAAGGTGTTGAATCTCAGGAGTTTAGGTCAAAACCTCATCAAGTATCAGATTGGGAATGGTCAGAATACTCACTTATGGTTGGATAATTGGCACCCTCTTGGACCCCTTTTCAAAAGACTTGGTGGGAGTGTTGTGTATAATCTAGGCAGGTCTTTGCTTGCAAAGGTTTCCTCTATTATTCACAATGGGGCTTGGAGATGGCCTCGGCAAAGGAATAGGGTTACTCAATTTATAGTAGCTCACACCCTTCCAGATTTTCAGCCGAATTGCTTACATGAGGATTCAATTCTGTGGCTCCCTCATCCCAATGGTTTTTCAGTTTTCTCTGCTTGGGAAGCTATCAGGGTAAAACTCCCAGTACAGGATTGGGCTTAGGTGGTTTGGTATAAGCAGAATGTCCCTAAATGGTCCTTCATTGTGTGGTTGGCTGTCCAACAAAAGTTGAACACTAAAGATAGGCTTTTGAGGTGGGGAATGTCTGTAGAAGGTGACTGTACTTTTTGTACCAGTGGCCAGGAAACTCACCATCACCTCTTTTTTCAGTGCCCTTTGTCTCTCTCGGTGTGGGATCGAATGTGGTGAAGGTCTTCAAGTGATCAAATGCCCTCTACCTTGCCGGAAGTCATTGTTTGGTATATTCAGCATGTGAAAGGAACAAGCTTTAGAAGTTTGCTTCTGAAGACTGTCTTAGCTACTATGGTGTATAATCTTTGGTTAGAAAGGAATCAACGGGTTTTCAATCAAAATGCCTCTACTCAAGATCAGATTATACGTCGAACTTTTTCCTGTGTTCAAGAATCTTTGTGTTTGAAGCGGGGACTTGACCAGACACAGCTAAACAGAGACCTTTGCAATAGTTGGGGACTCACATATAGGATTTTTGATGTATAGATTTCTTTCTAGTTTTGTTGCTCATTTTCAGATGGCATTAGGTTTGTTTTTTTTCTGATGTATAGGTGCCTTGTTCTTTTCGGGGGAATGCCCCTTCGAGCTTGTAGTTGGCTTTGCGCTTTATAATAGAACGTACTTATCAAAAAAAAAAAAGAGTTTATTGAAGAAACATAGTACAAATGACGAGAATACAAAACGGGGAGCTAATATCTTTCAATTATATCAAGTTCCTTCTCTCTGATTACTGCTACATGAAATTGAGTTATTTTTATAAGATATTGTTTGGACCTCAATAGTTACATTTTGAACATTGGTGGCACCACTTCGGAAAGGAAATTGTTTTGAGTTTTTCCATAAGTTTAAGACCTTGATTCCCTTGTGATCATGTGTTGTTTGCTCAAATTATTTCATTAGATTTTTTCCTGACGATTATTTTGTCAGTTAGTCTGGGACATATGAATCGTCGAGTGCTCCATTGATGGAAGCTGAGGACTATACTCACGTGGAAAGTGAGGAGGAAACAGTAGACCATACCATAAAGCATGAAAAATCTGCAGCTGGCATTTTGTGCTCGCTGAAAACTAGTCATGGTAGTCAAGCTTCTCATCTTCTGTTGACCAATTAAGGATGTTCTGGGTATTGTTGCTCAACTTGGGAAAGTGGATGATGACAATCTCAGCAGGTTCGTCGGGGAATTGTTGCTGTTTGTGTTTTGATAGTTTACTTTGTGATTGTACCGTATATTTTGTTTTGCATTTAGCTTTGTTTGATCATTTATCATGCATTTTGTCATGGAGATGGTAAAGAATTATTTGGCCTATGCTAATGACATATAGGGCTACTGATTGAATAGAGGTCTTCTGGACCATGTGTAATTAGGCAATTAGGTCAAGTGCGCATGGATGTATATACTTACGAGTGGGTACTAATACTATGGGTGTAGTTTTTACAAAGATGTCTTGGCGCTGGCTTGCTAACTTCACTTGATTAAGGGCTCCACAGAGGGTCTTGTTATTATCGGTAATCTTTAGTATACTTGACCATGTTCTATACTCTTCCTCTGGATCCAGGCTTCTCGCAGAGTACCTTGGGATAGAAACTATGTTGGCAATTGTCTGCAAGACCAGTGATTCTGTTAAAGGTCTGGAAACATATGAGAAAGATGGTTCTATAACTAAAAGTTCTGGTATTCACGGGCTTGGAATTTCTATAGGGAGGAAGTTGGATGGTCGTTTTCTTGTCATTTGTCTAGAGAATTTAAGGTATCTGACCAGTGAATCATCCTTTTCTCTTGCTACCTAGAGTTGTATTTTGTGGACATTTTATAACATTTTTTTTTCCGTCTCAGACCATATTCTGGCGAGTTTATATGTGATGACCCCCAACATAGGCTGGATCTTCTGAAGCCAAGATTACCAAATGGGGAACCTCCACCTGGCTTTCTTGGGTTTGCGGTGAATATGATCAACATTGATAATGACAAATTATTTTGTGTCACAGCCAATGGTCATGGCCTACGGGAGATTCTTTTCTATAACCTCTTCTCCGGTCTTCAAGTGTACAGAACAAGAACAGATATGCTACAGGCTCTTCCTTGTACAAGTAGTGGAGCCATATCTTTAGACGGTGGGATAATAAAGACTACTGGCATGTTTTCCCTGGGAAACCGGTAAGAATCTCAGCCTAATAGGGCCATGTTCCAACTATGTATGTTAGTAGATTCTAAGTTTTGTTTTTCTTCCTGCTTCTGCATTCGTCCTTTTGAATCACTATACTCTAAGGGAAAACATAGCTGTAAAATTCCCGAAAAGCTGTGGAACGTCAAATCTACGTGCCAACTATTTTGAAACTGCAAGGCGGATAACAGAGATGAAATGGGACAAAGAGAGGAGGCTGGAAGACATGCAGAGGGAACGGGTCTTACTGGACCACACAAGGTACAATTTCGACATAAAGAAAAAAGAGCTTCTCAAGTTCATCGCAGAAAGCTCGTCATATGTGACTCAGGTAATTAAAGCCCTTGTGCGTATCTTGAATAATAGTGTACCTATCCAAGTAGTAATTCATTTCTGTATCTAATCAGTGGCTGCCACACAGATTGACGGTAAGTACAGGTTAGCTTGAACTGAAATTTTTAACATAGTTTTCTTGTTTGGTGCAATTACTCAGGAGCAACTTAATTTTATGTCAAGAGGAAGGTACTGTAATTCTGTACAAGGCACAGTAGTCACAACTTAGGGCTTTTTCTGCTCCGGAATTTGTGCCACAATGTTTGTCACAAGTTTGACAAAAAAAAAATTTTGACTTCTGAAATTACTTCATTTCGATGCTTTTTGGCTTCTGCTTTTTATTAACCCGCTTTTACATAAGTGCAAAACAAACACCCACGTATGGTGACTTAGTGGAAGTTAGAGATCCAAATTCTCGTATGATAACTGAGTGCTTAGTTTTTATCCCCGAAGATGTTCATAATCAGAATCAAACCTGGTTCTTTTACTTGGCTACTCTTTATGATTTATGGACTATGGTATTAGATGAAACTCTCTCTCTCTCTCTCTCTTCTGAAGTATTATTCTATAATAAAATGGTAGCTCCAAACTGTGAATGAAGCAGTTTTCTTGTAGATGAACAAAGAATATGTCAAAGGTTAAGGAAGGAATGAATCTGGTTGATCATGTTCATTTCTGGATTAGCAAATTAGGTTCTTTTTTGTGGGGTAAATAGATTAGCAAATTAAGTCCTTGGCTGTAAAAGTTTGCTAAGTACGCAGGGAGTTTAATCTTTCATAAAAATGTGATGGAACTTTAAGATATGCTATAATTATACAATGTGCAGCATCAGATTCAGGCAGGGCGATTGACGCCGACGTGATATCTGTGTCGAAGGTTATAGGAGATTGCTAATTTTCTCTCCGCGCTAATTTCTATGATCCTCAATGGAATTCGATCGTCTCAACACTCTCCTTGAGCTTGGCTCCGGGGACTTTCGCGATAGGACTTCAGAAGCCTTGGGGTTTGCTGTCTTCAGTCTTTGTTTAGTGGATAGTGATTCTTGTACATTCACCGAGCCCCCGCTCATCTTTTATTGTCTACTTTAGCTTTGGATGTAGGGGCTCAAGCTTGTAACAAAAGTACAATATGAAGTAATTCTGTATCACTTTCTCTTTCCCTTTTTCCCTCAAATCCAGGATCCAAATACAGATTTAGGGATAAAAATGAAAGTAACAAAAGGGTTTGTTTGGTTTGGGTTTTGAGGGTGATTTTTGGGGTGATGAGCGAAGGGAAAAATAGAGAAATGAGAGTAATAATTGGAAAAATCATATTGGAACCGTGCGCAAAGAGAGAGGTTGGTTGGAGAGACCCAAAGTGAACACACAGTCGAAGTGTTGCATTTTCGTGGCATGCAGGTTATCCAAGTATAATTACTCATCTTTCCTTGTCCAATTACGTCTCATATCAACTTTTCCTTTTCCAATTAGTACATCTCATATTACTTCAAATTTGGGGTTTATTGGTTCTCTCTCTCTCTCTCTCTCTCTCTCTCTCTCTCTCTCTCTCTCTCTCCTCTTCCTTTTTTCAACTTTGGGGTTTAGTAACATTAAAACCCCTTTTCAAGCATACGTTAGTAGAAATTAAACAAGGTTCTGGGGAATATCATGTTACGTCTTTGCTCTCATCTATTCCCCTTGACTATAAAATCAGCGTTTGTTCTTGTTTCACCATCTCTCCTAATCAAAAAATTAGTTTACAAATTAGTCAAGTCGTAATGGAAGAGAAAAATCATTCACTTCTTTTTTGATTGGCGAAAATTAAAATAATTTGTAATGCCTATTAGTAAAATGAGGTTGAGTATATTTGGAATTTTTTTTGTTCTATTCTAAAATCAACCATTGGAGACGAGGTTGTATAATTTGGCAAAAAAACACTTTTTGGTGCCAAATTATACATATGACTATAGCCACTATTCAACCACCATCGGACATCGGACATGCTCTTGGAGCTTAGAAGAGCAACATTCCAAAGTCTTATCGTCTGGTAGAAGCTAGTTTGGTGATCGATAATTCTCTCAAGTAATTGATCATTATCTTGGGAACTTTTTCGCCAATAATCATAAATAGAAAAGTTCATCTAAACGACAAGTTCGCCATTGTCAGATTAATGGCAAGCCTTACAGGAAAACTGGCTCTTACTTTCCTTTGGCCAAATATTACGATATTCCTTTGGCTCTCGTATTTTCCGTAAATTATTAGAAAATACAAATTCAGGTTATCATAAAACAAATAGAGATATATCTTGCGTAGGGGTTTGCACTTTTGCACAGGTTGGGTTGGAACGGGTTGGTTGAGTTTCTGGGCCGTTTTGAATCGTCACGGGTGGGTTGGTGTAAAAGTTTTGAGGAAACAATTGTAAATGAATCTTCGAAAACAATCTGTGAATTGAATTGAATGTTCTAAAAAAACATAGTAGTGAGAAATAAGCTGAATTGAATGTTCTAAAAAAACATAGTAGTGAGAAATAAGCTTCATATTGTTGCCAACTGGAAAATTAACAAGACTATTGTTCTATTCGGGTCCGTTTGATTAGCGAGAAAGTGAAAATGATAGAAAGTAAAGTGAAATAAAAAAAATGTATTTTTTTTCTCACATCCATTTAAGTAGAATGAAAGTTTTGTAAGAAAATAATAGATAAAATAAGCTATCCTTTTTGAAAAGGTGAAAACTTGCAAGAAAGTCAGAGTAATTATTGCCGAAATTATTAGAAGAGAAAATGTGGAGGAAAATGATAAAGAAGGAAGTTAGCGCTAATTGTTGTTGATTTTCTCAAGAAAATAAAAATTTTCTGCACATTTTGTAAGAAAAAATGGGGCAAACTCTCAAGCTTTAGAGAGTTGTACGGAAAAGTCTACTTTCTACCACTTTCTAGGTTATTCTTACTAAATAAACACAAAAAAGTATATTTATTTCTCTTTCTTGCATTTTATACTATTATCTCGATTATCTCTCTAATATGCACAAATTTGAGTAAAAACTTCATTAATAACAAAGTCATAAATTTAAAAGGAGTGGAATTTATTTTGAGTCTAATCAAATTTGAGTTTAAATTGGTATAAGTTTGGGTAAGATGTGGAAAAGGGTTTTGAGTGATTTTCACTCAAAAGGAAGGAGTAAGAGCATCTCCGGCCTTGATTCATATTTGGGTAAAAATTCATTTTGGATCAGCTTCCTTCCAATGACAAAATGATCCATTAACTAAATATATTATTTTTTTATGCTTTCAAGACTATTTCCCTCCATTTTTTTGTTTCCTCCAACGGTCCATCAAAAAGGTAGCACACATCTCTCCTTGACAATGCGGTTCTTATTCTGCAACTAGCTTCAGGATTCTTCCAGAAAGAATAGGGAGAGATTGTCGAGACTTCTAACATTTAAGATATCCAAGGGGAGAGAAAGAGTTACAGTAAACCAAACTTGAGAAAGTCAGGGCGTCTACGCCGTTATGCCTTCAAATGGCATGGAAGAAACCGATGAAAATAGCTGTGGAAATATTAGCTAGCCATTTACCATGTATGGGTACCCAACAGCCTAGGCTTTTAAAGTTATCCAAACTCCACCTTTCCCTTTACCAGATTTCAACCCATCTCTTTCTTTCTCTCTCTCTCTCACCCCGAAAATTTCTGCTAACCAAGAACATAGAAACCAAATGCACAAATACAAAATCCATCTGGATCTCTCCGAAATCTGCAAACCCACCCGATCTCCGCCACCGTCGCCCTCCTCCTCCCCTCCGTTCACGCCGGATCTTCGCCGGCGTTCATCCTCAAGTAGTCGATTCCATAATGGTAGCTCCACCACCGCTTAATCGATGACGACGGCAGCCGGCTTCCATGAAGATGACGACGTATTTTTCTTTGGTATGTCTTTTTTTGCTTTTGGATCTAAGAATGAATGGTGTGCAAGGGCCGGGGAGATGGGAAAACAAGAGAGAGAGAGAGAGAGAGACGAAGTCAGAGCGAGCGAGCTCTGAAACCTCGCTGGACCAAGCGAGCTACAGTAGCTCCCCTTCTAAGCGGTGAGGTTCAAGCTAGGCTGCTGGGTAAGGCTTTTGGTGTTTGGGCTAGGTAGTTTGCCGAAAATCTACCTTTGGTTAGGCTGATGGGGATGATCTAAGGAGTGGAGATGCTCTTATAAATCCCTCCAAAAAAGAACGTATATCTCGACTGGTTTAAACCTAATCGGCGGCTCTCTATCACGATAGACAGCAGCTCGCTCTCTCTCTCTCTCTCTCTCTCTCTCTCTCTCGTTCTCACTCTCGGCCATTTTTTATATTTGCGCGTCCCGTGTCTATGCTACATAGCTATCCGGGCTCCATATATACCTCTAACAGGCCTGAGGCCCCCAACCAGTATATAATGTCTTTACATTACTTTAAATCGAAGGTTTTTTTTTTTTTTGTTACATACGTTTTTTTTTTTTTTGTTGGGTACATTTTAAATCGGAGGTTAATTTTTTTTTTGCCCCTTCTAGGGATGTTCTAATATTGTGGCTCTATGTAGGGAAGTCTCCATAGACGTGATACTTATTGTATGGTGAAGGTTTATGCTGTGTTTGGATGAGTTTTTTAGAAATTTTTTATTAGAGTAATGATTGAAAGTAGGAGTAATGAGTGGAGAGATAGAGAGAGAAATGAAAATAATAAGGGAAAATGATGGCCTAAGACATATTTTGATAATTAATACCCTTTAAGGACATTTTCAGCATTCCTTTGCGGGTATTAATTATCAAAACACTTCCTTGGCCGTCATTTTCCCCGAATAATAATTGGAGATAAAGGGTAATAAGTGGACTGTGGAGAGTAATGATTCGAAGTAGGGGTAAAGTAATGAGTATTTTTTGAGTTCGATTTTTTTTTTTTTTGTTTCAAAAAGGGAAACGAACAAGGCATTAATAGTTGGTCAAAATGACGAAGGTGTGTATTGGAATAGAAAGAAATTTACATCTTTCCTCACGTACTTGTACATTCATTTGATGTTTTCTTGCCAACAATGACAGGTGGTATTTGTTGATGATGATCACGACAAAGAGGAGCGGAGTGATGATGATCCCAACAAAGATGAGGGGAGTGATGATGATCATGACTTGATTAGTTTTGCTGATGTGCTTTTGGAAATCGCCCGCTTAGATGATCGGCATGGGTTCATAAAGCTAATGGAAGGATCGTATCGAAGTAGTGAGAGCGTTTTTGGATATCTCAGTAGCAAGGGAGCTGTAAATTGTGTCACTGCTTTGCTTGAAGGAGAAGTGGGTCCACCAATGGAGCTTAGTGTTGACCCACTGCATGTTGCAAATTGATATGGTTAAGAAGCTCGGAGTACCCACTTCAATGGAGCGCGAATTAGATGCTTGACCCTTGAGAATTTGGGAGCTTATAAGGCTTAAGGGAGATATGCCGTATGCATGGCAAATTGAAAATATCTAACAAGTATAAGATCATGTCCTCACAGTATTTGGTATGAAATCTATATGCTTGCTTAGGAGTTTCTACTACGTGAGCTCGGACTGACTTAAAGAGCAAAGATAAGGCAATAACACTGGGTGGCTTGCTGCCTCTCAATGTTGCCCTTGAAAAGTTGAGGTAGAACACGATTATCAAATTTGTTTTTTGCTTGGCTTTTTTGGGATCTAACAAAACAAAATCGAGTGAACACTATGTTATGTAGTATTCCCTTTGATTGTACTTTCTATGCATGAGCAGCTATCATGAATCCCTAGTTGGTTAGACTCCAAAAGATCCTGTCTTCAAGTTGATCAACTTACTTTGCCTTCCAAAAATGGTATGTTTTGTTTTATTGAACTGATATGTACTTGAACCAAAATGTAGTGATATCTACTTTTGTTTTGGTGTGGGGGAAATAATTCTTAAGGTTGCTTATATTTTAACATTGCTGTCAGAGAGTACCACTTGAAGTCAGTAGGTTGCTTGCATGGAACACAAAGCGGGTTGATGACATCTTTTACTATTATGCCATGGAGGGAAAACTCATTGAGATCACTGCTCTACTGATGGTGGCAAGGGAAAAGGTAATGGCTGCTTTCGATGGAAGCATGCATCTCCGCCAATTCATATCTGAAGAGACTGTGTCAATGCATGTCGACGAGAGAAAATTGACGGGATGTGGTAAGAGAGGTAACTGGGCTAGCGTTTTAAGGATAAGAGGCTGGTGATGACATCTGTACTGGAATTGCTTGAAATGTTTGAGAGAGCTGGTGATTGTATTGAAGCATTTGCTCAGTCAGTACCAAGTGAAGTATGTTGTTATCAAACTTGTGATTTCCATTTGTGTTTGTTTATGGGACTGACTGGAAAATGAAACTGGGTGATCATTTGAGAATCATATCATCCTTCTATTTTATAACCAATATAGCAGTGCCTGTGAAGTAGCTTTTACTTTGTTTCCTTGCAGATGACTGAACAAGAAGCGATCAAGGACATAGTGTTTCTGCTCGAGGAAAATGGTTTCGATTTGAAGGGCTTGGACATTGATTTGAAGGGCAAGGACATTGATTTGAGCAACATAGACTGGTTTTGGAACCCATTCTCTTCTTTCATTTCCTCAATTGTTATACTATTCATTCTTTATGTGATTTGGTCATGAACAAGCTTGATTTTCTAATATATGTGCATTTTCTGTGACATAGTGCTCTGTGCATTGCACATGAGAAATTCAAGCTGGAAATGCAAGGATTAGGTAGTTAGTTGATCTTTTGTTTGACCAAAGTCACTTCTATATAAAAGAATAATTATTAATTTCGTTGCACCTATATCTTATTTTGTGTGCCTTTTCTTTTATAGAAAAGAGGAGAGATTTTTTGGGTCAGCTAAAGGATGTTGGCATGCCGATCCCTGCACAGTTAGGCAATTTTTATGCAGAAAAGGTATGAAATATTTGTCCTCCTTGTAGAGTTTGTGTCCTTGGATAATTAGAGGTCCAACCATCTTAGCTCTCCGTGAGTTAAATCTGTGTCACTATAAGTCTGATTGACGAGAAATTTTTCCATAGGCCCGGCCTACGGGATACGTGGTAGGCCCAACCGACATGAGCATGCCATGTTTTCGCCTTGTCACCTTTTTCTCCGGCAAGGTGAACACATGGCAAGTAGGCGTTGATTGGGCCTATCATGTGTAAACTGGCCCGAACAGCCCTCACCGTCGGGGAAAAAACAATGGCTGACCACAATAGTACTAGGTACTTTATGTTCCCTTCTTGGTTGGTCTAAAGTTTTAGGCTTATTTCATCAGGAGGGGATTGAATACTCATTTGAATTCTAAAATTTCTTAAGCTACATAGGGAAGGGGGTAGACAAGGTGTGTTCCACTGATTGAAATAAAAATAAGTATTTATTTTTTTGAATTACAAGTGATATGTTGTGAAAGAATAATCTATATTGTAAAACAAAAAATAAGCAATAAAAAATAATAACCTTAGCGGGATGGGGCCTTAGAGTATCCGCACAAAATTCAAAAAATTCTGAGGTACATTTTTCCCAACAAAACAGCCCGTATGCAATTGATGGTAGAAAGTTGATCATTGATGGTGGAGGTGGTTGCGGTAGTCAATGCAAATAATGATGGGGAATTTTCGGCAATGAATAAATTTTGAGAAAGAATTTATTGCAATCAAGTTGTTAGGTATTTTCGGTAGTGAATAAGTTGTAGATGAGTTTGTGAGTATAAGTTGCTGTAGCAAAATTTTTTTTTTTTTGACATGTTAGTTACCGGAAATAACTTGATAAAATGCCAAAACTTTTTGACGTGAACGACATGCTAAAAATGTTTGCGTTTTTCCCACAAATTGCTACCGGAAATATGATGGATAAGAAAGGAAGACTGATGAAGTGATGATAAAAAAAAAGAAAAGACCGAAGGAATTGTTCTCCGTTCTTTGTGGCGAGTTACTGTAGTAAGCCTTGAAAGAGCCTGATGCCGGAAGCAACAACTGGTATTGAAAAATTACATTGATGTATTCTTATAGTACAAGTAACAAACATAATTTTGGAAGTTCAATACTGATTGAGAAATTCAAGAGAATCTAAACCAACCTTTTAAAGTTTAATATTGATCGACTTGTGATATCTGGGGGGACTTGCTTGGCATCGGACATTACAAAATTGCAGAAGCAACATTCGTCCTCAAAGTTTTTAAGCTTTGAGGATTTCAAGGTGTGGTAGGCAAAGGTATCAGAGAAGATTAGAAAAAACATACAAACATTCATTTAAGGATCCAGAAAATGCCTTATACATTGTTAACAACACATCCGATACCCTATTGGATCACCCTGTGATGTCTTTTTGTTGGGAAAAACTTGTTGCTAACCACTTAAAGGCAAACACAAATGGCTCACACAAAGAATACCCCGCTGGTAGTGCTTTAGGTGGTTCTAGATATGGTACAAGGGATACCTTGGGGAAGATAGTGAGTTTAAGTGTCGTCCTGTTAAGCTTTGCGTTGTCGTGTTTGGAGGCAGAGATGGTAGGATTTTGTGGTTCAATGCCAAAGAATTCGGGCAAGTAATGTAATTTTTGAGGGTGACAACAAACAGTTTGCAAGAGTTCTCAGTAGTTTCGAGGCACCCAAGGAAAAACACGCGGAGTTTTACAGGTTTGTATTTTGTTTATCTTTTGTATATACGGCTCAGCCTGATGCTCCTGGCTCTTCAGATTGGGGGAGAGTTGTTAATAATGTGACATGATTTCGAGTATGGGGATCTAAGTTTTTTTTTTTGGCGCGTTGTGATAATTAGACCTTATCTTTGTCATTACATGATTGTTTGAAATGTTTTTTCCTTTTGTAATATTTTATTGACCTAATCTGAAATAACTTTTTATTTAATCTGTGTAATGATTCTTTGGTTGTATTTTTGATGATAGTCTTTGTTTTTAATCCTGTTCTTTTTTTACTCATTGATAATATAAATTACAATATTTATATGCTACAAGTTATGAATTAGTGGCTTTCATTTCTAATTCTGTATGTAGTCTAGTATGATAGTTATAATTGCATCCTTCCTATTGACCACGTCATTTGTGTCTTCCCCTATTTGTTGTATTCTGAATGGCAGCTCCCTAACCACTGTTTGGCCTTTGGTAACACTAGATACTTGTGTTAGTTAAAGATATTGTACTTGGCAAGTAGTAGAATTCCGGGTTGTCTATGCCTAGTTGTTCGACTATAGTACGATGTTGATTTCTTCACTGTTCTATGGCTATTTTCCTTTCTGCCTCCATTACTTTTTCCTATTAGTAGAGGTTAAAGCTTTAACTGTGCTTCTTATTGTAGAATGTAGAGTTACGGTTTCATCTATTAAGTTTTAATGGTATGAATTAGAGGAAGTATCATAGGAATAGATGTCTTGGGTCTTCCTTAGTCTAATGACCCCGGTGGAGTTCAGTAGCATGCTGCTAAAGTTCTGATCAGGGGCCTCGAGTCTTGTGAAGATCAATAGGCTTACGTTTTATTAGTTATCTTTTGGTCTCGATTTTTCTTGGACGTTTTTATGGTTTAGCTTTTGTCTTTTGGTAAGGTTTCCCTTCTTACTTATTTGATATAGGACATTTGTTACCTGGCAAAAATGAGAAATATTTTTCCATCTTTGAATGATGACCATTAATTTCTTTTTTGAAATATATCTGTAGGCACATTTTTTGGGCTCTAACAACTTTTGAGAATTACAAAGTTGTTTAACAGTATTGAGAAGCAATCGTTGTTGTCAATGATTTGACGGATATCGCAATGCAAGTCTATCCGGATTCAGAAGTACATGATTTTGATCAACCCCTCCAAAAGGCTTATAGCCATGAGTTTTGATGATTGCCTTGACACACATCGATATCGCGTCACTCAATGCTAGATGAAGTTGCAGGAACTAATCCAGCGGAGGTAAGGAGCTACAAGAATCAAACTACTTTTGTTGTCTCACATCGCTAACAGTTTCTATGGTTTGTTGTTGAGTTTGTGGAAATGCGTAATTATAAGAAACTGTTAGCAATGCATAGTTATATGAGACAATGAGAGTAGTTGGATTCTTGCTCCGCTGGATTAGTTCCTGCAACTTCTTCTTGCTTTGAGTGATGTGATATCGAGGTGTGTCAAGGCAATCATCGAACTCATGGTTATAAGCCTTTTGGAGGAGTTCATCAAAATCATGTACTTCTGGATCCCGGTAGACTTGCGTTGCCATATCTGCCGACTCATCGGCAACAACGTTTGCTTCTCGATACTGGTGAACAACTTTGTAATCCTCAAAAGTTGCTAGGGTCCCAAAAATGTGCCTACAGATATATTTCAAAAAAGAAATTAACTGTCATCATTCAAAGATGGAAAAAGATTTCTTGTTTTTGATAGGTAATAAGTGTCCCATATCAGAGAAGTTAGAGGGGAGACTTTCCAAAAAGACGAAAGCTAAACCATATTAATGTCAAAAAAAAATCGAGACCAAAAGATAACTAATAAAACGTAAGCCTATCAATCTTCACAAGGCTCGAGGCCCTCGACCAGAACTTTAGCAACATGCTGCCAAACTCCACCAGGGTCATTAAACTAAGGAAGACCACAAGACATTCATTTGTATGATACTTCCTCTAATTCATACATTTAAAACCTAAAAGATGAGGCTGTGACTCTACATTAAGAAGCACACTTAAAGCTTTAACCTCTACTCATAGTAAAAAGTAATGGAGGCAGAAAGGAAAATAGCCATAGAACAGTGAAGAAATCAACATTGTACTACAGTTGAACACGCATAGACAACCCGGAATTCTACCCCTTGTCGAGTACAATATCTTTAACTAACACAGGCATTCAGTGTTACCAAATAGTGGTCAGGAAACTACCATTCAGAATACAACAAATTGGAGAGGACAAATGATGTGTTCAATGGAAAGGATGCAATTATAACTGCCATACTAGACTACATACAGGATTAGAAACGAAAGCCACTAATTCATAACTTGTAGCATATAAATATTGTAATTTATATTATCAATGAGTAAAAAGAACAGGATTAGAAACAAAGACTATCATCACAAAGAATCATTACACAGATTAAATAAAAAGTTATTTCAGATTAGGTCAATAAAAAATTACAAGAGGAAAAAACATTTCAAACAGTCATGTAATGACAAAGATAAGGTCTAATTATCATAACGCGCAAAAAAGAAAACTCGGATTCCATACTCGAAACCATTATTAACAACTCTCCCCAAATGGAGCATGGGGATAACCACAGGCTAAGCCATATAAACAAAATACAAACCTGTAAAACTCCGCGTGTTTTTCCTTGGGCGCCTCAAAACTACTGAAAACTCTTACAACTTGTTTGCTGTCACTCTCAAAAATTACGTTACTTGCTCGAATTCTTTTGCATTCAACCACAAAATCCTGTCATCTCCACCTCCAAACTCGACAACGCAAAGCTTGACGGGACGACACCTAAACTCACTATCTACACCAAAGTATCCCTTGAAACATATCCAGAACCACCTAAAGCACTACCATATTTTTTGTGTGCGCATCTGTGTTTGTCTTTAGGTGGTTAGCAATAGGTTTTTCCCAACAAAAAGACATCACGGGGTGATCCAATAGGGTACCGGATGTGTTGTTAACAATGTATAAGGCATTTTCTGGATCCTTAATAAATGTTTCTATGTTTTTCCTAATCTTCTCTGGTACCTTTGCCTACCACACCTTGAAGTCCTCAAAGCTTAAAAACTTTGAGGACGAATGTTGCTTTCGTAATGTCCGATGCCAAGCAAGTCCTCCCAGATATCACAAGTTGATCAATATTAAACTTTAAAATGTTGGTTTAGATTCTCTTGAATTTTTCAATCAGTATTGAACTTCCAAAATTATGTTCGTTACTTGTACTATAAGAATACATCAAATATATTTTTTCAATACCAGTTGTTGCTTCCGGCATTAGGCTCCTTCAAGGCTCACTACAATAACTCACCACAAAGAACAATTCCTTCGGTTTTTTTTTATTTTTTATCATCACTTCATCGGTCTTCCTTTTTTGTCCATCATGTTTCCGATAGCAATTTGCGGGAAATATGTAAACATTTTTAGCATGTCATTCACAAACAAATCAACTAGTTTTGGCATTTTATCAAGTTGTTTCCGGTAACTAACATGTCAATTTTTTTTTTTTTGCTACAACAACTTGTACTCACGAACTCATCTACAACTTATTCACTACCGAAAATACCAAACAACTTGATTGTAACAAATTCTTTTTCAAAATTTATTCACTGCCGGAAATGCCCCATCATTATTTGCATTGACTACCTCCACCATCAATGATCAACATTCTACCATCAATTGAATAAAGATGATAAAAATTTATTGGATATGGGCTGTTTTGTTGGGAAATTGTTGTATGTAGTGGATTAGGTGATAATTTACCTCAGAATTTGTTGAGTTTTGTGCAGATACTCTAAGGCCCCATCCCGCTAAGGTTCTTATTTTTTGTTTTACACGATAGATTATTCTTTCACAGTATATCACTTGTAATTCAAAAAAATAAATGCTTATTTTTATTTCAATTAGTAGAACACAACTTGTCTGCCCCTTCCCTATGTAGTTAAAGAAATTTTAGAATTGTATTCGGTCCCCTCCTGATAGAACAAGTCTAAAACTTCACACCAACCAAATGTAAAGTACCTAATACTATTGTGGTCAGCCATTTTTTTTTTTTCCGGGCTATTTGGGCCAGTTTACTCGAATTTTCAACTACTCCCTTCTTTAGTCTGGTCAGAGACAGGCCATACACACCGGGAAAAAGGGGATTCGCAAATTTTTTTTTTTCTTATGGCATGACCCTAGGAATCAAATACTAATCAATTGTGTGGAGAGCAAACTTATCAATCAACTAAACTAGGTTCAAAGCAGAGAAGGACCTAATGTTGACAGTGGGGGTCGCGGCCACCACTTTTATTTTAGATGTACCAAGTCAAAATTATGACGCTATAGCTTGTTCGGCCCCGTTCCCACATTTTCCGGCCCCTTGTTCTCAAATAGCTTGCCCTCGTGCACAAAATCGATTTCGTTCCTGGTTCAAAGCATTCGTTGTATTTGGTTTAGTCTCGTTTTGCTAAAGTTTTTATTTTTTAATTACTTATTTTCTTTTTTACGATACAGGTTATTCTTTCATAATATATCAATTTTAATTCAAAAAATAATTTATTTGAAAAATAAGTATTTATTTTAGTTGGCGGAATGGGTTAGACCTCCTTTCTCTGTTGTATTCGGTTAAGATGCTTGTGCTTTGGTGAGTCGGGTAGCCTTTGTTGCATGGCATATTTGGAAAGCAAGGAATGAATTCGTTTTCCGTGGTGTTGCGGTTAAGCCGCTGGAAACAATGGCAATAGCAAGCTTTTCCATTGCAGAATTTTGTTACTCGTTTGTGACTCCTCAAGTCCATATGGATAACCATCCAGTGGGGGAGAAGGCTCCGGACTGTAGAACTTTGAAAGAAAATTGCGATGTGGCGCTTAAGACCAACTCTTCTGTTGGGAAAATCGCTGTGGTTCTTTGGGATTGGAATGGCAGATTGGTGGATGGAGTGGCAGTCTCTTCTCTCCGGGGTGAACTTTATGCTATTCGAGAAGCATGCTTGATGTTGGCAGCCATGGGTCTCTCAGGAATTGAAGTTGAATCTGATAACAAGGAGGTTTGTGCCTCCTTGGAAAGTTGCCGCCTTAGTTCTGGACATCCGCGAGTTAATGGCAGCTCGCAAGCTCTCTCTGAGATAGGTTTGTCGTACAGCCAATAGTTTAGCTCACTCGGTAGCTTCTTTAGCTTTTAAGGGACTTCTTCCTTGTAATTGGGTGGCTTTTGCCCCTTTTTCTCTTGTTTCTGTTATCCAAGCCGATGTGGCTGTGTAGCCTGTTAAGGCATTTTTAATGATAAAAAAAAAAAAAACTTTGTTTCTATTTTCCTCTGTGTTTTGGCAGCAATCAATGTTCAAATTGCCCCTGTTGACTCTCTGTGGCATTTCCGCTAGTTTACGTTTCACATCTCTTCTTTTCCCATAATTTAACTTGTTTCGATAAAATGATAATGCAACCAAACAAGGTTACAATTTTTCCGATTGGGATTATAGTTCTTTGAAACAAATACTTTCGATATGTTTTCTATGACATGCAGGTTAGTTTTTTTTGGATTGGGATTGTAATTATTTGAATAATGGGACTTCAATGTACACTTGGACTTCAATGTACACTTGATAAAAAATTGGCTAGTTATCGTCTTTGGCAAAAAAATGTGTGCCCACATAATATTTTAGCTAAATAATCTCAACAAGTTACATAAGGCAAATATTGTATAATTGTTCGGCCCATCCCTCTGTGTAAAGGGAATGTTGATCTTGGGCTGTACTCAGTTTGAAACCAAGTGGATTTATTTACTTCATTGCTTACAATAACTACTAATTAATAAATAAAGTTTATGGATTTTTTGCCAATGTTGTATTATATATCAGGAAGGGATTAGTGGAGAATTAGTAAGTTAACAACCAAAAGGATTTGACGTCTCCATAGACTCAACCCCAAATTAAATAAAGTTGGAAGTCAAGGGATACAACCAGATGGGCTAAGAGCCACATATAAATAAAATTGTTCATGTTTAGTAGGTTAACTAGAGTTTACCGTGCGTGCGTTGCACGGAAGCGCGTGCTCAATAACATACTCATTAATATTGATTTTTAATTGAACTTAGAGAATCCTTGTTTGAAGTTGATACGAGATTTCAGCCAATATTTAGAGTACTAAATTAATAACATACTCGTACATAATTTCCTTCTAATGTCTTGCTCTGCCTATGCGATTACTGTAACGAGACTTGGATGTATACTCCCGAGTCAATATTCCTGCATGCGAACACCCAAGGTATCCCCCAAGCAAATGGGGATACCATACCCTGATCGAACGGTAGAGATCATGCCACGGATGCAAGTTTGACAAAAAATGGCGTAACAAAACCACTAAATGCGTAACATCAATTTAATGTACATAACATGAGTATCACTAGCATAAGAATAAGAATTATACCAGCCATCGATCATCAGTCATCACTAGCATGCAGTTCAAACCGCCAACTTCCAAAAGAATCTCACCTGCTTGGGTATCTACAATAACCTTGCCAAAAACTGATGGATTAGCATATAGGTGATGAATCCAAAACCCCTTGATTCCCTGTATGTCGGTCTTTCATTTTCACCGAATCTGTAATCTCCCCATACTTCACAAAGTGTTGAATGAAAGGAGTTGTTTAGAAGGAATAACAGTATCACATCAGCCAATGAACAGTACTGTACACCATAATCACCATTAACTATCATACCGATATAAACATCATCGAATTTGTCTATTTGAAACAACCTTTAGATTTACAGGTACCAAACATGCAGTATGAATCTGTGAATACCTAAAAATTTACAGGTACCATATCTCATCAAATAGCAGCTTTCACTGAATAAACTCCACATCAGCCAATAAACAATATAGAATGCCTAAATTAAGATTAATTAAGATGCTGATAACAAGGATGCTGTTAGTCATCAATCACAGATACCAAATGAGATTTATGAACAAGTGAACACCCAAGCATGCAATGTCATAAGACAATCAAGACTTAGATATCACTATCAAATCAAATTACAAACAGGTGTAGGGGATCGACCCTACCCACGAAACTAAGAAAAAAGCCCTTATAATATGCTAGCATTTTGAATGATAATCAAGAAACTACAAGATTTTGCATCCCCAAATGAGGATCCTAGAGTTACCGTGAGAGGCCCAATAAAGAAACCAATAACAAACCAACACTCACAAAGTCACAAGTCATAACAACAACTAACCCATACACTCCCCACAGAAAAAGAATGGCACAGAATCCAATAATTTGATCACAATCAGACTGCTAATGCACTAAAACGAACCTGTCCATTGAAGAAGCAAGGAGAGTCTACAAATCAAACAAATCACAAAACTGCCTTCCACCTCACACATATTAGACATACCGAAGAACTGCCAAGAAGGAAGAGGAAAAAAATAAAAATAAAAACTCGCCCCCTATTCTAATCAAGAAAAATTAAACTAATTCAGAAATTCAACATCACTTCAAGCAGAGCTTTGCATCTCCAGCAGCTGTTCAAGGGAAACCAAAGACCACCTTTCTTCCATTTGTGCAAATACCTTTTGATTTAGAGAGTCAATTATAATGCTTATTTTACCAAAGCCATATATCTGATGACCATCTTGCGTTCTCCCAGGTTTAGGCTTAAATAGAAACCCATTCTGCTGTGCATAATCTTCGATAACTTCCTTCAAGGTCATCTGGGTTGCACCACCCAGGCTCCCAGAAGCTTGAGCATGTGCTGCTGCTTTCTTCTGAGCCTCAAACTTTCTTTGCTCAAGCACTCTGAGATAGCTAATGTTCTCCCTCAAACCAGGTTGGACTATTTCCATGCCTTCAACTGCCTGGTTCATCATGTCAAGACCCAAGTTAAGTCGATACCTAACATGTTCATTCGCCAGAAGTTCTGGTGGGAGCAGCTCCTTCCAACCCAAATACCATTTTGTCACTTCTTCAAAGTTTGGGTTTGAGCACAACCAATGATACAAAACTTGTTGCCACTTGTCAAAGAACACATCCATTAAGTGGATCATATGATGAATGGGAATAGAAGTAGCCCAAGTCTGGATCCAGTAGAACTGGTCAAGCTTCTGGTTTGCTGGGTTTACTTGGAACTCATGCATGACAGCCAACAATTTCGGCAGAATAAATCGAACCATTAGTTGTTCCCAACTAGCTGGATCAAACACAGTCTTCCAAGGCGACAACATATAGTATGCAGACATATCACTAGGGTGCCAAGCATGAAGAACACCTTCCAATCTATTGCGTACAGTGTGATAGAAGATCTCCAGTTTTTGTCCCAATAACGGTAACCATGGATGCACCCACGCGTGGATTGGAATAGTTTCCCGACGTGGGTCCCAGGAATCCACAGCAGCTGATAGTTTAGGCATAACAATGTTGTCCAATATAGTTTGAAGAACTGAAGAAGGCAGAAGCTTTTCCCAAGACTCCAAAAACCGCAGCATTGGTTCAGGATCTCTCACCTGCCAAGTATTGGTGCCAGATATTCTCACAGCAGGGAAGACAACTTCCATAAACAACTGAGTATAAGGTGACGCTGCATCGGAAAAGTCAAAACAATCATCCTCTGCTTGCAACAGATTCTTCCACAAGGATATCACATTCAACCCATGTGATGGATTTTGAAGCGGATCCCATCCTTGAAACACTCTAATGAACAGAGGAAGGGCAAATGAGCATGCAATGCAAGACAAGTTGCAGAGTTTATAATCATCAGCATACCGCCTCTGCAATTCGCTAAATGACTTTGCGAGGGAGTCGAGAGTCAAAGTTCCAAGCAAGTTCTCCTCCCCAATTTGGTCCAATGAGTTAACTATTTCCAGCATATTGTCCAGCTGTTTCTTCTGGTGAGCTGTCTCATACTGAAGCTTCTCCTTCTCCTTCTGCAAAGTGACCAGCGTCTCCCTCTCATTCCTCAAATCTTGATCAATTTTCTGTATGTCCAGCTCAGCTAAATCTACAACCAATCTCAAATTGTGCTGCAGCTCAGGCATAGGAATGTTGTTTTCCCTCGCTTTCTCCTCTGCATTCAAGTTCTCCAAGTTTGTCAAGACTCGAACCTGTGGCCCTCTCATGTCAAAAACTTTTTGAACAACCTCCAGCCCCTGCTCTTGCTTCCTGGCCAACAACTCCTCGGCAGTAACATAATCCTTCTTCTTATGCTTCTTTGGCTGAGCTTGCTTCGACCAGAGCTTCTCCTGGGTACGACTTGCAGGCTGAGACACTCCAAGCAAAGATTTCTCCTTCTCTGGTACTTGCAACGCCGGCAAACTCGACTCTTTAAAATTATCGTAACCCATTCCCATTGATTTTGGCCGCAGCTTCGCCTCGATGGGAGCGACAATCCCCTGCTCGTTTTTCCCAAGCCCACCTCCTCTGTATCCCATCTTCTCAAGCAACTTCATCCCGATGCCTTTCGTGTGCTTCTCAAACGCACCTACATCTCCAGAATCCGTTTCCCGCCTCACAGATTGTGACGAGTTGGCTAATTTTGACTTCTCTCTTTCCCTCTCACGCCGCTGCTGCACACCTTCCTTGATCCTCCTGCCAAAAGCAGTGGGCAGGAAGTCTTTGTCGCTGTCATCAAAATGAATGTCAGCATTGTCATCTGTTTCGCTCTTCTTTAAAGAAGAAGAGGAGCCCGAATGAAACCCTAGGCCGCCAGAAGAAGTTCCAAGGCCATTTTGATTTTCCACTGTATCCTCCTCCTTGGAATGGCGATCGATCTCTTGGTTAGGCATGACAGTGCCAGTAGAGACGAAATTGACGGGCTTGGTAAGGTCAGACTTCTTTGAGAGATGTTTCTTACGCTTCCTGGCAGATGAAGAATCATCCTCGGAATCATCACTGTCATCAGCGAAGACGCCAAAAAGGGCGTCGTCTTTGGTCTGGCGAGGCTTGTCCTTCCGCTTACGGTAGTAGAACTCCCCACCGATCCACTGACCGTCTTCGAAATCGTTCTCCATCCCAAACCGCTCTGACTCCTCATGATCCCCCATGTTTTTTCCCCTCCTCTTCCTCCTCCCTTTACCACCAGTTCTATTCTATACCAACGCAAGCGCAAACAACAATTAAAGCGAAACGACAGAAAACCCTAGAAATTCGTAATCAACTACTCCGACGACGCACCTGATTCCGTGGAAGCAACGAACTGCAAACAAGGCTGCGTGCGGCAGAACAAACTACCAGAGGCGGTGGCGGCGGCGGCGGCCTCAGGGAGCATCGATCTTCCTGAAATTCGAACAATATAGGGTTTGTGATTGATGAGGAAAGGTTTTCCTGATCAAATCCTAATATGACAAGGGTTTGTGATTGATAAAGGACAAAGGCGTGGGAAGAAATTGCGCTTCTTGGTAGCAATACGTTTTTATTTTGCGGGTCATACAAGATGCATGATTTGGATTTTTAAAAAAAATGCACGACCGCCCACACGGGCTGTCTGGACAGCCCCTTGTTCAGTTGATCTGGATAGAACTTATTCTCATTTTGGAAACCAAACAAAATATTACTAATACCGTTACCTTACCGGTCCAATCCCAGCGTCCAATCCGTTTATCAATTGGCCTAAGACTACTACGGGATTTTACAAACAAAACCCAGATCTGGTGTCGGTTAGTCCTATTTATTTGTAACGCCTATCTTGAATGGTGTGGGAGCTATATCATGTGTGTAGTGACGAAGCTATGTTGGGGCCCGCGGTCTTCCGACCCTGGTCCTCCTATCCCCTGTTCTTGTTTTTCAAATTTTTTCATAAGCCAAAAAAAAAAAAAACGTAACAAGTAGCCTAAAGAAAAAAAACATAATTATTAACTTACCTTTTCTACATTAGGCTAGAATCATTTTAATGTATGGGAAAACCTCATTTTTCCCATTTTTCGATCAAATTTCGATGATCTGAGCCGCTCAATGTGTACAGAACGTGATTTTAGGAGTACTCGTGAGAAATCGGCAAAAAAGATGACCGGGAAGGACTTCATCCGAGAAATTTTTGTTTGAACCATTTGATAAAAAAAACAAACAAAAACTGCTCCGGATGAAGTCCTTCCCGGACATTTTTTTTGCTAATTTCTTATGAGTACCCTTAAAATCACGTTCTAAACACATTGAGCGGCTCGAATCATCGAAATTCATTCGGAAAAGGGAGGTCCGCATTTTATTAAGTTAAAGTGATCTTTACAGGAAGTGGACTGATGATAAGTATATGTCTTGACAAAAAATATGTCTACAAAACTGGTCCCCCGGAGTAAAAATCATGGCTCCGCCATTGTATGTGAGAGGACGTTACAAATAACCATTGCTTTGAAGATGTGTGCGTGTAAAAAAATACTGACCACGTGTGCATGTTCATATATCATGTATGTGTAAGCACTTTCTTGGGCCCAAAAAGATTGTCCGGTCCAGGAGACCAAAAAAAGAAATGCATTTTTGTGTAAAAATAATTCAAACATTCTAGTATCTTTCAGTAATTTTCTTTGATCCTTTTCTCTCCGTAATCAAAGTACTTGGGGTGCACCTGAACCTGATTAGTTGTGTTAAGTAGATATAAACTGTAGTAAAAATGAATAATCACTCTTGCAAGTTAGGAGCACTATTCTCAGCTTTGAGATCACTAGTACTTTTTGCTGATCAAAATGAATTAAGATACAAAACTTTTTTTTTAGTAATTAAGATACAAAAATTATCCGTAATATTGGTATGAATCAAATGTTTCTGTACATAGCTTCCACTCAAAACCCAGTGGTAGAAGTAGAACAAGAGTTAATTCTAGTGAATCTCCCTCTCATATTCAAGGTGATTCCAATGGCGAATGGGATTGAATCTCTTTCATTCATATACAAGGTGAAGAATGAACCAAAAAAGTGCCAAAAGCCTCCTCATCTCACACAGCATTAGAATCATCTTTCACATTTGTTTCCTCTGTTGTATCTTCAGTGCTTTTGGGTTTCAAAGCAGATGCATTCTGCTTTGGAGTCTGGTTAGAGGAAGAAGACTCCTGTGACTCTTTCAAGTTCAGCGAAGTGTAAACCGACATCCCTAAAAGAGCTGTGACAGCGCCACAAATGCTCACAAGCCCCGGGTCCGAATCGAATAGCACGTAGCCCCCGAGAAGAATGACACAAGTTTTGAATTGCCCTAACACCACATGAGAAGTAGCAGAGGTTGCGCTGCGCGAGTAGATGCAAAACTCACTAGTTATCATCAGATTTAGAACGAGACAAAAACTTGTTTCTGGTTTTATGTCTTGATCTAATGTGAAAATATGGAAGTTAACGTAGGAATTAGTGTTGGAAACTAACCCAAGTGCTAATGCTCCAGACCATTGCAAGAGAAAACCAAGAAGTGCTGATATTAGAACAGCAGATGAGTTACTGAGATTCCACACAAAGGAAAATCCCCCTGGGGGGTCCAGCCATGGCATTAGAGCTACTAAGAAAAAGATCGTCACAGGGGTAGTTTTCCACATCAACCTATACTCAGAGAGAGAGAGAGAGAGAGAGAGAGAGAGAAGATGGTTCTTCGTTAATCTTTTTGTGGTTGGTGCTTCTGATAACTCGGCATGTGGCCCGATGGACCGACTTATTTGAGAAAGGTAGACACGTGAATATATTACTTACGCAAGAGCGGTCCAATTGCCTTGTTGTTGGAGATTAGACCAGAGAATTTTGTTTATGGAACTTGGGATTATCCATGCGACTGCAATGCAGGCACCAAATAGATTGAATTCTAAATCTGTCACCGTTGCCACTGCCACACCTACAGAGACCACAGCCAGAGCCAGAATCTGCAACAGCATTGTATAAAATTCTCCTTCATTGATAAACACTAGAAGGAAAAAGAACTACATGCCTCATGAGATCTTATAACACGATAAAATCGTCATTGAACACTCACCTTATTGAACGTAACGGTTTTCCTAAAGAGTATGAACTCTGCAAGAACAATGGTTGGAGTCACGGCAATTTTAGCCATTTGGTAGAACCCAACACTGCAAATGAGCTTAATTGTGAGGAAAATGGAGCCAAGACCAGATTGGAACACAAAAGATAAAAAACTGAAACAAAAAGCTGTCAATTTGATAGTGGAATTCAAACCTGTTATGCTTTAGACTGGTATTGGCAAGGCCAGAGGCAAAGGCCATGACAACACCCAAAGAGAAAAGAGAAGAAAAAGGTGTGGTTTTTGAAGGAGGAGAGGCTGGAAGCAATGAGAATGCCTTGAAAATGGCAAGCAGGACCCAAGCTGAGGAGTAGTGGATCAATGTGAGATAGATTGGGAAGTTAAATCCAACTTTACCCATAACCTGGAAAAACAGAAGTACAAATATATGGAACTGGTTTTAGATAGATTGATTCGCCAAATCTTCAATGGTGATACCTAAGTCTAATGCATTGACTACAAAAACATGCACGAAAATCCAACAACAATAAAAGAGTAAAAAGCCTCAAGTCCAGTGCATCAACTACGGAAACATACACGAAATCCAACAGATTCTAATGCATTGACTTCAAAAGCATGTAGAAAATCCAACAGCGATAAGAGAGGAATGCGCAAAGTTTTGATTGCATGATTACTATGCACAATACTCTTGTGTTTTACGTGTCTCTTGGCTGCGAAGAATTACTCATGGCCGCAAATAATTACTCTTGGCCGCAACTAATTACTATTGGCCGCAAAGTTTTGAAAGTGTGATTACTATGCATGATGCTCTTGTGTTTTACATGCCCTTGGCCGCGCAAAATTACTCTTGGCCGCTTATAATTACTATTGGACGCAATTAATTGCTCTTGACCGCAAAACTTTGAAAGTGTGATTACAAAAGTTGCGGCCAAGAGCAATTAGTAGCGGCCAAGAGTAATTATATGCGTCCAGGAGTAATTATTGGCGGCCAAGAGGCATCTAATTATCTAGTCTAATGCATTGACTAAAGAAATATATTACAAATTCCAACATAGATAACAGAGGAAAAGAAGGATTACAGACTAATTTGTTTGCCATAATAATGCCAACAGCAACGAGAAAATTGAAGGTCATTGCCACAACAGGACCACAAAGGCGCTGTTGTTGACGCTTAGCGCCTTCTGAAGTTCGAAGCTCACTATACAGAACACCTCGGAGTTCTTCCAATGCTCTACCTGATATCAATAATTGATCACTTGTGAAAATCCACGCTGAATTAGACATGCAAATAAGAAGATCGAGCTTAATAATCAAATTTGACAAACTTTCCAATGAAGAACAAGATGTAGATGATTTGTGTATCTCTATCTTCAAACTGAACTATTCGCTATGCATTCTGAAGACATGAAATTCAATGAGTGATCAAATGAGAAGCAAAGAAACTGAAATAAAAGACTGATACAGCACAAAATTGGATCAATGTGAATCAGAAAGATAGAATCTGACTAAAAAGGTACCAAATTGACCCGAAGAAAGAAAAGGCACTGATGTGGAGCATTGAAGATGCACAACTAGGCCCTCAAAAAACTGAAAAAAGATGCATAACTAAGAACTAACAAACGCTTGTTCACACCGGCAAGCTACTCAACTAATGGAAACAAACTGAGTACAAGTTTGATATCTTTAGACTTTAACAGCCTAGCCAATATGTAAATACGCTTATAACCAACCAATCATGAGCGACTTGATTTGTATATACAGGGAAGGATTATTGAGCGGTGTGTTTGGTTGTTCTAGCTTGGTTTCAAAACTCAACAAGGTTTCGGTTATATAATCGTCATCTTGAATGAGCTTTTAATAAGCCAAATACGAGTCCACCTCAAATAGCTTGATTTGTTTTTGCAGTGATACAAGCCCATTGAGATGAGCAGAGATTTCAATTATCAAATGGAGATAGACAACACCTACGTTAATAACCCATAGAGCTAGAACTGTTTATAAATATTAAATGTCAGAACTCAGAAATCCAACTCGAATTTCTGGTATGCCGACGAAATTGCCAAAAACATCTCAATCGGGCAAAGTATAGCAGACCCATGAACAACAATATATCAGGAACCCCAAATGCAGAATTGCCCAAGGCATTCATTTGCATGCATACAAATGTATAAAGCTGCAGATGAATGTACACATGTATATATACAAATAGGTATATGATCTACAGAGAGAGAGAGAGAGAGAGGAAACCTGCGTCGCCTGCATCACTATCTTTTCGTTTGATGAATCTCCTGACATCTTTTCCCCTCAGAAAACTGAGCAATCCCATTTCCACCCTCTAATTCTATCAAGAAGATATCAATCTAAAATACCCACATTCCATAAGAAATTGCTAGGGATTATTTTCAGGAAAAGAAAATATTGGTGACATTTGGGAAAGAGAAGGGGGACGTGGAAGGAGGTTAGATGTTGGTACAATGTAACAACAGTTTGGTGGGGAAGAGTTCTGTTACCAATAGAGTTTGAAATGAAATGAAATGAATAAAACTAAGCATCGGATGATCATCTTGCAACTCAAGGAATGCTTTCTATCAGTTTAATGCAATCGTGAGATGACACGTGGTGCCAGATTTTTCCCAGTTTGTTACAAGTCTAAGGCTTGAGAAACTTTTGTGTGCCGGGCTGGTAACACACACGTTGTACCCCGTCGGCAATTCCAGCTGTTTAAAAGTGGTTTTGACGGTCCGAATTTTAGAGGGAGAGAAAGAGGGGAGAGAGTGGTCGGAGAGGGGAGAGAGAGTGGTCGGATTTGGGCCGTTCAAAACACCTTTGGACGGCTGGAATGTGTGCTGGGTACCGCCATGTGGTATTTGCTTGACACCCAAAAATTTCTTGGCTTCCTAAGGCTTTGTTTGGTGTCTGCTAGATGAATTGTTCTTTTTCTTTTGTACCGGTGAGACCAACACAATTTGCATTTTTTGGCATTCAACTTTGGACACCATTGCATCCAGAGCTGTTCGATGCATGTGGACCCTTGTGCATCGAACAGATCCGGACGCAATTGTGTTAGAAATTATGATCTACAATTGCGTTCGTAGTATTGCTCTTCCTAAAAGTGTAGATGAGAAAATGGTCTAAAACAATTAAAAAAAGGAGCGAGTCTTTTTAGCTTTTCCCCTCACATTAAAAAAACAAAAAAAAAAGAGTGAAATATCTATGAACCCTTATTTATTTGACAATTAAATTAGGTTTTCTCTTTGATATAAAAATATTTACAGAATTAAAAAAAAAATCTTTAGCCTTTTTTCTGCATAGATTTACTTCAAAAGTTTTATATTACCACAATGTGTCGATGTGGCCTAACTTATCTTAGTCACATAATTCTTTTGGTATGGCCGTCTATTGACGCTCAAGTCAGCACTTCCGCTCACACGCACGTGCATTAGAGTATCTCCAACAAAACTTCAAAACTTCAGACTCACATTCTTCAAATTTTCAAAATGAAAAATTGCACCTCTCCAACCATGCTTCGATGAATTCCATTCTTCAAAATGAAAAATCATGTTTGATTCTCTATATAGGGAGAACCAAATAAGAAATGGAAAAAAAAAAACTTTAAACTAACAAAACTAATAGTAAGTGTCTTTCTTTGTTCAAATGTTCGAATCACACAAGACCAAATATTTCAAAATTTCAAACCACTCGAGGAATTGTCCAGTCATTAACTTTATGACCCTGAAATTAGTCGGTGTGCGCTCAAGCTGGCTAGGTATCTGGTTGTCTAACAATAATGTACGTAGTTGTGGCTGGTTATGATAAATTTTTGTATAAGTAACATTATTGTTATTATATCTAAAGTACGTAACAATATCTTGAAAATGAGGTACAGTCGAGAGTGACTTAAGGCCTAACTTATGATGTTTCATTGGCCCTGTCGGATAAATCAGAAGGGAAAAGAGATTGCGGGAGAAGGGAAAAGAGATTGCAGGAAAATCGTGCGGTGGGCATCATCATAGACTTTTACTCAAGCACTCGCGGGAATAGTATAGGAATAGATTATTTCGGATTTAACGAGGAAATGTTTTGGGAGTGAAATCATATTGTCTCCTAGACCTGGTCAATTTTTTCGGATTAACATTATGAGACTTGTTTAACCGGTTCCCAATGAAACACTTAATTACTAGGTTATACATTGCAACAACCAAAAAAAAACTAGTGACCCAAATACTAGCATTTCTGGTGGTAGATTTTTCAATAAATCATCATTTATTGAAAAATAATGCTGTTTGGATATTGAGTAGTTTTTAAGGGAAGAGTAAATGGTGAAGATCTGTTGAGGGAAAGTTTAGAAAAGGACTTGAAACCAATTGAAATAGACCACATTAATGGACAACCAAATGTTTTCTCTTAACAATACAAAAAAAGGGGAACAAAGAAAATTGCTTTTTGCACTTATCTCAATAACTTAGGAAACCAAACTATTAAGGCGTCAACGATGCAATTTTGGAACATAGAAGTGAGAGAGACATATATATTAGGATAATACTTTGGTGACCATCTTTGACCTCAGAATAGGCCCCTGCTTTTATTTAAAATCTCAGGGGAGGTTAGTGAAATTTACCCTAGTCTTATTGTTTAACTGGAGCATCTTCAATTCTTATCCATTTTTTCACTCAAATTTGGGTAGAGCTTTGGGTTAGAAGCTTGATGTGGGTAAAGTATCTCCAATGCCAACCCCATATTTTTACCCAAACCTATTATTGAATGGAACACTTGTAATTAATGAGTGGCACACTTGTAATTAATGAAAGTGAAAAGAGGGATTGAAAAAAAATGGGTGTGGATTTGAATCTCCCCAAATTTGAATGAAGAAATAGGTAGAACTCAAAATAGATAAGTAAATAAGTATGACATTTGAGATGAATTTTTAGAGTTTTTACTCAAATTTTAAATATGATTAATAAAATAAATAAGGATTGGAGATAGTCTTGCAGGAAATAGGAGATGGTGTTGTGCAGTAGTGTGCGCATTTTCGAGCCGTAGAATTGTATATCCGACAACTCAAATCTCATCCTAACAATCGACAATCAAGAGCCGTTGTACAACACCAATCCGAAGTTCCTCTTGCAGGCCGGTTTTATAAAACCTGCCCCAGTGAAGTGAATTGCACAACACAACAATGAGAATAAACCTTTTCTAGATCCTCACTACCAGAATAAACTAACATTCTATTTCGACCCACCTGTTTAGCAACCGTCCAAATTGTGGGTCCCAATACGAGGAAACTGCTTCTTTTGAGTTCTGACCGGCACGTGGTCGCTGCCGGCATGAAAAAAAGCGCAACGTATTACGAGTGTTCCCTTGTTTACCGGGGGGAGCTTTTTGAAACATCGCATCCCATTTCCCTCTCGACATCCTTAAGGAAACAACAAATTAGTTAATGAACCTCCTAGGCAAAATCTATTCATACATACCACCCTTCATCTTCGAGCACTGACATTCATTCCCCTTTTCCGTTTTTTTCGTGCTACCACCCCCTCAAACGAGTTGCACATACATGACGCTGAGGGCGTCCCCAAGAGCGGGGGATTTCCTGACCTTTCTTATTGGTTGTCTTATATTTTTAATAAGTGCGAATCCAGCGAACAAGCCTAATTGAATAAAGAAAAGTAGGCATGTGAAGAAGACAAGCTCCAAGCACAACCTCGCTCTGATACCAATTATCACGGGCTTCACATCTTTGTTAGTTGAGTTTGCCACCCCTTTTTCTTATTTCTTTACTGTTATTTTTTCCTACAATTATCTACATTCTTCTTTCTCAGGCCCTTCGCCGAGCACAAGATCTCCCCCTTCCTTTTACATTTCATCCTTCGAACCCTTAATTTTTCATGTAAATTGCAATCCTTTCTTCCCCACCATAATTCATGAATGTCGCACTCCTTATCCATGAGTGGTTAGGAAATTAAGAATAAAATGCAATTTCTTACAAAAGGAAGATAAGAAAAGAATGGAAAGGAGGGTAGAACCGTAGAACTGAGGTGGTAGCACTGGTAGGCATGACATGCAGCATGAAGAGAACTCGAAAGGTTGAAATTTGGGAAGTTGCGAATATTTGACACCTGTGAAGTTGCGAATATTTGACACCTGTGAAGAGTAAAATAGAAAGAGAAGGTGTGTAAAATGTAAATAAAGGGGTTGTAGAAGAAAGTGAGGTGTAAAAAAAGGGTGGAAAGGGTAAATTTTTTTTGTTCATGGAGAGGAAAGATGTATGCAACTTGACATGACTTGAGATATGGAGGCCATCTCGCTCTTGCACATGTTCCCCAGCGCCGCAAATGATTGAGGTCAAAACGTAGGAACCCACCTGACACCTCATTTCTGAACAACAGAACCTTTGGTTGTTCTTTTCTGAGCAAAAATCCAATGATCCATCCCAACCTTTTCTGATCTGAGCTACTCCCCTGTTTCTGTATTTCAGGTCTCTCTCTCTCTCTCTCTCTCTCTCTCTCTCTCTCTCTCCCCCATTCGGATTTGGCGCCATACATACCTCTTTAGATTCTTTTTTGATTCAAGTTAAAGGTTTTTTGAATAGCCACTTTTAGATTCTTCTCCTGCCTTCTTGGGCAATTTGTGCTCTCTCTCTCTCTCTCTGAATGGCCTTAGTCCCCTATTCAGACCCCACCACAAAACAAACCTCCTCTTCTCCCCCATGGCAAGACATGTTCCGATCAGCCTCAACCCGTCCGCCCACTCCCTCTCCCAACGCGCCGCCCCCTTCACCCCACGCGCCCCCGCCAAACCCCGCCTCCGGAAAAAACCCAGACCCTCAAAACTACCCCCTCTCAAGCGAGAACCCCCAGGTACGCCTCGCCCTCTACATAGCCATGGCCCACGCCGGCCTCGCCTTCGCCATTTTTATCCTCTACTTCGTCTCAAAAATGCTCGAAGAATACCTCCGCCCTTTACAATGGGCCGTCCTCTGTTCAATCCCCTTGAGAGGCATTCAACAAACCCTAGTTGGGTTTTGGACCGAACCCTTGAAACTAGGGCTTACAGAAACCGTATTGGCTGTCCCTTTAGCTGTATTCAGGGTTTTCGTGGGTACCCTTGTCGACATTCGCGATTTGTGTTTTAGGGTTGTGCTCAGAAAGAAGAGATCACGTGGTTTGGGGCCACACCGAAGTGGGTTTTTTAAGTTGATTCGTTGGCTTGTTTCATTTTGGGTGTTTGTGACCGTTTATGAACGGATGGGGCCAATTGGGTCTTTTTCGATTATCGGATTAGGATTCATTTTCACGACAAATTCCGTCGCATCGACGATGAACAAGGTGTCATCGTTTAGGAGTCAGCATAGCTTTCATCGTAGCGCGTTTAGCGCGTTCTTCACTAGAGGGATTTTGAAGAGGCTGAAAACCGTTGTGGCTATTGGGTTGATGGTTGGGATGATTGTTGGGTTTTTGGCAGGATTGATTTTCTTTTCGTACAAAATGGGAGTCGAAGGAAAGGATGCAGTTATATCGCTGAAATCGCACGTTGAACAGAGCAATTATGCTGAGAAAATTGGTGTGAAGAAGTGGATGGATGAGAATGATGTGCCTGGGATGGTGGATATGTACACTACAAAGTTTTATGAAACGGTTTCTGAGCAGATTGATGGTCTAGCAATGCAGTATAACTTGACAGAATTCGTTTCGGAGATCAAGCAATTCGTGATACCCCAGTCTGCGAATTCATCCGGGCGTTCAACTGCTTTGATGACCCCATCCCCATATATTAAGAAAATGTTGAGCTTGAGGGATAGGGTTACTAACCATGAATGGAGCCACATTTATACTGAATTGGATGTAATCTTTAGGGAATTACTTATCACTAGGGAGGATTTGGTTGAAAAGGCAAAAGGGTTTGCCATGCAAGGAATGGATGTGACACAACGTGTATTTTCTAGCAGTAAATCTGTCGTAGGAGGCAGTGCAAAGGTCGTGTTTTCGATTGGTAACTCCATAGTCTCTGGAGCAGCGGGTCTTTTCAATTTCGTTTCTCAGTCGATGGTTTTCTTCTGGGTTTTGTATTATCTCATTACATCCGAATCTGGAGGGGTAACCGAACAAGTGATGCACATGCTTCCTATATCTCAATCTGCTAGAACCCGATGTGTTGAAGTGCTTGATAAAGCTATTTCCGGTGTTCTGTTGGCAACTGCTGAGATTGCTTTCTTCCAGGGATGTCTCACTTGGCTTTTGTTTCGACTGTACTCGATACACTTCTTGTACATGTCGACTGTGATTGCGTTAATAAGCCCTTTGGTCCCAATCTTTCCGCCTTGGCTTTCAACTATTCCAGCGGCTTTGCAATTGGTATTGGAAGGAAGATATCTACTGGCTATCAGCTTGTCCATTATTCATCTTGTGATTATGGATTATGGCACGAATGAAATTCTAGAGGATATACCGGGTCATAGCGGTTATCTTACTGGGCTTAGCATCATTGGTGGAATGACATTGTTCCCATCTGCAGTGGAGGTAAACTGCCTACAATTCTTTCCCTCTTGTCCTTCATCATGATTCTCCATACTATTCTTCCTTATCTTCCTATGCTAGTTCCTTCTCCTTCATCAAATACTCAAGGAACGCCTTATTCAAACCATCATTAACTAGTTAAGGTGTCTAACGCTAACTCCTGATGTGCTGCATCCCCTGAGGGTGAAGTTGAACCCTCATCAATTCTCCGTCTAGAAGTTCAGGTATTGACATTGGTAATAAAGAGACTACACTACTGATAAAATGGCGTCAAATCTTTTGTAGTGGAAACGAAGAACAGAGTGTAATCTCTTCTGAATGGATTGCATTGGCTGTTTGAATAACCTTTGTGTCCTTGTGTTTGAAATGGTTTGTTATACTAGTCCGTAGCGAAAGAGTTTTCATTTGTCTAGCTTGCAGCATTTGCTTCAAATTCATCGAGTGATTTAATGCTAGTTGTTGGGGCTTATTGCGCAGGGAGCGATAATGGGACCATTGATAACCACCGTGGTGATTGCTCTTAAGGATTTGTATGCTGAATTTGTTTTGGATGAACCAAAGGAAAGTGATGAGTAGACCGCCGGGGTGATTTGAGTGCTTGTTTCCGAAGGAAATGCCCAATTTTGCCCGAAAAACGTGTGTAAAGCAACAGTTGAGCTGCTTATGAAAATTTGCTGAAGTTGTTACCCACAAGTCTTTGGCAAGCCCTTAAACGTGTCCCACTCTGTCAACCTAGTGCATCACATCAATTTTACTGTTTATGTGTTGATTAGTATGTTTTCTTTGGGGTTCCTTTTCACCCTTTTTGGGCCTCAGCGTGGGAAAAAGCAATATAGATCATTGTATCTCTTGGTTGTTGGTTTTGTATGGAAAGATATTTTTTCATTTTCCATGTAGTTAGTCAGTTACTGATGTAAAATTTTATTTGTTCCCATAGAACATTAGAAAAGTGTGATAATTTTGTGCTTTCTTTCCCTGTTGCTTCTTCAAATCAGTCATCCAGCAGTGAATTTTTTCCAAAGACGTGCGCTGCGTGGGGAGTTTAACTTCTTTTAAAGGTTGCATTTCTACCTCAATTTGCAGCCACGAAAAGAAATAGAAATACTTACAGGCATGTTAAATTCACAAAATTATACCAAGAGATTCGGTCAATAAACCACGCGGGGATTGCATTTTCAATGCTTGAACGGAACAAACAGCACAATAATTGTACGTCAATCCAGAATCCACCAACTAATTCAACAAAACAAGATATACAACTTAGGTGTGGTACTGAAAATATCACCCTCTAAGCCAGATGGGATATTCATCCTATATCCCCATCCCAAAGGGTAATCCGGCAATCGAATTGTTCATAGGTAACTGAACAAACAGAAATGGACTTTTCCAAACAAAAGCGAAAAATAAACACTACATTTCCTTTGTCTACTTTCCACATTCATCCTTTTTTTCCTTTCACAAAGCCCTCCACCTTCACAAACCCCCAAAACGAATCCAATATCCAAACACAACCTCAATGATCAAAGAGGTGAAACTAGAAAGGGAGCAAGATGAATTTTCCAATACCTTAGATCAATGAATTCTTACCAGTTTTGCAAGGCAATGTCATTTAGCAAAGGAATCTCGTTCAAAACAATAATTATTGATCACTGAAATGGCAAATACACAAAGTAGAACACCGCGTTGATCAATCCAGAAAATCAACTCTCTCTTTATCAAGTTCCTTGAAAAGCAAATATCACAACAAAATACCACAGAGATGTCTACTTTCTGAGTCATTTCTTAACTAAATTCATACACAGCACAAATATTGCGAGTTTAGTACATACGAAAGATGTCCTGAAAGTTATCTTTCTTAAGCTTAAATTGTGAGAGTTATTTCATGTATTTCTGCAGAAATTTCCGGTGAAAGTCACTTCTGATGGTGTCATTGATGAAGCGTTTGGGCGTCTTGGATTCACCACGAGCCTGGTTCTTAAACACCACATCATCATCCCACCTGCATAAAAGTAGAAAACAACAATTCTAATATTGGAACATGAATCCAGTTGTAATGTTTAGAAACAGAGAGAAAGTTGGATCTCCAAGAAAACTTTTTTTTTTTGATCAGTTGATCTTCAAGAAACTGACCTCCTTTTCACATTGAAAGATGTTGGATTATTAAGAAGAGGGTTTCCACGTATTAATTCTGCTTCTTTGACCTTAAGCTCTTCTTCTTGCTTTTGCCGTTCCTGCACAAAAAGTCAACAGTGAACACTAATGCTTTAACACTTTTTAAGGTACAGAAGCAAAGTACATAATTTTACGACTACTCCAGTAAGTTATTAAGACTCTACGAGAGCACAGGTTTACAAACTGCCCTTGCCAGTCCCATTAATGGACAAAGATAATAGGTTAGAATCATGAATAATCTTTTCCTGCCACAAATTTATATAGCTCTTCATAACTACTAACTAATATGGCAAAATATTCACACTTCATGTGTATCTATATGAAAGTTCACAAGCTTCAACTATTTTTGGGAGGACAGCTAGATATTTCCAAAGAGAAATTACCTTACGGAGATTCTCTTCTGCTCTTTCCTTCTTTATTTGTTCAAGCTCAGCCAAAAGAGCTTCCGTGTCATCTTCATCGTCATCATCCTCATCCTCATCACTAACCACAACAATGTGACATCCAATCAAAATACAACATCCTAAAAGTGGTTCCACAGCTAGGTATGAAGAGCAAAATTTCAAATGTCAGGAGAAAACACTAACAGTTACAGATTGATGCCAAGATCCATGGTAAACACATTACAGCTACACTATAATTGATTTCAAATAATTGAACAGCATTTAGTAAAACTCATATGACTGTCAAGGATAAAGCAACAATCACATAAGTGCTGACTGTCATGGAATTCAAGCAACAAACCAAGACATTGGCAAAAGCTTTCCTAAGCACATGAACTAGTTTCCAAAGAATGCGAACCTTTCATCACTTTTAACTTCCACATCAGCATCGTCAGCATCTACACTCCGTGGAATGAGCCGATCTTCAGTATCCCTCCTTGCCCCTGTAAAATAAGTTAGGTGAATGACATTACATAGAATTAGTTGTTGGCACACCAAGTAAAATCCCAAACAGTATTCACCTTCCAGTAGAAGGTGGCCTCCTTTTCTACGATCTCGATCATCTGCAACCACAAAAAAATTTCACATCAATCAGATTACAAAACAGTCCCAATCAGAAATAAGGAAGAAAAGTTAACAAGAAGGGTGGTCAATTTTGTTTACCACCATAGGACTTGTCCTTTGATGAAAAATGCCTGCGCTCCCGATCCTCCAACTCTTCACGGAGATTCCTCTTCTGCAATTCGTCATTGGTGTCCTGTCCCTCCTTTCTACAGCAACACATATATCAATTAGTGGACAGTTCCTATAGACAGGTATTAGAAAAGAAAACAGCTTCATATAAATGCCGATGAAATAATTAGTACTACTACAGCCTCATAAATAAAGAACACAAAGCGGGAGAGAGGAGTCAGTAGGGTGGGGTTTCGGTCCCCGTTTTGTTCTTTTTGTTCATACCATACACCAAAAAACCTGAATGCAATGTAAATAGAGAACGAGGGAAATGTTTGTAAAAAAACACGTGTATAGAGCACTACGCATGCTACTTGTCTTAATGTCTTTTACTAGAATTTTCCCCTTTGTGACGCTCTTTTCTAATATTAGCATATGATTATCGAATGCTCTCACTCCGTAGCTATGGTGAAAACGAAGGGTTCTTATAATCTTTCATATTGGAGAGTGCCTGAGGATGAACTCCCGTCAAAGTGCGGAGTGTTCATATCTACGAAACATTTGTCCAATTAAGGATAGCCTTCAGAAGTGTCAACATACATTTCTAAGGATGTGAAACAAGAAATGGAGTGAAGCACAGTCCGATCCTAAAAGGGTTGTTCTGTGCTCCTTAAAGTTGCTACTAAAGTAACGCTTGCAGTGAGATAGGAACTGGTTTTTCTTTGGAGAAGTATAGATACTGGTTTTACCAACATATGAACTGAAAACATATATGCATGCGAAATACAACCTAAGGGCATGCTTGTATGTTCCTGTTTCCTTGGAGTTCTTGTCTTTGTTAAATTAGAGCACCGATATTCTTCTGTACTGGAAATTGTGGAGTAATGCACATCTATTTTGTCATGAATCCATATTTTCACAAAAACAATATTGTTCTTGGTCAGTTCACCATCAATTGTGCTTTGCAGCACTCTTCTACCTATCTTAGAAAGGTCAAAAATAGCTTATGCTATGTTTTGATATATAACGCACTGTAGGACAACTACGAGTGTTCACTAACCCCTATAGTTATGCCTCTCCACTAATGAGGGACTAAATCACTATGCATTAGTTACGGATGATAAGATTTTCCGATAAAATGTGTCATAGACTCATAGAAGCAGGATGGTAACCATGTTAAAGGTGTCCAACTATCCTGATTGTGGAAGGAAACACCTTAAGAGGGGTAAGAAACTTAAATAAGAAACAAAATATGCATACAAAACTTCAAGTGCTGAATGCCAACCTGGGCTTCAGAGTTGTGTGAGCAGCCATGTCCCTTGAAGAGTACTTCTGAGAGGGGCCGAAAATTCGAGTTCCACCTTGTTCATTGCCACCTTTTGCAGGCGCCCAAGTGGGTCGAGCTGCAGTCGTCATGTTTTATAACTGCCCTCAAGATATCTGTAAAAAACAATGCCGACAGATTTAAAAACCTTATCTCAAGATCCCAAGTTCCCAACCAACCAAGAAGGGAAAAAGTAAGATGATAATGCAATACCCATAACAATGTAGAGCATCAAATTACTTATGCACCCCTTTCAAAAGAAAAATGCTTATCAACACAACAGCAGTTACCCCTCCTATTTTATGTGAAATACCACTTGCTTTTCCTTTCACCAGCTCCATCATATCCCACACACAAACACTACGAAATTCTAATAACTAAGGTCAATCACAATCATGATTACCGTCAAGTTTGGATTAACAATTTAACACATATCGTTAAATCCAAAATCCAACCCCAAGGGGTTGCCTTGGTGGTCAAGACCTGGGGCTTAGGGTTTACTCCCTTCTAAGTTTCACATTCAAAACTTTCTAGGTACTGTAAACTCTTGTGGGGCAAGTCCATCCGGTTTGTCGCAGCCTTAGTTGCACAAAGTGGGAGAGCGGGGGAATATAGAAGCTCCCAAGGTCGTAGCGTGAAAGGAACGTGTACATATATTATGAAAATAATGTAGCATAGAATATACACTTTAAAACTACAATCATTTTAGGGAGTAAAAAATATGGGCCAGGTCTACCTCAAGTGTAAGAAATGGACTAGTGTTCGAATGTATGGTTTTCTTTTCGAGAAATCATGACTTGAGCCATACATATGACCTAAAACGAAGACCAAATTATAAAGCTAAGTAGTAAATTATTGTTTTTCTATACTGGTATCTAACAAAAGTTACCATCTTCGTAAGGAGCGAGCTCCAATCTCAATGGGAGCGGGCTCTCATCAAGGAGATTGGAGCGGGCTCTCATCAAGCTCCTTAGTTAGGAGTGCAGAATCGTGCTCCTAAGGTGGGAGCGGCACCACTTTAGGCGCTCTTTGCAACTAAGGTCCCAGCTTTATTTCACCACACCCCTAGAGTGGACGGTGGGATTGGTCTCACAGTAATTAGTCAAGGTGCATGCATGTAAGCTGGCCCAAATACCCTTATTTACCAAAAACTCCAAAATCCTTTCTATTTGATCAAGCGTTTCCAATTCCACTTTATTCAACATAGCAGTACTAGTTTCAAAAGATCTGTGATTGTTTCATCAGATGTTTTAAGAACTGGAGCAGAAACTTGGTCCAGGGTCAACTAGAAACCAAAAGTAATGGGATCCGGGACAGCAAAAAAATTTTGTAGGGAAAATGATTTATTGGCTTCTCTATTAACGTACTTGTTTGCCTATAGCCTTTGTAGTGCTTTACCCAAACACAGCAAGTGTTCCTGAAACTGGTTTACCAGCTCTATAACAGGATAACCTCGATCAAGGACTCAAAAAACTATACTCAAAAAATTAAGCCACAAAATGGTTTAAGCCCTCGCCATTGCCAAACTGCACCAGGCCGGCCCTGGGTAGAAGCCTAGAAAGCAACTGCTTTATAGCCAAACACAACAAGTGTTTCTGAAACTAGTTTACTAGCGATATAACTGGGGGTAACCTAGAAACAAGGAATCCAAACTATACCCAAGAAATTAAGCCACAAATCGGTTTATGCCCTCGCTATTTCCAAACCCGTGAACAAGGCTGGCCTCGCATATGCGTAGAATTGATTCACTCCTGGTGTGTGGAACGGAGATTCCAGTACTCCTTTCAAGGAGTGATTATTGAACAGACCCCAAACGTATCATGTTTAAGCATCTAAATTAAACATAAAAAACAGTAGAGGTATAGATGCGAGAGCGAGAGCGAGAGAGGGAGAGAGAGAAGGGTACCTGCTCGATTTCCGTCTGCTGATCGCGTAGTGATTACTGAGAAAACCCTAGAATTCGATTCAGAGGGAGAGAGATGATCGATTTTTGGCTTGGTTTTAATCACGTAGATATATGTAGTGACAATTACAAATAAAACCCTACAATTTGATCCTTGTCACAAATTATTCCCATCAATTGTATCTTTTTCAGTTCAAAGTCACGTGACTTTCTAATTTAACAACAATTAATAAAACCCTACAATTTGATCCTTGTCACAAATTATTCCCATCAATTGCATCTTTTTCAGTTCAAAGTCACGTAACTTTCTAATTTAACAACAATTTCAATTTTCAACCCTCCATAGTCTATATAATTAATATCCCTTCAAAAATAAAAAACACTCCGTGTATGCCACTCAATTTTTTTTTTTATCGGAATATACCAATCAATTTCTCCAACGACACCTTTAGGATCTAGCCATTTGAGCTTTTTGTAAATTACAAAATTCTCGGTTAATACAACGTAACAATTAATTCGTGTTTACTATGCACTTAATATACATCACCAATCACAATATTTTTACGACATGCGTAAAAATCTGTAATCAAACCAAATCAACCTTTTGCAACTAGACATCGTTGACAAACTCTATTTGCGAGTCACTTCTAGTACTTCCCTTCTCTTCTCTCTTCAAATACAATACTCTGGCAAAATAAAATAATGTGTATGATATATTTGTTACACCTAACTAAAATGCTCATAGTTTTAATTCTGATAATTAGGGAATGGTTAGCATTTCGATTCTGGAGTTGAGCTAATTATGGTTGAGAGTTGTGTCTATTTATCTCGTAGAACATCATGAAAAATCAAATAATGGAGGCCAACGTAACAATGATAAAAAAAACACAATGCAAGAGATAGGTGTTGGAGCAAGGTTATCTAACACATGCCTACAAATTGTAGTAGGAGTAAATGGTAATGTGTGAGGTTGGTCATAACCAAAAAAAGAGTTTTGAGTAGAAAAAAATTAAGCTTGAATAGATGAACACTTAAGTCACTAAGACCGGAAAATCGAAGGAAAACAAAATAGTTTTGGTATAGATGATTTAATAAGATCTTTTCATACGGTGAATTAGTAGAAAGGTCATTTAATACATAGTGCGCATGATGAAAATTGGATGTGAAGGCATTGAGTTTGCGTTTTGGCAAAACTTTCATTGATTAATTATTATTTTACTTAGAATAAAAAAATAATAGTAGAGCGGTTATGAGCTAGAGAACTTGAGAAGTGAATTACTCCTTGTGCCTATGTATTTATTTTGCCACAGGAATAGAGTTACTATTTTAACGACTAATTAAATTACGACGATGTGTCGATTAAGGGTATAATGGGATGGCCAGAAATTGGAGATGTTATTTTACGGGTCTCACGATTTATTTTTTGATAGTTGTGAGGCTTCTGCTCTTTTCTCAGCAATCGACGCACGCGCTAAGGTTCGAGACTCTCAACTCAAACACCTCAAGGTTTTGGCGTCTTCCTACTTAGAGGTAAGATTGGCAAAAAATAGGCCAGATACAAGTACAGGATCGTCCTGGGAAATTGGAGTAAAATAGGAAAATTCTTGTGAGTTTAAACCAATTAAACAAGACAAAAAGAAACGAAAAAAAGGAGGAGAAATTTGAAGTTTAATTTTGAGCTCACCCATATTACTAGTTACACATAATTAAGCTTTTATGAGCCACCTAACTAGTTAACTACCAACTCACATCATTGACACTCTAAGCATCGGATGCATGAAATGATTTACTTGTACGTAAATGATTTACATTAAATGAAGTTTTACAACTTCTCATATTTGTAAGATTTTCCAAGAATGGATTAACTTTTGACTAAAGAGAGAAAACTAAGAAGGAATGAGTCCCTTTTAGACTGTATTCGGATTATGAATTTATAGATGTATCTATCAATGAACAAAATAATACTACCACCTAGATATCTACTGTAACTCCGTCATTACACATCAATAACATTATAGGCATCCAAGTCGTGAAAAGAGATAGGAGTATTTAAATATGTAACATTTATATTAAATGAAGTTTTACGATAACTTCTAATATTTGAGAATGAATTTGCTTTTGACCAATGAAACAATACTAAGTGAGTCACATGTCTCACATCTAAACTGTATTTCGATAACAATTTAAAGATGCTTTTCTCAATGAACAAAATAATACCACCGTACTACCTACTCAACATCACATATCAATGACATTGTAAATGTGAAAGGCATAGAATTAAAGTGATAGTACTTGTGTAATAAGTATGCTTTACATTGAATGAAGTTTTACTAACTCCTAATATATGTAAAACTTCCTAGAATGAATTAGCTTTTCACTAAATAAACAATGCTGGGTGAAAATCATGAGTCACATGTCTCACATCTAAATTGTATTCCGTATTTGGATAACGGGTTTAATCTATCAATGAACATAATAATATCAGAAAAAATTTAACTTTTGACGTCGTACGTTATTTTGTTATCTTCGATAAGGAAAGACTACAATACACACCCCTTATACAGGTGTGTATCATATACACCCCTCAAAATGTTATGAATTGTAGAGAAAATATTACTACGTTATTTTAAAGGTACGAGATATCTTCGAATCATAATGAAAATGTTACAAATCGTACTGCTGAAAGGTTATGAATTTTAGAACAAAAGTTACGAAACACACTAAAATATTATGAATGAATCATAAAATAGATGCATATGGTACACCCTTTTAAGAGGTGTTTATTGTAAACTTTCCCTTTCGATAAAGGCCATTTCGGAACTTTCTTCAATGATTAAATGATGAACTCTATTGTTTTTTTTTAGAAGACACTTACGTTGAAATAAATAGACCGGGAGCCTATATTCGGATCTCTACTTTTTCAAAATAAATTTGTTTCAAAATTCTATCAATCGATATGTGAAGTTAATTAACAATTTCAAACAAAATTTTAAAAATGAACAATTCCGACTCAAAATGGTTCTGAGGGGGGCTCATAAATAGGCCGAACAAGACCGTGAGACCGAACGTGATCCCGTTCCTACTTTGCAAAAAAAAAAAGTGCATTTTTTCTCTTTTTTCTAAATAGTCCATCGAGCTCTTCCCATCGTAGTACAACATTTCTGGTTGAATTAGGCAGCTAACTGCGTAAATTAGAAATCCAACACCCACCACACCCGCCAATGGAAATTAGAATGAGTAGTTGTTCAGTTAACCTGCTTGCTTCTGCTCCGAATAAACGTGACCACATTATCCTAATCCAAAAATGCATTCCGATAATCATAATAAATCCATACTTGGTTACCCAAAACATCTTTGCTTTGGGTCCTACTTAACATTTTGCATTTAAAAAAGAATTGCAGTTGAAGAACCAATTGCTTTCAGCATTTACCAAAAACGTCTTTGCATTTTTTTTTGATAACTCAAATCTTTGAGCACGCATCTCGACTAATCATGGAGACCAATCCCGACACTCACTTGCGAGGCTCCTGATTAAAATCAAAGCAAAGCTCTATATAGACGGATCCAAAGGAGGTAGTAACACCTGAGAGGTTTCGAATCTAATATGTTCAGGGAGAGAAAATCCCTAAGTCTCGAGCCTTGACCGCTAAGCGGACCGTTTGGTTAACATCTTAATTGCTCCTAACACATCGCATTTAAAAGCATTGCATTTGAAGAACCAATTGCTTTCAGCTCTTGCTTGCTACACAAGTACAAAAGGTGGGGAAAAAACACAGGGAGAAGTTAGGCCAACCGTTTAACGTACCCTTCATCTCTTTGTTTTCCCTTACAATCAAAGCAAAAGCCGTTTGATTTTTGGTCACCATCTGAACCCTAACTCCACCTTCCTGATTTGCTCTCCACACCCTCCGCCCTCTGTTTCTGTTTCCTTTATCCCTTTATTTACAAGCCATTTCCATGTTTTGCTTCCACCCAATAACTCCTCTCTCGGAGTCATTCGAAACAGAGCAAACCCAGTAGAACCCATGTTTGAACCACTATGTTCAACAACTCAGTTGTTCTCAAAGAAGACAAATTTGACTCAATTTGATTCTGGGTTTTGGGGGTTTTTATCTGAGAGAGCTTTGAGGGAGACTTGCTTGTAGCTCTTTGAGCATTGTTCTTCGTGACTAGTGAAACCCCGTGGAGCAGGTTTGCATCCCCAGTGGGCCGAACAACGTAAATCTGTGTCTCTTGTAATTGTTTGCGTCTCTCTCTCTCTCTCTCTCTCTCTCTCTCTCTCTCTGTCTGTTAATCTTTTCGTCCTCAACGCATCGATTATGCACATCATTATCCGCCGAATAGCTTATTTCTCCTGAATTTTTGAAGCAGGCAATCAAAACAGAGCAAACCCAGTAAACCCCATGTGAATCCACTATGTTCAACACTCGTAGGCCTCAGAAGAAGGAAATTTGACCGAATTGAGTAGCGGGTTTTTGCAAAACATATCGAGAAATGAATACTCGTTACTTAGTTACACCAGACTCTTTGTGCAATTCTGGTTTTGTTGTTTCAATATCTTCACCAGGAGAGGATCAAACAGCAGCTGTCAATGCACGAAACCGGGCATCTCGCATTTCCCCATCTTCTTCTTTCTTGATAAGAACAGCAATGAGGGTATCAAGAGCAAGATGGTTCAGCTTCTTAAGAAGAGTGTTTCATTACCAAAACGGGTCAAGATCGGATCTTGGGTCGAATCCGTTCAACTCGGGTTCTTGGATGGTGATGGAGTTAATAGCTCTGGTGGTTCAAATACTTGTGACAACTTATACTCTAGCCGATTCCAAGGATGAGAGGCCTGTTTGGCCAATGAGAATATGGGTTTCCGGGTATGATTTCGGGTGTGTCCTTAGTCTTTTAGTACTTTACGGGCGGTATTGGATCTTTCATTTGGGTCAGGGAGATGGTTTTGGTCACTCTGATTTAGAACAGCAGAGGAACAATATTGAAGAGTCCAGGTATATACATTTCATCCATTAAATTGAGCTTCAACTTTTTTCTTTTTTCTTTTTTGGTAACGGAGGAACAACTCTACAACCAAGCCACTATATGGACCCGACTGCGAACCCAAACCTGCGGGCGAGCTAGCCCCCACCACCAGTCACCCGGCTTCGCCTTACGTATGATATTCATTCTTCAATTTTGTGCCAAAAAAAAAACTTGTTTGGCCAACTGTTTTGGAAAATTGTTTTCCTGAAAACTATCTGAAAGCAATCCATATTTTTCCCAGGTAACACTCGAATAAAATTTACTCTTTGAATTCTTGGAAACATTTTCGCTCACAAATCATATTCGCATGAAGTTTTTTGCTGATAAAAAGAAAATGAATGCTTTCCAAACTTCACCAAAGTTTTCTTCGGAAACACGAAAAACAAGCAACAAGCAATGCTACTTAATTGCTTGTTGAGAGAAGAGTGGTCGGAGAGTAGTCAATAAGAGTGTATCTAGACTTATATATTGAGAAAACAAATCCAAAGACATGAGCTTTCCACCTTTGGAGACTGATGAAGAAAACACTATAACCAGGAGCTTTCACTTGATGAACAAATGCCGGGCTTCTCTGGAGCTGTTCTTAGCGATATGGTTTGTGATGGGCAACGTTTGGGTCTTCGATTCCCGATTTGGATCGTTCCGTCAAGCTCCGAAACTCCATGTCCTCTGCATCTCTATACTTGCTTGGAATGCCATCAGCTACTCTTTCCCATTCCTGCTGTTTGTGTTGCTGTGTTGTTGTGTCCCTCTCGTTAGCAGCTTCCTTGGGTACAACATGAATATGGGGTCTACTGCTCGAGGGGCCTCTGATGATCAGATTTCCAATCTACCCAGCTGCAGATATAAAGATCTTGACAACAATTTGGCGCTTGGAAAATCAGCAAATAATCATGAAAATCCAGTAAGTTAAACAATCATCTCTCCCTACATGGTTTTCGATAAGAATATTTCTGTTTTCGACCTTATCACGATAAACCAAGCAATCACACAAAAACACACGAGATTTACGTGAGTTGATACTTTTCAACTGCAAGGATCAACATAGAGATTCCACTGTTTTGTTGAAAAGGTTAGATTGTGTATTTTTTTCATGCTAAACAAAAGTGTTCTGATCAAGAAACTGCGGGAGTCCGAATTAATTTGAACTTTCTCATCAATGTTCTACTCATTGAGCCCTACAACACGAATCATCAATGAGTGCTCTCACCATGAGTAAATTGCACGATGCACCCACCCGACTCCAACTCATAAGTCATAAGAGAGAAAAAAAGATTGGAATTAGAGACTCACTCGCGATCATATGTCCTTTCCTGATGTGGCAAAAATCGAAGTGAAGAAACAGAATGTCTGATGGCTTTCTTTGTTTTCCTGGATGGTGGAATCAACAGGAATGCTGCATTTGCCTCTCCAAGTACAGAGAAAAGGAAGAGATCAGGCAGTTGCCATGCTCACACGTATTCCATCTCAAATGTGTGGATCAATGGCTCAGGATTATATCTTGCTGTCCCCTCTGTAAACAAGAATTGGAGAGGTGAAAAAACAAGATAAATACCAGCCGAGAAGCCCGAATTTTTCATTTGTTTTTCTTTTCTTTCTCCCATTTTCTTTTTCGCCTGCCGGAAACAAAAAAAAGCATCAAGAGTTTTCTGAACTGTTTGTGATTATTGTCATGGTTACTTGAGTGAGAATATTCATTGTACATTGGAGCTCACCAGTACCTTTAAACCTATCATGATCTTTGCGCGCTCCTCCTGACTTCTCTGTATATGTTTTTTTTTTTTTTTTTTCCCAATTCGCGCGCGTACAGCACAGAATACATGTACTTGGGAATAATGGTTTTACAGTGGTCATATATGCATATGATATTATGAGCGTTTTGGCGTATATTCTTGAGTGAGTATGTTTTCTTTTACGTCACAAGATACGCAAATATGTTACTTCACATGTTTGCAAATTCTGGTTGTTACGGCGCCCCAGGCGCAAATCATTACGCCCGGGCGCACAAAATGCGCCTCAGGCGCATTGAAACACCGCAATTTGTCAAAATCCGCGGGCTTGTTTCGGGCACTTCCGAACTCCGATTTTCGCAAAGTTTGAACCGATAGAAAGTTTGTTGAGTCTATTTTCTAACTCAAGTAGTTTGGATCCAGAATTATTTGTACATAAAAATATATGACTATTTTACCATTAGTGAGTCGAAAAATAAATCATACATGTAAAAGTTCACATCTCCTTCATTTTACATCGGATAAAAACTTATTATATACAGATAAAAATGCTTTTCAAAGTACTAAAATATATTGGAATCCAACTATTAAAATAATGAATAGCATAATGAAGTATAGTTCATGAAAAACAGGTAAAAGGCATACCATTACAAAGATCATGGAGCAATATCATCCCCCGCCACCAACACTTTCACCGTAACACAACCCCACCATCACTAATCGACCGCCTAATTCATCACCACTACCATGACACATCCACTTTGCTACCCCCATTGGTACCACATGCACCTCAACCTTACCACCTCCGCCAACACCAACATAATAGCGCCACGACGCCACGACTATCAGACCTCCACATGCAACTCCACCACGACTACACCACCACCACCACCATCATTTTAGCACCAAATAACCACCCACTCTATCACCAATGTTTTCATGACCACCACAACGGATATTACTTCACCACCACTACCAACACAACAAACCTTCCATCTTTTTAGCACAACTGGGTGTAGATTTAAGTGTATCACATGCAACATAAATTATTTACATACTGACAGTGTTGCTTGTTTGGAGGTGGTTTGTTCTGGGTTTAACACTGAATTTAGCTCCTAAAGTTCTACTAAAAATATTCAATCGGGAGTCTAAAATCAAGAATCCGAGGTTAAATATGTTTTATGGGCAGTGTCCAGCAAGTCCTTCACCATCACCAATCTTCAAACCAAACTGACTGTACCTAGATAACGAACAAACGAAATACATTTAAGTCCTTCATGGGGTTGTTCTGGTTCAGATGGCTAGCTAGTTGGATTTATTGACATAAAATAGGTTTCGATCCGGTCTAAAATGAGAGAGATATGAGCATTTTACAGAAATGAGTTACTTTTCAACTCACTGAATGTATAATAGTCATATTTTTTGAAGTACAAATAATTTTGGATCAAAACTAATTGGGTTAGAAAATAGACTCAACAAATTTTTAAACGGTTCAAACCTTGTGAAAATCGGAGTTTGAGAGTGTTTAGAACAAGCCCACAAATTTTGACAAATTTTGGTGTTTAGTGCGCCTCAGGCGCAATTTAGTGCGCCAGGGCGCAATGAAATGCGCACAAATTTCGCAGGTTTCTCCCTGACACTCTCGAACTGCAATTTTCGCAAGGTTTGAACTATTGAAACGCTTGTTGAGTTTATTTTTTAACCCAATTAGTTTTGATCCAAAATTATCTATACTTTAAAAAATATGACTATTTTACCCTTAGTCGAAAAGTAAATCATTCTTGTAAAATGCTCGCATCTCATTCATTTTTCATCAGATAAAGACCTAATTATACATCGATAAAGAGGATTTTAAAAGTGATAAAATATGTTGGAATCCAAATATAAAAATTAGCTAACAAACGAAATACAATTAAGTCCTTCATGGGGTTGTTCTGGTTCAGATGGCTAGTTTGATTTATCTGGCACAATTCTCACTGAGATAAGGGGACTTCAGGTTGACAAACTGAGAAAGCATCCTAGCTAGGTTCTTAGACATATGCGGTGAACATGTCATCTTTAGCATGGTGATTTTTTCTGGACAAATTGCATGTTCATGTGTGATTGATCAAACGTCATCCTCTTTGGTACGTTAGGGGATTTTGGACATATTGAGTTCACAAATCGTACTAAGCGATTTTACTCTGTGCAGTGAGATCAGAGATGCTAACTTATCAGTTTCCATTGCAGTTTAGGCCGGCCACTTGGCTTGCAGTTTCAACCCGTTGACAAAAGAAGGGCTTGTTAAAGCCAGTGTACCTGACTTATTAGACTATAATGTACACATGTTTTACTACCTAATTTTGTGTCTGTATAATTTTCTTGAAAACATGAAATTTGAAGTTCTAAATTTTGCAGCTGTGCTTCTCTATTGGTGGGGAAGTATATCATGGTTTTTTTTTTTTTTATCGGCGGGAAATATATCATGTTCATGTTATGCGAGAGGATTGTGCCATTTGACTGGCTCTTATTGTCTACTGTTCCAGGAGGTAAGGAGAAGTCACCGGAGCTAGAAGATGGAGGGAGTGGACTTCCACCTCGTGGTGATGGTGATGGAGGCGGTGAAGGGGGTGGGGGTGGTGGCTGGTCCGGGTGAGTTCTTTTTTGAGTTTCTAGCGTTCCTAGACCCCTTCTCAAAAGATCAGGACAGCAAGGGACCTTAGCGGGAAGACAACGGTGAAGATGAGAAAATTATTGGCATACTAAATCTGAAGGTTTTTCTATCAACATTAGCCATAAATATTCTTTGTTCGTTCTGTAGTAGTATTATACAATTGCAAATGATTTTTAATAAGTGTACGATCCGTACCATTGATCTTCTAAACGGGTGAGGTGTCAGCACAAGCTCTTCACATGAGAGGATCCGAAATCGTGTAGTGAAGGTTTCTGATGGTTTAACATAGTAATTGAAATGGAGAAAGATGAGTTGTACCAAAATGCAGGTGGTTTAAAATCCCCTTTACCAAATACAGGCGGTTTTCAACTTATTTTCCAAAACCGACTGGATTCGTGCTGGTTTTGCTTTACTAGTGCTCGATTTTAATTATTTAGATTTTTTTTAAGTATATATTTGATTTTATGTCTCGTTCAATCAAATTATGGTACTCGATCAAAGGCTCAGACTCATTTCACGCATTATAGAAGCGCTAAGAAATATTATTCACCCGTCATGTTCGGGCCTCCACACCACAAATTCACACGGAATCAACAAGTAAGTGTATGAATCTTTGTGAATATACAATGTATTAAAGAGCTCTGGGACATGCCCACGTGGTACCCACATGCATTTAATTACTACTCAAGTGCTAGAGACACCATCTACCGGAGTATGAGTTGTGTATTAGTACCTCATTCACTAAATGCATATTTGTAAGGAGTAATTAACTCAACTTTATGAATGGGACACTGACTGTTCATTGCAGTAGTGTCATGTGCATATTTAAGCATACATTAATTAGCATCTTCAGCGTTATTTATGACCAATTACAACCACCTATAAATTTCAGATTTTTCATGTTTTCACTTCTACATTCACTTCAATCTCCTTTATTCGTTTAGGGGTCTCAAAATTTATGGGCACGGTCTCCAATAAATTTTTTCTATCTATCTTTCTTCACGCATTACTCTAAAAAAAAACCTCCCTCCGAACCGAACAGGAAGTTATTCCATTTTCAACGACATTTCTTCTCTATCACAATACTCTCCCCCTCCCTGGCAACCCTTTTTTTTTATTGATAACCGAATGTATGAGTCAACTTGCAAGCACGTCGACTAATTTTGGAACCTAAATTTAGTGACCAGAAAACCGCTCTAGTGGCCCAAAGATTTAAGAATGTTTGGCTTCCGTGGAATTCAAACATGCGACCTTATGAAGTATAAATACGTATTTACTTTCTCATGTTCACTTGGAGTTCAGGCAACTCCTGTTCCCCCTCTATAGTATAATTTTTGGCCAACACATTCTTTTGACAAAAAAGAAAAAAAAAACATACATTTTTATGATGGCACAAATGGAAAATATAGTTAGAATGGAGGATTGATACCCGTTTTTTATCTTATTTTTGTTTCGCCGTATCCAACCAAAATTGAGGGATGGGAGGTAATCGAGCATACATTAATCAAAGAGGAAAAATAAGAGAATAATTCATCGATTTATAGTTTATTAGTGCACTGAATTGATGGCTAAGTCATATATTTGCCGGATACAATTTTACGGGAATATAAGAGAATTAATCTTGATTTTTTTGGGACACCGTCACGTAGTGCTCTGTCCTTTCCATCATCTCATGTTAATTGGGTTCGTCAATGTGTGGTGATGGAAAAGCTTGAGGTACCACCACATACCACGCATTAAAATGGGTCAACCAACTTTTGGTGTGCAACTTACCATATCAATGCACAATGCCGGCCACGATGTATGGATCCCACCTCCACATTGAATACAATCCTAAGATGTCGTGTATGGACTATGATGTGTGGTGTTGGAGAGCCCTGGGCACCACGTAGTTTTGTCATAAGGGTCCTGAGTAATTACTCTCAATTAGAATAAATGTATGGATCCACATCAATATGTGAAAACACCCGAAGCACAACATGGTAGTTTTCCAACATTGAGAAAAGAAGAAAACATCCGACACGGGGTACCCCAATTTTCTTCACCACTACACAATCAGTGTGATCCAAGACGAAACGTACGAACTCCACATCAATGTAGATCGACCGTTAAAAAAGAGTCCGGCTCCTCTCAAATCCATAGGGAATTGGACGATCCAACAATTCCAATTCAATGGTTAAGATAACCCTAGTAACTCAAGCCCCAAAGCTCATATGGTATTCTATGGGCACCCAATTACTTCTCCAATATTTCTCAATTACATAAGCGTCTTCCCTCCCTGTTTTTTTAAACGGCAAAAAAAATTCATTAATCTTCGAAGTTGTTACAAAAAATTCATTAATTTTTTTGAACGGCGTCTTCTCTCCCTGTTAAACGTGCCTCTGAAAGAAAGTATATAGCTCATGAGGATTGTTTTCGACCGATATCATATAGCTTATGAGGATTTTTTTTACTAATATTATATTAGTATTTTTTTTCTTTTAGCATGATTTTTTTTCCCCAATATTATCTTATTATGTAGCTCATGAGATTTTTTTTTACTGATACAAGTGTATTTCCACCTGTGCTTTGCACTGTATCGTGTGCTCATTAATGTAGTTGTTTTTGTATGTAAGAAAGTTGAAATCAAGATTCAGTTATGAAAATTAGAAAGAAATCGTAAGTGTAAGTAATTGAACGTAAGATAATTTTTAGAGAAAAAATAGTTTGGAAATGCAAAAGGAGTTTTTTGATTAACCTTGTGAATCTGATAATTTTTTGAACCTGCACCTGTTATTAGAGTTATGATATGAAATTTTACTAATGTTTGGAATTTAGTAAATTGGTGTCTGGAATGTGATAATTGAGCAATATTTGTGGAGTAATTGGGTGCCCGTAGAATACCATATGCGCCTTGGGGCTGAAGATACTAGGGTAATCTTGACTATTGAATTGGAATTGGAGGATCATTCAATTCCCTATAAATTGGAGAGGAGCCGGACTCGTTAAAAAGGTCTTTTTTTTTATAAGTCAATCAATTCATTTCACAATACCCGAAGGTAAAAGCCTGAAGGCTATAATGATTTCATTAAAAAATTACAGGAATGAACCAAATCTACCAAAACCTAGACAAAGCACATACTGCCAAAGCAGACTATACATAAAATGCAGGGTATTGAACCCGTCTCCGATTTTAGGAGTAAAGCTCAAAGGGACACCCAACCCAAACCATAACCACAGATGAAATCAACATCAAATCGAAGAAAAGAAAAAAAAAACTAATCAGACTAAAAATTTATTTGCCCATCAACCACGCCCACCGGATCTGGAAAAACTAGACTAGTAGAGTCACCGAACTGGGGAGACCAACCGGGAGAAACCGAGCCAAAGACAGCCGGTAGAAGAACCTCCGGCCATAGAGCTATCGCTAGCGAAACGCCACCCATTAGGCTGGAGACTTATTGCCGAAAGGAGCCGAGCCACCCTACTCCATCCCCCCGTCAAAGCTATCTCGAAGAACACCAAACCAGAAGGGGCAGTTGAGGAGGAGGCGGCAGCAGAGAAGAGGTGGTGAGGAGAAGGCGGAGGCAGCAAAGAGGCAGAGGCGGCAACGGCAGTTGAGAGAAGGCGGTGAAGAGCTGGCGGAGGAACTAGGGATGGCAATCTCGGCCGACCCGTTCGAACCCTCCCCGTTCCCCGTCCGAAAAATCCCCAAACTTCGGGGATTCGTTTGGGGATCGGGTAGGGTATGGGGAATTTTTTAAAAAAAATTCGGGGATCGGGTAGGGGACGAGGATAGGTCTGTCCCCGCCCCGAACCCTACCCGTCCCCATTCCCCGTTCGTTCCCCGCCCCATCCCGGAATCCCCGAAATATATATTTATATATAAAAATAAATAAATATATACTATATTATATATCAGTCCTGTTTTGGTAATGTTGGAAAAACAGTGTTGGAAAAACTATGGAACTATGAAATTAGTGCTGGCTGGAATTAACTTAATGTTGGAAAAACAATGTTGTAGATTAACTTATATGCTGGAATTAGTTATTATGTGCTGAAAATTGATAGTACTTGCTAAAACAGTGAATAACAGGTGTTGTTATGTGCTGAAAATTGATAGTATTTGCTGAAATTGTGTAAAATAGGTGTAGAAAATGGAGGTACTATTATGTGCCGCAAATACGAATCCCCGAATCCCCAAATTCCCGAATCCCCGTTTTGGATCCCCGTTCCCCGTTTGGGTCGGGGATGGAGGAAAAAAACAAATCCCCATTGGGGATCGGGTCGGGGATGGGGATGGGGTAGGGGGTAATGGGTAGGGGGTGGAGGTAGTACCCTCCGTCCCCGACCCGTCCCCATTGCCATCCCTTGGAGGAAGGGATGGGAGAGGCAAGAAGGGAGCGGATCTAGTTAGAGAAGGAATTTATCGGGCGGCGAGGTGAGGAGGGGTGGTGGGCAAAGGAGGAGGGGAGGAGGTGGACCCCCACCCCCCTTGGAAAAACCCTAACCAGTGAAGTAGAGAGAGAGAGAGAGAGAGAGGGGTCTGAAACACCACATATTGGACTATTAATAATTACACCCCAAAAGAGGGTAGGATTAAAATGGAGTACGTGGAGTAACTTGTCAAAATGACAAATTATTGGGTTTTCCACGTAATTGTGGCAAAGATATACGGACTACTTGTTTGTACCCATAAATTTATATTCATCACAATCAGAACCAGCCGGAAATCATAAATCGACAGGTATCTCTCTCTCTCTCTCTCTCTCTCTCTCTCTCTCTCTCTATTCGTTCATCTCTCTGTCTGTTAATTTTCGGTGTAAATGGGTAATTTAGATGATTGACACAATACGTTTGGGGCCTAGCAAATAAAGCACACCTTCAGGAGTAAGGGGTTGTCCGATCCACACCAGGAGTTATTCCATTCAACCCAGATGTAGCCCTTTTTTTGAAAATTTTTTGTGGGTCTGAAGCTTTGGATTCCTAGGCTTCTCCCCAAGCCCGGCCCTGATTTTTGGGCATGAGGAGATTGAGCTCAATTTTTGGGTACTAGATTCAATTTCAGCCGGAGGTGATGGATCATACAGCTGAACCGCAGTAATTGGGAGAAAGGGTTATTTTCTTTCATAACTCAGGTGTCCTGGCTAGGTTACGTGCACTTCGACTACTATGGGGGTCAATCCCGCCGTCCACTTGTGGGGAGCCCGAGCCCAATTAAAGTCGGGGAAAAGCTCCGTATGGACGGCCCCCAAAGGAGTTGATAGCCCTTGAGATGTTTTAAATCTGAGACGTTAGGATGAAACAAATCCCCAAGTCCCAAGCCTTCACCACTAGGCCAACACTCTGGGGTTGGGAGAAAGGGTTATTGAGTAGAGTTGTGCATGCAAATTTTAGAATTGACTACTTGATTTTGCAGTTTGGATTGTCACTTTTGTGCCGCCGGCCGTGTTTGAATGTACAGATCTTGAGTTATGTAGCGCAAACCTAACCCTTTGTGTGGAGCATAGGGAAAATGTGGTGTTCTAAAAGTTGGTCGACTAGTCCCTGCCTATGCACTAGGCGGCCTGAATAGTCGGCGCTTGGGCGCTATGTGCCCCCCCTTTTCTGCCTGACTAGCGCCTAGCGATTTTTTAGAACATTGGGAAAAGGAAGGAAATTTCAAAATTTTCATTTTCTTGTTTTGTTTGAGAGATAGAATACTAAGCACAGTAAAATTTCCCCCCTATTTTCCTCACATTTTGATTCTTAATTATTTTCTCTTCGCTGCCGTTTGTTATTGAGAAGTTGTGTGTGTTTGTATCCTGGGACCCTTTCTTTTAAATAATAGTTGTATTCAGAAGTATGTTATATGCCTATTGTGCTATACCAAGAAGTAAGAAACTGATCAAAGATTCAAAATTTGTTGACATTCACTTTATGGGGAAATTTTTGATTCCGTTTTTACAGTCTTTTGTTATAGTTGCGACTTGCGACTCCTCTTGGGCTTTTAAAGGTCTCATTTGCAAATGTATGGATAGAGATGTGTGTATGATATAATCAGGTTATAATGGACATTCTTATTTCCCTACTGAATATGGATATTGGAAACTGCAGCAATCTCCACAATCTTTTGCAATTGCGTTGCAGTAACAGACACGGGAAATGGTCAAAAGGTTAGGTTCATTCTCCGCAAGTGGTCCTCTTTTTGCATGCATTACCTAAAGAAAAGGTTTTGACTCTTTGTTTTGAACAGGCATGGAGAATTTTGATGTGCAAGATTTACCATGTTGCAGTGCTTAGACGGGGTTAAGCATTTTTGTGCTCCCCTACTTGGCTGCTGTGATATTGATTTGTACGGACAATCCAGAGACCTTGAAGATCCTGAAGTTCTTGCAAGGGCGACAGTGTGTATGCCACTGGCCCTTACGGTTTTGATTTCATATTAATTTGTGTTTTTGACGTGTGAAGCATTTTGAGATTGTATATTGTCTGAGTTTACCTATCAAGTGCGGTCTTGAGCACTTGTAGAACTTTGGAGATGTGGAGAAGTGACGGTGTAAAAGAGCTTTTATTCTGATTAACTAGCTTTATGATATGCAGATTAGTTGCGTAATTTTGTTTCTATTTTCTCCTTTTGTTTGCTGTAATTTAAAAGCAACTTAACCATTCTACTGAGAATTCTGATTTGGTATTTGAATGCAGTTAGTGTTAGTGAAATAGAGGCACTTTATGAGCTATTTAAGAAGATTAGCAGCGCAGTGATTGATGACGGGTTGATCAACAAGGTTCATATTTTGTTATACTTATCCAAAAAAAAAAAATTTCGTTATTACTGTTTGTTGTCTTTACATGGCCAGATGATTTGCAAGTACTGTGCCTGAATTCCTGCTATTACTCATGTTCTCTCTATGGAGATGCCTTTTTACCTCACAGTTTTATTGTACTGTCTTGAATGCTACAATTCGTTATTGCAGGAAGAGTTTCAATTGGCATTATTTAAGACCAACAAAAAGGAGAGCTTGTTTGCAGATCGGGTATTTAATCTTAAACTACTACAGTAGTTGATCTTGCTAAAATTCGCCGTAACTGGACGATCTTCATAAACTAGTTTTAACTCTTTAACCTTGAGCTTGTTACAATTTTCTAGATCACCATGCAATTTTCACTCACACACATGTATCCGGTGATGGAAAGGATCCACATAGGTACACTTAGGTGCAACCATGTGTGAATGTGTCATGTACCTGTTCTTGTCTGTTTTAAGAGCTGCAGATTGGGGACTTAAGAAATACTTGTATAACGTAATATCTTATTGTAGACATCTCATGTTAAATGTGCTAAATTTTCACAGATTAATCTGCTTCCTACTTTTTATGAATTGCAGGTATTTGACTTGTTTGACACAAAACATAACGGCATCCTAGGCTTTGAAGAGTTTGCTCGTGCACTCTCTGTGTTTCATCCAAATGCCCCTATTGATGATAAGATTGAGTGTATGTAGCACTACTATGTTGTTATTTTTGCTTTCTATTCACCTGTATCCCTACTGTACTTTTCATTTCACCGATACTCTTGCAGTTTCTTTTCAATTGTACGATCTGAAGCAACAAGGTTTCATTGAGAGGCAAGAGGTAACTATTTGTTTTAGCATGACCCCCTTTGAATTCTGACCAGTTAAACTGGGAGTTTCCTTTTCCTTGTTATGTTGTTTTGTAGTGCAGGGGTTTCATTTTGTATTTCATATATCTGGGATGTAACCTATGAAAGTAATATTTTATTCCTACCTCACGGGTAGACTCCGTTGTCTGCTACTTTGCGCGGTTAAGTACATTGAAAGATAAACATACAACTGAGAATAAACAACGACACTCGTAAAGGGTCGTTTTGGTGTGACTACAACTTGTCATCGTCCCTTGAGACTCCCTTCTACGATAGTTTTGACAGTCATAAAGTGACGTTTTGCAATTGCCTTCGAAACTATTTGAAAGGGACATACCATCTGAAACTATTTTTAACGCTTCCATTGTATGAGTGTCATAAGGGTAAAGCTCATGTGCACGCCAAAAAATTAGTTTGGAAAACCCACATCCTTCTTTGTTTATCGTAACTAAACTTTCGAACTGCTATTCTTGTAGCATGCTATGATCAAATATTAGGTTTAGACGCAAAGTTTCATGTTTTCGGCTCGTTCCTCTTAGTTTTAAGACACCAATAAGCAGTTCACATCATGATTGTGTAGTTTAAGTTATCTTGTCGTTTATTTCAGACTTGGGGTTTCTAATTGACTTCTGCATGCAATGCAGGTGAAGCAAATGGTAGTGGCAACTCTTGCTGAATCGGGAATGAACCTTTCAGATGATGTTATAGAGCGTATCATTGACAAGGTGCTCCCCTCGTTCGTATGCATGCTTACTTGGTTTGTTGGAGGAATTGTGCAAAAAATTGTCTATGATATATTTTGGGGCAATGTTTCAGACCTTTGAGGAAGCTGATACGAAACATGATGGGAAGATTGACAAGGAAGAGTGGAGAAGTCTTGTTTTGCAACATCCATCCCTTTTGAAGAATATGACCCTCCAATACCTCAAGTAAGCTTCTTCTTTTTTTCTCTTCTCCCGATTCTTTGTAGTTGGGGGTGGGGTAGCACAGAAGGTGGATTACATATTTCGTACATATTAGTCTACTAATTGGTTGGATAATGTCAAAGCCCCAAATTAGTTTTCGTATTTCAACATAGCTGCTGAAGTACTTAAATTTAGTCTGGTTCTTCATGCTCTTCTTGAAACATGAGAACATTCCATTGCGTTTACATCAGTATACTGGGATGCATCATGCTTGCTACATATATGGGGATACGTTACTTGAGGCTTATGAAATACTCTCTCTCTATCTCTCTCTCTCTCTCTCTCTGTATGAGGGTGTATCTAATGACCAAATGTATTTGGTCCTTGTATGTATCCTATTTTTACTCCTGCATAGGTTGAATATACGATTTGTTGTGTAGCTCATTACTGGCTAGGAAGACATGTGATGGAATACAGTTACTACTTGTCATCATTATTAAGTTATTGTCCTAAAATGCTGACATTTGTCTGATTTTCCTGAACAGGGACATCACCACTACATTCCCGAGCTTCGTATTTCATTCCCGGGTTGAAGATACCTGATTCCAAATCAGAATTTGGGGTTCTACTTGTTTTTAGAGTTCCCTGGTTGTGCGTGTTTGTTGCCAATGGTGGTGTCCATATTTGCCCAGGCTTTGTATTTCACACCCGGATTGACGATACCTGATTCCAATCGGAATTCAGCATTCTACTTGTTTTGAGAGGTCACTGGTTGTGCGCGTTTATTACCAATGGTGGTGTCCGTTTTTTGACCAAATTTGTTATGTTTGAGTTTTGTGGGAAATTTGCATTTCAATTTTTGTGAATGTGTTTTTTTTTTTTTTAAACTGACGGCGCAAATAGTTTCTTTCTTTGTTCAATTTTTTTTTTTGATCCGCTTTCTTTGTTCATTTCATTCAAGAATGTAATGTACTATTTCAAGAATTTGAGCAATCATCTCTAGGCGAGGCAGCCCTTTCTTACATCTTTTGTGCATTTTACCACACTTCATGGTGTAGCTTCATTATGTACATTCGATAATAACAATATCCATACCGCTAAAATATGTTCATAATCTCTTCAAAATGAGAAAAGTATTAAGGAGAAATTCAGGAAAAGAAACGAATGCAGATATTAAAAGTCTCGGGTGATATAACAAAGGATTTCCTCTAGTCCTTGGATATTAGTTGGGTTAACCTTTTCTTTTTTCTTTTTTCTTTTTTTTTTTTTACAGCTTGATAAACTTTTAAACCAAATTTCAACAAGTTGTCACTTGCCTCGTTGGACTTATAATGTTTAAGCTCACGATCGGTTCAATTTTATAATGTTTAAGCTCACGATCGGTTCAGTTAAAACTAGTTCAACGTTACCGAAAACTTGCCCAATCAACAAACCACAGCTTAAACATTTTCTAGAAAACTCATTATTAAATTTACAAATGAAGATTGGACAATGCAAATCTTTCAACTCTACCACACCCGTATAAAGTTTTTGGCATGTTTTATCATTTCATAAAACTAAGTTAGAAATATATGGATATATCCATTTTCTATCAAACTGGATTCCTTTTTTTTTTTTTATCATAAAACTAAGTTAGAAATATATGAATATATCCATTTTCTATCAAACTCGATTCCTTTTTTTTATCATGAAACTAAGTTAGAAATATATGGATACATCCATTTTCTATGAAACTGGATTCCTTTTTTTATTTGTGTAACCTCCAACCAGTCCTACGCCGGCCACATTAGCGTTTTTCCAGTGCGTGAAAGAAGGATCGGGGGGGTGACCTCAGAAAACTCGCACAAAACGCACGCACACGCGCAAAACTCGTTCAACTCTTTCAAACCTCTAATTATGCTGGTTTAGAACCGTCTATAGACGCTTAATTTAGAGGGATAAAGCTGCCGGAAGTTCAACAGCAAGGGATCTAATGTCCCATACTGATCCTTCCAACTTCCCAGAACCATAGAATCTATTACATTACCCACATAAACACAAAAAGAACTTGGGGAAAAGCCCTTTCGCAAAGGCTTCAAATTCACTGCATTTTGTCCACAAGATTGAACTACGAAAGTCTGACTAGAATAAGAAATTATACCCTACATTGAGCAAAAATTAACTACCATAAACAAAAAACAGCATTCAGTCTTGCTATATAATTCCATCCAGCAGCATCAAAAAGTAGAGTAGCGATTTACTAAAAACCAGACACAATTACTTAGGGTGATACTAATCCAAAATCCGAATACGGTCAGGAGGTTTTAATCAACCTCTTCCATCTTGCTGCCCTCAGCGTCAGCGTCGGTCTCCTCGAGCGGTGGCATGTCCACATCAGTCTCGGCAGCATCATCATCATCAATACTCAGACCCAGCTTCAACATCCTGTGAATCCGGTTGCCAAAAGTGTTGGGCTCGTCAAGGCTGAAGCCCGAGGTGAGCAAAGCAGTCTCAAAAAGCAACAGAACCAAATCCTTCACAGACTTGTCGTTCTTGTCTGCATCTGCCCTCTTCCTCAGCTCCTCCATGATGGGATTCTCTGGGTTGATCTCCATAGTCTTCTTGCTTGACATGTAGCCAGCCATGCTAGAGTCCCTCAATGCCTGCGCCTTCATTATCCTCTCCATGTTAGCAGTCCACCCATACTCTCCGGTCACCAAACAGCAAGGAGAGTCCACCACGCGATCAGAAACAACCACCTTCTCAACTTTATCGCCCAAAACATCCTTGATCACCTTGCAAAGACCATCAAACTTCTCCTTGAGCTCTTCCTGCTTCTTCTTCTCATCTTCACTCTCCTCCAGTTTCAAACCTTCTTTGGTTGCAGAAACAAGCTTTTTCCCCTCAAATTCCTTCAACTGTCCCACTGCATACTCGTCAATGGCATCAACCATGTAAAGGACCTCATAGCCCTTCTTCTTCAGCTTCTCAAGGAACGGAGAGTTCTCAACAGACTTTTTGCTCTCACCAGTGATGTAGTAAATCTCACTCTGGCCCTCCTTCATCCTAGTAACATAGTCCTTCAAACTAGTCAACTCGTCGCCACTCTTGGTGGAGTGGTACCGAAGGAGTTCAGCAATCTTGGTCTTGTTTGTAGAATCCTCATGAATGCCGAGCTTGAGATTCTTGGAGAAGGCCTCATAGAACTTGTTGTAGTCTTCCTTGTTCTCAGCTATCTCAAAAAACATCTCGATGCATTTCTTAACAAGATTCTTGCGAATGACCTTGAGGATTTTGTTCTGCTGCAACATTTCTCTGGAGATGTTGAGAGGAAGGTCCTCGGAATCCACAATACCCTTCACAAAGCTTAGGTACTCTGGGATCAACTCCTCACAGTTGTCCATGATGAAGACTCGGCGCACATAGAGCTTGATGTTGTTGGGTTTCTTCCTTGTGTCAAAGAGATCGAAAGGTGCCCTTTTAGGAATAAAGAGGACAGCCTTGAACTCCAGCTGGCCCTCAACTGAGAAGTGTTTCACAGCCAAGTGCTCTTCCCAGTCGTTTGTGAGGCTCTTGTAGAAAGCAGCATACTCTTCCTTGGTGATCTCCTCTGGCTTCCTCATCCAGATGGGCTTCTGTTTATTCATCTGAGACCACTCATGGGACACCTCCTTGATCTTCTTCTTTTTCTTCTCTTCCTTCTCCTTCTCTTCGTCAACATCCTCTACCTTTCCTTCTTCATCCTTCTTCTCTTCCTCATCCTCGTCATCAGAAATTTCCTTCTCCGTAGTTTTCTCAATCCAGAGAGAGATGGGGTAACTGATGAACTCGGAATGCTTCTTGACCAGATCCTTGAGTCGGCGTTCCTCGAGGTACTCAAGCTGGTCTTCTTTAAGGTAAAGGGTAATCTTCGTACCCCTGCCAAGACTCTCACCAGAGGTGTCTCGGGTGATGGTGAAAGACCCACCAGCTTGGGACTCCCATACATACTGCTCGTCATCATTATGCTTTGAGGTCACAATGACCTTCTCAGCAACCAAGTAAGCTGAGTAAAATCCAACACCAAACTGCCCAATCATGCTGACATCAGCACCCGCAGCAAGAGCTTCCATGAACTCTTTTGTGCCCGACCTCGCAATGGTACCAAGATTGTTCACCAAATCTGCAAGCCAAAGAATTACACGTGTTAGTACATGACGTGGTGTCACAAAGACAATGCAATGGAACACATGATGTGTTACTACATACCAGCCTTTGTCATGCCGATTCCGCTATCGATGATTGTCAATGTGTTGCTGGCCTTGTCAGGAATAATGTGGATGAAGAGCTCTGGTTGTGCATCCAGCTTGCTCTTGTCGGTCAAGCTCTCGAAACGAATTTTGTCCAGAGCCTAAATAATTCCCAAGGTCACAAGTACAAGCGGAATTATTAGTAAAAAGATCCATAAAATGCAACACATGATTCTCTTTGTACAGTATAAGGAAAAAATACATTATAGCACTAAAATAGAACATAACGGCCCGTTTGGATGCGGGTAAAGAATTGGGGGTATTAGTTAATAAGGGAGGATAAGATAGTAAGGGGTATTAGTTAATAAGGGAGGGCCCACATTGATGTGATGTTTATGGAGGGGGATTAAATAGTAGGTTGTTTGGATGAGGTATTAGAGGAGGGGGATTAAATAGTACTTCGTTTGGATGGAGGATTAATAGGGGGTATAAGAAAGGGTGGATGATGTAAAAAGCTGTTAAATGACCGTTTTACCCTTATGCAGTCCCAAACTTTATTAATGTATTACGTTATATATATAATTGCAAATATAATTAATCTTTCACAATTTAAGCCATAATATTTATTTTTACTAACAAATTAACTAATTTAATAATATGAAAAAACAAAAAATTCTGTTTTTATTTTAAAATATTCGGTTATTTTTAAAAATTTTTGGTTTTTTTTTTAAAAAACTACATTGAGCAAACTCCTTTGTTTAATAAGTATCAAAAATTATAATTTGTTTTTTTTAAAGTGTTTTATTTTATAATTTCGTTTATTTTGGATCAAAGGCAAGCAATAATTTCGTTTTTTAAGCACAGTGGATGGGTGGAATTGCATGGGCACACATGCACTGAATAATTTTTCCCAATTCTTTTACAATCTCCTTGTTACTGTTGTAGAGAGAGAGAGTGGCGGATCAAAACAAAAAAAAAAAGACGCAGAGAGAGAGAGTGGGGGTGTATATGAAATACATGGCACACATGCACCCAATAAATTTCCTACTCTCTTTTAACTCTTTTCGCTGTAAAGAGAGAGAGAGAACAGCGGCAGAAACAGCGGCAGAAAAGGAAGAGGAAGAAGAAGAAACACGAACGGAGACAGAGCGCGATCGTCGTCGATCTTCGGCACCTCCTCGCCGTTGTCACGGTACCCTCTCTCTCTCTCTCTCTCTCTCTCTCTCTCTCTCTATTTTCCATTTTTACCGATTTGGGTGTGCATGTGTGCGATGGAGAAATTACAGAAATGGGAGGTTGGGGTGAGGGAAGGGGGATAAGGAGGGGTAGAATCGTCAAATTCCGAGGGGGATTAGGGGGTATAACTTATGGGCACCTCAAACCCTGTCCAAAAATAATACCTCCGATGCCCCCTTTCTCCGGTCTTAGCCAAGAACCGGTCTTCTTGAAAACCCCTCTCTTTGTGGCTCCCAAACGGGGGCAACGCGTGGGCCTCCGGTCTTGTAAAGGGGGGAAAACTAATCCCCCTCCCTATAGCAGCATCCAAACGGGCCGTAAAGGAGAATAGGATGACAGCACACAGTTATTCCTCATTATACAACTTGGTCAAACCACAACTTGTGAAGTAACCCGATACGCTTGATCGACATAACTCTAGGATAACAATATAATTCCTCAAGCAAATCCCCACAACACAAGAAGTTAACAGGTAGTTTGGTAAATCAAAATTCCATCCATATGTCACTGTGGGCATTCACATCCATCCATATGATAGGAAAGGGCATAGCAAGCCTTCTGATCTAAATCACAACAAAAACTGTGGACAATGCGGGGAGGGGGTTGAGTCATGCTAAAGTCATCCACTGTTTGTTTCGTAAACATATCATCTGTTGCTTAACGTAGCCAAGCATAAACTTGAGATCACCTGAAGTATCAATATATGTTGAAATTTCCTAGTCCCTTAGAAAGAATTCATTAGCTCTTTTTCTCCCAATTTATAGCCAAAACAAATAAATTGTTGTGATTTTCAATTAACGTGATCTGTTTAGTAATAACCAAATGAAATCCACAACGTAAAATCAAAATTTAATCTGTGTCACCGTTGGCATTCACATATATCTGTATGATAGGAAAAAGCATAACAAAAATGGACATGAGCCTTCTGATCTAAATCACAACAAAAACTGAGAACAAAGGGGGGCAAAAAGTCATGCTAAAGTCATCAGCTGTTTGTTTCTTAAATAGCCAGACAAAAACACAGCGACAATATCAACTATTGCTTATTTTAGCACAAACTCATTACCACCAGAAGTACTATTATATGTTGATAATTTCCTAGTCCCTTTGAAAGACTTCCTCAGCTGTTTCACTCATCGCAATCTTAAAATTTCTTAAAGTATCAGTTCAGTAATAACCAAATCGGAACTTTTGGATCTAGATGCCACCAACAAAATTGTCAGGCTCGTAAGTACGCTGTCTGTTCCGTAAATTATTTAATCAAATAGGGAATAAGTACACTGTCTGTTCCGTAAGAACTAACGATCCTTGCTTTCACGATTATGTAATAAGTACGCACAAAAACGTGCAAATACATTGTAGAAAATTCCTACTTGGAAGAAAAAAACGAACAAAGCTAATTAATCATCATCATACTCATAACAGTCTCAGGAATCCAATCTATCTAAATAATGAAAAAAAAAGTACGTTAACAAACGACAAAATTAGCATTACGTCACAGATCTAGCGTCTCATAAACGAAATTCCTCATACAAACATAAGCAAACGCATAATCAGAAAACGCAAAAGAGACGACCACTCACATCGGAACAGTTGCTGATGAGTTCACGGAGAAAGATCTCCTTGTTGCTGTAGAAGGTGTTGATGATGAGACTCAACAGCTGGTTGATCTCCGCCTGGAAAGCAAACGTCTCCGTATCCGCCATTCTCTCTCACTCTCTCTTCTTCAGAAATCGAGTTTTAGAAATCTAGAGACAAGATGAGGCAGTGACGAATTTTAGGGTTTTGAGTGTGGAGAAAGCAAGAGGCGAGATCGTCGAAGAGGAAGAGGGATTATATAGGCAGTTCACTAGGGTTAAGGGTTTCTAGATCCTTCTATTTGGCAATTTTAAGTGGACTGGTTCTTTTTTCTTTTTCTAAAGGAGAGAGGTGGGCCCTGTTCAGTGGCCCTCTAGGGCGGTGTAATCGTGTGGTTCGTGTTCGTTCGAGAAGGAAAATTCTCGTCGAATGAAAAACTACTATTACGGCCAAATTTGGCACATAAACCGACTCCTTTTTTATTTTTCGTTTTTTTTAAATTTTTTTAATTTTGCATCCAATTTTGGTGAATTATATTTTTTGACTTATTTTGTCTTTATTTTAAAATTTTTGAGTTTCGATAATAATGTTTTACTTTTTCAATTTTCATCTTTGAGATGACCAATAATTCACCAAAATTGGATGCAGAATTAACAAATCCAACAAAAAAAAAAAATCGGCTTATTTGCCAAATTGGCCACAACTAAGGGCCTTTTCGCTAAGCAATAAGTTATGCATAATTTTTTCTTATCCACAATTGTCAAGTTATTTCCACTAACTAATAAAAGTTATATATGGCATATGGGTGGGTGAAAGAAAAAAATAGAGGGAAAAAATACAGAGGAAAAAGTTGTGCGTTAATGTGAAAGCATGGCAAAAAATTTTTTGGTGAAAACGCCCCTATAAAAAGTATTACTTTTTTTTCCCTTCTTTTTTTTTTTTTTTTTGAGGAAGATGAGATTATATATGTAGTTGACTTCAGATTACAAAAAATGTTTAGTTGACTAGGGTCTCTAGACCCTTCTATTTGGAAAATGTTGGCATTTTGTTAATGTGGTGGGATTTGCTGAGTTTATCTATTCGTGGAGTTGTAATAGCGTTGGGTCAAGTCAATAGATGGTAACAAGGCGATGCAGGTTTTGATATATTTCGAAATTTTAACAAAAAAAGTATAACACGGTTTTAATTTCGTCTCAAACTCCGACAGTGTAAAATCATGGGTGCTCCTGTATCCACCATACTCGAGGGTTGGGTTTACCTGTGCGCCCAAGACTAAAGGAGGAAAATTTAACCAATATAAAAAAAAATTTGAAGTATACGAATTAATCAATTCTTCAATTTGCATCAACTACACAAAGAGGTCTATTTTTGAACAAGTCAATCTTGTCTAGTAGCTATTCGACGTACTAAATCTTTATTTTTATTTGTTTTGGCACAATTTCATTGATGATAGTAATAAGATTTATAGAACATCAATAAAACCTTGATCAAAATATATTTGACATGAGCAAAATGTGTGATGTGATAATATATATATATATATATATATATATTGCTAAACGATAATTTTCTTCTTTCACACATAATATACTTCACTCAAATTCATATCGACATATGCTCTACATGTTTTTTGCATTTTGTTGCTACATGGTGGGGTGCAAAGGAGTCAAACTGAATTTTATGGTGATCAAAGTTGACTCGTTTAAAATTAAGACTCAAGTTCAAATCAAGCCCTGCCATTCAAGCTTGGTTCGAGTATGAGCTGAGCTCATTCGCATGAGCCAGAGATATTACATACGAGCCCTGAGCCCAGCGGCCAGCCTATTCGCACGGGTCAAGCTACGGAGCCTAAAATTCAGTTTAAATTTGGCTCATTTTTAACTACTACGTAAAACAAATTGATCCGAACTGTGCCAAGCGGATTGGTTACGCGGGGAGTCAAACGTCTCGTGCAATCAAGAAACTGCCACCCCAAAACCATCTTCTTATCCATTATCATATCTTCATCGGCAAACTCTCTCTCTCTCTCTCTCTCCAACACACACTGGGAGCTCTTTCTAGCAAATGGAAGCTCCAACTTTTCAAACCCACATCCAGTTGCCAATTGCCTTCAAATCCACAAGGTGAAAATAAACCAATACCATAAAATTACTATTATTTCCCGTTATTTCGTCGTTGGTGCAATTTCCCATTGTTTACGTTAGTTTTGGCCAAATTGGCGCTTAATTGTACCTTTGCTTGTTTTTTGCTGATACGCTTCATTTCCAATTCAGTTACAGCAATAAAAACAAATTTGCAACTTTGTTTTCTTGAGCGCCATGGAAATGTGAGAGTCAGGAAATTAACTGTTGCTCTTGCTTTGGTCCTTTCAAAAACAATGAGGCTGTAGCCCTTAATTTACTTTGACGAAAATCTGAAACAATGGGATTGAATTTGGTTCCCAACGATGGGTAGTTGGGTAATGTTGGGCCGGAGTGCCCCCATGGATTTGGTTACACAATGTCACTTCCTGCGACCGCTCTAAAAATAGTGTGCGATGTCAAATGCCATGAAAAACTTAATTGAAGCTCTTCCTAACACCAATTGGTTTAGGAGAGATGATGGAAAAGTGGTCCGACATGTAAGTATATTGATACTCTATGCATCAAAAAAAGAAGAAGAAGGTACATTGATGGAATCAAACATCAATCTGATTTTCGCGAATTGGGTGTTTTTAGCTACTGTAGTTCCCGTTGGATGATAAACTGCGAGAATTATGCGAATCTGGCCATGATAAATATTGGACATTTTTAGGTTTCTCATTTCAATCTAATAGCCGAGTAAGAAAATTACCAAAATACATGTTTTGTCAGATATGTATGGTTATTCTATCATTGCTCCATGATGAAACAATTTTACGTATCATCGTACGTAGGGAAATTGGGTTGTGACCCCTTTTAGATGCATCCACTGATATAGACGAAGATATAAGGTTAATTTATGGTTGTTGCAATCAGTTTTAGGAAGCTTTATATGAAGGGAATAGTTTTCCATGTATTAATAGTACGCAACAAAGTTTTAACATTGTCATGGACTCAGTTTTATGAACAACGAACAATCCAAGATTGTTCTCCCAAAAAACTTGGGTGGGAGATTCCCCACCCCGATGATGGAAAGAATGCCAAGAAGGTCGCTTCTGAAGCTTGTCGTCTGCAATCCTATCCTTCTAAATGTTTATCCTGTACTTGGTGAAACAATGCAGGAGATGAAGGAGCCTGAAGTAATTCGGTAATTGTTTTGTGCCCTTGTGATTTGTTTTCATTTTTCTCCGATGAATGGTGTAAACAATTGTGAATTTTCTTCATCCAGTCCTTATTAGTCTCATTGAATCGCATGTGAAATTCTTGTGTGGACTTTGAAGCATCCAGGACCCAGAAGCTTGCTAGTGGAGTGAGGATACAAGGTAAGATGTTCTAAAGGTTTACATCTCAAGTAGAGTATTTCCTGTGTTTTACTGATGTAGGTGCTTTCCATTTACAATCTATTTCTTTATTCTTTTGGGAAGGGGTAGGGGAGGGGCCTTGTAATGCTCTTGTGCCTTGTTTTATTTCTGTGATGTTCTGCTTATTTGCTTGGGTTGTTTTCCAAGACGTTATTGAAGGGGAAGGGCCCGAGGCTCGTGAAGGAAATCTCGTTGAAGTTAACTACGTATGCCGGCGATCAAATGGGTATTTTGTTCATAGGTAATTTGGGTTTTCCTTTGCATTTTGGAGTTATAGAGATAGAGCCTTCAATCCCGTCGCCCGTATTTCTCATCCTAAACATATTTGTATTTAAACCTAGCTGTTGTATCGACTATCTTCTTAAACTTGAGCAGTATTTTGTTGCAGTACTGTGGATCAGTTCAGCGGAGAAAGCTCTCCTGTTTTACTTGCTCTGGATGAGAAGCAGGTTAGATCCGCTTCATTATTCTTTCCAAAGTCTTGCAGCTCTTGCTTATTGTTGAAATGCAACAAGGGTCTTTTTTGGATGAAGACCTAAAGTCACAATTGGTTGTCTGTATATTGTTTCAAAGTTCTGTTCGTTCATTCTATTCCTTTGATACATGTAAGAGATCAGCATACATGCTTTTCAACCCATATCATTCTTTGCATGTTACGTGATTCATCTTGCAATAGTTCCCCTTCACAGATAATAAAGGGCCTGATGGAGGTATTGGTCGGCATGAAGGTTGGAGGTAAATTCAAGAAGCTCATCTCTAGAAGATTTATGATTGTTATTGCAAAATGACTTAGAAAAACCTCATTTGTGGGGGTTAAATTTAGATTTCATGACGAAATAGCAAAACCACAGCCACAAGACTCATAACCAAAAGTACCTGCTTTTTCCTATCATTTAAGAATTATCTAATTTCTCAGAACATACTTGGGTTATTGTTTCAGGGAAGAGAAGAGCATTAATACCTCCATCCGCAGGATACATCAATGAGTACTTGCAACCAGTTCCTGAAGAGGTTTTGCTATTTTTTAACTTCTTATCTCATCATCTTCATTGACAAGTAAGCACTTCGTGTTATTTTGTATAGTTCATGCTATCTTTTGTTCCAAGTGACTGCTATTTTTGGAGCATTTGTCGGCCTCTCTTGTGGGAGGAGCTCCCTCGTGTTCCTGCTTGCATTTTTTCATATTTTCGCTTATGCACTACAACGAAATAAGGAACCAACTGAGCAGGACAGAAAAACAAACAATTAGAAAAAAAAAAAAAAGACCAAGAAACACAGGTCACAGAAGACATAAACCGTACCAGAAAATGAACAGGTTGATATGTGGGTAAGTTGTGAGCCTATCACTGCAAAACAAATATCAAGGTGCCTTAGTTATAATAATTTTCCTGCCACATCATTTAAGCAGAAGTTATTTATAGGGATTCTTGAGTAGTAGCAATTTTCAGCAGTGAAAAAACCAAATGAAAGACAACTCATGAATACTCGATTTGGAATACTCATGCTGCCAATTAATAGGCTGTAGAAATCTCCGATCTAAGCACTTAGGCCACATCTCATGGCATTAAGGAGTATAGAGTACACTTTCACATCTGCAACCACTGTTAAAATTGGCCCTTGAGGTTAAGTTCGTTACATAGGATTGATGACTGTCACAGAGTATTGCTTTTAATGCTCTCCCAAACAGTAATTACTCAAGATAATGCATAATACATACTGACAGGCCATACATCTTATGCATACTGTTACGATATGGTTGTTTGTTGCAGTTTGGCCCTCGACGCAGCCTTTTTTCTCATGCCAACGAGCCTTTGGTATTTGAAGTGCAGCTCTTGAAAGTTCTGTGAGTTTATGTTGCTGTGTCCCTCTCTAGTTCTGTGAGTATATTTGAAGTGCAGCACTTTTTCCTCCTAGATTATTTGTATGAAGAAAACATTATTGAAAGAAGATTGAAGCTTTATGTATCCTTTGAGTCTACAGATTAACTTATTCATGGATCGATTTGGAGTAAATATAGTTTAGTGGAAAACTTACATTTCAAGGCATGTTGTAAACGAATGATCCATGCATTCCCATGGCTTTACTGCGCTTATCTATATTAAAAGGGAGGAAGGTGTGGGGCTGAAAAAAGATATTTTCACAACAAGGGCTGAGATTGATTTGGATTTACTTTGATAATGGGCTAGGCCTTCTCTCTCCTCCAAATCTCACGAAGACATGTGACTTTTCTTTTTTTCTTTTTGCTTTTTTTTACATTGGGGACTGAACACTTTTCCTCTCCCCCGTTGTAGCCCCACCCTCCTCGCCGCAAAACCTCGTCCCTTCCTTGCAGCTGTAGCACATCCTCCCCCATTCGAGGCTGCCGCACCAAGCATCCCTCTCACCCTAGGGTGGCTCCGGTGATGACCCTCTTGGCCGCCTCCACGGCATCAAGCCCCTTACATCCAGTCCTATCAGTGGGCCTCACACCATCCTTGTGACCCATCCTTGTGACCCATGTTCTATCTATTGAATGTTAATTTTCTGATAAGTTTTTATTTTCTTGGTAAGTAGTTCTGATAAGATTGGTGTGGAATATATCAGAATGAAAGTTGTTGGTGCGATGTGCTATTTTTCTTTGTAGCAATCTTTTGTTTCTAATCAAATAAGAAATGGAACGGATATCTCATACAGTTCTTCTCCATCTGATTTGTTTGTCAATAGAGCAAATTGTTGGTGGACTTTTTGTTATTGCTAGCAATTGCTTTTCTTAAAGTCCGAAGGTTGAGTTTCCGCATGTTTTAGGGTTGGGTGAAATTGAGTAGATTTGTGCCTGCTGCCTGCTCTAACTCTAATTGTTAATATGTTGCATAAATTAGATGGTACAATTTTCTATGTTGGCCACAAGATTGTTTTGACTAATCTCTTTCAATCCATGATTTTGATGTTCACTCCCCCTCCTCTACTCTCTTCTGCTAAATGTAAGAGAAAAAATAATGGATTAAGGCATTACATTTTGTAGCAACTCGCTTTTGAGTTATAGATATAGATGAAGTGTTACGCTTTAAAATACCAGGCTTAGTGAAATGTTATTTGATTGGACTTTTGGGCAGTCTATTCAATGGAAGGGTGGTAAATTGGATGACAATGGATTTGTAAATTGGATGGAATCTAGTTGTGCAGGTCTCTATGAACATGTACAATTAGGAGTGTGGTAAGGTGTTGAGGTTTTTATGTGTAGGTCACATTTGTTCGCTGATGTATATTTTCTCCAATGTCTACGAAATTACAGTAGTTTCATTTTTCTTAACAGTTTGGAAACATTTGAAAGAACTCCCGACAATTTTTTGTTTTCACTCTGGAGAAGAGTTCGTAGTACACCTTTCAGCATGGGTTACTCTTAGCTAAGAGCTTTTGTTGAGAGTGTGGTACGCAGTAGGCACAATTTGTAGAAACAGTTTTGCTGGATTGATGCTTCATATCATTTTCTCATTTGTTGTGTCTTGGCCAATGTTATCAATACCATTCCGTACCAGCCGGTACATACCGTTTTTGACACAATCCAGTACCCTACACCTCTAATTCCGTTCCGGCTCAAATACCTGTAGGTACCGGACATACCGGTCAGTACCGGCCAATACCAGATGGTACCGGACTACTTTTAAATTTATTTTTTTCTTCGAGTACCGGACAATACTGACCAATACCGGACGGTACCGGGACGATACCGGACAAATACCGGATTTTTTAATTTATTTTTATTTTAAAAAAGTGTATATTATACTATAAATTCTTTAAGTAGGAAAATAACACTAATAGCAATCAATCCGAAACAGTACCTGGTATTTTACCGGTACCGGTATGTACGGTACCATTAGGAAAACCGGTACCCCTGGCCGGTACGGTATTCAGAACATTGGTCTTGGCTGCCTGAGTAAATTGGTTTGTGCTATGTTACTCTTTTGTTATGTTCTTGTTTATTGAAAGGAAAGGATGGTACCTTCCTCCCTTAGTTTTGCTTTAGGTAAGCGGGTGTCCCCTTTGTGTTTACACGTGATTCGTTTTTCTTTTTTTCCCGTTTTCCTTTTTAGTGAAATAGAACGAATTGCAGTACTCAAATGTGGAGAACCATGTGGTATCAATTGGAGGAAGTTGAGTACGTTTTGATGACAACGGTTTAAAAGCTATAGAGTACTACTATGGAGTCTTAATTTTTTCCCGCCAAAAGCCATAGCTTACTGATAGTGCATGGTCTTAGACTAAGCTTTTTGGTCGTGACTACTTGGCTTATTAACAGTATTTTGCTACATGGGTGGTTGTTATGCTTATTGTTATGTCAGCACTGCATAGGCTTCCTTAACTTTTCTCAATGTAAACCTTTTAGCCTTGTAAATGACTTTATGTGTGTAGGTTCATCTTCTTCAAGAAAGAAATGTTGGAGTTTTGATCTGCAGTGAGTGGAACCTCAAAGAGATCTGCATTATTGAGGTAACTGAATCTGTTACTTTCAACCACAATTGTGTATTTTATTGTTTGGGGCCTTTGGGCTTCTTTGGGTTCCAAACTCATTCTACACAAATCAAATCTATTTCGTTATGCTTCTGAAAACTTTTCTAGCAAATTTTACTTATCTTTTGAAAAGAAGAAAAAGAGGCAAAATGTGAGGTTAAGCTCACTTTGAAAGGGAAAGGGAAATGCACGTGAGGTTCAACTGTTTTCCTTAATGTTAGATTTGGAGATTCAATAAGTTAATCCAATTAGACTTTGAGTTGATATCTTGGGATAATCTAAACCTCAAATATGTAAGTGGTTTTAGAGCTTTGTGTGGAAAATGTACTTGCGTTCATTGTTGTTTTGTTGGCGGATAATGGGGATAACAGCTAGATAGAGCTGAAATACGGCTGAAAATTGACTCTAGTCAATTGATAGATTATGTCATTATTGTTCTTGAAGTAAATGTACCAAAAGCAGATAATGTTGATGGATTTCATGGGTTGCAGTATAAAAATTCTATGCATGTGATATTTTGCTCATTTTTAAAGAATCGATTGGTTTCTGCTGTTACACGAATTACCCGTTATTGGAGCTATCAAACTGCGAAACTGCTTTTTTAAAAGTCGGTCTCTTTTTTTTTTTCCTGTCAAAAGTCGGTCAGTTGACTTTCACTGTCAAGACCAGAAAGAGTAGGATGAGTTTGTTATTTTGCTTTTGGTTCTTTAGACGGGTATGGTATTCATGATCTTTGGGTTGACATTATGCCATCGAAATGGATTTGGTTGGGCTATGATCGGCGATCTGCATAGAGTAAACTTTGGGTTGGAATATGCATGGTTTTAACTGGTTGTCTTGTGTACATGTTTGGACTTGGTTTTCTTTGCTGATTTCTAAATTCTATTACAGTTTAAAATTTTCTCATTTTCAGGTAAGATCCCGTGCCCGTGGTGGTTTCATTAAAATCTCTTCTCACTTTTTAAGAAGTCCCCGAAGGAATTAGAGGAATATGAGCACCCAACCGGAGGAGCTATTACAAAATTGTTGACTGCATTGTAATGCGCATTTTGTAGTATCTTTTTTTCACCATCTTATATTGTGGGCATGTTTGTCGGGCATAATATATTTCCTTGAACTCATCCCCATATATTGCTTAGTTGAGTCTTCATTTAGTCTAAACTGCTCCAAATAATATTGCTTACTTTAGTTATTCCCCAGCCAAATAACACAAACAATATACTCCTATCCAACAAATCTGTCTTCCATATTTCCGAATGAAACACATTGTCGATATCATTCACAAGATTGTCGATCAAACCACATACGTCCGAATGAAACACATTGTCGAAATCATTCACAAGATTGTCTATCAAACTGCATACGTCGGCTCATTACTATACATCTGCACCGTACTAGTAATAAAAATGAATAATATAGATAGAGCTTCCAAAATCTTCTTAAATTGAAGGATTCTTTCCGTTAACGAACGTGGGCATCGTTCTCACCTTGGAACCTAGTAAGCAGATAGGTAGCACCAAAGCAAATGGTAGCGTACCAGTAGGAGAATGAAAAAAAGGGCTCGCACCATATTGCATCCCCTCCAATGATTGTTTGGTTTTAATGGTCTTGGAGAGCTCATTCATTGTTTGAGCAGCAGAAAATTCACCCGATACAAGCATTGCGGTCCCGATACGTCTGCACTTCCAACCCAGTAGCAATTTCCATCAGCTGCAGCAGTAATAGTCATCGAAAAAACAGCATTTCTGAGACAAACATAATGACGCAGCAGCATGTTAGCATATTTTTGCAAAGTAAGAATCCCAAGAGGAAAGAGAACTAGCATTTTTGAAGCCAACACTCTACACATGAACAGAACTCCATGTCCAGAATTAGTAACATAAGTATCCAACAAAAGAGACTGCAAAATTGAACAACAATGCTCTTATGTAGTGGCCCCATTTTGAGCCAGGAGTACTATGTACATAGTAAATCACAAAGACTATCAAACCAGGAGACTTACCCAGGAGACTTACTATTGTAATGCTTGACAATAAAAGAACAGATACAAGGTGAAAGAAAAATATAAGTTCCAAAAAATGTGATCTTTAATATCACAGTAATGTATTCTAGCACTCAGGTCATTATCTTTTTTTCCAGTCAGTCCTAAACTTCTTTCCAAACAGATTAAATTTTTTATACAACATGGATTTTTGTTTATTTACACATGTTTTTATTACCACTTTTGCTGTCGGATTTGAAGGATGCATCTCAGCTCATACCTTGAGCAATTTCTTTGCCTTCTCAATTTCAAGAATATCAGGCTGACTTGCACCAAATACTTTCTCAACGTGCCAATGTTAAAGGGTTACATAAACAAAGGACAGCTCAACCACAAGAGAATCTTAAGTGGAGATCTAAAGTAATCAAAGTAGTCAAAACCTGCTCTAAAAACCAATACAACTGCAGATTCAACTGATGCAGTAACTAACAGCTTCCAAGGATAGATTCCAAGTGCAGTAACTAATAGCTTCATTCCAAGTGCAGTAACTAACAGCATCATTCCAAGTGCAGATTAATACAGAATGCTGCAGTCACAAACTTCACAAACTGCAGTAATAAACAGTCATTACAGTAACAAACACAGAACCTGCTCTTAACATCTCTTAAATAAAACAGGTTCATAACATACCACAAACAAACAGGTCATAAACAGGTTCCAAACATCTCTTAAATGGCATTACCAAAACAGATCTTCAGTTCACAGTCAAAATGGACCAAATTGTGGGTCTCATAAATTACCAAGTGCATAACATATACCACATTGACATTAGTTACAAAAACAGACCAGATTATGGTTTTGATGCTCTACCTACGGATCCCACATGCAACATGAATGGATCCCAAAACAAAAAAGAAGCAAAACATAGGATTCAATTGGGCTCAAACTGAAATCATAATGATGCACTTTAATTGGTAGTTTCATAAACTGAAATTTAAACACTAGAGCTTGAAACCCAACGTCTCAACAATGAGAATTCAATTTCCTCCGCTTGCATTCGTAATGGTGATATTTTCTCAGCAAGATTCCTCCAACAAATGTCATAATAATCACCATTAAGTATACAACGGACCGTTGCTAATCAACAACCACTCGCTCACTAATTTTTCAAGTCATGTATGGAGTGGTACGACTGCTTCAGACCACATAAAAATCAAAACAAATTAAGAAAATTTCCCAAATTTGAAAACCATATTCTTGTAATGGAACTTATATGTCGAGGCACCGTAACAAACAGTGAAATTATGCATGCAATTCACTTGAACTCTCCTTGGACTGATGCTTTCGTTTCTTACTCCTGATACAACAAATCAACGACAATTGAGAGACATAGAGCATACTATCAAAGCAAAAGTTACTCCTAATACATAAAAGTGCATTAGCAATACTTGTCATGTGAGCTCGTCCCGGCATAATTTGAGCTTCTGATCAACGTGCTTCATATCTGTAGCAGTAAGGGTCACAAGTTTACTTACCTGTACAAAAAGAGAAGAAAAAGTGTAAGGAGGAAGGTGGTGGTGAAACCGAGCTACATTTGCACATATTGAAAGTCTGGCAGATTTACAGGACATAAAGATTGGTCTATCCTCACATTTCAAATACGAGGTTCTAGTAGAAGCCTTACCATGCACAACCAACTGCGAAAGCTATGAATTCAGAAATGTTGTTCAAGTTTACAAAAACCATAGGCTGAAAAATGACTACCTTTAGAAGCCAAATGTCAAACACGTGAGAGGCATATACCTTGCATCGATTTCTAATGCACAATATAAAATCAAAACCCGAAAAGCTATTAGAATTTGCTCCAATAGAAATTGAATTAGATGCAACAACCACCCATTGTACCTTAAGATTGTTCCTCACATTCTTGGCTGTAGATGTGAATTCTGTTTGTAAGACTTCTGAACCACAAATAGCAAACACCCGTTGTAGAGAGAAAGAGACGATGGGTGTGGCCACGTGAGTTCACCAGCTCCGATCGCCCGAGTCGCGAACACACCTCTGCCGGGTGGCTCAGCGATCGGAACTCGGATCGGCTACAGTGAAGGTCGACTTGGATCGACGACGTTGTTACAACGGACTTCGACCAGAAGGCGCGAGGGAAAAACTATAAAGTCTTTTCAAGTTGTAATCAAATGTTCCCGGCACACATTTTTCCAATCTTTTTCGATGCATATCTTCTTTGATTAGGAATCAAGAAGTATCTGATTGACTTGAAATCTAACATAATCATTTTAATTGACGATTTCTACAATGTGGACGAATTGGATTATAAAAATTATACCAAAGTAAGGTCGAAAATTTCAAAAAATGGAGGAGAAGCCTTCTTCTTTTATAAGGGTTATAATCAAGTGTACCCAACTAACTTTTTTTCATTTTTTTTTGAGACCTTTCTTCTCCGATTAATAAATATTTATTATTTTATTGCATTCATACTTCACATAAACATTATAATTGACGATTTATACAATAAGGACGAATCGGATCATCAAATTAATTCCAAAATAAGTTCGAAAATTGCCAAGAAAGTGGAGGAGCCTGGTTCTTCATACTTCGCAGGTGGAAGTTGAGAAGTATGTTTAACAGAACTCGCGTGTCTCAAGCCCACTTTACTTGTTTCTCGGACGTGTTTTATTCTTCCAAAACGCGTTTTCCTGAACACGATTTCGTAATGAGATGAGATTATCGTAATGAGAAGAGATTATGGTGAGATTCGCTAACAAGATTAGTTAATGCTTTCACCCTTGCAGTAACTTGCGCAATCACTTCGCTAACATAGTTTCCCCACCCACCAAGAAATTGGTCGATGAATCTTCATTGATAATCTTCATTCACATAGTCTCAGACCCAAAAGTTAGAACCAGACCTCGAATTCAAATCTGCACTTCCATTAAACAAAACAAAAAAATGCAGAGCTGGTTTTCACTGGGCAGCAGCACCGGCGAGGACAGTCATCGGAAACCACCGCAACCCACGACGACGTCGTCGTCGTCGTCCTCTCTCCTATCCGATTGGAACTCGTACGCGTCCTTGAAGGCTTCGGAAGACAGCGGCGGGAGCCTAGTCGGGGTTTTTGACCTCGAATCTGCTGTCAGGTCCGCCAATGATACCGTCACCGGTACCTTCAACGTGTAAGCTACCCTCTACTCTCCTTCTTAATTAGTTCTAGGGCTTGTAGTTGATTGATTATGCAATGGGTTTTGTCTAATTTGACGTTATTAGATACAGAGAGGGATTTGACTCATTATGTGTAGTTCCCTTGTTGATAATTGGGGCAATGTTAGGGTTTGAAGGCAGATCGTAGAAATCAGTGCCATTTTATTAGTGAATGGATTGATCTTGCCAAATCTAAGTCCTTTGATTAGTTGATTGACGCTGCATATAAGTGTGTTTCAGCTTTTATATCGGACTCCATATAGGGATACAGGCACCCATTGTAGTCACTGTTTTCAAGCTTAAAAGTGTACATTGTAGCCCCAAGGGTTAGTCCGGTTGGTTGGTGGGTTTTGGCCCTGCAAAATTGATCAGTATTTGCTTTGTAGAAAGAGGTACCTGGTCATGTAGTATCCGTAAGCGTAAAGGGAAGTGGGAAAGAGCAACTATCCACTCTTGAATTTCTTGAGGCTAAGATGGGACAAGGCACCTTATCCACTCATGAAATACTTCTAAAATCATTCAGTTACTTGCCCATTTACAACATGCTAGAGATGCTTAAGTAAACATCGTCAGTTAAGATGTATTTGGGTATCGAATGTGGTGTACTTGCATCGTGGTTTAATTACAGAATTTCCCCCTTTTGGTAGGTGGTCTATGGAATTTTGTTTCTCTCGATGGTGCTTTTCGGAGATAGTTTTTCATTGTCTCTCGTAAACAAAAGTATAAGGTCATTTGAACTTGATTCAGATGTACAATTTATGGCTGTGAGAAAAACAGAACCGATCCTGCACCTTTGCCTGTTATCGAGTTTGTGTCGCACAGAATTCCATTACAAGGTTCAACTTGTGTCTGGGTTTGTTTTATGCAAGTGATGGGAAAGAAGAACATCTTTGTAAGTCACCTTTTGTGGTGTTTGTCTGTGTTAGTTTAAATTAGCACTCGAGCCCTTTTCTTTGAAACAATCATATTCATCCTAGTATTTTGCCCAACAGCAATTGCTTTTTCTAATTTGAAGGTATCCCAGTTGACATACTTGGAGAGTCAATATGCCGTGACTCTGGTTTTCATGATACTCCTAGATAGATTTCCCTAAGAAACATGGACACGCAACACCGGACACTAATTCAACATGCTATAGACATGTGAACATGACAACAAAATTTGCCAATTAGCGTCCATCACTACAGTGATGGGGGTTTCAGAGGGGTATATTGGGTTCATACCTAATCTTTGGATAGGTTCGGAGAACACCTGTCCAACATGTGTTCGGGACTCGGGAGTGTGAACTGTCCATGCTTTTTAGGATTTTAAAAGCAATGCTGGCGTGGCTTGTGATATGATACGAAATCCATCTATACACTATGGGGTGAAATTGTATATCCCAATATTTGCTCTATCAAATCGCTAACAGATCCATGTAGATGTCGCTTAATTGGGATCGTAGATGAGTCTTGATGGTTAATTTTAGTTGTTGCTTGTTGCTGATAGATATTTGATATTTTTCTTTTCTTCAGTCACATAGTCCTTGTTGATACTTATCAGGGTTTCAAAAGGAGTGAGAGATATACCAGGGAGCTTGCAGTCTGCCACCAGTAATATTCCTTTAGGAAAATCTCTCATGTACTTTGGGCTACTTCTAGCAACAGGGGTGTTCTTTATTTTCATTGCATTTACAATGTTCCTTCCAGTCATTGTGTTGGTGCCGCAGAAATTCGCCCTCTGCTTCACTCTCGGATGTTGCTTGATCATTGGGTCATTCTTTGCTCTTAAAGGTCCAAAGAATCAGTTGGAGCACATGTTATCAAAAGAGGTATCAGAACAGTATATTGATTAGCATTTGTGGTTGCAAAGTTTATTCTACCATTATGACACTTCATTCCACTCAAATTCTTTTTCCTTCTTTCTTCCCCAGAGACTTCCTTTTACATTGGGATTCTTAAGCACCATGGTGGGTACCATTTATGTCTCAATGGCACTACATAGCTACATTCTCTCTGTACTCTTCTCTGTACTTCAGGTATGTAACTATGCTTCCTATCCTGCCCTTCTACTTTTCTCACTTCTTTGACATGTCCATTGGTATCGCTCTTTTTTCCCCATTTGAGCTGTTATTTGGAAACTGATTCAACTTTCTTTGTTGCTAGTAAGAATGAAATGAAGAATAAAATGTATTCTATCGTCTGGTATGGAACTCATGTTTTACCAACTTTGTAGGTTATTGCACTAGCATACTATGCCGTATCATACTTCCCTGGTGGATCTGCTGGGATGAAGTTCATGTTGTCTGGTGTTTCCTCTTCTATACTGAAATGCTTTGGCCGGTGATTTTGCCACCTTATCGTCTGTGTATTGTTTTCCACTCACTACCCTAAGGATCTATCAGGGCATTAGAATCTGAATGTTCACTCGTTTACTGGGAAGTTTTGTTCTGGACATCAGCTTTATATGACAACCAAATGTACAAGGAACTGGGTCTCTGCTGTAATCTTTGATGGTTTTTACATTGAATGAGACGTAAACTTGGATTGGTTTGTAACCCTAAACCTTACTTGGCTGCAATATGTTTCCGGATTTTGTTGTTTAATGCCTGATGGAGTCCTTATGAAAGGATGATGATCAGAAACCCTTTTCCTCTTTGTTTGCTCATCCCCACTTGTCGAATTCCTGATATCTGTTTTTATTACTAGTATTAGAATTACTTTTAAGTCCCTCTGTTTTTTTAGGTGGGAACCATATAGTAGATGCATAAAGGAAAAGCTTTAACAAATAGACTTCAAAGAGATGGTGCATTCTGGCGATTTTAAATCAATTCCATATGGTACATTTTTACAAAAAAATGGAGAAATTATAACATTTTGAGTTTGCTTACTCGTTAACTAACTTGGGTGTTTTCGTAATACAACTCTACACCTTGGAACCCAACTTTTTGAATTACACAGTTGCATCTCAGTTGTTCATCTTGGCATGGCCTTTATTTCAAAAAGAATCTTCCCGAGAAAAATAAAAAAGAATAAAAATGCTCTGTTTTGCTAATTACAAGGCTCTTATTTTTGAAGTAATTATTTCTAGTTTTACAAGACATGTCATTATTTCACAACACATCACATTTAATTCAAAAAATAATTAATTTTTTTTTGCGGAATGGGGCGAAAGTCTTCCAAAAAGATCTCTTCAAAAATTTTAAGCCATCAAGAACATTTCTTCTGTCAAGATTACATAAATAGGTCTATGCGATCCAACCTCGAACGAAAAGGCTACGGTTCCCAACCAAGGGATCCCGACACCCAAATACATATATATACAAAAACATGAAGTGTTTGGATCAAGTACCTACACACATCGGATGCCGTTGATTCTTAAGTAGGCCCGCTCGGTTTTTTTTTTAGAATTTTTGGACAGCTCGGATCGACCGTCCGGTGGCCGGAATGGATCCGACGGGGCGTCAAAATCCGATGATCCCTTTGGGGTCGGGTACTGTAGCACCGCTGAACCTCAAGTTACAGGGAACCCTGATTCATCCAGGAACATCAGGGATGATGATATCATCGAGACAAATCTCAAGGTCGGTCAGCGTAATTTACCCTTTTCCCATCACAGGGCACACAGGCTATGCGCAAAAGGCAAGTGGTAGTTGTAATCTCTCTCCCCTCATCGAAAACAATGTCAATTCCCACTTCTTTCCACAGATTCTATTCCAAGCTCCCACAACCTCTCCTCCACCCCAAAACCCAACTCTTCAAAACCCTAATCCTCTCAGTTCCCCAAACCCTCTCCTTTTCCAAATCAATCTCAATGCAAAACCTACCCACAAAAATACCCCATGCTTCACCACCACAGTCTCCCCCCTCTTCCTCTCTCCAACCCATTCAAGAACTCCCTCCAAAGCTCCAAGAAATCATTAACCTCTTCCAAGCCGTCCAAGAACCCAAGGCCAAGTACGAGCAGCTCTTGTTCTACGGCAAGAACCTCAAACCCCTCGAAACCCGGTTCAAGACAAGCGAGAACAAGGTCCAGGGTTGTGTTTCTCAGGTCTGGGTCCGAGCCTGCCTTGACTCGGACAAGAACGTCGTGTTTGAGGCCGATTCTGACTCGGTTTTGACGAAGGGACTCGCTGCTTTGCTGGTCCAGGGGCTTTCGGGCCGGCCGGTGGAGGAGATTCTACGGGTTTCGCCCGATTTTGTGGTGCTTCTTGGGTTGCAGCAGAGCTTGACGCCTTCTAGGAATAATGGGTTCTTGAATATGTTGAAGTTGATGCAAAAGAAAGCTTTGGAGGTTTACATGGAAGCTGAAAAAGGCAGTGACTTTGGTATAAGAGACGAAAACCTGGTTGAGGGTTCGAATTTGAGCTCAAAAAATGGGATTGGTGCTGAAAAAGATAGTGATTTTGGTATGAAAGATGAAAACCCGGTTGAGGATTCAAATTCAGGTTCAAGAAATGGGATTGGAGGTGGGGATTTGGTGGTTGGAGTGAGCTCTGAAGTGAGTAGTGATGATTTGGGATCGAATTTGGATGGGGGTGGTGTTGGGTTGGGGAGTAGAGGAGAGAGGATTAGGGAGAAGTTGGAGAGAGAGTTGAGGCCTGTTGAGTTGCAAGTTGAAGATATATCTTATCAGCACGCGGGGCATGAGGGGGTTAGGGGGAGTGACGGCGAGACGCATTTCAATGTGAAAGTGGTGTCTAATGAGTTTGAAGGGAAGAGCTTGGTGAAGAGGCATAGGCTGGTTTATCAATTGTTGCAAGATGAGTTGCAGAGTGGACTGCATGCCTTGTCGATTGTGGCAAAGACGCCGTCTGAAGTTGGTAGCTGATTATGATTTCCTTTAAAGAGGTCCTTTTTCTCTTTTTATTCTTGTTTATTTCGGTAGCGTGATGAATTAATAATCTGGCTTTAGATTAAGAGAAGCATTATGCTTTATAGAAATTTGAGGATGTGAAGCATTGTATGGTGGATGTCCTGAAATCTCTGTTTATGTTTTCATCTTTTCTGGTTTTGAAGTACTTTTACAGTACCAAATTACCAATGTAAACATGTTTTTTAGCCGATTAAAAAGAAATGTAGACATGTTTTCTGATTTGAATTCGTGCTTTAAACTTCTAAATTGATTGCTGAATAGTCTTGATGAAGTTTTAATTGGCACTAAATCGCCAATGGAGGTTATAGTTTGGAAAACCAGAACGAGAATAGGATTTATACAGCTTGATAGGTGGCAAGGGTTTGAATCTTCTTCCATTTAGGTTGATATCAATTTTCTGGTTGATATGTTGGTAGTGCGTGAAGAGTAGCTTGAGTTGGTCATTGAGAAGGCTCATACACAATCTGGTGGCTAAGTTCATTAGTGTTAATATGGATAATTCTCTCCTGTGTGAGGGTAAGATGATAGGACAGTTGCACTTCACTGTGGGTAACATTCTTTTCTGCTTGTTTACCTTGCCTCTGTGATAAAGGTGTGGATCAAATTTATTTTTGGTAAGTAATTGGAATTTCGATGCTGAGGCTTTCGCTGGTTGTTTTTTTTTTTTTTTACTTTGCTGCCTAATTTATCCTCGCTGCCAACATCACAAGCTGTGAAACATATGTATGATTTAGTTGTAATTATCATTATTATCTTATTATGTACCTGGAACCATAACCGTCTTTAAGTATTGATGTCCCTGTGATTCTTCCTACTCCTACATGACCCTTTATGCATCATGTTTCCTAATGTTACTTAAACTAGGAATCAAATTGAAACATCTTCATTCACATCAATCATAACCCATAGTCTCAGACCCAGAAGTCAGAACCAGACCTTGAATTCAAATCTGCACTTCCATTAAAAAAATGCAGAGCTGGTTTTCACTAGGCAGCAGCACCGGCGAGGACAGTAATCGGAAACCACCACAACCCACAACGACGTCGTCCTCCTCCTCTCTCCTATCCGATTGGAACTCGTACGCTTCCTCAGAGGCTTCGGAAGACAGCGGCGGGAGCCTAGTCAGGGGTTTTTACCTCAAATCTGCTGTCAGGTCTGCCAATGACACCGTCACCGGTACCTTCAACGTGTAAGCTACCCTCTACTCTCCTTCATCAGTTCTAGGGAGTTGATTGATTATGCAATGGGTTTTGTCTAATTTGACGTTATTAGATAGAGAGAGGGATTTGACTCATATATGTTTAGTTCCCTTGTTGATAATTGGGGCAGTGTTAGGGTTTGAAGGCAGATCGTGGAAATCAGAACCATTTTATTAGTGAATGCATTGATCTTGCCAAATCTTAAGTCCTTTGATTAGTTGATTGATGCCGCATGTAAGTGTGTTTCAGCTTTTATATCGGACTCCATATAGGGATACAGGTACCCATTGTAGTTGCTGTTTTCAAGCTTAAAAGTGGACATTGTAGCCCCACGGGTTAGCGCAGTTGGTTGGCAGGTTTGGTCCCCGCAAAATTGACCAGGGTTCGAATCTTGGGTTCAAGCCACAAGAAAGTAATTTCTTGTGAATTCCCTTGTCTCGATGTGTATGGTGTGCCTTGACCGGACCAGAGAGGGGATTAGTTGAGGTACGGATAAGCTGGCCCAGACACTTGTCGAACCGAAAAAAGAAGTGTGCATTGTAGAACTTTTCACCATTTCTGAAAGGTTAAAGCATTAGACTTTTGAATGGTGATTTGTTGGTTCAATACCCACGGGATGCATATTGCACACCAATGACTCAATCCTTGTTGGAATCTGTGCAGTGTTATTGATATGCCTAGGAGATGTTGCCTTGTAATGAGATGAGTGTGGATAAAATACAGTGCAAATCTTCCTCACAGTACAACTGATTCACATGTTTCAGTATTTGCTTTGTAGAAAGAGGTACTTGGTCATGTAGAACGAAGTACTTGGTCATGTAGAAATGCTTAACCTATGAGCAATGGGTATACCATGTTACTAGGCACACCAGCATTGCTTGTAAAATCCTAAGAAGCATGGACGGTTCACACTCCTGACTCCCAAACACATGTTGGACAGGTTTTCTCCTAACCTATCCAAAGATTAGGTTTGAAACCCCTCTGAAATCCCCATCACTGTGGCGATGGACGCGAATTGGCAAATTTTGTTACCTTGTTCACATGTCCATAGCATGTCGAATTAGTGTCCGGTGTTGCGTGTCCATGCTTCTTAGGGAAATCTATCTAACATCATGAAAACAAGTCACAGTATATTGACTCTCCAAGTATGTCAACTGGGGTACCTTCAAATAAGAAAAAACAATTGCTTACCTGTTGCGCAATATACTAGGACAAATATGATTGTGTTTTGTCAAAGAAAAGGGCTCGAGTGTTTATTTAAACTAACACAGACAAACACCACAAAAGGTGACTTACAAAGATGTTCTTCTTCCCCATCCCTTTCATAAAACAAACTCATACACAAGTTGAACCTTGTAATGGAATCCTTGGTCTTGGTCACATGTCAATGGAGGTTATAGTTTGGAAAGCCAGAACGAGAATAGGATTTATACATCTTAATAGGTGGCAAGGGTTTGAATCTTCTTCCATTTAGGTTGATATGTTGGTAGTGCGTGAAGAGTAGCTTGAGTTGGTCATTGAGAAGGCTGATACACAATCTGTGGCTAAGTTCATTAGTGTTAATATGGATAATTCTCTCTACTGTGAAGGTAAGATGATAGGACAGTTGCACTTCACTGTGGGTAACATTCTTTTCTGTTTGTTTACCTTGCCTCTGTGATAAAGGTGTGGATCAAATTTATTTTTGGTAAGTAATTGGAATTTCGATGCTGAGGCTTTCGCTGGTTGTTTTTTACTTTGCTGCCTAATGCATCCTCACTGCCAACATCACAAGCTGTGAAACATATGTATGATTTAGTAGTAATTATCTTATTATGTACCTGGAACCGTAACTGTCTTTAAGTATTGATGTCCCAGTGATTCTTTCTACTTGCACATGACCCTTTATGTATCATGTTTCCCCATGTTACTTAAAGTAGGATAGGCCAATAGGTTGCATTGTGAATTTTTGCCTGTAGTAATGTTCAGGCAATGGCTTGGAGAAGCCACAAAGGCATCCAACTTCCTCAGTTCACTCAAATCAGACATTAATGATGATTATTGCCTATGAAACACCAACACCTCTAGAGATCGAATTATTGCAGTTTTGGGACACGAGGGGACACGTATGGGACATGCCACGTGGTGTGTCCCATAATTTAATTTAAATTTTTTACGGGGACACGGGAGGGACACTGATGGGGACACGGCAGGGGCCAAGTTATAATTTTTAAAAAAATTTGGGGTCAAACTGTAATTTTAAAAAAAAATTTGGGGCCAAATTTTAATATTTTTTAAAGTCAAACTAAAAATATTTATTTATTTAATAAATATACATGTGGCGTGTCCCCCGCCGTGTCCGTGTCCCCATTTTTTTAGAATTCCGGTGTCGGTATCCGTGTCCATGCATCATAGATTACTGCTCATTTGGAGCAAATAGTGTATAACTGACAAGTCCCACAAGCCAAAATGGATGTGATCCTTTGGACTGTTGGGTTTTTGCCCATGAAAAATAAGATAGGCCCAATAATATTTTGGACCAAGTGTTTTGTCTTGGAAGCCCAACATTATTAGGTTTTTTTTTATTGGGAACAAAAAGGGTTATTTTGTTTCTCGGAAGAGAGTTCCAGAACGTGTGAGAAGAAAGAAAAGAAAAACGGTGTGTGCCTTTGGCGGAGAGAGTGCTTTGGTGGAGAAGAGAAATTGTGTGCTCTGTGTGTGGCTCTGCGTTCGGCAGTGGTGAAGGAGCAAAAGGGGGGCAGCTATTTTCTCTCTTCTTTGGAGCCGTATGAATCAGCTGTACGTGGTATATTGGGGCTGTTTTGGGCTCTCTGTTTCAGCTTGATTTTGGAGGGTTTGAAGCACATCTAATTTGGCGAGATCTTTCCACTTTGGTTGTAGGTTGTTGGATAGGGTGTTTGAGAGATTGTTGGATCTCTTTGTAAACCCTTGTACACCTTGGTGATAGGGGAACCACATAATATTGTGTGTTCTCTTTGTGCCTTGTTTATTGTGCGTGTTAATTTTTCAGTTCACGCTTCCGTTTGCGTGTGGGATTGATTAGGAGGAAAATAATCCCAACAAAGTGGTATCAGAGCTAAGGTTAAGGGAAAAATTAATACGCGAGGTGTGGCTGGAAAAAGCACCGGGTTTACGGTTAAGCTTTTCAACAGGCACAATAATTTTACACTTTGGCAACAAAGGGTGAAAAATATATTGACAAGAGAGGGTTTGGTGGAAGGTCTCGAGAAGAAATCGGAGAAGCCGGAAGGGGTGAAGGATGGCAAATGGGAGGAGATGAGAGAGTTAGCAAAAAGTACGATTCAATTGTATCTTGGAAATAGCACTCTCCGAGTAGTCATCAATGAAACGGATCTGGCAGAACTTTGGGCAAAGTTGGAAAGTAGATACAAGTCCAAATCTTTGACGAATCGATTGTCGTCATAGGCTAAAAGTCCAATTTGATCATATGGAGTGAGACACATATCCATATCACTTGGGACCATCTCTGTGCTTTTGTTTTTCTCGAGATTAGAACTGTTACTTCCACGTATAAGTAAGCTACATTAGAGTCTCAATGTCATCGAGTCGGTGAATGTTGGAATCAGAAACTTGTGTTGCAACTCTTCTAGCAGGTTCATCTTACTTGCATAATGATATTCTTCCCATAATTCAAAAGAAAAAGAAGTTTAAAGTGCTATGACATGTCTATATCTCGAGGTAAATCTCCAGACCAATACAAGATCCTGGATCAAGCTGTATAGTTTGATTAGTACGTAGGCATAAGCGATAGAATAGTTAGTTAAAGTAGATGTACAGAGCATCACACTGATGCAGTTAGATGTACATAAAATGAAAAAGACTGAAAAGTTCTTAGGATGGTATCTTTGTTGATTCCTTAATACATTAAAATACTCCTAAAAACTGAACCCTAGATGAATCTTACAAACAGAGATGATGAAAAAGGCTTCAAACTTGCTGACAATAGGTAAATACAATTCAAAAAGGATGTTGCAAAATGCTCAACTACCAGTCCTTAATTTTAAATTTCAGTAGGGAGATCATCCAGATGAAATTATCTGATCCCTCCTCGCTTAATCTTTCCCCTGTTAATCCGTTGATTGTTTTTATAATCGAGGAACGAAGATAGATATGAATATATCATGTACATGAAGTTCTTTGGTCCATTTAGTGCTTCCAAAATTTGAAAGAAACATTCCTTGTTCAAAAAAGAATTGTTGTGTCCATGATTTTAGGTACCAGACACATGATGTTTTGGCCTAAATACAAAACATTATAAAAGAAAGAAAATGGGGACATAGAGGAAACACGATACATGTTCTGCATTTTCATCTCTTGGTTCTGCAACTTTTGGCGAGTAGAACTCCTGTTGGTGGACTAGACATCTCTAACTGGCATCTTGCATGCAACCAGTAAGAAAAATGAATCAAACCCAGATTAGCTCTTACTCTGAAAGTTCCTCTTATATCATATGCAACCCTGTTGCTCTGCACCTGCTTTTGAAGTTCTAGCCCTACATTTGTGGGTAAGTAAACCAAGCTTGAGATCATATGCACTGCAACTAGTCTCGCTTTGCGCCGCCTCTCTGTGAAAGGCTGAAAAGCTTGTGTTGATATGAGAGTGTTGGAAAAGTAGAGCTCTACTTCCCCGGACTCGAATCTTACATCTATTTTCGGATTAGGGTTGGAGAAGTTTGCGAGGAAAGCGAAATCGCCGTTGAAATTCTCTGGTGAGTCAAAGTAGATGAGATTGAGTCTTGCAGCTGGGACATCAAACACTGGGCTTTTGGGTTTGATGACCAGATAGACTATTAAAGTTGCAATTCCAAGGAAGATAAGGAGAAGGCTAAATATTAAACAAAGGACTGCACCAAACCACACGACCGGGTTTGTCCGACGAGGCCTCATTCTGACATATGGCAGTTCTGGTGTTGAAGTCTCTTGCTTCATGGCTTTCTTTGCTATCGCCATTTGGTTGGGAGAAGTGGACATGGCTTGTTTTGGTATTACAGTTTGGTTTAGAGAAGTGGGCATGGCTTGCTTCTGGGATAGAGGGTGGTGAGAGGGTGGAGGTGGAAGGGAAGGCATTTCAGGGGTTGAAGAAAAGCCTCTGAAACAAAGTAATGAGGAAGTAGTACATGAATCATGAAAGATACAAGGAGTTGCATATCATAGAGTATAAATAAGCTAGGAAGTGGTGGGATTAAAGTAAAGATGAAGGAAGCTTTTCATTGATTGAGTGGGTAATGGGACCAATGTGCTTTGTTGAGATTTGCAAAAGCAGGTTGGGGTTTGGGTTAAAGTTGACCAAGTATATAGGTGTTTGGGTTTGAATTGTTTTGCTTTTGTTGGTGTAGCACTGCTTGGGTAACTCAAAACAACGGGTTGCTCTTTACACTTTATTGAATTTCTGCTGATGGGTTAGGGTTGGCGAATTATTGGGTACACCCGGAGTATCATATGGCATTGTCTTGTGATACTCTCCGCAAATTTAAGATTGCCACCACACATTGCATGTCGTTTCTTGTCCCTTACTCATCTATCTTTACCGCCGTATAATTTGTCGCTACATAAATAATTGATTAGGAATATCACGTAGAATAATTACTTGTTGGAGATGGGCCTAATGGTCGGTCGTGATTGTACTAGTGATTGTGAATCAAACGGTGCTGCTGTCCTGATGGCTGGTACTACCTTTTTTGTGAGGTAATGCTTAGTGACTAAGGAATGTGATCAATTTTAAAATAAATTTTCCGAAGGGGGACCAGCTAGTAGGAAGGTTACACGTGTTCAAAACAAAAAGAAAACAATGGAGAGTGGAGCTTTTGTAAATTGTAATGCCTTGTTTGGCATAAAAAAGTAGAATAATGCAGAACTACGTAAGACATACACCCTAGATCCGTGGATCTATTTAGGAAAGTATAAGCACTTACAAACTATAAACAAACTATAAAATTTTTCTGGCTTTGATGCAAGAGTGAGGCAAGCCTACATCAGTGCATCAAATAGTTGTACGTTGTCAATATAATGCAAGGCCTAAGATATTCTCTTTTTTCGGCAAGTACCAAAAGCAAATAAGGTTTTGTCATCCGTAAGGGCCCGTTTGGATGAGGGATAAAGATTGAGGGTATTAGTTATGAGAGGGGATAAGATAGTAGGGGGTATAATGTAAAAAAAGTGGACTCACATTGATGTGACGGAGGGATTAAAAAAGTAGTACGTAGTTGGTTTGGATAAGGTATTAGAGAATGTGGATTAAATAGTACTTAGTTTGGATGATGGATAAAATAGGGGATAAGGTTGTTTTGTAGTTGAAATGGAAGATAAATGGGGTATTACTGTATTTAATACCACCCAAAACTTCCCCATAAATAATCCCCCCGCCGGGGGTATTAGGGCGTACAAGAGAATCCAGGGGAAAACTAATACTCATGGCAAAATGGGTTTTCAAATCAAGGATTAACCATGGGCCCACGGTCTTAGAAATGGGGGAAACTAAATACCCCTTTCCATGCCAGCATTCAAACGACCCCTAAGGTCGTGCATTCGAATCTCACGGAGGCTAATCATTTCAAATCTTGAGGTTACTGGTGGGGTTGCCTGATCGTTAACTTTGGGACCTTGGTGCTAGTCGATATGTGCGCCAGTTGATACCCGATTATCAAAAATAAGAACAGTTATATGTTAGTACCCGGAGAGATTTCTTCATACCTATGAAATTCTGTCATACGAACGGAGTATCAAATTTGCTGTAATTCATGAACAGAACTTGGAATAGCTCTGGTATTAAATTAAAGCTACTGCAGTCATTACGGAAGTGAAATCCATGGATTATAATTTGTATTGTGCTCGAGTAAAAGCTAAGCAAAAGATTTCTGAGAGCTACATTGAAGAACTTGTTCCACTCATATGAAAAACTTTGCTTTGCTCCTCATCTAGACTAATGACCATTCCCTTGGATGTACTCAGTGATTAACAAATAACACTCCTTGCATTAATAATAGGTTGTACTCCTTGGATTTTTTTAAAAATATTTTTTTGGAGGGTTCCCGTAAAAAGTAAACTCTAATGGATATCGGTACAGGCTTTCTCAGAAATCGTAGGGCAAATCATTCTGTTTTGCCTTACAATTCCTGAGAAAGCTCTTACCGATATCCGTTGGAGCTAATTTTTTACAAGAACCCTCCAAAAAATATTTTAAAAAATGAGCGGTTCGAATCATTTTGTGAGACCCCGAAAATATATGTGCATGATATGTACACAAAAATATGTGCAAGTGGCACTGTTGTTTTCTGATCAAACACATAAAAAATTGTTACTTTTCATCTTTCCATCATTTTCTAGCATTCTTTTGCTAATCAAACGGACCTTTTAGAGATGGGTGGAGAGGAAAATGGGAATCTGGAAATATTGTGATATTACTGCAGATCTTTAGCTACCTGTGCTATTACTGGTTGGTTTCCCCACCTTGCAGTGCGAGTCTTGTAAAAGTAACAAAGAAAAGAATATGTTCAATCACGTAAAAAGGTAGATATTTACCTGTCGGTCGGGATTAATCTTCATTGGCTAGCCCTACACATTTTAAAAAGGTTGTGTTCGCAAAATAATGAAAAGCAGGTAGTAAAACTATTTGTGGATAGTGATTATAACAACCCTCCGTGACCTCCTTTTTTCTTGTCAAAAAAGTATGATGAAACATAGCCAAAATGCTTTTTTATTTGTAAGCTGTTTCTTTATTTTTCTTCCCATGGGAGTGGAGTGTAATAACTTTGGGGGGGAGGAAAAACAGCAATACTATGGATGGCAAAATAAGGAGTGCCATTAAGGCAAAAATACAAACAACAAATTAGAAGAAAAGGTTGCCAAAATTGAAATGCCATGGTAGAGAACCATAAAAAAATACAATAAGAAATAAGTACTTATTTGTGTTAGTGGAACACACCAAAAATTGAAATTGAAATCCTGTTTAGGAAATGTTTTGAATTGTCGTTGCAGTTATCTTAAAAATATAAGTTTTACAAGGGTCCGTTTGATTAGCAAGATAATGACAGAAAATGTAAGAAAGAGAAAAAAATTATATACTTTTTTTGTGTGTTCACTTAGCAAGAATATCTTAAAAAATAGACTTTTTCGTATAACCCTCTAAAGCATGAGAGCTTCCTTTATTTTTTCTCACAAAAAGTGCATGGAAAAATAGGTACTACCTATTACCAAAGACGAGCCCAACCCAATATTTGTAAAGAATGAGAGCTATTCATAGGGGAAAAAAGAAGAGAGGAAAAAAAAGAAAAGGGAATGATTTTGTCACTCTATCTTTTGTTAACGTCATTTCCTGTAAGTGTATTTGTGCACCACAAATACACTTGTAGGGAGTAACGTTAACAAAAAAGGAAGTGGTAAAATCAACAGCCAAAAAAATCAAGAGCTTATTGTGAAAAATACGAAAATTATTCAATACTCCCGGAGTATCACGTGGCATGTCCTACGTGGTATTCCCGACCAATAAGTCATCGCTACCTATACTAAGTGAGGCAATCCTTGTCCTCTAACCACCCAACAAGAGAGGATGAATATGTGTCACTCGTAAAATTTTCTGCTACGTGATTAGTTCAGAACACTACGTGGACATGCCATTGCAACATAATACTCCGGTACTATTGAGAGTAATGAATAATTACTCGGAAAAATAGGTGCGCTCCTACGTTCAGTCAAATCTTTCGAAAACCACCCTTTCATATTCCTTGTCCTCGAAGGACCCTTTTCATTTGTGGCACAACTGTTATTCTCACAAAACCTCAGGGCACCTTTTGATAAAATCAAATTTGTCGTTTCTCCACTGCTCCCCAATAATAATTGAGTAACAGTCGTGCCTTCTCACTTTCCCCTCTCTCTCTCTCTCTCTCTTCAAAAACAAAACAATAAGGCAAACTACATAGCTAAATATATCGCATAGACCTCAACTTAAAAGGAATTAAACGAGAAAGAAGAGGAAAACAAAGATCAGAGAGAGAGAGAGAGAGAGAGAGTGAAAATGGGGCAAGCTTTGTCCAACATCCTTGGGAGTGCATGCATATGTTGTGAACCAGAGGATGAATCAGATCAAAACCCACTTGAGACCTCCTCACATGTCCTCATTTACCCATCAATTCCACCCTTCCAAACCATAACTAGAACTGAATTTCTACAAACCAACAGCTCGGAGTACTCATGCATCGACCCTTCAATCACGACCCCTGTTTCGAATCCTCCACCTGATCATCTTTCTGATTTAGTTTCTGGGGATTCCACTTCGAACACAGTTGCATTGCATCAAAATCTTCTTATCTCTCCTCCACAATCATCGGTCTTGGGCTACTCCCAAAGAGACTCACGCACGGCACATGCAATACAACAAGATACTAGTACTCTGTTTTCTTCATTGGTCTCAGAAAAGTCAATTATTATAAGCGATGAAGAGAGTAATTTGAAGGAGCCACCATCAGGGGAAAAAGAAGAAGGAATAGAAGAGGAGGAAAAGGTGGTTTTAAATAAGGCAGTACTGGTGATAGAAGAGATATTGGTCTCAGAAGAGTCAATTATAAGCGATGAAGAGAGTAATTTGAAGGAGCCACCACCATGGGAAAAAGAAGAAGGAATGGAAGAGGGGGAAAAGGTGGTTATAAATAAGGCAGTACTGGTGATAGAAGAGAGATGGATAAAGCACTACAGCAGTTTCCAAAAGATACTGCTTGTTGGTGAAGGAGACTTCTCATTTTCTGCGAGTTTGGCTATGGCTTTTGGTTCAGCCCATAACATCGTCGCCACTTCACTCAATACTGCAGGTAACTCACAAGTTGTGTATGACTGACCAGTTATTTTGCATTTACAGGCTTATCTGCAGTCTGATAGCAGTCTGATATCGGTCTGCAGATAGCCGTTTGTATCATCTTGGTAGTCGAAAAGTGCAGTTTGATATCGGTCTGCAAATAGCCGTTTGTATTATCTTGGTAGTTGAAAAGTGTTTTTAATGAGGTAGATTTGTTGCAAGAATCTTTCCGAGAAGAATCTTCCCATGACTCTTGAATACTAAGATAAACGGCCACAACTCTCTGCAATTGGACTCCTCAGGGTATTTGAGCAGAAATTATAGGAGTGCAATGTCTAATATCCAAAGTCTAAGGAGCCGAGGAGCCAAGGTCATGCATGATGTGGATGCAACACAAATGGCAGGCCAAATCTTGTTCCAAGGCATGACTTTTGATCGCATAGTTTTCAATTTCCCACTCTCTGGGTTTTTCTCCGATGATTCCCGAGAATCAAAACTCCGGTTAGTAAATTTCATCTCACTCGTATGAATCTGGCTTCTCTGTAGTGTGAGTTTTGACCGTAAAGACTTGTTCATGCAATAGCAAACTTCCAAAAGTGTTATAAAGTGTTTTTAATGATTCAAATTTGTTAGCAGACTACCACCAGTGAAAGACTAGTAAATTTGAACCAATGATTGTTGATATCGATGATCGAGATGTGGCAGCTTCGTGCCGTCTGAGTTTGGACCGTAAAGAAGCCGGGTCGTGTTATATAACCACTTTTACTAATCAATTCCAAACATACGCAATTGAAATTTCATTTCCATCAACAAATTTCCTCTTGCAGGCGAGAAAGAAAACTCGTACGCCATTTCATTGCGAATGCTAGAGAGATGATCGCGGAAGAGGGAGAAATTCATGTTACCCACAAATCAAATGGGTTCTTTCGTCAATGGAATCTGGAGCAACTGGCATCAAGTGCAGGCCTTCAACTTATTGACGAGGTGCATTTCAATTTCACCGATTTTCCTGGCTACCGCACGAAATATGGATTTGGGGGTGACAAGAATTTCAACTGCAATCCTAGCAAAACCTACAAATTTGGTCTTTATTAGTTTATGGTTGCAGTTTAGCCACAGAATCATGAAGATGATGACTTGGTGAATAGGTCGAGTGAAGATTCCGAAGAATGTGAATCTGGAAACATGGGGATATAAGTGCATTTCTTTGCTACCTGTGTGAGTAGTGGCGACTTTCCCGACCTTGCAATGGTAAAAAATTGATACAAAAATTGGGCTTCTGTTTTGGTAACTCTAAACAACCTGAAGATGAGGCTAGCGCCACGCCGCCACATACTTTAACGTTGTATTTGCGAAAGTATGAACAGTAGAAAGTTAAATCTTGTTTGAGTGATAGCAAAGGTTTGCGGCCATATGCAACAATCTGTGGCCAGGTCAATAGTTTGCGGTCAATAGCAAAAGTTTGCAGTCATATGCAACAGTTTGCGGCCAATAATAATAGTTTGCGGCTATGTGCAAAAGTTTGCGGCCAAGAGCAATACTCATTCCGTCCCTTTTTAAGTGTCCTGCTTCGTAATTCCAACCTATTAAAAAGACATTATTATTATACCTTTCACATTAACTTTTTCCTCTACTTTTCCTAGTTACCCATCATCATTACACTTTTACTCATTAACTTTTCAAAATGGAATCTACTTTTAGGGACAAAATAGACAATTCATCAACTTTTACCCACTAACTTTACAAAATGGACACTTATTAATGGACAACTCAAAATAGAATACCGGACTCTAAAAAAGGGACGAAGGGAGTAGTTTGCAATAATTTGGCCAATGCGCTGGATTACACAGTTTGAAAACCACGTAAAATCTCTCTTACTAATAGTGAAAATTTTGTAGATTTTTATTTGTGGTTGAGAAGTTGTTTGCATTTATTTTCTGGTAGTAAATAAATTGTTGATTATTCTTTGCTCTTTATGGGTTTGTAAAATATTTTACCTATTTTTTGGTTTTGCTAGAAAATGAGGAAAAATATTTTACAATAACCCAACAAATGAATTCAAGTTATTTTTCAAAATGAACCCTTTATCTTCTACTTCAAATTATTCCTTCCGTCCCAATTTAATTGTCCCTCGTTAATTTTAAAATAAAAGTTTAAAATTTATTTTCTGAAAAAATATTTTACATGGAAAATTTTCTACATTGTTTTACATCAAAACAAACGGAGTCTTAGTAGAAACGAGATGATAAAATGCTGAAACATTTTTATTAGTGGAAACGAAATGGTAAAATTCGTTAAGTTTTTGTAATTTTTGTTAGTGGAAACACCCCCGATATTTGTAAAGAATGAGAGCTATTCATAGACCAAAAAAAAAAAGGTAAAAAATCAGCAGCTTATTGTGCACGTCTCATAGGCGTCTCCTACTTTGGAAAAATAGGTGCACTCCTACGTTCAGTCAAATCATTCCAAAACCGGCTCATCTCCGATCTATAAGGAATAAGGAATTAAATGATCCTCTAATTTCAATTTAATGCTGTGTTTGGTTTGGTATTTAAAAAATTTTTTGAAAAATAGTAGGGGTAATAAGTGGAAAGAGAGAGAGAGAAATGTTGAAAGTAGGGAGAATTTTTTGAAAAATGCTTTTTAAAAAGGGGAGTGAACAAGGCATTAATAGTCAGGATTATCCTAGCATCTCCAATTTCAAAATTTATATGGTATTCTACAGGCACTCAATTACTTCCCAAATATTTCCCAATTATAGCATTTCAGTCACCAATTTATCAAATTCCAAACATTAGTAAAATTTCATATCATAACTTTAATAACAGGTGCAGGTTTAAAGAACTACTGTATCAGATTCACAGAGTTATAATCAAATAACTCCTTTTGCATTTCTTCTAAAATATTTTTTTTTGTAAAAATTATCTTACGTTCAATTACTTACTCTTACGATTTTTTTTCTAATTTTCATAACTGAATCTTAATTTTAACTTTCTTACATACAAGAACAACTACATCAATAAGCACACGATACAATGCAAACTACACTAGAAAATACACTAGTATCGGTATAAAAAAATCTCAAAGGCAAGTTTAACAGGGAGAGAATACGCCGTTCAAAAAAAAAAAAAGAATTTTTTTATAAACTTCGAAGAAAATTCATTAATCTTATTTAATTGAGAAATATTTGATTAACTCTATGAATATGATAGTTCTTTGAACATGCACATGTTATTAAAGTTACGATATGAAATTTTACTAATAGTTGAAATTTGATAAATTGGTGTCTGGGATGCGATAATTAGCTATCTGTATTATACCATATGAGTGTTGGGGCTGAAGATGCTAAGATAATTCTGACCATTAAATTAGAGGGTAAATTGAGTAGGAGGACATGCTACAATAGTTTTTACCATGATAAGGACATAAATATTTTCCTTTAAAGTCTAAAGGACATTATGCCTAAGATTTACAAATAGCCCCCCCAAAGTTGACCGGCGTTGACCAACGTTGACCGGTGTTGACTAACGTTGACCGGCGTTGACCGAAGTTGACCGGAGTTGACCGGCGTTGACCGGCGTTGACCGGCCTTGACCAAAGTTGACCGGCGTTGAAAGTGCCTAAAACCCTAGGGTACCCTATGAAAGTGCTTAAAATCTTAGGGTACCCTATATATGAAAGTGCCTAAAACCCTAAGGTACCCTATGAAAGTGCCTAAACCGCTAAAACCCTATAATAGAAAAATGAACCCTAAAACCCTATAAAAGTGCCTAAAACCGTAGGATACCATATGAAAGTGCCTAAAATTTTAGGGTACCCTATATATGAAAGTGCCTAAAACCCTAGGGTACCCTATGAAAGTGCCTAAATCACTAAAATCCTATAATAGGAAAATGAACCCTAAAACCCTATAAAAGTGCCTAAAACCTTAGGGTACCCTATGAAAGTGTCTAAAATCCTAGGGTACCCTATGAAAGTGCAACAAAATCGAAAAACACAAAAAAAAGACATATTTTGTATTAGCCAAACAAGGCCCTTGTCTCATTTAAAATCATTTAAATGAAAAAAGACATTTTTTGTGTTAGCCAAACAAGGCCCTTGTCTCATTAAAGGCAATTTGATCTTTTCACGGACCTTAAACTCTAAAATATTTTCATTAATGGACTTTACACATCACTGAAACTTAAGCTGGACTAAATCTACTTTGGTACCTCTTCTTTTGGACTTTAGACTAATTTGCTGTAAATTAGAATTAAAGAATCCTCCAATTCTTTATGGATTGGAGAGGAGCCGGACACCTTGTCAAATTCCTTAACTTCGAAGGACCCTTTCCATTTGCAAGCTTCTAGTTTCAGTGGCACAACTGTTATTCTCACAAAACCTCAGGGCACCTTTTGATAATTTGATAAAATCGAATTTCTTGTTCCTCTACGGATTCCCAATAATAATCGAATTTGTTGTATGTGTGTGTAGACTTTCTGTAGAAGTCGCGCCTTCTCACTTTCCTCTCTCTCTCTCTTCAAACTTGATCAGAGCAGAGCCCTTCGGGTGAGAACAGGGAGAGAAACATCAATGGCGATAGGGATAGAGTATGATGCAGTGATGAGAGCAGAGGAAAGAGAAGAAAGGGAGATATGGGTCAAGTATTACTGTTCGTCTCACAAGATACTGTTAGTGGGCGAAGGGGACTTTTCTTTCTCTCTGAGTTTGGCTCAATCCTTTGGCTCTGCTTCTAACATCGTCGCTTCATCCCTCGACTCCTATGGTATCTTTTTTTTCATCCTGAATGCTCTTATCTTGAAACGTTGCCGTTTTTTCGATTGATGGATAAATAAGAAATCTTGGTTAAGGGCTTTCTTAAGCTTCTCGGATCATTGGGTATTTTTTTTATTAAAAGATCGTAAATAGCGAAACCCAGAAATTATATTTGTGTATAGTTGCACGAGTGTATGTATTATGGTATTTTTGGTACGGTGTGATACACTCTGTTTCTTGTCTAGTTACTGAGCATTGAGCGATAGTGTAGGAAGAAAGAGAAAACTTCAATATTGACTCAATCTTGACTGTCCAAAAGTGAATTGGACAGTCCGTATTGAAGATAATTTATTACCGTAAATAATTAATAATCTATTAGCTATAATAGATTGTTTTTAATCCGTGAATTAGTATCTCTCTAATAAGAATGATCCTACTCGCAGTTTTCTTAGAAGCCTCAGATCAGATCGATGGGTGTTACCAAAACCAATGGATTTTTCTTTGTTAAGGTGTACGCATACATATTTCTATACTTTTTTTATTTTCCCTTTTGCAACTTCTCCATTTCTTTGGATCTTTCTTCCACCAATTTGTGTTCAATCGCCTCCTGCACAGGATTGCTTTGATACTCAAGTTTGTTGTAGTTCTAATGCTCAGAGAAATGAGCAATGACTTATCCAAGGCCGAAATTATATCCAATTGGATGGAAGCTTTGGCCTAACTTTTTAACGATTTTTTGCGCTGTTTTTTTTGGTTATTCTCTTGGTTGTTACTTAGATTTGGGAAAAAAATTCATGTAGGATGACGAAAAAGACCATCTTTTTTGAAAACAGGAAGTTATGAGCAAAATCCATTAACTATGAGCAAACCAATTAGATATACCTCTATCTACGTATATTCTACCGTTTTTGCACAATGGGATACACTCCCTGCTTCATTCTGTAGCATACAACTGAGTGGAGTAAGGAGTAATTACTAGGGACCCACTACTATCTTTTGGGTCTTTTTTCACCGATTTCTTTGCCAAAAATGATACCCACACAACAATCCAAACACAATATCAAATACAACCTCTCACATATATGTGGGCTCCACACACACTACTATGTGTGTGCCCCACATGTATGTGAGAGATTGTGTAAGTTGTTGTATTTGGATCGTTGTGTGATTAGCAATGCTCTCCAATTATTTCCCACTGACTTTGGTTCTTGTGGTTGGTGTGAATGTGATAGAATCTTGACTTGGGAATGATTAAGAGAGAGAACAGGTTTCTAGTATCAATTTATTACGAGCACTGTGCCTTTGCATAGGCAAAACCAACATCCAACATTGAATGCCAAGTGAAAGGCATGAAAGTTAACCAGTGCTATGATGAAGCTGTAAAATCTCCTCTCTTCGATATAGGAATATTTTTGTGGCTTGACTTCCCATTACAAACCATATTCCAATATTGTGTTGTCTCCATCCCCAGGAAAGTAGAGGAGGATTGGCCCAAATCTCCCATTCGTGTTATCCATCACTCCATGTATTAAGTCAGTCCACACGGGATTTTTTTTTGGGTTTAATTGGACCCTGCTAATAGACAGTGAAATTGGTCCCTTGGTTTAGTCCATCCATAGTGAGTCATCAATTTTTTTTTGGAAAAAACATGTCTCATAGCATATGGCTATATGCAATTGAAATGCCTTATTATCTTACCTCCCCATTTGGAGATTTTTTTCGTTGGATCTGATGTTTTGTTCGAATATCAGGGTTTTGTTGTGATTTAGGTTTTTTGAAACTGAGTTCATTGGTTTAAATCCTCTCACTCTGTTTAGTTCATCTTTAAAGTTAATTTTGAATGCAAACTTTTTGTAAAGCAAGGGGACCAAAAAGTATTGGATCCCTTGAAAAGCAAGGGGTCCCGTCTCTCTCTCATCTCTCTCCTCCGAAATTGGTCCGAAGCTGTTTGCTTTAAAAAAGTGAGGTTGGGAGATCAGAAAGATGACCCACTCAAGTTCCCATTCATCTTTGAGATCTCGCATCCAATCACATGTTTTTACATTTTAACTCAAAATTTTCACTCCAAAATTGTCAACCAAACACAGTGAGACTTTTCTCCTATTTTCTCTCCTTGTTACTGTTTTTGTCTACGAATTGATGGACTCTATTTTTCTATGACTAGATGATTTGATTAAGAAGTACAAGCAAGCAGAATCAAATTTGGTAAAATTGGGAAAATTGGGAGCAGAGCTTTTCCACGGAGTGGATGCTACCACAATGAAGCTTCATACTGATCTCAAAATGCGGAAGTTCAATCGGATTATCTTCAACTTTCCTCATGCAGGCTTCTATGGAAAAGAAGACGATATCCTTCTCATCATGTGAGTGGCCTCTTGTGAAATTACCTTATGTTTTATCAATTTAAGTATCCTCCCGATTACGAATATATTGTGGTCGACATCTTTGGTGCTCTCGGTGGTCTCTGTCGTATCAATTTAAGTATCCTCCCGAACCAACGATTATTGTGCATTAACCTTTGTTACGTCCAATACACAGGATGCATAGGTATGTTGTGCATGGATTTTTAAGGAATGCAAGAGGCATGCTGGGAGCCAATGGCGAAATTCACATTAACCACAAAACCACATTTCCGTATAACCGGTGGAATCTTGTGGAACTTGCCTCACAGAATTGTTTGGCATTGATCGGGTATGTGGATTTTAAGGCAGAGGACTACCCAGGATACAAAAATAAGAGAGGCGAAGGTCCGGGTAGTGACGATACCTTTCGTTTGGGAGCTTGCAGTACCTATAAATTCGGATTCTCGCCTCACACCAAGAAAATGCCAAAAGTTTCATCGAGTTTGGATTTGGCTTGCATCACATTTCAGAACTTTGTGCAGACTCCGATTGAAATGGTACGACAGCCAATTGCAGCTGTACCACAGCCAATTGTTCCTTACGAGTTCCAACAGCCTCAAACAAATTTCGCTCCATACGCAAACAACATTCCCTACATTCTAGGATTACATCACGTTCATGAAGTTTGGGAATCGTTGTCAAATCATTATAACTCTTTGTCTAAGAGTAATGTTAAAGATCTGAAAAGCAAGCTTTACAATATCACCAAGACAACTACTATAGAGTGTTATGTTGATACTATTAAAGAGTATGCCCAAAAATTGGCTGCTGCGGGCAATCCAGTAGATGACGATGATCTCATCTTTCATACTCTAAGGGGTTTACCTCAGGTCTTCAATGGTTTTAAGACTACAGTAAGGGCTTTACAGACCAATGGTATACATATTACTTTTAATGACGTTGTAAACATGCTCAATGGAGAAGACATACAGCTTCTTCAGGAATCTGATCCAGATGTCTCAACTGGCTCTATTTTGGTTGTTGCTACTCATGGAAATCAAATAGCACAAGGAAAATTGCCAGACATTTCTTCCTCTGGTGCTTCATCATCCATGACTTCTCCAGGTTCCACGTCTTATAATGGTCTAAATCACTCGTTTGGTCAACTTGGGATATCCACTCAGTCTGGTTCTACACAGCACTTAGTTTCCCCAAATGTATTTGGTTCTGTTCAATCTCCACCAGTTCAGATTATTGGTCACCCTGGTTCTGAGTATATGTCACAGATTTTACCACCATCTCAAACGCTGCAAGATCAGTATATGTCTCAGAACATGATGCCACAACAGCAATTGCAGCAGTCTTTCTTTTCTCCAAACATGAATTTTGATGGAGGAAGAGGCAGGGGTCCTTGTATGCCGTGTGATACATGTGGAAAAACTAATCATTCTACCAACTGGTGTTACTATCAACCTCAATCACCACAAGAGTTTCCACCCTTTTCACAGTCTTATCAGAATTTTCAGTGGGGACAACCTATTTCTCCTTGGATGGATCCCTTTCCCTATCCTTCTGAAGTTCCTATGTATCAATCTCAGATACCACAATCATCAAGGGGCCCTATGATACCCTCACAGGAGAATGCATTTTCTGGTTCTCAGGCTTCCACATCACAGCCTCATTTTGCTGGTTTTACTGAGGCCTACACTGCTCCAGCCTTTTCTCAGATTTCTGGCATGGTTCCAGGTAGCTCCTCATTTCATGTTCCACCATCAGTTGCCTATAATGAGGGTTGTGCTTTAGTTTTACCACAAGTTGCTGCTTCTTCTCCCCAACCATGGTACTTTGGTAGTGGGGCAACAAATCACATCACCCACAATATTCAGAATCTTGCTCATCCTCAACCTGCTACCGTGAATGATGGCGTCATGGTTGGTAATGGATCTCATCTTCAAGCCTTTCATACTGGTAAGGTCCAACACCTTCATTTACTTTTCAGCTATCCAAAGTACGTCATACACCACAAATCACTCATAATCTGATCTCTGTTTTCCAATTTGCCAAAGATAACCACTGCTCACTTATTTTTGATTCTTCTGGTCTTGAAATTCAGGACAAACTTACCCACAAAATCTTGTACAAGGGGCCTTGCCACAAGGGTCTTTACCCCATTCTGACCTCCACTGAGATTTCTTCTGGTATTACTTCACCTAGTGCTCTTGTTAGTTCTTCATCATCTTCTGCAATGATATGGCATCAAAAGCTGGATCACCCTAGTTTTTCTTTATTTTCTGCTTTAATAAAACAACAGGGATTACCTGTTTCTAAATCACATGTGATCAATTGTAGCTTCTGTAATATGGCGGCTAAGAGCCATAAACTACAATTTCCTAAATCAGAAACTTTTTCTACTGTTCCTTTTCAACTTTTGCATATGGATGTGTGGGGCCCCTCTCCTATTCCTTCTCACAAGGGATATAGATATTACCTCTTAATTGTAGATGATTTTTCTAGATTTACCTGGTTATTCCCTTTGCACTATAAATCTGAGGTAAAACATGTTGTTGCTCAGCTCAAAGCATATGTCAACACTCAATTTCACATGACCATTCAAACTCTTAGAAGTGACAATGGAGGTGAATTCATTAATAATTTTCTTCTAAATTTGTTCTTAACCAATGGTATGCTTCAGCAAACCTCATGTCCACACACACCTGAGCAGAATGGGATTGCTGAAAGGAAACATAGGCATCTCATAGAAACCACTATTACTCTTCTTCTTAAGGCACAAATGCCTACTAGTTTCTGGCTTGAGGCATTAACAACTGCTGTCTATCTTGTGAATAGGTTACCTCATTCTAGTATTCAGTTTCAAATTCCTTGCACTTTGTTATTTCAAAAATCTCCTAACTATTTGTTTCTCAAACCTTTTGGATGTTGTTTGCCATGGCTCAAGCCTTATAATTCTCATAAGTTGCATCCAAAATCAACACCTTGTGTTTTTCTAGGTTATTGTCCTCATACTAGAGGTTACAGGTGTTTTGATCCTTGTACAAACAAAGTATATGTCTCTAGGCATGTCAAATTTGTGGAAACTGAATTTCCATATTCTGCTTTAGTCAATTCTTCTTCTTCTCCTACTCCTTCTTCTCCTTCTTACACCTCTTTTCATGTTCCTTTAACTATTTTTGAAGATATCATCATTCCTGTATGTTATCCTGTCTCTCCTCTTGTTGAATCTAGTGTTCCTGTTTCTGCTTCTCTTACTAGTCCTATTCCTCATTCTTCTTCTTCTGATTCCAGTTCTGTTTCTTCTCCATCTTCTTCTGTTCCAAATGTCTCTACTGTTGTTCCAGAGAGTTTTCATTCTGTAATACCTACTTCTTCTTCTTATCCTAATAATCCTGCACCTCATTCTATGACCACAAGGTCCAAACATGGAATTTTTAAACCCAAAGCTGTTTTTAGTTTGAATGTTGTTGGTAAAAATCCCTCCTTGCTAGACAAAGAATCAGTTACATTTTCTGAAGCTATGAAGTATCCTGTTTGGAAACAAGCCATGAGTGAGGAATATTCAGCTTTGGTGAAACAAAGGACATGGTCTTTAGTACCACCTCCCTTTGGTGAAAAAATCATAGGCTGTCAATGGATATTCAAAAGTAAACGACACTCTGATGGGACTGTTTCCAGATACAAAGCTAGGTCGGTTGCCAATGGCAACCAACACGCTGAAGGTGTTGACTTTAATGAGACGTTCAGTCCTATGATTAAGCAACCAACAGTCAAAGTTATTCTCTGATTGGCTGTCCATTATTCTTGGCCTGTCAAGCAACTTGATGTATCAAATGCCTTCTTGAATGGGGTCATCAATGAAGAGGTATACATGAGACGACCACTAGGATACAAGGACCCTGATCATCCATTGTTTGTCTGTTCATTTTCTAAAGCCTTGTATGGTTTGAGGCAAGCACCAAGGGCCTGGTACTCCATCTTTTCTGGTTTTCTCCTTCAACAAGGGTTTATTCAAAGTATAGCTGATTCTTCTTTATTCATTAAGATCATAGTAGAAGGTGTCGCTTTGGTCTTAATCTATGTTAATGATATCTTGATTACTGGAAGTCTTTCTTCCTATATTACAGAGTTGATTCAACTTCTTAGCTCTATGTTTGTAATGAAAGATTTGGGCAACTTGAGTTATTTTCTGGGAATTGAGGTGCTACATCATGGTCCAAATCTTCTCCTTTGACAAACTAGGTATGCAACTGATCTTTTGGTCAAGGCAGGCATGTTTGAATGCAAACCTAGTTCTTCTCCTTCATCATCCAAATCTGCTGTCTATGATCCTGACCCTTATTGTCCTGATGTTCATTGGTTCAGAACTATAGTGGGATCACTTCAATATCTCGCTCTAACTAAACCTGAAATTTCATTTGCTGTAAACTTGGCCTGTCAGCACATGCATATTCCAAAACACAGCCATTTTGTGGCTGTTAAACGAATCCTCAGATATATCAAAGGCTCTCTTCAACAAGGGTTGCATTTTCCTCCAAGTCCCTAAGTTCTAACTGCTTTTTCAGATGCAGATTCGGCAGGAGATAGACTCGACCGAAGGTCAACAACTAGTTATTGTTTGTTTTTGGGTTCCAACTTAGTGTCCTGGTGTGCTAAGAAGCAACCCACTGTTGCGAGATCTTCTACAGAGGTAGAGTATAGAGCCGTAGCTCAAACAGCAGCTGATGTCACTTGGATTCAAACTCTTCTTTTGGAACTTGGAGAGCATGCTTCTGTACCACCTATCATATGGTGTGATAATATGTCTGCTCTTGCATCAGCTGCTAATCCAGTGTATCATGCAAGGACAAAACATGTTGAGATTGACTATCACTTTATTAGAGAGAATGTGCCGTCTAAACAAATTCAGATTCAGCATGTTGGCACTCAAGATCAAGTGGCTGATATTTTTACTAACTTTGTGTGCAGCTCATTTTCTTTTGCTCAAAGACAAACTCATGGTTGTTGATACACACATGAGTTTGCAGGGGGCATGTAAGTCAGGGTCATTAAGTCTGTTAGGTAGATTAGTTAATCTGTTGTATTAAGTGGTAAGCTTGCTTAACTTAAGTAATGTAGTTGCTGAGCTGGATTCGGTTAGGGGATTGTGTTGTATATAGTGGTGCACGATCACCCTTGGTTCCTGAGTTGAGAAATCAAGAATAGAAATGAAATTCAAGATTCTCTCTCTCTCTCTCTCTCTCTCTCTCTCTCTCTCTCTCTCTCTCTCTCTCTCCTGCTTTCTCCCAGTTTAGATATGGGTTTACGAAATTCCACAAGGATAATGATTGAATTTGTGATCAAGTGTGTAAAAGTTGCAGATGAAAGTACTGCTGACTTTCTGGAATAATTAGTAGTACTTGGTGGTGTGTTTTAATCCATAATGTTACAGTATCCAATTATGGCTTCTGTTTTTGTCTTGTTCAAGATTCTAAAACGTTCTTCAGATCCGCAACCTCCTTCTCTTTCCAAGGACGCATTGTTATTCTTTCTTTTTTCCTGAAAAATTATAGTCAGCACTTAAAGTGCAATACTGGCAAACCTTGTGTTTAGTTCATACAGCAACTTGATACGTACCGAAAGAGAAGTGATTGGGAAATACTCATTGGGACAAAACCCACACCTGTTGGCCTAAAAGCTCAGATAAAACAATAAGGTTGTGTTTGCAAAGAACAGACTCCGTTCATTCAAGTAAGAAGGTAGATGTTTCGGTCTGGACTATAATCTTCGTTTAGATTTTCATTGCTGATTAGGCTAGCCCTACACATTTTAAGGTTGTGTTTGCAAAAGTATGAAAATCAGGTAGTAAAACTATTTGTGGATAGTGATTATAACAACCCTCCTCCGTGACCTCTTTTTTTCTTGTCAAAAAAGTAGGAGTATGATAAAATTATTTGTGAGCTGTTACTTTATTTTACTTCCCATAGAAGTGGAGTGTTACAACTTTTTGGGGGAGGCAAAACTGCAAATACTATGGATGGCAAAATAAGGAGTACCATTAAGGCAAAGATACAAAACAACAAATTAGAAGAAAAGGTTGCCAAATTGAAAATGCCGTAGTGGAGAACCATCAAAAATACCCACAAAAAAAAAAATACTTATTTGTGTTAGTGGAACACACCAAAAATCAAAATAGAAATTTTGTTTAGGAAATGTTTTGAACTGTCGCTGGAGTTACCTTAAAAATATAAGTTCTACAAAAGTATCAAACCGATTAGATACTCTTGCATTGCGAAAAAAATACTATTCAAGACAGGTACTACCAAAGACGATCCCAACCCAAGGAATGTTCTGGTAGTGAAAATTTTGTAGATTTTTACTTATGGTTGAGAAGTTGTTAGGTGTTTCCGGTGGTGAATAAGTTGTTAAGAAATGTCAAGTTATTTCCGGTAGTCAAATAACTTGTTGATGGGTTTTTGAGTAGAGTTAATGTAACAAAAAATATTTTTGTTGACAAATTTTTTGACGTAAAATATTTTTCGGTACAATGTTTTACCTATTTTCCGGTATTTGGTTATGTAAAAAATGAGAAAAATATTTTACATATAAAATATTTTCCATTAAGGCTCCGTTTGTTTCGGTGTAAAATATTTTTCATGTAAAACATTTTACTGTAAAATCTTTACAAGTTTCTTTATTTTCTGTTGTTTAGTTGATTTACAAAATTAGGTTGTGACGAAAATGTCTCGCATACATTTGGTGTGGAACGAAAGAATACCACAATAACTTTTTAGGATAGGAAAATACCCGACCAATCTAGCACCACTGCTATTCACCCAGAAGCCCACTGATTATGTCCTAAAAGGTCCAAAACTTCACACGCCAATCACCTGGGAAAACAACTTACGAGATTTTTTTGGGTAAGTCATTTTATACCTTACAAGGTAAAATGATTTACCGAGGAAAATGTTTTACATAAGTTTTTGCAACTAAACATCTAAAAATGGGTAAAATATTTTTGGCAAAAATGTTTTACGGTCAAACAAATAGAGCCTAATTGGATAAAAATGGCTTATCCTTAAATCTTCCTTAAGTTATTTTTCGAAATGAACTCACTATCTTCTACTGGAATTCTCACTACTCAGTTTCTTCGATCGTCAATTCTAACCCACGTTCAATTCCAATATTCTTAAGATATATCTACCGTTTAAGCCCCGCAGCCCCTCTCTCTATATATACTATTTTGTTGATTTCTAAAAGTATTTTCAAGTACCAACCAAACACCGAAAAATAAAAGTTTAAAATTTATTTTCTAAAAAAAATATTTTACATTGTAAACATTTTACATCGACAAACAAAGCTTTAATGGAAACGAGATGGTAAAATGCTGAAACATTTTTGTTAGTGAAAACGAAATGGTAAAATGCGTTGAGTTTGTTTATAATATTTGTTATTGGAAACTAGGGGTGATACCGGTCCGGTTTCGACCGGTTTGGGTGTATTTTTCAGTCGAAACCGGTTTTCCGGTTTGAGATTTTTAGAAACTGGAACCGGTTGAGATAAACCGGCTTCGGTTTCAACCGCCTCAACCGGTTCCGGTCCGGTTTATCCGGTTTTCATTCATGAGCCATATTTTGGGCCCAACACATCAAAAAATTTACAATTCAACCTATAAAATATCAACCAAAAATCTATAATTCAACCATATTTTTTAGGCCTATCAAAAAAGGATCAATTTTGAACCCAATACATAAAAAAAAAAAAAAAAACTCATAAAAACATAATTAAGCCCATAAAAACAGTTTTTATATAATAAATATATTTATTAGACCAATATATACTACAAAATGTCAACCAAAAACTCATAATTCAACTCCTCCCATATGTTGTTATATATAAATGTATATATTATACATATATATAACCGGTCCGGTTTCAACCGGTTTTTAAAACACATAAACCGGATCGAAATTATTTTTCCGGTTTATAAAATTTTATAAACCGGAATCGAATCGAAATTATTCAACCGGTTTAAAAAATTCGGTCCGGTCCGATTTTTTCGGTTTCGATCGATTTTCCGGTTTTGAGTAACACCCCAATTGGAAACACCTCCAATATTTATAACGGATGAGAGCAGCGGCGGGGGGGTGGGGTGTGGGAATCAGCAGCTTATTGTGCACGTCTCGTAGGCGTCTTGGAAAAATAGGTGCACTCCTACGTTCAGTCAAATCTTTCCAAAACCACCCTTTCAAATTCCTTAACTTCGAAGGACCCTTTCCATTTGCCAGCTTCTAGTTTCAGTGGCACAACTGTTAGTGGGGGTTTTGGGTACCTCATTTTCAGCTTTTCCATTTCAACTTTTTGGGTGTTTGGCAACCCAAAGCCAAACCTGAGAAAATGACTTCTCAAATTTTGTATTTAAAAGCTGAAATGAAAAGGGGGTCCGAGGAGCTTTTTCCATTCTTCTGTTTTTTATTCTCTTTTAGCAGCCTCACAAAAAGACCCATATACCCCTCCATTTTTCTATAATACCCAAAAGTCCCTCAGGTTTACATTATTCTCTTTACACTTTTGCATCTCCCACCACAAGAATAGGGAGACTTTCTTCTGGGTTGGAAGAAACCCAAAACATAAAGTTGTCTCTCCAAAAATTAAACCCACCATCAAACCCAATGAGTACGCATCCAATGTTCTAATTGATTTTTCAAAATCCACCAGATTCTATCAATCTTTGCCGGTGGTTTAATGGCTCTCCGAGACCACTTCTCTCAGATCCACCCCCTCCCATTTTAATTTTGTATGACGCGGGGGGGGGGGGGGGGGGGGGGGGGGGGGGGGGGGGGGCTGTAGGTTTTTTAAGAGGAAAAAGAGAAATGGCATAGGGCTGTTGGTTTTTTAGGAGGAAATGGGCTCTTAATTTGCAGAAATAGAGATTTTGTATGGGAGGAGTGAGAGAAATGGGTTTGGAATTGGTTTGCCAGGGTTTGTGCTTGTGTGAAAGAGAGACAAATTTGGTTTGTCTCAAAATATGGACAACATGGGAAAAAACTACCTTATAATTTATTTTCATCACATATTTTTCAAACATTATTCCTGCTATAAAATTCATTCTAGATATATTATCCAAATATTCTATCAAATTCAAAACACATTATTCTAATCAAAATTTAAAAAGTCAAAAAATTCAAAAAGGTGAAAATAAAAATTCAAAAAGGTGAAAATAAAAAGTAAAACGTAGGCTCCTAGGCATCCATTGTTCTCCTAGAAAGTCTACTGGCACAGCAATCTGTGCACAATCTGTGCACAGATTTTTATGTAGTATCCACTACAGGTCCCACACAACGATCCGAGCCGTTCATTATGTTTAAACGGTCCCGCTAACAGGTGCCCCTGGGGCACAAGTTTAGGGCACTAGTTTACAGTTCTCTTAAATGCTTTAGGTGCAATAAATATACTTAATTCCTAAGTTGTGTTTATGGGTACTCACAAAATATTAATTTTCATCACCATTTTCTAAACTATCCATAAATATTTGTAATACTATTTTGTAATGACAATACTACCCTCATTTCCATTTAAAAATTAGGCAACCGAAAAGTTTCAGTGCAAATGAAAGATTACGTTCTTGGCTTCTTTTTTTTGTGCTGCAGGGAACAATGTAACAAGGAGGCAGAGATGCATTCGGATTTGGATTTGGTGATAAGATGAAGAAGCTCAGTTGGGTCAACCACGTCAAAACAATAATAAAAAAAAACAAAATCTAATATTAGAATATCTTTATAATATGAGAAATTAGTAATTGGATAATACTACCACATACAATTAAATAAAAATTCAGGAGTTTCAATTTTTAATGTCTAAAAGAGAGGGAAAAAATTACAGTTGTATAACAACCGTACAAAATTCGGGCGAGATAACAAAGATAAAAATTGACCAAAACTCCAATTTCTAATACTTCACACAAAATATAGGATTTAATCCTATGTCGCTCGGAGTGGCTTTCTTCTTCTTTTGTGAACCAGTGATGATATTTTCCTTCTCTGGACATGTAGTAAAATTGTGTCCGATACTCTTACACAATCTACAAGTCTTGGTTTGTTTTCCTCCTTCTCTTCCACCTTTCACTCTTTTTCTTTTCGGACGACCTTTGGTTTTCGAAATCGGAGGACAACCAACTTCGTTGAGCATATCAACATTTTCATCCGGCAATAATTCCTCTCCCGAAACTTGGAAATCCTCTCCCAAAACTTGGAAACGATCCTCAACTTGCAATGTTTGACAGCACCAACGTGATGGCAGATACTGAGAAGGAATTTTATAGCAATCCTTACGAAGAAACACACTTAAAATGTGCCGACAAAGGATTCCCCAAAATTGAAAATGCTTACAACTACATATTGCCGTTTCCCCATCCCAAAACACATTGTGCCATTTATTGTAACGTGTTTCCTCGTAATACTTCATCACGAACCTATGGCCATCCTCATGGATCAAAGAATATAAAGCAGCACTCCCAAACTGCTCTTGGAACTTTTTGAAACAATACGGTGTAAGAATATTATGAGCTTGCTCTTCCAATGGTGACATTGTTCTCAACGAGGAACCTTTATACGTTTCCAACATTGTGTCATGCAATTGTACTTGGTCAATGTCTTCAATTGCAAGATCGACCTAAAATTATTATTACAACTTTTAGGTAAACAATGATATTTATATCGGAATGTAACAGATAATATGAACATGTCTACTAACCTGTTTAACAAATTGTCCAAGATTGGTGTGAGAGCTGATAAACCGTTTTATAAATGCGTTTATACTCTCCGATCTTCCCGTTGTTGTCATGCCTCCGAAAAAATAGTCGCGAAGATAAGCTGGCACCCAAAAATGCTTAATTTCGTACAATCCAATGACATGCTTGTTGGTTTGCAACTCATACTTTGCAACCACTTGAGGCCACTCTCTTTCAAAATCTTCAGGTGCATCCAAATTATATAACTTATAAAAATCAGCACACCAATCTTGGTATCTATTTCGGAGAATGGAGGTGAACCAACCACTGAATTTAGAAGTGATGTGCCAAATGCAAAAACTATGTTTGGTGGATGCCAATTCTTCTGAAATTGCTTCCGTCATCCATGGATATTGGTCTGTTATGATGGTTTTAGGTGGTTTCTTCATCACAGACAAAAAAGTCTACATGTCAAAGTTAAAAGAGATTAGTATCATAACCACAAGAAATTGACATATAATAACCATTAAAAAAATTAAATAATAGGTTACCTTCATTAACCACCGGAAAGTGCTTGTTGTCTCATTTCGAAGTAAGGCGCAACCAAATAGAATAGTCTTCCCATGATTATTGACTCCCACAAAAATTCCGAAAGGCATTTGGTATGCATTGATCTTATATGTAGTATCGAAAACAACGACATCTCCATATTTTTGGTACCAATCAATACAATGCACAGCAGACCAAAAAATGTGCTCTAGCTTTCTTTCTTCATCCAGTGTAAACACATATTGAAACTTGCAATCTTCTTCTTTTGCAATTTTGCAATATTGCAAAAGATCCATTGCGTCATTGGCATCTTGCTTCTTCCTAACTTTAGTAAAAAGGTTACGCACATCTTTTTCTAAAAATGGAAGACAACCATGGTTGACATGTTTTTCAAGCTCAATGACCCGCATAATTTGCCTAACTGAAAGTCCCCCTTCTTTGAGCATGAGGATACGTTTTTCATCCTTTTCCGTTATTGTACGATTTGATGGAAGGAATCGGGTTACTGAAGGGGACAATAACTCGTGGTTGTGATCAACAACAAATGTAGTGACATGCCATTCTTGTGGGAAAATATCAGAAGACTTCCGTAATTTGATACGCATATGAGCTTCACAACCACATTTCAATGATAATCTGTTACGTTGTTCTTTGGAAGGATCCACAATTTTCAAAGGAGTCTTTCTTTCACGATGGCAAAAAAAATCTCGCCTTTTAACTTCTCCATTTTTTGTGATGAAGCGGCCTTTTCGGATGGCAAAACCATTTCTATAGGCATAATTTTTGTAAAAAATAAAAGCCTCCTCTTCACTAAGAAAACATTGTCCGGGAAAAGGTTGAAAGTCATTTTCCACTAAACCGTTCATCTCTTCGACACTTTCACCAGATTCTATATTTTCGTCTTCCTGAGGAATTTCATTCAAGTCAAAAGTATTTCTTCTTTTCATTTGGTTTAACTCACAGTCCAAACATTCATCATCCATTGTCCTACAAATTAAAATGTCAATATTTGGTGAAAATAGCAACAACAAAAAAAAGAACTCGATCTTTATCCAGTCAAATAATATAAAAATTCTTTCCAAATAACTCAAGAAGAAAATGAATCTAAGAAAAAGTTCATACCTTTTTAATGTCCTTAGGAAAATGAATGTAACAAGCTTGAAAACAAGATTTGTAACAACTTGAGCTTGAGATCGAAGACGGTATGTAACAAGTTGAGGACCCTGTATTTTTTTTTCTTCATATAGTTGAAACAGAACGTGGAAGGCTAGAAGAACTAAAAAGATTGCCACTCTTATATGAAATGAAATTGGCGGCAAGTGAATTGGAATTGGCGGCAAGGGAAAAAGTTTGACGTGAAGTGTCAGACTCGCATGCATGTTCAACGAAAATTTCCCTCTAAAACAATATTGTCCTTAGTGAAGAATGGGAAGAGTCATGTGGTCATTTTTGTCATTCAAAATATTGTTTGACTTCTTTTGATGGAGTAATTTACATTCTCAATGTCATTATTAGTAGATGTTGGAATGAGTATAAAAAATTTAATTAAAACATTTAAAGTGCTCCTAACTTGTGCCCTAAACTTGTGCCCCAGGAGCACCTTGTAGCATTTGCCATGTTTAAAACATCTTTTTAAGGGCTCCTACGAAAAATCGGCTCAATCCGATAACTATAAGTACTTGATCTAATTGTCTAACTTTTCATTCTCTAAAAACTTGAATGAAAAGTTAGATGATTAAATCAAACACTTATAGGTATCAGATTGAACTGATTTTTCTCAGAGGCCTTGAAAAAATGTTTTAAACATAATTAACGGCTCGAATTACTTGTGTGGAACCCACAGTGAATCCCACATAAAAATTTGTGCACAATCTGTTCACAGATTGCTGTGCCAGTAGACTGGTTCTTGTTCTCACAAAACCTCAGGGCACCTTTTGATAAAAACGAATTTGTCGTTTCTCGACGGCTTCCCAATAACGATGGAGTAACAGTCGCGCCTTCTCACTTTCCTCTCTCCCTCTCTTCAAACTTGATCAGAGCAGAGTCCTCCGAGTGAGAACAGAGAGAGAAACAACAATGGCGATAGGGATAGAGTACGATGCAGTGATCAGAGCAGAGGAAGAAGAAAGGGAGATATGGGTGAAGCATTACTGTTCGTCTCACCAGATACTGCTAGTGGGCGAAGGGGACTTTTCATTTTCTCTGAGTTTGGCTCACTCGTTTGGCTCTGCTTCTAACATCGTCGCCTCTTCCCTCGACTCCTTCGGTATCTTTGTTTTCATCATGAATATGCTCCTATTTTGAAAAGTTGCCGCTTTTTCGATCGATGGAAAAATAAGAAATCTTGGTTAGGGCTTTCTTAAGCGTCTCGGATCATTGGGTATTTCGATTAAACGATTGAAAATTGAAAATTGAAAAACCCAGAAAGTATATTTATTTACGTATTATGGTATTTTTCGTACAGTAGGATACACTCTGTTTCTTGTCTAGTTACTGAGGTGTCGTTGGCTTTCTTTTTAAATTTTCTTTTTAAAAAAGAGAGTAATTTCAAATATAATAAAAATGAAAAATAATTTTTTAATTTTTTTTATCATTTAAAAGATCTCTTTGAGATCTATCAAACAAGATCCATATTGATAGCAAAATTATTTGTGTAAATACATGATTTTTGAACTTGAAATTACCTTCATTTTCTAAAAGCTTCTTTTTACATAATCCGGAATGGGGCTTGAGCATTGAGCAATAGTGTAGGAATCAAGAGAAAAACTTCTTTACGGAGCTTTCCATAAAGAAGAAGCTCAATCTTGACCGTCCAAAAGTGTATTAGATAGTCTGAATTGAAAACAATTTAAATTATCTATTAGTGGTAATACATTGTTTTTAATGTAGCGGTCCATAAGAATCTCTCTAATAAGAATGATCCTACTCACAGTTTTCTTAGAAGCCTCAAATCAATGGGTGTCCATGAAGTACCGACACTCCAAAAGGGATGTATTGGACTCGGGGATACGGCGGGGATACGCCCAAATACGTATTGGACACGCCACGTGGCGTGTCCAATAATTTTTATTATTTTTTGATGGGGGACACGGCTGGGGATCAAAATATAATATATATATATTTTTTAATTTTGAGGGATTAATATGAAATTATTCAAAAATATTTAGGTTAAACTGTAATTATGTCTTTATTTGGACCATGGTAATCTTATATATTCATATAGGATATGTCTTCATCAACTGTGGAAGAAAAGAAAAAATATATGTATTTATAAATATATATTTATTTATTTATTTATACACGTGGCGTGTTCTCCGCAGTGTCCGTATCCCCATTTTTTTAGAATTGCCGTGTCCCGTGTCTGTGTCCGTGTTTGTGTTCGTGCTACATAGATGGGTGTCACCCCTATGCAACATGTATATTTGCAAAACCAATGGATTTTTCTTTGTTAAGGTGTACGTATGCATATTTCTATACTTTTTTATTTCCCTTTTGCAACTTCTCCATTTCTTTGGCTCTTTCTTCCACCAATTTGTGTTCTACGCCTCCTGCCCAGGATTGCTTTGATACTCATGTTTTGTTTGTTGTTGTTGTTCTAATACTCAGAGAAATGAGCAATGACTTATCCCTGGCCGAAATTATATCCAATTGGATGGAAGCTTGGGCCCTTTTGGCGTAACTTTTTTACGATTTTTTTGCGCTGCTTTTTTTTTGGTTATTCTCTTAGTTCTTACTTAGATTTGCTTAAAAAATTCATATATGATGAGGAAAAGGACCATCTTTTTTGAAAACATGAAGTTATGAACAAAACCGATTGACTATGAGCAAAACCAATTAGATATACCTCTCTACGTATATTCTACCGTTTTTGCACAATGGGATACCGGATACACTCCCTGCTTCATTCTGTAGTACAATTGGGTCTTTATCACCATTTATTTCCCACTAGCTTTGGTTCTTGTGGTTGGTGTGAATGTGATAGAATCTTGACTTGAGAATGATTAAGAGAGAGAACAGGCTTCTATCAATTCATTACGAGCACTGTGCCTTGCCTAGGCCAAAATCAGCATCCAACAAAATGCCATGTGAAGCCATGAAAGTTAACTAGTGCTATGATGAAGCTGTAAAATCTCTTCGATAGAGGAATATTTTTGTGGCTTGACTTCCCATTACAAACCATATTCCAATATTGTGTTGTCTCCATCCCAGGAAAGTAGAGGAGGATTGGCCCAAAGCTCCCACTCGTGTTATCCATTACTGTATTAAGTCTGTCCACACGAGATTTTTTCCCGGGTTTTAACTTGAACCCGCTAATAGACAGTGAAATTGGTCCCTTGGTTTAGTCCATCCATAGTGAGTCATCAAATTTTTTTCAGGAAAAACATGTCTCATAGTATATGGCTATATGAAATTGAAATGCCTTATTATCTTACCTCCCCATTTGGAGATTTTTTACGTTGGATCTGCTGTTTTTTTTCGAACATCACTGGTTACTTCTGTTTTGGTAAATGGAATAATACAAGGAGAAATAAATTGGTTGTTGGTTTATTACTTGTGTGAGGTTGTGATTTAAGTTTTTTGAAACTGAGTTCATTGGATTTTTTTTTTTTTTTTTTGAAGAGGGCATTCATTCATTAATAGAGTTCATTGGATTAAATCCTTTATTTTTCTCCTGTTTTCCCTCCTTGTTACTGTTTTTGTCTACGAATTGATGGACTCTATTTTTCTCTGACTAGCTGAATTGACTAAGAAGTACAAGCAAGTAAAATCAAATTTGGTAAAATTGGTAAAGTTGGGAGCATACCTTTTGCACGAAGTGGATGCTACCAGTATGAAGCTTCATACTGATCTCCAAATGCGGAAGTTCGATCGGATTATCTTTAATTTTCCTCATGCAGGCTTCTATGGAAAAGAAGACAATAAAGATCTCATCAAGTGAGTGGCCTTCTTGTGAAATTACCTTATGTTTTACTATCAATCTTGTCCAACTAAGTTTGAATAAACTCATTTGTCTAATTTAAGGCTGCTATGCTTGCAACCTTCCCTCTTGTACGTTGTTCCATGTTCCTCTTGTTTTTTTCTTTCCCATTGTATTTCAACGTGCTGAAATGGACATCTTATTGATACCTTTGATATGCGCACGTGTCGACATGTTTAATTGAGCAACAGATATGGAAGAGGTACGTACCATTCGATAAAGATGCATTGCCACTTCGGTTTTGCAACGTATTCTGCTCCTACGCTAACGCTGCTTAGAAGAAGCTCATCAAAGGAGAAATGCATGTTTAACATCCATTCCCTTTTATCACATTTTGCTTGTCTTTTTTATTCTTGTGCATGAGTTATCGAACTACTAAAAAAATTTAGTGTTGGGGACTGGGCAGACCTCAATTGCTAGTATATCAGGAATGGGAAAATATTTAACCTAACAAAAATTAAGTACTATATTTTCCGTCAGTGGTGAAGCATGCATCTACTAACAAGGACTCCAATGACGAATATATTGTGGTAGAGAAAAAGGATTATGTAGCCGACCCCAATTAATTGAGACATAAGGCTCTGTTTGATTTGGTTTGGTTTGGTTAAGAGATCTTTGATGCTCTTGGTGGTCTCTGTCGTGTCAATTTAAGTATCCTTCCGAACGATTATTGTGCATTAATCTTTGTTACGCATCCAATACACAGGATGCATAGGGAGATTGTGCATGGATTTTTCAGGAATGCAAGAGGCATGCTGCGAGCCAATGGCGAAATTCACGTTAACCACAAAACCACAACTCCATTTAACCTTTGGAATCTTGAGGAACTTGCCTCACAGAATTCTTTGGCATTGATAGGGTGTGTGGATTTTAAGGCAGAGGACTACCCAGGATACAACAATAAGAAAGGCAATGGTCTGAATAGTGACGATCCATTTCCTTTGGGAGCTTGCAGTACCTATAAATTTGGAATCTCGCCTCATACCAAGAAAATGCAAAACTTTGTTGAGACTCCGATTGAAATGGTACGACAGCCAATTGCAGCCGTACCACGGCCGATGGTTCCTTACGAGTTCCAACAGCCACAAACAAATTTCGCTCCGTACGCGAGTAACATTCCGGGGTATGTCGTGTCACAGCCAACAGTTGGTATCAGAAGTGAACGCTCCAGGATCTTCCGAGGGTACTCTAGTCACGTCATGGAAACATTTGGAAGAAATGGTTGTGATGGTGATGTGTATAATTCTGTTCATGAACCTCTTGGTTTTGCAACGTACATGGCAGAAGTGGAAGGTAGAGCTAGACTTGAGTGGGTATATAGAACTTTAAATTTGGAGGAGCTTCACCGTTGCAGGGATTCAAGATTGGCATGGTCGGAAAGGACGTCGGCCGTTTCTCATCACCAGTGGTGAGCTTTACCTTTTTCCGTTTATGTAGCTAGAACCGTCGTCGTTAAAACTATCCCTTTCGCTGGTAAATGCCATGGTCTTCAGCCTTTTACACAGATGTAGTTTGTATATAGTTGAAGATGGTGAGGAGGATAATGAGTGAATTTGTGATCAAGTGTGTAAAAGTTGCAGATGAAAGTACTGCTGACTTTCTAAAATAATTAGTACTAGTATTTGATGGTGTGTTTTAGAAAAGGATTCATGTAGCCGACATTTGATGGTGTGTTTCAATCCATGATGTTATATAGTATCCAATTATGGCTTTCGTTTCTTCTTGCTAAAGATTCTAAAACGTTATGTAGATCCGCAACCTCCTTATCGGACCGCTTTTCACCATCTCTTTTAAAACCAATTGGTAGCAGAAAAGACTTCAATTAAATCTTTTCTGGCATTCGACATCGCAATCGCAAAACTGTTTTTAGAGCGGTCGCAGTGAGTGATATTGTATAACCAAATTCATGGGGGCATTCTGAGCCTAACAATCCCTCCCTCACGATGAAGGTCCCGTGACTTAAACCCATGACTTCCTAGCTCTGATACCACTTGTCAGACCGTTTTCTACCGCCTCTCCTAAAACTAATTGGTGATAGGAAGAGTTTCAATTAAGTTTTTTATGGCATTCGACGTCGTATACGCAAGTTTATTTTTAGAGCAATCGCAGGATATAACATTGTTTAACTAAATCCATGAGCGCTCCTCAGGCTTAACACTCCTTCCCTTTCCTAGTACGCATTGTTATTATTTCTTTTTTTCTTGAAAATTATAGGCAGCCCTTAAGTGCAATACTTCCAAACCTTGTGACCTTGTGTTTTGTTCATACAGCAACTCGATACCGAAAGAGAAGCGAGTTAAAAACTGATCTAGGGTGTGAAATAGCTGTAGAAGATAAAGAGTTGTAAGAATTAGTGCAAGTTGTACGCAATCTACTCCGGAACACCCTGCATGCATATCCAAAAAGAAAAAGAAAAGAACACATTATCACGTGCATGTCTAGTAAATTAAAGTTGGGATTGGTCAATTCAAGTTGAATTGGCCTCGTTCTCTTGAACTTACTACGTACATTCCTTCGCAAAAACAAAAAGGCAAACAACATTGCTTAATATCGCAGCGACCTCAATAGTACTTGAAAGGAAAAGAAGAAGAGGAAAACAAAGATTGAGAGAGAGAGAGAGAGAGAGAGAGAGTGAGTGAAAATGGGCTCCAAGCCCTCAATTGTGAATCAGATCAAATGTGGTGAAGCAGAGGATGAATCAGATCAAAACCCACGTGAGACCTCCTCACATTTCCTCATTTATCCATCAATTCCACCCTTCAAAACCATAACTAGAACTGAACTTCGACAAACCAACAGCTCGGAGCACTCAAGCATCGACCCTTCAATCACGACCCCTGTTTCGAATCCTCCACCCGATCATCTTTCTGATTTAGTTTGTGGGGATTCCACTTCGAACACAGTTGCATTGCATCAAAATCTTCTTATCTCTCCTCCACAATCATCGGTCTTGGGCAACTCCCAAAGAGACTCACGCACAGCACATGCAATACAACAAGACACTGCAGCAGGTGAAAAGGTGATTATAAATAAGGCAGTAGTGGTGATAGAAGAGAGATGGATAAAGCACTACAGCAATTTCCAAAAGATACTGCTTGTTGGAGAAGGAGACTTCTCATTTTCTGCGAGTTTGGCTGTGGCTTTTGGCTTTGCCCATAACATCATCGCCACTTCACTCAATACTACAGGTAAGTCACAAGTTGTAAATAACCAACCAATTATTTTGTATACTTGGAGCATCCGCATCAGACTCTTTATATTTTGGACCAATTTATATCTTAAAAAATTATTTTATTACTATAGCTATTATTTTTAAAATATCTACTGTGTTAGACTCTATATATTAAAACTATTCTATTAAAAATGTTATTGTTTATTCTTGAAAAAAACACCAAACCAAACAAACACACACAACCCCCCTCCTAGGGGGTGTTCGGATAAATAAGCCAAAGTGACTTATTTTTTGTCTTTATTCAAATTTTTTTCGTATCACTTGGCTTATTGTCAATTTTTTAGAGATTATTGCATCCTCCTGACGAGAGGAATCTAAAAAGTAAAATTTTTTGACCGAAATCCAATTTTTTTTGAATAAAGACAAAACAATTGGCTTATTGACTTATTTTTGTTTTTTTTTGGTTTGTTTGGCTCATTTTTTGCGGGAAAGCCAATGGCTTATTTAGAAGAACAAGCCCTAAACCCCATCCAAATACTCGAAATGCCCTTTTGACTCCACCCTAAATTAATCAAGATTTGTATCCCCAAATACGTGAATCAAACCCACCGAATCAATCGCGTTCACCAAATTAAACCATATCCCCTCTCTCTCTCTCTCTCTCTCTCTCTCTCAATCCGAAAGTTGAAGAGATAAGTAATTGCCAAATGAAGAAACCCATTTGTGCTACAGGTAGCAAATAGATCAAAATATTCCAATTTTTACAATGGAATCCTGCAATTCCCTCAACTAGTATCAAAATCTTGCCCTATGAGAAGGAGCAATATATTTCTATTTGATCCAGAACGACAACATGGAACATGGATTTAGACGGAGAGAGCTCCTGATCGAGAGGGAACTGACGTCAAAGGTGGAATGAAAATAATAAAATACTCAGTAGTCAGTGAATAGTTGCTCGATACCTTAAACGAGTAAATGTAGCATTTGTAGAAAATTGTTGAAAATGACGAGCCACAAGAGAGGCTGATGCAGCGATCATTTTGAGGTTTCACACTCTACTTTCACTTACAGGGATGCTTAGAGAGAGAGATATGGATGCTCTTACAGGCTTATCTGCAGTCTAATATCGGTTTGCAGATAGCCATTCGTATGATCGTGGTCGCCGAAAAGTTTTTTTTTTTCTTTTTTTCCCCAAAATGATAGGAGTTGTATTATATCAAAAAACAACTGAATACATCGAAGTTGGATATCGTCCCAAGAGGTGTAAATAACCAAACAAGAGACTTAGCTACCCAAGACCATCCACTAGAGCAGTTTGTATGATCTTGATCGCCAAAAAATGTTTTTAATGATATAGATTTGTTAAAGGAATCTTTCTGAGAAAAATCTTGCCTGAACCATCGAATACTAAGATAAACGACCGTAAGTGTACCCCTAAGTGTAGGGGTCTCTCTGCACTTGGGCCACAGGGGAGTCGAGTCTTTTTATTTATTTATGGGTGGCATAATGTTGTTGATATGGACTTTAGAGACATCTGTTGGTCATTTGGACTACTCAGGGTATTTGAGCAGAAATTATGGGAGTGCAATGTCTAATATCCAAAGTTTAAGGAGCCGAGGAGCCAAGGTCATGCATGATGTGGATGCAACACAAATGGCAGGCCAAATCTTGTTCCAAGGCTTGACTTTTGATCGCATAGTTTTCAATTTCCCACTCTCTGGGTTTTTCCCTGATGATTCCCGAGAATCAAATCTCCGGTCAGTAAATTTCATCTCATTCGTATGAATCTGACTTCTCTATAGTATGATGTATGAGTTTTGACTGTAAAGATTTGCTCATGCAATAACGAACTACCAAAAGTGTTTTAAAGTGTTTTCAATGATTCCAATTTGTTAGCAGACTACCATCGGTGAAAGACTTCAATAAATTTGAACCAGTGATTGTCGATATGGATGATTGAGATGTGGCAGCTTCGTGCTGTTTGAGTTTGGACTGTAAAGAAGTTCGGACCGTGTTATGTAACTGCTTTACTAATCAATTCCAAACATATGCAATTAAAATTTCATTTCCATCAACAAATTTCCTCTTGCAGGCGAGAAAGAAAACTCATACGCCTTTTCATTGCAAATGCCATAGAGATGATTGCGGAAGGGGGAGAAATTCATGTTACCCACAAATCAAATGGGTTCTTTCGTGAATGGAATCTGGAGCAACTGGCATCAAGTGCAGGCCTTCAACTTATTGACGAGGTGCATTTCAATTTCACCGATTTTCCTGGCTACTGCACGAAATATGGGTTTGGGGGTGACAAGAATTTCAACTGTAATCCTAGCAAAACCTATAAATTTGGTTTTTAGTTTATGGTTTGTAGTTTAGCTGCAGAATCATGAAGATGAATGACTGGGTGAATAGGTGGAGTACTGATGACTCTGAAGAATGTGAATCTGGAAACATGGGGATATGATAAGTGCATTTCTTTGCTACTTGTGTGGGTAGTGGTGACTTTCCTGAACTGGCAATGGTACTTGTATTTTGGTAGGAATTTTTAGCCGACAAAAAATTGGTACACAATTGGGCTTAGGCTAGCGCCACATACTTCAGCGTTGCGTTAGCGAAAGTAGGAACGGTAGATGGTTAAATCTTGTATGAGTGATAGATGTACTCAGGTACACAGTTTGAAAAATCACATAAAATCTCTCTTTCGCATATGGAAGCATCTTGTTTGAGTGATAGATGTATTTAGGTACAAAATTCAAAAATCATGTAAAATCTCTCTTTCCTGCAATTATTTTCTTGATTATTCTCCGTACTTTATGGGTTTGTTGGTTTGCACAATATCTCAATAAACTGAACAAATGGATTCAAGGAATATTATAAATCTCTTGAGGAAGAAAAATAACAATATTCGAAAATCAAATCAATCAATATTTTATACTAAAGAGCTTCTAATCTCTCAAACTGAACAAAGAGATTCAAGGAAAATTAATAAATTTCCTAGAATTTTGTTTTTTCTTTATGTTTTTTTTGGAAAAGATTTCTTAGAGAGAGAGAGATGGGGAGATGGAAAGAGTGGGACGTGCATGGGAGGTGAATGGGGGCGTCTGGTAGGCGATTCAATAGTTCGGATTTCATCTTGATTATGAACGGATTGAATGTAACACGGTGCCGTTGTGCCGAGATGAGATCTGAATCGTTGGATTGTCGAACGGATGACTCAAACGGTACACAACGCCTACTCGTCTTTCCGCAAGTGTTCAAAAATCTAACTAATGCTAATCAAACAGATGACTTGTTTAACAACTACTAGTACAAATTATTATAAAATACAATAACACAAAGGAAAATGATATTAACACTCCAAAGATTGATGGTGAAACTCCAAAAAATAAAAAAAAAATGGCTTTGAAATTACACGGATTTTGGAGTATTTGCTAGAGACGGATTTACATATGGGCATATTGTTTCAGATTTTTTTTTAAAATTTCAATGTTAATATTAATTATTTTTTGTTTGTTAAGAACACTTTGATATTGTATTTTGTATTGGATGCTATTTAAACATTTAAATGCTTCAAGAATGTGTTCATTTTGGGTCCCAAAAATCAATCCCTCCCTTGGCGTATGGTCTCTCTTAAGTATTTTCTTTAATTATTAATCTCATTTTTTTTTCTATCTCTCTCCATTTATTACCGAAAAAACCTCTCTCAAACTCTAAACCAAACAAACTACTAGATCCCCGAACCTTCAAATTTTAAAATCTCGTTGTTCATAGTTTGGCCCTTGCGTGCATGAAATTCTAGTTCTGTTCCTGGTATCTGCATCAATTTTTAGAATGTCAATATCATTTACCCAACAGAAATACCACTCGCCATGTTTACCTTTCTGACACAACTTTTCGTAAACTACACTCCATCACGATGGAGTAGAAATTAACATTGTGTCCGATCGATGTAAGAAAACAAAATACCCCAATTCTAAATGTCCCGTGCATCGAATGGTACACGCTGATGGAGAACAAACGCTGATGGATCGAGATTCAGTACAAAAAGAAGGGGGAAAAAACAATACAGCAGCTTATTGTGCACGCCTCGCTCGGAGTCTCGGAGACGTCTCCTGCTTTGGAAAGATATTAACAGCACTTCAGTGGCACATCTGTTATTCCCATAAAACCTCAGGGCCCCTTTTAATCAAATCCAAAATTTGTCGTTTCTCTAGATTCTCTACGGCTTCCCAATGATAACGTCTGTCGCGCCTCTCTCTCTCTCTCTCTCTCAAAAAACTTGATCAGAGCAGAGTGCCTTGAGTGAGAAGAGAGAGAAACGTCAATGGTGATAGGGATAGAACATGATGAAGTGATCATAGCAGAGGAAGAAGAAAGGGAGATATGGGCGAAGCATTACTGTTCGTCTCACCAGATACTGTTAGTGGGTGAAGGGGACTTTTCTTTTTCTCTGAGTTTGGCTCGCTCCTTTGGCTCTGCTTCTAACATACTCGCTTCTTCCCTCGACTCCTACGGTATCTTTCTACTACTTAGTTTCCTTTCCTTTTAGATGATCAAAGTTCTCCCTTTTTTGAGATTTTTTGTCCTTTCGTTTTGATTGAGAAATAAGAATCCTACTTATTAGGGTTTTCTTGAACGTCTCGGATCAATGGGACTTTCCCTTATTTGAATGTAAATAGAAAAACCCATCAAATATGTCTCAGTATACTTGCATGAGTGCATTTATATGCTACTTTTTCGTACTGTTCGTGTGTTGTTACTGAGAAGAAATGCAGGAATAAATACGATTCCGCTAATATGAGACAAGTCATCCTCTCGCAATACATCATCTTTAATTCAAAAAATTAAGTACTAAATTGAAGAATAATTACTTATTTTCCTTAGCAGAACGGACCTTAGAGGTGGGTTAAAGAATCTACTTGGAGTTTTCTTAAGGTTGTGTTTGGATGCCTCTAGTCTTGAAATTGGAATGAGAATTTAATTACCTGGAATCAAATTCCTTGTATTTCAATATCCAATGTCATTTCATTCCAAATTTTGGCTTAGTTTAGTAATTTTATCTCAGAAAACATTTATTTAAAAGATTTTGTAGAGTAAACATTTTCTTTTTATGGGGTGGGCGTGGAATCTTAGAAATCTTAGATTACCATAGGACTACCGGAGAGATTCCTGGATAGACGAGTCATCTGGAATCTCATTTCTATTCCGGCCCGCTCCAAACTCAGTAATCATGCGAAAACGGCGTCTCATTCCTTACGTGTATTACGAAACCCATGGATTTTTCCTGTGTTTAGTGGGTACTTACACATTTCTACAATATTTTTCCCTCCTGCAATGCCATAGTATCGTTATCAACCATCATTTTATGTATGTATTGTAGACCATGTGCGGAATGTGGGAGTAATTTAATTCCCCATTTCTTTGGCTCTTTCTTCCACCAATTTGTTTTCTTCCCCTTCTGAGAAGGATTGCTTCTTGTTCTTTTAATACTCAGAAAATTGAGAAATGACTTATCATGGCAGAAATTATATGCAATTGAATGGAGGCTTTATTATCTTACCTCTCAATTTCACGAATTCTTGAAGTTATAAGCAAAAACTCGCCAAATGTACCTATCTATTGTTGCATTTATACAAGTCGATTCTAGTACCTTTTTGAACCATACAATACAATTGAGCAAAAAACACTGTGATTCAATATTACAACACCTGCTTCTTTTGGGTCTTTTCTCACCAATATCATTTTTCCCAGTGGTGAAATGTATGGCTTTATTTCTTGTGGTTGGTGTGATACAATCTTGAAATGATAAGAGAGAGAATAGGCTTCTATCTATTTATTACGAGTACTGTGCCTTGCATGGCAAAACCAACATCCAACATTGAATGCCATGTGAAGGCATGAAAGATGACCAGTGCTATAATGGAGCAAAAGACAAATACAAGATCAGCTGCAATATCTCTTCGATTGAGGAATATTTTTGCGGCTTGACTTCCCATTACAAACCATATTAGAACATTGTGTTGTCTCCATCCCCAGAAAATTAGAGGGGGATTAGCCCAAAACTCCCAGTCGGCTGTATCAATTACTTAGTCCACGCTAGATTTTCGCTCTGGTTTTAATTGGGCCCTGCTAGTGGATAGGGAGATTGGTCACCCGGTTTAGTCGGTCCATACTGGGAAAAAATTGAAAAAGACGATCTCATAGTATGTTCAATTGAAATGCCTTAGTATCATGCCTCCCCATTTGGAAATTTTATATGTTGGATCTGCTGTACTTTTCGAGTATAACAGCTTAATTCTGTTTGTTTAAGGGATAAAACACAAGGAGAAATAAATTGGATGTTGTTTTATTATTTGTTGAATAACACAATATCATAGTACATAGAGAACACTTGTGTGAGCTTGTGATTTAAGATTTTTGAAACTGAGTTCATTGGTTTAAATCCTTTACTTCTCCTTTTTTCTCTCCTTGTTACTGTGTTTGTCTACGTATGAATTGATGTACTTTATTTATCTCTAACTAGATGTATTAATCAAGAAGTACAAGCAAGCAAAATCAAATTTAGAAAATTTGGGCTTGTTGGGTGCATCCCTTTTGCACAGAGTGGATGCTACCACTATGAAGCTTCATACTGATCTCAAAATGCGGAAGTTCGACAGGATTATCTTTAACTTTCCTCACGCAGGCTTCCATGGAAAAGAAGACAATATCCATCTCATCAAGTGAGTGGTAGCCTTCTTGTGAAATTACGTCATATTTTCTGCGTCTTGTCCAACCAAGTTTATATAAACGCATTTGCCTAATTTTAGGTTGCTATGCTTGCAATCTTCCTTCTTGTTGTTCCATATTCAGCATGTTTTTTCTTTCCCTCTATATTCAATGTGCTGAAATGGATGTTTTGATAATGGCCATACTTTTTATACGTGCACATTTCAACATGTTTAAGTGACAAATGCGGGAGAAGTATTGTATTTCCGCTGCTGCTAGTTGATGAAGATGCATTGCCTCTGTTATTACAACTTTTTCTACTCAACACTCCTTCGAAGCATATCAAAGGAGAAATGCAGGCTTACCATCCATTCACGTTTATGCTGTTGTGTCTTTTGCCTTCTTGTGAACATGACTTATCGAAGTAAGAAAATGTAGTGTTGTGGAATGTGGACTGGGGAGACTAATCTCAATTGCCCATACAAGGTGATGATATACAAGGAATGAGAGGATTCTTAGACCTTACAAAAATCAAGTACCTTTTTGTCCGTAAGGGGTGAATCATCTATTTACAAGGATCCAATAGGTGTTGATTTCCGACAATAATACAAAGCTTTCAGCAAGCACAATATATAACAAAACAAATGAATAACGTTGTGGTAGAGATCTTTGATGCTCTCTGTCGTGTTAATTTAAGTATCCTCGTGGCTAATAACTTTTATGCATTGACCTTTCAGGATGCATAGACGTGTTGTGCATGGATTTTTCAGGAATGCAAGTGGCATGCTGCGAGCCAATGGCGAAATTCACGTTAACCACAAAACCACAACTCCCTTTAATCGTTGGTGTATTAAGGAACTTGCCTCACAAAATTCTTTGGCATTTATCGAGTGTGTGGATTTTAAGGCAGAGGACTACCCAGGATACAGCAATAAGAGAGGCGATGGTCTGAAAAGTGATGATCCCTTCCATTTGGGAGCTTGTGGTACCTATAAATTCAGATTCTCGCCTCACACTAAGAAAATGCCAAAAGGTTTGTCGAGTTTGGATATAGCTCAGCCAATTCTTCCGTATGAGTTCCGACAGCCAATTGTTCCATGTGAGTTCCGACAACCAATATTTCCTTATGAGTTCCAACAGCATCAAATGAATTTCACTGCTTACGCGAACAACATTCCAGGGTATGTCGGGTCACCACCAACAATCGTTAGCAGAGACGAGTTCTTTAGGATCTTCCAAGGGTACTTTAGTCACGTTAGGGAAACATTTGGACGGCACGATTGTGATGTGTATAACTCTGTTCATGAAGCTTTGAATCTTGGTTTTGCAACATACATGGCTGGAGTGCCAGGAAGAGACTTGAATGGGTACATAGAACTTTTGGAAGAGCTTCACCATTTCAGCGTTTCAAGACTCGCATGGTTGCAAACGATGTTGGTTTCTGATCGCCAATGGTGAGCTTCTCGATTTTCCCTTTATGATGCTGGAACCATGATTCTTTTTGTCTTTGAAAGCTAGAACCATCGTTCACACCGTCACTTTTGCTGGTTAAAGCCATTGTTATGCCTTTGGTCTTTGACTGTTTGGTGTTCAGTTACTCAGATGTATAGTTGAAGGCCCGAGGATATGGGTGAATTGTGAAGTGTGTAAAAGTTGCATATGAAAATACTGCTGACTTTCTAGAATATTTTAGCATTTGATGGTGTGTTTAATCCTTGATGTAATCCAATTACGGCTTATATATATACATCAACAAAATCCTTGTTTACTTTCTGCTAGTTCAAGTTAAAATCCTTATTGACCTTCTTTGTTGAACCCGACTGCTACATCACACTAATTGCTGTATGCTGAGAACTTTGCTCGACCGCACATTACGATCTTTTATCATATTTCCTGCACGTCTAGAACACGAATTGGGTACTCTTTCACGATCTGTTTGCTCTCTCTGAGTCTCTCTGTTTCTTAAATATAGAAAAAATGCTTTTGACCTACGATAGGGACCTAAAGAGTAATAAGTCCGGGCTCTAAATAAGAAACTCTAATCTCACCAGGATTCTATTTTTTATTAAGAACACGTATCATTCTTCGGATGCGCAACCCACTCATTGTTTATTATTCTTTTTAGTACTTCTAATCTGTTTTCCAAATTATTGTCAGTGCCTATTGCAATACCCCAAACCTAAACTGCGTTGTTCATATAGCAAAGGTTAAAAGCGATACTGAAAGAGAAGTGATGGAAAAACTGATCTCAACCAACTTTTTGATTGTTTTGTAGCAAAGGACTACTCGTGCTACTGGATCAGTAATACAGTAATTCTTTTTAATCTTTTTGCGTAACTTACGACTATTTGGATATCCAAAAGGATACGCATACAACAGAGTTTTACGACATCCCTTCACAAGGCATCTCTCGCCTTCACAATGTATTTTCGATGGTCTCGATTTCAAATGAACTTTTACCAATAATAGTTAACTTTTACAAGTAAAAGTTGTTTCTAAAATCTGGACCGTTGATTGCTGAGATAAACGGCAAGAGATGTGTGTTGTATGGGGATGATGTGTGTGTAGCACGATTGATTGGATATACGTTTTCTTTACGCGTGAGAGGAGTTAGCTAAAGCAGGCTGACATAAGCGTGGTCAAACCCTGCAGTAAGTTCAGCTCGCTCCGTGGTGGGACAATAGAAACATATGGATCCGCCACATGGTGAAGTCTCTATGATCATATTCGGAGAGGTAGCTAAGTTGGTCGCCCCATCCTATAGTCTATTAGTTTAGCTAAATATACAGATATGGCGGATGTTAACCTGCATTAAAGACCAGAATTTCTAATACCAAGTACCAATAGCATCTTGATATCTGAAGTTTCTAAAGATTTTACCAAGTACCGAAATTTTGAACCTTTTGCATTCAAAGAGTCACCGGTTATCACCTCGAGGAACACTGAAGAAGACAAGGAGACTTCTTCCAACCAATAAACAGGGGGAATGTACACTTCAAACTCTTTAGATTCGTGTATGAAAGATAATGAATTCTGGTTTGATAGGCCTCACTCTTGCTCATCAGAGAAGTAGCTATCACAGGTTTGAGTTTTCATTAAGATAATCTGGGAAAAAATGGAATTGGGGATTCCTATTTTTCCTCGCGTGAATGGTAAAGAAGAGAAAAGTATAAAGCACTACAGCAGCAATCAGAAGATATTGCTGGTGGGGGAGGGAGATTTCTCATTTGCTGCTTGCTTAGCCACAGCTTTTGGATCTGCTGAGAACATGGTTGCTACCTCTCTCGACTCCAAAGGTATTTTGTTATAGTAGCATCTAGAACCGCTTCCGGTTAAGTTGAATAAATGTTGGATTAATGGATCGTCCAATTGAAAATGATAACAGAGTGCATAGGTCATTAGGAGGAGTTCTAGTATACATGTAGTGAATTGCTCACACAATCCCGATCAAAGACTAGATAATGACTAGTTCATACCGAGACTGGAATCTGAACTTCCCTTGTTTGATTATAATTATTCTCTTGTCTCGATTTGTCTATAGTGTACATAAGTCAAAATCAACCAATTGGGGCTAGCTCAGTTGACCATGATTCTTGCATTTCACTAGGAGGTCAGAAGTTCGAATATATCCCGACTTGCCTGTGGATGTTATTCCCATAGGCTCCGTTCAGTTGTCAAGAATGTAGTATTGAAAACAGATTCTCAGAAAAAGTGAAGTGAGATGAAGTACATGAAAAATAAATTTTATTTTTTTAAACTGAAGACGTACTGTGCGACTTTTCATCCTATAACACATGTCTAAATCACAACATTTGGAAAACTTCAGGGTGCAAATCGCCGATAGCCCTTATGTTTGTGCATGTATTTGATTATTGTTTTGGAAATGAAAAGCAGAGTTGCTGATGATAAAGCACCAAACAGCAAGCGACAATTTGGAGAAACTGGAGGGCCTTGGATGCACCATTTTGCATGAAGTGGATGCCAAAACCATGAGCCACGACCCTCGCCTCGTCTCCAAATTGTTCGACAGAATAGTGTTCAATTTCCCTCATGCAGGATTCACACTTCGCGAGCACGATGCATACCAAATTGAGTAAGTTTTCATCCAAACATAACCTTCAACAGCCAACATGCAACCGTAGCAATGTAGCAGACACAGAAATTTCTTAACGTGAGAGCCAAAAAAAACTACTAGCATTAGTTAGACTTTGTAGGAGTTCAATTTTGCCACGCAAAATGTCGGTTTGGATACTTTTATTCAAACTAAAGACCTGCATCATTAAGGCCTAGCTCAAGCGGTCGTGTAGCTCTCCTTTGGGAGTTGAGAGGTTGTGGGTTCGACTCCTGTGGAGAGGAGGTCACCCCTCGTGGTAATCACTAACTGCTAATTCTACCAACTACGATGCGATTTTCGACGGGAGATTTTTCTGTTGATTAAAACTTCTAGATCACTTTCCTGTAGAATGACATGTGATAGATCAAGCTAGGCTCCTTGATTTTTTTCAGGCTACACCAGAATGTGGTGAAGGGATTCCTAAGGAGTGCACATCACATGTTGGAAAAAGATGGAGAAATCCACATAACTCACAAGACAGCATACCCTTTCAATAAATGGGAAATAAAGAAGTTAGCAGAGGAGGTTGGGCTGTGTTTGGTTGACGAAATAGGGTTCTCACGATATCATTATCCAGGTTATGTAAACAAGAGAGGAGACGGGAGTAGAAGCGATTGCACTTTCCCAGTAGGTGAATGCAGTACTTTCAGATTTGCCAAACCATGAGCTTTATTTGGATTAAATGGTCCCATGTTCAAGCTAGCTGATCCATCATCACCAAACACACCTTCGTACGTCCTTTGGTTTTGTTCGAGTAATGATAAGGCGTTGGCTACCTTAAATTTCCATCCCATTTATATATTCTAGAACTACAATCACTTTACATACACACTATTAAACTAACATATTTTTGTGGGCCCCTCACAGTACTGGAGATGTAGTACGTGTGGGTGCCAAGGTGAATATGAGTACGTTTGTGTAGGTGTTTGTGGAATAATTGTTCTCAATATAGTTGGACTATCTTGTTAATGTTGTTAAAAATAAGACTAATGAATTTCATTAGTCGTATTCTTAACAAATGTTTACTTCTGGCAGTTGTGATTGGGCATACTTAGCTGTATTACTTTAGGCTGTGTTTGGCCACCAAAAAGCCTACTTTTTGGTCATAGCTATGTTAGCACAAAACAAAACATCTTTTTTGCCTAAATAAATATCTTGGCTTTTATTTAGCTCGACTCTTTCTCAAGAAGTCAAAAAAGCATTAATTCTCAACTTAAACAACTTTGGTTTTCTTTGACTCCCTTTTTTTTTCTTTAGAAAAAGTAGTACAATTTAGACATGTGGAACATTGATTGGTGAATTGCCACAAATTAACCTAGTCTCTTGTAGAAAAAAATCAGAGGGAAGTCCAAAATAAAACATTTTGGAAAATTTTTGACAAAGCAAAAGATAGTAAGGATTCATTGATCTCCTTGAACATAACGCGTGAAGTGAACAGCAACAAAAAAAATAGCAAGACTGTAACTATGAAATTCCATCTTTGTTACTCCATTTGGAGTCGGTTTTCAACAATCTTAATTTGAGATGCGTGTTGTTTACTTGAGGCTACATCTGACAAACCTTAAAATGGACTTCACGTGAGGGGATGTTAAAGAAGTACAATCCCATATTACTAAGGTATGTAATGAATGATCACTTAATTTTATGTCAGAATCTCACCACTTAATAGTTTAAGTTTTTGGATTCGATATATTAAAGTTCCTAAAAAAGGTTATTTTTAGATAGTAAACATGAACCTTAATTGGGCATTTTAGAGAAATTATTTAAAGGTATTTCCATCCAGTAGACGTGCACGCAAATAGAAACCACCGACGATATTCATGGGAAAAAGGGGAAAAAAAAAGTCACAAAGAAAATCATCAGACCAGAACTTGGACTTTTGGAGTGATGGGCTGGCTGTTTGGGCTTTTCATCGGTCCATGAAACTGTGGTGAGTGGTTTATATTGAATAGGGAAAATGACGGCTCATGACGTGTTTTGATAATTAAAACCTGCCAAGGACATTCTGAGAACATTTGTTAATGCTGAAAATATCTTTGGTGGGTATTAATTATCAAAATACATCATTGGCCGTCATTTTCCCTTGAACTGAAGGTAGTATAGATATTTTTAATCTAAACTATAATAAAAATAAAAATCAATCTAAATTATAGTAGTGGGTTTAAATGCAATGTGAAGGCCGTGATTGATTGAGGGACTAATTTAAAGAGCAATAAGATCAACCGCGATTATAGGTCAATGAATAATACTGGGACTAAAAATTTGTATCATGCTTGTTTGGTTAGACATCATGTGAGAAGGAATAAGCTCTGAATTGTGTACAAAGTACTCCAGTTGTTAAGATGAGTTGGCAAAGCAGCTGAACTTAACAGTGGTCGGCCTTGTTTTCAGTAGTGTGAGTGAGAGAGAGAGCTTGTTTTCCTCGCTTTTTGGAGTGATAAGAATCTGTGGGTGACTGATCATTTTCGGGATCCGTTGCCGGTCTAGAAGGCTGAACGTTTTGCATTCAAAGAGTCGCCTATTATCACCTCGAGGATACCAAAAGAAGACAAGGATACCTCTTCCAACCCAGAAACAGAGGACTGTACACTTAAGTACAGTACTTAACTCTTTTGGATTTTGAATTATGAAGCATCACTCCTGTTCAAATCCCAAAGCTTCTTAAATTCAACATTGGAAGGTTTTTAAAAGAGTCATTTATTCAACACAAGTCCATCGGGCAAACAGATTTCAGAATAGTTATAGGAAAGAACAAAGCAATCTAAACGTCGAAATCTAAATAAATACATGCACCTACTGCTGAAGCAGGCCCCGTAATAACGTCGATACATAAGAACCAATCTCGGTCTAGATAACAGAGGATCTAAAGAGATCCACAGCTCAAACCCTAAACAAATAAGTATCTCTGAAATTTGAAGGCAAACCAATAACAAATCAACTAAAATCAATATTCGAAGGTTAGGCTCAACCAAATACTCCAATTCAAAACAACATTAACTTTCATAAATTCATCAGTGTAGTAGCTATTCCACGTTAAGTTTCTAATCCATATATTAAGAGAGATAAACCGAAGGAAAATGGAATTGGGTATTCGAATTTGTGTGAATGATAGACAAGAGAAACGGATAATGCACTATAGCAGCAATCAGAAGATATTGCTTGTGGGGGAGGGAGATTTCTCGTTTGCGGCTTGCTTAACCAGAGCATTTGGCTCTGCCGTTGAAATGGTTGCCACCTCTCTCGACTCCGAAGGTATGGGAGGAGAAAATTGCAATTAGCTCTAACTATTGTTTATGGAACATTTTTTAATCTTGTCTAACTAAGACCCTTTTGGATTTGGACACGGTATATCGCAGAGTCGTTGATGAGAAAGCACCCAACTGCTCGCGCTAACTAAATATTGGAGCAACTAGGAGGATTCGGATGCACTATTTTGCATGAAGTGAATGCCAGAATCGTGTTTAATTTCCCTCATGCTGGATTCTTTTGCTCTTAAGACGCAGCTCTCCAGATCTGGTAAGTTTTCGTCTAAATAAAATACCAGTGTATCATATGTGAAGCTGCAAAAGCAAGAGGACTCAAGAATGCCATACGGAGCATATGTCAATGGTGCTGAGTTCATTAGTTTTTTTTTGTCCCTTTTGAGTACAGGACAACTCAAAGGATTTAAGCATTAAAATGTCCCGGCACACAATCCGATTGAAGGGTCGGTATAAAATTTCGATATTTACTTTCGGACAAATATGATATTTGTACATAAGTTTACACCTTTTTAGTCCTTTTATATTTCAACGTAACACCTCATTTTGGATCTTAATTCCAAAACCACCACTACAATCATCCCTGATTTTTTTTCGTTTCCAAGATTGCATTCGTAAGATATCACGAGCCTCTTAAACACATCTGCATGAAGTTGGTTCAGGCTACACCAAACCGGGACGTTTTGAAGGGGTTCCTAATTAAGGAGAGCAAATGACATGTTGGAAAACAATGGAAAAGTCCACATAACCCACAAGACAGCTCACCCTTTCAGTAGGTGGGAAATAGAGAAGTTAGCAGAGGAGGTTGGGCTGTGTTTGGTTGGATAAAATAGGGTTCTCATTATATCATTATCCAGGTTATGTAAACAGGAGAGGAGATGGGACTAGAAGCATATGTCCGGAACACAAGATGATAAAGTCTTAATAACCGTGACTAAGTGTGAGCTCAATTCATACAAATTATAAGTCGGATATTTTTCTTAAAAAAAAAAAAAAAAACATATGGGTTTATTGGTGTCTTTGATTAAGACAAGTGAATTGAACACAAACTGAAAATAACAAGACTATATTAAATATGATATTCCATCTTTGAGAATCAATCTTGATTGGAGATGATCGATATGTTGTTGACTGTTTGCTCCAACCCTTGCCATTGACGGACATAGATTCCAAGTCTCCCACATCATCATCAACCTTAAAAGGACCCAAGATTTGGCAGGAATTAATTCGTAGAATTTTATTAATTAGGAATGGGACATTACAACTGAGGAAGTTTGAAAAACATGAAAGGAATTGGACAACAAAAGTGATGCAGTGTGTTTCCACTGTGTTCTGTGTCTTGCAAGAAGCGCAAGAAATATACCACGGGGTTAGCCTAGTGGTCAACGCATGAGATTCAGGGGTTTTCTCCCTTCTAAAGTCTCAAGTTCGAAACCTATTATGTGTTATCAACCCTTTGAGGCCAAAATCCATACGGACCATTTGCTCCGGTTTCAAGTGATCAGGCCACCGCTAGTGAACGGTGGGTTATTAGTCTCCCAGATTAAATCGAGGTGCGCGTAAGCTTGCTCGGACACCTGGTTATCGAAAAGGAAAATATCTAGTGGGAATTGGCCGGAACGGGAAAAAAATATAGTAGCTAATCAGTTTCTCCCAGAAAATGTAAGGAAATTACCTCCGGGGCTGGCTACTTGAAAACAACACTGACATAGACAGATTAAAGGTCCAGGACCAAGAAAAGCTAGAATTTCAAATCTTGGGGGTGTGACTATTTCATGATTTAAAATACTCCAAAGTTTCAGACCAACCTAACGCGCGTGTCGTTCAGTCTACTCAAGTCATGATAGTTCTAATTAACATCGCAGAGTCGGTCCCGAAAATTCTAAATTTTTTGGAGATTCCCGAAATCAAAATTCCTGTACATGGGTTCGAAGTATAAGAGGATCGAAACAATCTACATTTCTTTTCTTTTCTTTTGTTGATCAGAGGAAATGATATTCTCATTCGTAAAGGCCTAAGGGCATTTAAAAAGGATTCCACCCAAAATACAAGTAATAAAAATCTAGAAAATCAATCTAATAATCACAGGATAAACAACAAAGCGCCAAATGCGAACGGGCTCGTTCCGCCCATTGCATATTAAAGAATCGGTCCGTAATTAAAAGTTTTTTCTAGAATAAAGATGAGCTAGCTAGTAGTGTGTAATCAGAAAAATCATTTGGTTAAGTCTTGAGAGAGTCGTCCCAGTACAGCAAACGAACTCTCCAGCGACGACTTAAAAACGACCAAATAAAACTCTTTTAAGTAGTCTTCTCAGTTCCTTCGATACGTTAACATCCTAGGCATTAATTGGTCAATGAGTAAACCAGAACCTTTAATTGAACGGTTTTTGGAACATTTTGAATTGGAGAAAAGTCAAAAAATACTGAGGTTGACTAGGTAGTATGTACGCAACGCCAGACAATCACGACATAATGGGGGCTTTTATGAGGAAGTGATAACTTAACTACTCCGTTTTTGGAATTACCCCCTTGGGAGGACAAGAGGGGGTAATTTCACATACTAACTCATTAGTAGAGTTGGGCAACAGACACGAAACATGAAATACGATAACACGACACGAATCAAACACGAAGTTAGCGGGTTATGATTAAACATTTCTAACATGAAACACGAAAATGACACGATTTGAGAAACACGATTTCTAAATGGGTCGGGTTTGGATTGGGTGGTTTGTGACACGACACGAGCACGACCCGACACGATCTGTTACCCAAGTCTACTCTTTAGTGGCGAGGCTCTTGGGCCTGCATCAGCTGAGCTAACTCCCACATCGGGAGTTTGGGTATTATGTGTATGTGTTTAAAGGGTCCATTATGCCTCTCCTTTGTAAGCAATTGCTTAGGTGAGTTGGTATGTGAAATTACCTTCTTGCCCTCCTCCAAAACTACTCCATTTTTATTATGTGTACATATGCACTTTATGGGGCCTACCTCAGATCTCACAAAGATGATTTGAGCTGTTTATTATTTTTAAAACAATTTTTATGGAGCCTTGTAAAAAAAAATCAGCTAAACCTGCTATAAAAAAAATCCTTAGCAATATCAGGTTGAGAATTTTTTACAAGACTCCATAAAAATTGTTTTATAAATAAAAGGCGGTTCAAATTATCTTTGTGAGACCCAAGGTGGGCCCCACAAAACTCATATGTACCCATAACTTTATTGATTTTTATCTACGTATATAATCTAGACATGTGGACCCCGTTCGTTTTGGGATTTTAGATTTGAATTTGTAGGTCATTAAGTGTAGAGAGAAATAAAGTAATGAATGAAAATATGGATTATGATTGAAGAAAGATAGAGAGAAAAATGAGAATAATGATTGAAAAGAAATAAGATAATGATTAGAATTCAAAATTTAAAACATTTAAACAAACAAGGTCGTGATCATGTCGATAAGGATTTTGAGACAAGCAAGTTCCTTCTTTTATTCCTAGTTACAAATTTTCTTTTAGTGTTTTTTTTTAAAATCCTAATTCAGTTCTTTTCAGAAAGAGTCATTGAACAGATCCGAACCATTAAATACAATATTTGAAGGTCAAGATTTCGACTGTCCGCTCCCATCCAAAACTCGGACTAGAGAGGATCCACTTCCTTTTCATTGGCACGTTAAGAGTTATTCATTGTTAATCAAGTCCATGATCATATCCACAAACTTCCAACACTGTATAACCAAATTCATAATTGAAGCCAAAATGCACCAGGGCATGCATTTCTGAGAAAATATCAATGGCATCCAATAATCCCATTAACCGTGGGTTTTGTATTTAGCTTATTGAGCGTGGTAGTACAAACCAATAATTTTCCATAATATTTAAGTTGCACTTTCTAAACCAATTGAGTATTGGACACAATCAAAAGTTTAAATTCTATTTGCTGGCGCCACCGCCATTGTGGGTTCCATCGTGTATTTATTATTGCAATTTGAACCGATCTTGTAAGGGCTTGTAAGGCCCACCTCGTAGAATATCCACGATCAATAAACCAACTTGATTGTACATTAATAGGCATATTACAATATATTTTTAGTTTATAATAAAATGGATTGGGAAATTTAATTTTTAATATATCTTTCGATGTCCGATCAAGCTGTGCTAGCCCTACAAGATGATTGATTCAAATACATTCCGATCAAACGCATAGCGGGACCCACAATAACGGTGGCAGAAACCCCACAATTTCCACCGCCGGGGGAATAAAATTTATAGTCATGCTATTGACAACAATTGAAGGTACCAACACCCTCGGGGTTGCCCCAGCTGGGGGCAGGGGAAGGGCTTTACCTAGATTTGGGCAGGGTTCGTCGTCTCCTCTCCAGAGCGGCATCATGATTAAGATGGCTAGTACGGGCGATGGTTTGCTTCTGGTCGCCCGAAGGTTTATGACCTATAGATGAGTCTAATCATTAGTGGCCTAATTATGAGATGGTTCATTCGTCTCCTAACAAAAATAAAAATAATAATAAAAAATTGAAGGGACCCTCCCCTTAGCGTGCCTCACGAGGAAGGAGTCATGTGGGAATACAAATCCAAAGTTCACACGACCCAGTCGTACTTTGAACCGCGGTTTTACCACTCAGAGTGTTAGACGTTGACATGCATCCATCCGTCAACTTTATTTATTAAGCCATGCACTAACAGTAAAGTAATCTTACTGCGTATTACTATCGACGAATCTAAGTGGAAAGTGGAAGCTAGCCTCTTACCGTATAAATAGATCAAGTGAATTCATCTTCCTCTTATACGACTCACACTGCTTCAAAGAAGAGAGAGAGAGAGAGAGAGAGAGAGAGAGAGAGAGAGAGAGAAGACACAACAAAAAACATTTTTGCAAAGGCAAATATAAAGAACAAAAAGGTTCCTGTCTAGTCTAGAGATAGCATATCGATCATGAAGGTAGGCAGGCATTTCTTTTTCTTTTTCTTTTCCTTTCTTTTCTTTTTTTGTGTGTGGTAGGTAAGCCTCATCATTTAGCCCGACGGCCCATGGCCCGCCCTTAGCCCGCCCGGCCCATCGGGCTTTTACCCGGCCCGAGCCCGAGAAACGGGCAGGCTAGCCCGGCCTGTAGTTTGTAATGGACGGGCTCGGGCCTATGAATTTTTACTCGGCCCGCCCGTAGGCCCGTCCCGTGAGCCCGTCCGGCGGCCCGCCTGGCATACCCATCCAAAAGCCCGCCAACGGGCCCGCCCATTAGCCCAAAATCCCAAAAAATTCTTTCTTTTTTTCCTTGGTTTAGTTTTGCCCAAGGAAATTTAAGCCCGCCCGTTGGCCCGCCCGGCTTTTGGCCCTCCGGCCCGCCAATTGGGCTAGCCCATGGGCCAGGCTTGGGCCTCAATTTATGGTAGGTGGCCCGGCCCGTCAAAAAGAAAAAGCCCGGTCGGCCCGGCCCGTGGGCGGGCTTGGGCCGCGACTTGGGAGGCTGGGCCGGCCCGGCCCGGCCCGATGATGACCCTTAGTGGTAGGCATTGCTTTTAGAATTAAGACGACTGACAATTATCGTATGTGACATATATTTATGCATGACGAATGGCTTGACATGTTTTGTCAATTGAAAATCTTGCAGCAGAAGATTGTTATTAAGGTGGAATTGAGTAGCCATAAACTCAGAGTAAAAGCCATGGAGATTGCTTCTGTCGCAGATGGTAGGCGCCTCAGATTTCAACTTTTATTAATTAGTTTCAATAGTTTGAGTAAAATTATTATTTTTGCAAAAAAAAAAAAAAAGGATTTCTCAAATTTAATTCTCACACATACGGGAGCCATATTTAGAATAACCTGACAATACAGTTTTTAAAACCATAAGCCACTGTCATCGGAGTACTTGAGTTGAAGAAAAAGCAAAAAATCCATACCGTTGTATAGAATTGCTATGCCCTTCTACAATACAATTATGTACATACTATTACTCTCATAGGATCATATTACATCATTACACTATGAGCATACTTGGTGGACCCAAAAAGACCTAGAATATATTTCGTGGAACCGTATTTTTAGTGTCTGAATGCAACAATTAGAGGAGAAAGCTACATGTTCACAAAATATCGAAACCCCGAAAAAGCATATGCACTAATTTTATTGTTACTTTGATGACCATGGAATTATAGGGGTGACATCAGTTGCAGTTGGAGAAGGAAAAGATCAGGTGGTGGTGATTGGCGAGAGTGTGGATCCGGTTAAGCTAACCCGCTCAATCAGGAAGAAGGTCAGCCACAACGCCACCTTAATCCTCGTGGAAGAAGTGAAACCCAAAAAAGATGAGCCTTCAGTTCCATTGCCCTACCCTTATCAATATTATCCGCCACCGGCTTATACTTATTACTCCAGCTGGTGATCATGAATCTGTCACTGTCGCATCCTTTTCACCTCTGTTCCGGTGTACTTTTTGTCGTTAGATTAAGCGAAAAGTTCCCCATACCTTCAGATTCTCACGTGTATTCAACTGCTAGAATTGTGTCAGCTGAATAAAGCTAAGTGAAATCTTGGATACTGAAGATTTGAGAAATTTATGCTTTGTTTGGTTTGTATTTTGAAAAAAAATTTAAAATATAGTTGAGATAGTAAGTGAAGAGAGATAGGAAGAGAAATGTTGAACGTAGGGGGAATTTTTTGAAAAATTCTTTTAGAAAATGGAAGAGAACAAGGCAGGCTTCGTTGTTTGGACGTAAAATATTTTTGAGTAAAATATTTTACTCATTTTTCAGTATTTGGTTGCACAAAATATGAGTAAAATGTTTTACTTGTAAAATATTTTCCCTCAATTGATGTAAAATGACTTACCAACAAAACCTCCGTAAGATTTTACCGTTTCCGTAGATCTCCTCTCGAGAACCCAGCAGTTATAAGTTATGACAACTCCTCTCCCTCTCTCTCCAATTTCGTTCCCTCCTTCTCTCACATGAATTACCTCTCTCCCATCCTTTCACTTTCTTCACCTGATGCCAATTAGAGATAAGTTCTTTGCGTTTGTCCCCTCTCTCTCTCTCTCTCTCTCTCTCACTCTCATATGTACGAATTGGCATATCCTTTACTATAGAGTATGGATTAAAAAAACTACTCCATAGTCCAAACCCTCCCATTAATCGATTGGGGTAAAAATAATTGTATTGGAAAAGTAATTACAACTACCAACCAAACATCGGAAAACAAATACGAAAACTTTATATTTGTAAAAATCATTTTACATCCCTTCACAATGCATCTCTCGCCTTCAAAAAGTATTTTCGATGGTCCGGATTTCAAATGAACTTTTACTAATAGTAGTTAACTTTTACAAGTAAAAGTTGTATCTAAAATCCGGATTGTTGATTGCTGAGATAGACGGCAAGAGATGCGTGTTGTAAGGAGATGATGTGTGTGTAGCACGATGGATTGGATATACATTTTCTTTACGCATGAGAGGAGTAAGCTAAAGCAGGTTGACATAAGCGTGGTCAAACCCTGCATTAAGTTCAGCTCGCTCTGTGGTGGGACAATAGAAACATATGGATCCGCCGCGGGGTGAAATCTCTATGATCATATCTAGAGAGTTAGCTACGTTGGTCGCCTCATTCTATAGTCTTTTAGTTTAGCGAATATACAGATATGGCGGATGTTAACCTGCATTAAAGACCAGAATTTCTAATACCAAGTACCAATAGCATCTTGATATCTGAAGTTTCTAAAGATTTTACCAAGTAACGAAAGTTTAACCCTTTTGCATTCAAAGAGTCACCGGTTCTCACCTCGAGGAACACTGAAGAAGACAAGGAGACTTCTTCCAACCAATAAACAGGGGGAATGTACACTTCAAACTCTTTAGATTCGTGTATAAAAGATCATGAATTCTGGTTTGATAGGCCTCACTCTTGTTCATCAGAGTAGTATCTATGACAGGTTTGAGTTTTCATTAAGATAATCTGGGAAAAAATGGAATTGGGTATTCCTATTTTTCCTTGTGTGAATGGTAAAGAAGAGAAAAGTATAAAGCACTATAGCAGCAATCATATAACACATCCAAATCACAACATTTGGAAAGCTTCAGGGTGCAAATCGCCGATAGCCCTTATGTTTGTGCATGTATTTGATTATTGTTTTGGAAATGAAAAGCAGAGTTGCTGATGATAAAGCACCGAACAGCAAGCGACAATTTGGAGAAACTGGAGGGCCTTGGATGCACCATTTTGCATGAAGTGGATGCCAAAACCATGAGCCATGACCCTCGCCTCGTCTCCAAATTGTTCGACAGAATAGTGTTCAATTTCCCTCATGCAGGATTCACACTTCGCGAGCACGATGCATACCAAATTGAGTAAGTTTTCATCCAAACATAACCTTCAACAGCCAACATGCAACCGTAGCAATGTAGCAGACAGAGAAATTTCTTAACGTGAGAGCCAAAAAAAACTAGTAGCATTAGTTAGACTTTGTAGGAGTTCAATTTTGCCACGCAAAATGTCGGTTTCGATACTTTCATTCAAACTAAAGACCTGCATCATTAAGGCCTAGCTCAAGCGGTCGTGTAGCTCCCCTTTGGGAGTGAGAGGTTGTGGGTTCGACTCCTATGGAGAGGAGGTCACCCCCCGTGCTAATCACTAACTGCTAATTCTACCAACTACGATGCGATTTTCGACGGGAGATTTTTCTGTTGATTAAAACTTCTAGATCACTTTCCTGTAGAATGACATGCGATAGATCAAGCTAGGCTCCTTGATTTTTTTCAGGCTACACCAGAATGTGGTGAAGGGATTCCTAAGGAGTGCACATCACATGTTGGAAAAAGATGGAGAAATCCACATAACTCACAAGACAGCATACCCTTTCAATAAATGGGAAATAAAGAAGTTAGCAGAGGAGGTTGGGCTGTGTTTGGTTGACGAAATAGGGTTCTCAATTTCTCATGATATCTGTAGAAACTTTATATCCATCTAAAAACCAATTGGCAATGAGTAGAGAGGTTCCCAATGTTATTAAGTGATCACCCATTCCACTCCCAAGCAATGTGGGACTATTTCCTTAACACCCCCCTCACGTGCAGCCGCGTTTGAGGTCTGTCACGTGTGGCCACTTTTGGGTCCTATCATCGTGCAACCTTTTTGCTGGTCTGTCATCGTGGGGTGCGGATTGTAAATTTTTTTTAAAATGTGGGGTGGAACGGGCCCCGCTCTGATACCATGTAGAAACTTTATATCCATCTCAAAACCAATTGGCAATGAGTAGAGAGGTTCCCAATGTTATTAAGTGATCACCCATTCCACTCCCAAGCAATGTGGGACTATTTCCTTAACAATATCATTATCCAGGTTATGTAAACAAGAGAGGAGATGGGCGTAGAAGCGATTGCACTTTCCCAGTAGGTGAATGCAGTACTTTCAGATTTGCCAAACCATGAGCTTTATTTGGATTAAATCATCCCATGTTCAAGCTAGCTGATCCATCATCACCAAACACACCTTCGTACGTCCTTTGGTTTTGTTCGAGTAATGATAAGGCGTTGGCTACCTTAAATTTCCATGCCATTTTATATATTCTAGAACTACAAACACTTTACATACGCACTATTAAACTAACATATTTTTGTGGGCCCCTCACAGTACTGGAGATGTGTGGGTGCTAAGGTGAATATGAGTATGTTTGTGGAATAATTGTTCTCAATATAGTTGGACTATCTTGTTAATGTTGTTAAAAATAAGACTAATTAATGAATTTCATTAGTCATATTCTTAACAAATGTTACTTCTGGCAGTTGTGATTGGGCAAACTTAGCTGTATTACTTTAGGCTGTGTTTGGCCACCAAAAAGCCTACTTTTTGGTCATACCTATGTTACCACAAAACAAAACATTTTTTTTGCCTAAATAAATATCTTGGCTTTTATTTAGCTCGACTCTTTCTCAAGAAGTCAAAAAAGCATTAATTCTCAACTTAAACAACTTTGGTTTTCTTTGACCCCCTTTTTTTTCTTTAGAAAAAAAGTAGTATAATTTAGACATCTGGAACATTGATTGGTGAATTGCCGCAAATTAACCTAGTCTCTTGTAGAAAAAAAATCAGAGGGAAGTCCAAAGTAAAACATTTTGGGAAATTTTTGACAAAGCAAAAGATATTAAGGATTCATTGATCTCCTTGAACATAACGCGTGAAATGAACAGCAACAAAAAAAAAAATAGCAAGACTGTAAATATGAAATTCCATCTTTGTTACTCCATTTGGAGTTGGTTTCCAACAATCTTAATTGGAGATGCGTGTTGTTTACTTGAGGCTACATCTGACAAATCTTAAAATGGACTTCACGTGAGGAGATGTTAAAGAAGTACAATCCCATATTACTAAGGTATGTAATGAATGATCACTTAATTTTATGTCAGAATCTCACCACTTAATAGTTTAAGTTTTTTGATTCGATATATTAAAGTTCCTAAAAAAGGTTATTTTTAGATAGTAAACAAGAACCTTAATTGGGCATTTTAGAGAGATTATTTAAAGGTATTTCCATCCAGTAGACGTGCACGCAAATAGAAACCACCGACAATATTCAGGGAAAAAAGAAAAAAAAAAAACAAGTCACAAAGAAAATCATCAGACCAGAACTTGGGCTTTTGGAGTGATGGGCTGGCTGTTTGGGCTTTTCTTCGGTCCATGAAGCTGTAGTGAGTGGTTTATATTGAATACGGAAAATGACGGCTCATGACATGTTTTGATAATTAATATCTACCAATGACATTTTGAGAACATTTGTTAATACTGAAAATATCCTTGGCGGGTATTAATTATCAAAATACGTCATTGGCCGTCATTTTCCCTTGGACTGAAGGTAGTATAGATATTTTTAATCTAAACTATAATCAAAATCAAAATCAATCTAAATTATAGTAGTGGGTTTAAATGCAATGTGAAGGCCGTGCTTGATTGAGGGACTAATTTAAAGAGCAATAAGATCAACCGCGATTATAGGTCAATGAATAATACTGGGACTAAAAATTTGTATCATGCTTGTTTGGTTAGACATCATGTGAGAAGGAATAAGCTGTGAATTGTGTACAAAGTACTCCAGTTGTTAAGATGAGTTGGCAAAGCCAGCTGAACTTAACAGTGGCGGCCTTGTTTTCAGTAGTGAGAGAGAGAGAGAGAGAGAGAGAGAGCGCTTGTTTTCCTCGCTTTTTGGAGTGATAAGAGTCTGTGGGTGACTGATCATTTTCGGGATCCGTTGCCGGTCTAGAAGGCTGAACGTTTTGCATTCAAAGAGTCGCCTATTATCACCTCGAGGATACCAAAAGAAGACAAGGATACGGAGCCGGAGCGGATCCCCTGTCCAAATTTGTCTGTCCCAGCCCCTGTCCCAGTTCTCTGCTTCTGCCACGTATCTAACTCGTTTTTTCCTCTCTAACAGCGTCAACTACTCCCTTTTCGATTTCAACCTCGTTTTTATATATTAAAAAATATTGTTAAAACATTAAGCGTTCCAAATTTTAATCTGTTTGAACAGGTAGAAAGATTTTAATTTTTTGATCATTTTATCCTAAATGGTCATAATTAAATTTTGAATCTAAGGCTCTCGTTGATTAGTCTTAAAAAAGTCTTAGAATCAAATGACTCTTATGGTTAATCAACGATAGCCCTAGAGTCAAAATTTAATTATGACCATTTAGAATAAAATGATCAGATAACTAAAATCTTTTCACCGATTCAAACGGATTGAAATTTGGAACAATTAATTTTTCAATCTCTTTATACATTTTATATATTAAAAAATATGGTTAAAAAATTAAGTGTTCCAAATTTCAATCCGTTTAAAACGGTGGAAAGATTTTAGTTTTCTAATCATTTTATCCTAAATGATCATAATTAAATTTTAACTCAATGACTCTCGTTGATTAACCCTAAGAGTTATTTGATTCTACGACTTTTTTAGAACTAATCAACGAGAGCCTTAGATTCAAAATTTAATTATGACCATTTAGGATAAAATGATCAAAAAATTAAAATCTTTCTACATGTTCAAACAAATTAAATTTTGGAACGCTTAATGTTTTAACAATATTTTTTAATATATATAAAAACGAGGTTGAAATAGGAAAGGGAGTAGTTTAGGCTGTTAGAGGAAAAAAAGGAGCTGATACGTGGCGGAAGTAGAGGACTGGGACAGGGGGCTAGGACAGACAAATTTGGACAGGGGATCCGGCTCCCAAGGATACCTCTTCCAACCCAGAAACAGAGGACCGTACACTTAAGTACAGTACTTATCTCTTTTGGATTTTGAATTATGAAGCATCACTCCTGTTCAAATCCCAAAGCTTCTTAAATTCAATATTCGAAGGTTTTTAAAAAGAGTCATTCATTCAACACAAGTTTATCGGGTAAACAGATTTCAGAATAGATATAGGAAAGAACCAAAGCAACCTAAACGTCAAAATCTAAATAAATACATGCACCTACTGCTGAAGCAGGCCCCGCGATAACGCTAATACATAAGAACCAATCTCGGTCTAGATAACAGAGGATCTAAAGAGATTCACAGCTCAAACCCTAAACAAATGAGTGGTGCTATTTGCACCGACTGGTTTTCTACCGACGGCCGCGCGCGGCCGTCTCCGGCCATCGGACGGCCGATCCGATCCGTCCAAAAATTTTAAAAAAAAAAACCGAGGGGCCCAACGCGGAAATCAACAGCATCCGATGTGTGTAGGGTACTTGATCTAAACACTCTATTTTTCGTGTATATATGTATTTACATATATACACGAAAAATAGAGTGTTTAGATCAAGTACCCTACACATGTCGGATGCCGTTGATTCCCGCGTTGGGCCCCTCGGTTTTTTTTTTTAAAATTTTTGGACGGATCGGATCGGACGTCCGGTGGCCGGAGAAGGCCGCCGGCGGCGATCGGTACGATTTCCCTACATTTTTGGTCGGTACACATATCATTTTCGTAAACAAATAAGCATCGCTGAAATTTGAAGGCAAACCAATAACAAATCAACTAAAATCAATATTCGAAGGTTAGGCTCAACCAAATACTCCTATTCAAAACAACCTTAACTTTCATAAATTCATCAGTGTATTAGCTATTCCACGTTAAGTTTCTATTTATTAAGAGAGATAAACCGAAGGAAATGGAATTGGGTATTCCTATTTGTGTGAATGATAGACAAGAGACACGGATAATGCACTATAGCAGCAATCAGAAGATATTGCTTGTCGGGGAGGGAGATTTCTCGTTTGCGGCTTACTTAACCAGAGCATTTGGCTCTGCCGTTGACATGGTTGCCACCTCTCTCGACTCCGAAGGTATGGGAGGAGAAAATTGCAATTAGCTCTTACTATTGTTTATGGAATATTTTTTAATCTTGTCTAACCATGACCCTTTTGGATTTGGACACGGTATATCGCAGAGTCGTTGATGAGACAGCACCCAACTGCTCGCGCTAACTAATTGGAGCAACTAGGAGGATTCGGATGCACAATTTTGCATGAAGTGAATGCCAGTACCATGAGCCATGACCGTCGCCTCTTGGTCAAACTATTCGACAGAATCGTGTTTAATTTCCCTCATGCTGGATTCTTTTGCTCTGAAGACGCAACTCTCCAGATTCGGTAAGTTTTCGTCTAAATAAAATACCACTGTATCGTATGTGAAGCTGCAAAAGCAAGAGGACTCAAGAATTGCCGTACGGAGCATATGTCAATGGTGCTGAGTTCGTCAGTTTTTTTTTTTTTAGACAACTCAAAGGGTTTAAGCATTAAAATTTCCGGGCACAAAATCCGATTGAAGGGTCAGTATAAAATTTCGATATTTACTTTCGGACAAATATGATTTTTGTAAATAAGTTTACATAGTACTGATGTAACCTTTTTAGTCCTCTTATTTCAACGTAACACCACATTTTGGATCTTAATTCCAAAAAACACTACCATCGCCCGTGAATTTTTTTCGTTTCCAAGATTGCATTCGTAAGATATCACGAGCCTCTTAAACACATCTGCACGAAGTTGTTTCAGGCTAAACCAAACCAGGACGTGTTGAAGGGGTTCCTAATTAAGGAGAGCAAATGACATGTTGGAAAACAATGGAAAAGTCCACATAGCCCACAAGACAGCTCACCCTTTCAGTAGGTGGGAAATAGAGAAGGTAGCAGAGGAGGTTGGGCTGTGTTTGGTTGGATAAAATAGGGTTCTCATTATATCATTATATATCCAGGTTATGTAAACAGGAGAGGAGATGGGACTAGAAGCATATGTCCGGAACACAGGATGATAAAGTCTTAATAACCGTGACTAAGTGTGAGCTCCATTCACACAAATTATAAGTGGGATATTTTTCTTAAAAAAAAAAAAAAAACATATGGGTTTATTGGGGTCTTTGATTAAGACAAGTGAATTAAACACAAATCGAAAATAACAAGACTGTATTAAATATGATATTCCGTCTTTGAGAATCAATCTTGATTGGAGATGATGGATATGTTGTTGACTGTTTGCTCCAACCCTTGCCATTGACGCACATAGATTCCAAGTCTCCCACATCATCATCAACCTTAAGATTTTCCAAGATTTGGCAGGAATTAATTCGTAGAATTTTATTAATTAGGAATGGGACATTACAACTGAGGAAGTTTGAAAAACATGAAAGGAATTGGACAACAAAAGTGATGCCGTGTGTTTCCAGTGTGTTCTGTGTCTTACAAGAAGCGCAAGGAATATACTACGGGGTTAGCCTAGTGGTCAACGCCTGAGACTTAGGGGTTTTCTCCCTTCTAAAGTCTCAAGTTCGAAACCTATTTTGCGTTATCAACCCTTTGAGGCCAATCCGTATGGACCATTTGCTCCGGTTTCAAGTGATCAGGCCACCGCTAGTGAACGGTGGGTTATTAGTCTCCCAGATTAAATCGAGGTGTGCGTAAGCTTGTTCGGACATCTGGTTATCGAAAAGGAAAATATCTAGTGGGAATTGGCCGGAACGGGAAAAAAATATAGTAGCTAATCAGTTTCTCCCAGAAAATGTAAGGAAATTACCTCCGGGGTTGGCTACTTGAAAACAGCACTGTAATAGTCAGATTAAGGTCCAGGACCAAGAAAAGCTAGAATTTCAAATCTTGGGGGTGTGACTATTCCATGATTTAAAATACTCCAAAGTTTCAGACCAACCTAACGCGCGTGTCGTTCGGTCTGCTCAAGTCATGATAGTTCTAATTAACATCGGCAGAGTTGGTCTCAAAAATTCTAAATTTTTCGGAGCGTCCCGAAATCAAAATTTCTGTACATGGGTTCCAAGTATAAGAGGATCGAAACAATCTACGTTTCTTTTCTTTTCTTTTATTGATCAGAGGAAATGATGTATTCTCATCCGTAAAGGTCTAAGGGCATTTAAAGAGGATTCCACCCAAAATACAAGTAATAAAAATCTAGAAAATCAATCTAATAATCACGGGATAAACAACGAAGCGCCAAATACGAACGGGCTCGTTCCGCCCATAGTATGTTAAAGAATCGGTCCGTAATTAAAAGTTTTTTCTAGAATAAAGATGAGCTAGCTAGTAGTGTGTAATCAGAAAAATCATTTGGTTAAGTCTTGAGAGAGTCGTCCTAGTACAGCAAACCGAACTCTCCAGCGACGACTTAACAACGACCAAATAAAACTCTTTTAGTAGTCTTCTCAACTCCTTTGATACGTTAACATCCTAAGCATTAATTGGTCAATGAGTAAACCAGAACCTTTAATTGAAACGGTTTTTGGAACATTTTGAATTGTAGAAAAGTCAACAAATATTGAGGTTGACTTGGTACTATGTACCCAACGCCAGACAATCACGACATAATGAGATTTTTTTATGAGAAAGTGATAGCTTAACTACTCCATTTTTATTATGTGTACATATGCAAGGTACATTTTATGTATATATGGACTTTGTGGGGCCTACTTCGGATCCCACAAATATGATTTGAACCGTTCATTATTTTTAAATCAATTTTTATGGAGCCTTGTAAAAAATTCAGCTCAACCTGATATAAAAAATCCTTAGCGATATGAGCTGATTTTTTACAAGGCTCCATAAAAATTGTTTCAAAAATAAAGGCAGTTCGAATTATCTATGTGGGACCCGAGGTGGGCACCACAAAATTCATATGTATATGGTATGTATAAACTCATATGTACCCATAGCTTTATTGATTTTTATCTACGTATATAATCTAGACATGTGGATCCCGTTCGTTTTTGGATTTTAGATTTGGATTTGTAGATAATGAGTGTAGAGAGAAATGAAGTAATGATTTGAAATATGGATAATGATTAAAAGAGATAGATAGAAAAATAAGAGTAATGATTAAAGAGAAATAAGATAATAATAAGAATCCAACCTTTAAAGGTCGTGATCATGTCGATAAGGATTTGAGACAAGCAAGTTCCTTCTTTTATTCCTAGTGACAAATTTTCTTTTAGTGTTTTCTTTTTATCCTAATTCAATTCTTCTCATAAAGAGTTGTTGAGCAGATCCGAATCATTAAATACAGTATTTGACGGTCAAGATTTCGACTGTCCCCTCCCGTCCAAAACTCGGATTGGAGAGGATCCACTTCCTTTTTATTGGCATGTTAAGAGTTATTCGTTGTTAATCAAGTCCATGATCATATCCACAATTAAACTTCCAACACCGTATAACCAAATTCACCCAGTCACCATTGAAGCCAAAATGCACCAGGGCATGCATTTCTGAGAAAATATCAAGGGCTTTTTACCACTAGATACAGAAAATTCAATAATCCCATTAACCGTGGGTTTTGTATTTGGCTTAATGAGCGCGGTAGTACAAACAAATAATTTTCCATAATATTTGAGTTACACTTTCTAAACCAATTGACTATATTATAGGACACAATCACGAGTTTAAATTTTGTTTGCCGGCGCCACCGCCATTGTGGAGGGCTCCATCGTGTATTTATTATTGCAATTTGAACTGATATTGTAATGGCTTGTAAGGCTCGCCTCGTAGAATATCCACTCAATAAACCAACTTGATTGTACATCAATAGGCATATCACAATTTAATTTTTTTAGTTTATAATAAAATGGATTGGGAAATTCAATTTTTAATATATCTTTCGATGTCCGATCAACTTTTATTGACTCTACAAGATGAATGGTTCAAATACATTCCAATCAAACGCATAGTGGGACCCACAACAACAGTGGCAGAAACCCCACAATTTCCACCACAGGGGGAATAAAATTTACAGTCATGCTATTGACAACAATTCATGAAGGGACCATGCACCATTTGGGGTTGCCCAAGCGGGAGAGGAAGGGCTTTACCTAGAATGGGGCAGGATTCGTTTCCTCTCCAGGGCAGCATCTTGATTTAGCTAGCGGGTTGGGGCGATGGTTTGCTTCTGGTCGCTCAGAGGTTTATGACCTATGGATGGCTCCAATTAGTGACCCAATTATGAAGGGTTATGAAGTGGTTCCTTCGTCTCAAAAAAAAATTAAAAATAAAAAATTGAAGGGACCCTCCCCTAGTCCCCTTAGCGTGCCTCACGGGGAAGGAGTCATATGGGAATACAAATCCAAAGTTCACACGACCCAGTCGTATTTTGAACCGCGGTTTTACAGAGTGTTAGACGTTGACATCCATCCGTCAACTTTATTTATTAAGCCATGCACAAACGGTAAAGTAAGGGCAAATTTCACTGACTTCCCCTGAGGTTTCTGAAATAACACTGCCCTCCTCTCCTTTACCTGACAATACCAAGGGACCCCCCCTCCGTTAATTGCACGTTAGAAAACGGATGGGAAAGGTAATCGGCTTTGTTCGGTCCTCAGTTTAATTTTGTTTTAGTATTATTTTTCAATCATTACGCTATTTCTTTCTCCAATTATTATCTTATTTCTCTAATTATTATTTTCTCATCTCTTCTCTCTATCTCTCTTCAATAATTGCTCTATTTCTTTCTCCACCCACTACTAAAACTAAACTAAACTAAACTCCCAACCAAACAAAACCGATATCATTGTACTATACTTTTTACAATACTTATACTACGCTTTACCAGACACTTGACCCCTCTTATAGTCTTATTTATAAAATATAAAATACAAACTTCACTACACTTTGTACCCATTTCACTTTGAGATTTTGGATATTAAAAGGATTCATATTTGTCAATTTTTTATCAAACTTTTTTGAATTATTGGCTCGTCTCGATAAGAGGAATTGCAAAAGTAAAAAATTAAGACTTTTACCAAATATTTTGAGAAATTCAATATTTTGGGTAAAAGTAATAATTTTATATTCCTTTGATTCCTTTCGTTGAGACAAACCAATAATCCATAAAAATTAACACAAAACTAGCAAATACGAAAAAAATTCAAATGTGGACAAAAATAAAAAAAATAAAACCTAAAAATCCCACAAACAAGTTCGCATAAAAAAATTCGAATATGAACAAAAAATAAAAAGCCTAAAAATTCCACAAACAAATCTCGTAAAAACCAAAAAGCCTAAAAATCCCACAAACTAGGCAACGGAGGGTACGGTCTTGTTGGTGGGATTTTTTGGCTTTTTGATTTTTGTTCATATTTGAATTTTTTTTTGTATTTGCAAGTTTTGCGTTAAAGTTTTGTGGATTATTGGCTTGTTTCAACTAGAGGAATTAAAAGAGTATAAAATTATTATTTTTACCCAAAATATTGAATTTCTCAAAATATTTGGTAAAAGTCTTAATTTTTTTACTTTTTCATTTCTCTTATCAAGATAAATCAATAATTCACAAAAATTTGATAGAAAATTAACAAATGTGAATCCTTTTAAATAAGGACAAAATCTCAAAGTGAAACAAGCACAAAGTGTAATGATATTTGTATTTTAATTTTTTATAAATGAGAGGGGTAAAGAGTCTGGTGAAGATAGTATAGGCATTGTAAAAAGTATAGTACAATGACATCTGGTTTTGTTTGGTTAAGAGTTTAGTTTAGTTTAGTTTTAGTAGTGGGTGGAGAGAGAAATAGAGTAATGATTGAAGAGAAGGGTAATGATTGGAAAGAGATAGAGAGAGATGAGAAAATAATAATTAGAGAAATAGGGTAATGATTGGAGAAAGAAGTAGGATAATAATTAAAAAATAAAACTAAAACTAACTAAACTAAAGACCGAACAAAGCCGATCACCTTTTCCATCCGTTTTCTAACGTGCAAGTAACGGAGGGGGGATCCTTTGGTATTGTCAGGTAAAAGAGGGGAGGGCAGTGTCATTTCAGAAACCTCAGGGGAGGTCAGTGAAATTTGCCCGTAAAGTAATCTCAGTGGTTAGTACTATCGACGAATCTCAGTGGAAAGTGGAAGCTAGCCCTCTTACCGTATAAATAGATCAGGTGAATTCATCTTCCTCTTATACGACTCACACTGCTTCAAAGAAGAGAGAGAGAAAGAGAGAGAGAAGACAACAAAAAATTATTTTGCGAAGGCAAATATAAAGAACAAAAAGGTTCTTTTCTAGTCTAGAGATAGCATATCGATCATGAAGGTAGGCATTTCTTTTTCTTTTTCTTTTTTTGTGTGTGGTAGGCATTGCTTTTAGAATTAAGACGACTGACAATTATCGTATGTGACATATATTTATGTATGGCTAATGGCTTGGCATGTTTTGTCAATTGAAAATCTTGCAGCAGAAGATTGTTATTAAGGTGGAATTGAGTTGCCATAAACTCAGAGTAAAAGCCATGGAGATTGCTTCTGTCACAGATGGTAGGCGCCTCAGATTTCAACTTTTATTAATTAGTTTCAATAGTTTGATCAGTAAAAATATTATTTTTGCAAAAAAAAAAAAAAAAACGATTTCTCAAATTTAATTCTCATACATATGGGAGCCATATTTAGAACAACGTGACAGTACAGTTTTTAAAACCATAAGCCACTGTCATCGGAGTACTTGAGTCGAAGAAAAAGCAAAAAATTCATGTCCTTGTACAGAATTGTTATGCCCTTTGACAATACAATTATGTACATACTATCACTCTCATAGGATCATATTACATCGTTACACAATGAGCATACTTGGTGGGCCGAAAAAGACCTAGAATATATTTCGTGGAACAGTATTTTTAGTGTTTGAACACAACAATTAGTGGAGAAAGCTACATATTCACAAAATTTCGAAACCCCGACAAAGCATATGTACTAATTTTATTGTTAATTTGATGACCATGGAATTATAGGGGTGACATCAATTGCAGTTGGAGAAGGAAAAGATCGGGTGGTGGTGACTGGGGAGAGCGTGGATCCGGTTAAGCTAACCAGGTCAATCAGGAAGAAGGTCAGCCGCAACGCCACCTTAATCCTCGTGGAAGAAGAGAAACCCAAAAAGGATGAGCCTTCAGTTCCATTACCCTACCCTTATCAATATTATCCGCCACAGGCTTATACTTATTACTCCATCTGGTGATCATGAATCTGTCACTGTCGCATCCTTTTCACCTCTGTTTCGGTGTACTTTTTGTCGTTAGATTAAGCGAAAAGTTTCTCATACCTTAAGCTTCTCGCTTGATTCAACTGCTAGAATTGTGTCAGCTGAATAAAGCTTAAGTGAAAGTTTGGATACTGAAGATTTGAGAAATTTATGCTTTGTTTGGTTTGTGCTTTGAAAAATAGTTGAGGTAGTAAGTGAAGAGAGATAGAGAGAGAAATGTTGAACGTAGGAGGAATCTATAGAGAATTTCGGGGGAATTTTTTGAAAATGGAAGAGAACAAGGCAGGCTCCGTTGTTTGGACGTAAAATATTTTTGGGTAAAATATTTTACTCATTTTTCAGTGGTTGGTTGCCCAAAATATGAGTAAAATGTTTTACTTGTAAAATATTTTCCCTCAATTGATGTAAAATGACTTACCAACAAAACCTCCGTAAGTTATTTTACCGTTTCCGTAGATCTCCTCTCTAAAACCCAGCAGTTATAAGTTATGACAACTCCTCTCCCTCTCTCTCCAATTTCGTTCCCTCCTTCTCTCACATGAATTACCTCTCTCCCATCCTTTCACTTTCTTCACCAGATGCCAATCAGAGATAAGTTCTTTGCGTTTGTCCTCTCTCTCTCTCTCTCTCTCTCTCTCTCTCTCTCTCTCTCTCTCTCTCTCTCTCTCTCTCTCTCTCTCTCTCTCTCTCTCTCTCATGTACAAATTGGCATATCCTTTACTATAGAGTATGGATTTAAAAAACTACTCCAAAGTCCAAACCCTCCCATTAATCGATTGGGGTAAAAATAATTGTATTGAAAAAGTAATTACAACTACCAACCAAACATCGGAAAGCAAATACGAAAACTTTATATTTGTAAAAATCATTTTACATGGAAAATATTTTTAGGCGTAAAACATTTTACGTTGAAATAAACAGAACCTTAATTAAAAGTTATTACCATCCCGATATGGATTTGTGTTTGGAAGAGGAGCTAGCATTGTTGGTTTGATCAGATCAATTTTTTTTGTAAGATTCATGATAAAATAATTTTTGTGATGAGATTATAGATAGAAAGTATTGTGATCAAGTCGACATGCAAATAAGAAGCCACAAAATATTCAGCAAAAATAAAAACAAAACACAAAAAATGTAAAAGCATAAGACCAGAACTTGGGCCTTTGGAATGATGGGCTATTCTCAGTCCATGGAGCTTTAGTTGGTGATTGGTTTCATGATCGAGTTCATAATTTAGCCAAAAAAATTTGATATTCCTTTTCCAATGGATCAATTAATTCAAAAAGACCAATTCCACTGTTTAGTAGCAGAGATTCAGCTAAAGATAAAACAAAATGCCGTATATACACGGTGTCATACGAGTTTCAGCTAAAGGCAAAATAAAATGCCGTATATACACGGTGTCATATTAGTTTTATCAATCATTTGAAGTACTAGAATTAGTTCGGGCCTACCAGACAAGGAAGAAGTTGCGTGCTTGATTGAAATTTTATCCAATTAATTTTTTGAACCACCTATTAATTAATCACTAGAGGAAAACTTATTTCCGGCTCTTCCATAAAGAAGCTATTTGCAGCCAACCACTAAACATTTGACACATCAGGCAAATTGCTCCTAGACAAGTGAGGCAAAAAAAGCTCTGAGGAGCACTCTTTCCGGTCAAAATTAACTCTTACTTGTAAGAGTTCACAAATATATATATATATATATATATATATGAACCACAGATTGCAGAAATAGACGGTCCAAATGCGCACTACAGAGTAGCGCACTAGAGAACTCCCCAATCCCCGTTTAGATAATTATCAATAGTCCAGAATTTATCTCGACCACAAATACAGTAATAGGATCCATTTGATCTCGCACTAGTCTCTCTGTTGTAGCCGCCACATGTCCCTGTGACTCGAGGAGTTCTTCAACTACCCTTCCTAGTTCCTACTACTTTTTGAAATTTCAGTTGGTAGGTCATGACATTTACTATAACTTAGTCACTATTATGAGCCCCAATTGTCTTTGGCATTGAGTTTTTTTCACTAATTAATGGCTATTGCTTTCATTAAAGAAGAAATACGTACGAACAGGAACAGTCAGCTGTATGAGCTGGGGAAAAGCCAGACAACTACTAGTCTACTACTGTCGTACTATGAGTTGAACATCCAGTGGCAATATTTGTTGAGGAACTACAAGGCAAAACAGTGGCTAAACCCATAGAATTTCCTATAGGGAACTGATTTTTGCGCTCCAAGATTTACTGCAGGCGCTCCCCTTTTTGTTTTTACACTGTGATATTGCTGGCAACATCAGTGTATATTTTGTGTTTTTTTGTTTTTATACTATGATGTTGCTAGCAACATCACAGTGTAAAAACAATAAGGAGAGCACCTGCAGTAAATTTTGGAGCGCGCATAGAAAATTTTCGGACTAGGCTACTTGGCAAGTGCAGACGGGCCGGTGCAGTACTGTCTGTTTGCTTTCATGATCTTGTTTGTAGAACTCGTTCAAAAATTTCATTCAAATATCGATCAATATCTTTTGCGGAACACATTTTTCTTGAGTGAAAAATGATTTAAAAGGATATGGTCCACATTTTCCTTGTAACATGCATAAATAAAATTTGACATGATAGAACGGGAGCATATATAGGAAAGATTATGAGCATAGAATTTGCTGTGGTGGTGTAAGGTGTTGGAGTCTTATATATATGGGGAGGATTGCCAAAAGGGAAAAATGTGAAGAAATGGAAAAATGATGCACTTTCTTTTTTTGAACAGCGAAAAAAAAAAATTGATGCACTTAATGGGTCTAATCGTGCAACCGATCAATGAGAAGATTTCACAAAACACGTTTCCAACTGAGAGTTCTTGGAAGAAAAACATAAAAAGGTGATTGCAAATTTGAAAAATATTTCTGCCCACCGAAAATGAAAAAGATGTAAAAACGATAAGAATTTTTTCTTCAGAAATATTATCTTGAAAGGAGTTTTGTAAACCTAATTATGAAATGAGAAAATTCGAGCTTGATTTCTTTTTTGTGTAAATTAAAAAACTGAAATAGCTAGATATTTGTCCTAAAAGAATCTTTTTTCTTGTTTGGTTACACATGTGTAGGGAGGCAAATTAAAAAGGCAAAAATGAAAGTACCCACAAAGATTGTAGATTTCTGCTTATGATCAGAAAATAATTCTGTAATTATTAAGTCATTTTCCGTTTACTTTCTTAATGAAATAAAAAAAAAAATCAGTTTCCTCGATCTATAATTATTTGTCGACATATATTGTCAATTTAATAATTTTTTTTCTTCACAAATCCGAGATCCAATGCTCATCTCATTCTCTTCCAATGCAATCTAAAGAAGAAAAGCCAAAAACGAAAATGACCTCTTAACCCTCTTGCTGTTAGAAAAAAGAAGAAGAAGAAGTTGGTGCAATTATTATTCCCAATTAATTAAAAAGTGGGTAAAACTCATGTGTAACTCACACATGTACATCATCAAAATCCCTTAGTGTCAATGCATTTGATCATCATAAGGGGGTAAGACCATATATGAGTGGCCATACAATTATGAGTTCTCTCACTCAACAAACTTTATGGTTGCTCTTATTATTTGCCCACTCTCACCTAATTAAACAAGTGGAGGGTGTGTGTATATATATGCAATTAATATATATATCTCACCAATAGTACTAAATGAATTTAAAATTCTGAGTTTTGTAAAATAGTAAAGAGGAAGGGAGAGTTGATTGATGTGGGGGCAATTAAATTGATGGGTAAGGCTTGGAATCTTGGGAAGAGATAAAATTAAATTTTCATTCTTTGATTGGGGGAGTGTATGCATGCATAGGAATATGGACAAGAAAGGTATCTATGCTATGTGTGTAGGACATGCACATATGACCCTAGCAAGTTGATGAATCTTGTTTAGCATCCCTTCAAACCAAATCTCAATTATAAAATAGAAGGGTGTGGAGATAAGTTGTTGTAACAGCTTAGATTCATTTGATCCAAAGGCTGTAGTGCATTCTCCCCCACTTTTCGGTTAAGTGTCCATGATTTTCACCTAAATTACACAACTGCCATCCCCCTTTAACAAATGATATTAAAAAGGAAAATGATATTAGCACTTTAAAAATTGATGCAGACACTTTAAAAAATTTTTAAAAAAATGTTGTGAAGCCTAAAAGATGCCAATAGAACCTTACTTTCGCCAAATTCATGGTCTCGCCGTCTACTTGACTTCACGAGGCTTTCAAGACATCACCTATTCTTTTACTCGATTTGTCCAAAAATGCCTTTTATTTTCTGAACCACTAACGTTTGATTCAAAGCCGCTAATGGTTCATTTGGTTCATTAAAAAGTCAAGTGAACAAATATTTTGAAACATAAAAAGTAACTTGGATAAACATATCGGTACAAGAGTACGTGTGTCATTAATAATCCTTCAGATTGCATTTATACCATTTTACCGATATTCTAAATTTTGCTCGCCCAAATTACGGCAAACCAGCCACCAACATTAATAACTCCAGTTGCATTATTTATACCTACAAACACCATTTTACCGATAATCACAAAAAAAGAAAACTTACACACCTAAAAAAAACACAAAAAATAATTTCTTTTCAAAAAGTTAATTTGTCTTTTTGCTCTTAACTTGGTTTTAGGGCAATAAGAAGAAGAGAAGCACAGAAGAAAAAAAAATCATTTTTTTAATGCGTTGATCACAAAAAAAAAAATTGATATTGACAAAAAGTTCCTTTTTCCATTTATCTAATCTTCGAATAACCAGACTATTAGAAAATCATTACACAACCAAATAAATGTATAGAAGCAATCAAGAAGCTTAAGATTGAAACACAGGATGGAAGTATAGAATGGTTCTTTTCTTGCTTTCCAAAACAAGAAAGTGATGCATAAATTAATGGATTCCCCCAATGGTTCTTTTCTTGTTTAATGTTTAACGAGCTTTTTTGCTATTTTTTTTTTGTTCCAGGCTATTGACAATAGTCAAGTTGTTTCCGCTAAATGATATTTTAATTAATACATGTGACAAGAATGACTTTTCTAAAATCCGTAAAAACATGAACTAGTCCATTTAGTCCATAGTTGAAACGCCCCCGGGAGAAATGAATGCGTTGATAAAATGTAATTTCCCAATTGAGGAGAGAAAAATGTTAATCAATCAATCTGAATGGAAACACTTCTACGATGCAATGAAATCACAGTTGAAACTTTTAGCAAGCTTTTGATAGCACCGTGTAGCATTTGCCTTTTGGTAATTAACCCAAAGAATCAGATGCTTTGCTTCAAACCACCAAAACCAAATAAATAAATAAATAAAGGTTAATTATGTTCCTTTCCCAAGCACATTCAAAGACGAACAGAATACATAGGAGTATTTTAATTTAGGAACTACAGTATTTATTGAGAAAAGACACAATTTCACCAATAAATATTCAGCCCACTTCCCCCCACCCCTGAAGTGCAGTATAAGCCAACAAATCAGCAAACACCTCTCTCTCTCTCTCTCTCTCTCTCTCTCTCTCTCTCAAACCAATATCTCCCCTGCAAACTTCACCATCAATGGCGTAAAGCAATATCAACACTCTTGCGTGCCGGAAACCTCGCTGAATAAGAATTGGACCCATGTCTTCAATTCTTATAGAAGTGTAATTTTCATATATCTACTGTCTTAACAAGAGTCTTTTTCTTCGTTGACAGACACTGTGAGTGTAGAGAGAGAGCGAGAGAGAGAGAGGCGTGTAGATGTTTAAGAAGGGGGAGGAGAGAGAGAGGAGCAAACCTGGGGAAGCCCGGAGAAGTGCTGTTGGTGGGTATCTTCGACTGCATCCATGAAGTGGCGGCGGCACTGGCCTTTGCTAGGATGAGCGACTCTGCTTACCGCGTTGAAACGACGTCTCGCCTCGCCCAATGGCGGATCGACAACTTGGCTTCTTGTACCTACCGCAAGTCCGATCCTTTCAAGATGGGCAAATGGAATTGGTGAGTTATTAATAACCCAGCCATACTTCTTTAATTTCTGATTTACCCTGTAATTTAATTTTTGCTCTGTTTTTTAGTTCGGTTGCTGAGAGACAGAGGACAAGAAACAGAGCTTGCTAGGGTGAATTGAATCATGTTTTGATTTAATTTTCTCTTCCTTGGTTTGAGAGGAAACAACAACGAAAATAGAAAAACAAAGAATAGTTTTCCTCCACACTTTCCTTTCCTCAAGTTCCAAACAGACCCTAAAATGGAACAAACTTGATTTTTTTTTTTTAAGCAATTTGTGCTTTTTATTTTCTGTTTTATTCTATCTTCACAGGGTAGAGGGCAAATTTTCTTTCTTTGTTTTCTGAATCACCTTTTGGTTGGGTGTTGTGATCAGGGGAAAATTAATGTAATATGAAGTAGCCTTTCATTTTAAATGACCGTGCGGTCAGGCAGCTTGCATGCATGTCGATTAATCCCAATGCCTGAAGTTAACGACCTTGACAAACTTCAAGTAGCCGAACGTTATTTATTTATTTATTTATGAAATGGAATTAAATCTGCGGACTCGAGTGTAAACTACTTACTGTCAATCTACGTACTGTCAATCTGTCATGCTCTGACTCGATCAACCCGTCAGTAGTCTCAAGTAGTCTTTTGGGCTCGACTGAGAGGATTTCTAAATGCTCATACTATAATGAAAATAGACAAGTAACTTGTTTCGTGACTTTTCTTCCTGGGTAGGTGAACAGACAACAGAAAGCATAAATTTCTTTCGTTTCTTTTTCATTGTTTGGAATTTGCAGTAGTCTGTGTCATTGTTTTTTGTATGTGGTGTTAGATTAAAATTGTTTTTATCTGGTTGTTTGAATTGAAGGCATTTAGCTGTGGAGAAGAATCGAATGTTGTTCATTAAATTGTACCCAGAAATATCAAATTTAACAAGAGACAATCCCCCAATTGCATCATTTATCATTCGAGTCATCAGCTCAGTGGGAGATCGCAAGGCTTTGATTCACCCAGGTAATAAACTATACTTGGATGCAGCTTTTCTTCATTCTTTAGATATTTTTAAGGACTTCTGTTGTTTCTAGGTACGACTTCTGTACCTAAGCAATTTAATCCAATTAGCGCCAATGGTAGTACGTTTTTGTTTTTTTTTACAATAGAGTGTGTAGGCCAACTTACACGCACCTCGACTAATCCTAGAGTTCTGGAGTTAGCTTCCCCCGGTAAGCATTTAAGTTTCAGACCTATTGTTACTATAATCCAGTAAGTGTTCATACCTCTGTGCTTCTAAGTAATTGAGGGATGCACCTATGCGAGTTTTACTACCATAGCTAGGGACTTGGGGTGTCATGATGCGATAGCAGCAATGCTAAATGATGCGAAAGCAGCAATGCTAAATTTGAAAAGCATCGGTCCAAATTGATGCACCCCGGATTCTGAAAATGTTAATTCTTTGTGGATAGAATACGAAGTAGAAAGCCCATTGACACTAAAAAGCATCGTATGCCAACGTGCCTACGTTTGTTTCAAGTCCATGTGAGATAGATGTCCGTTCACTAATGTTAATGCTGTCACTCTATGTGCATGCAGAAATCATAGACAAGCAGATCAAGAATAACGACGATTTTGTGTGGGCAATTGAAGTTCCATTAACAGGGAAGTTCATCATCGATGTTGAGTTCTTTGATTTGAAGATCACATCTCCAGACGTATGCTTCTGTTATATCCCATTATTTTCCCCTTTCCTTCGTATTACTAGTAGACAACATAGTCAATGGAACTACCGGATATTCAACTCGAAATTTAGCGAAGAAGATTATATGAGATCAGTTATGCTGTTTATAGGTTTGGTGTATTGTGTTGGTATTTATCCCTTTAACTAACGAGGATGCATGAAATGACATGCAGGGGGGAGATCCTTGCTCCATCTGGGCTGAAGGTTCCACACTAAAGAACTCGGATGCGACTGCCCTTTCATCCCTCGGCAGGATGTTAACAGAAAGCATTCACACAGACATCATTATCAATGCTTCAGATGGAAGCATAGGAGCCCATCGAGCGATTCTTGCTTCACGATCGCCTGTTTTTCGCAGCATGTTCTTGCACGACCTCAAAGAGAAGGAACTATCCGCCGTTAACATCTCTGACATGTCAATCAAATCTTGCCAAGTGTTTCTCAACTACATCTACGGGAACATTGCTCATGACGAATTTCTCATGAACCGGTTGGCACTTCTTCAAGCAGCTGATAAATATGACATCTCGGATCTGAAAGAGGCGTGCCATGAGAGCCTTCTGGAAGATATTGATGCCAAAAATGTTCTTGAAAGGCTTCAAAATGCTTCTCTCTACCAATTGCCAAAACTGAAGGCCAGTTGCATGCGATACCTTGTGAAGTTTGGCAAGATATTTGACATTCGGGAGGATTTCAATTCCTTTCTGCAATGCGCAGATAGGGAACTCATAGCTGAAATTTTCCATGAAATTCTCGCTGCCTGGAAAGGGTTCTGAAATGCTGGCAAACACCGAAAGAGAATAATTGGTATGTGTATATCAGCATTCTTTATCTTGCCCATAGAAATGGGCGGTTAGAAGAATTGTAATGTGCAAAATTGGTTCCCTCGGGGTATATTCTTTTGTGGAAAGCGCAATTTGTTGTATATACAAGTACAAAGACTGGATTGATTGGAACAGATCTTACTACCAGATATGTTGATGTAAACGATTTCAAATGTAGATAGTATTGCGTATAGGGTGGTGTAAGAGATCAAGAAGTAATTACTCGCGCAACTATACCTTTGTAATACCTTACCAAAAAAAAAATTTACCTTTGTAACTCAGATTGCAATGGTGACTTTATTCATCTAAAGATTGGAGGGAGCGAAATTTGATCTTGATTTATCCCTCTTTAAGGATTCGAATGTTTGGATTGAAAAAGAGCTCAGAACTGCAATTTGTTGAATGTTTCTGTTTGACACTTCCCATTATCCCATTGTGTTTTTCTAGCTGACAGCAATCAGCAACCCGTTATGATACACTTCCATACCTTTTATCATGGTCTAGCTAACAAAATTTTACTGAGGACAACTACTGCAGGCAGTCTCTGAACAAATTCGGAGGTCATGATCAGTAACTGCAGATGTTGTGATTCAAACTATCTTGTACTGTCATCCATGCAGTTGTATCACGTAGCTTTCAAATTGGTTTTTTTTTTTTTTTTTTTTTTGGGGGGGGGGGGGGGGGGGGGGGGGGGGGGGGGGGGGGGGGGGGGGGGAGAAAGAGAATTTGTGTGTGTGTGTGTGAGCGCGCTTTTTGTTGTTTGTTATTGTTCTCCTGCGGGTATCCAAGACTTTTACTGTGCGTGACTAGCCTTTGGATACATCGGGGCTTACTACCAAGGCATCTTGGAAGTCTTCAAGATGCAAAGTACCAATTTTGGGTCAGTTTCACTTAATACATGAGGTAAAATTTCTATTTGACTATCTGAGTGATGTTTATAGTACAAAAAAGTTGTGGAGAGCCCAAGAATGTTGTGCATAGTCGATTTTTCTGCAACTGTTATACTTACGGTATACTTAGTTTTATATAATGTAGAAATAGGACAACTTTTGAGGCATCTTGTTATTCTTCGAGGTGAGCACTTATCTCGTGCTATTGGTAGGCTATCCGGGAAAACTAAGTTTGCCATTGAGAACTCTACATATATTGGGTTCTTACATAACATCAAAATTGCAAGAGATTCTCTCTGTGGCCTTATTTTAGGGTCTCCAGCTGGGAAGGTGTATTCAAACTAAGAGCAGTTACTGTCAGATTGGCTGAAAGGTTTTGATCTTCATATTCGCCATTGTTTGGGGCTCTGTCCCTGATTTTACATTTCATACTTGCAGTACTGCTATAGTTGCCAGAGACGAGTGCTTGATTTGATTTCTGCTTCCTACATGCATCAACAGTCAAGTTGGCTCTGTGTGCAAATTAGTTTGTTAATCGTTGTATTCAGGTGGGTTTTGGCATTTGAACCATGCTTATCGAACTGGGTGATGGCGTTTAGTATTTTCGGTTTCCTTGAAATACCTTGCGATTAGAATTCCGTAGCATGAAGTTAATATCATGATTTGAAATTGGTGGTTTTTGGTATAAATACAACACCGCCTACTTTCTTCTCTTTTGTTCGTAGAAGTCTATACAGTGCTACTCCAATATATACTTCAACACGCGAAAGACCCAAAACATCGATCTGACATGCTTAGATGGTGGATATACTGGGGAGTGAAGACAATCTTCCCCTTGAATCTCTCTCGGCTCCTTTTCTCCTTTTAGTGTGGTGTGATTCTGATTGGAAAATTGACATAGAACATTGATCAGACAGGCACAGGGAAGATTGCTGCAAATACGCTAAGCACATGAATGTGGCTGGAAATATACCGTCCAGCTTTGGAATGAGTTTGTAGCGATCCTTGATTATCAACTTCTCCTTATCTCAAATGAATCTACCAACGACGATCTTTACCCCAAAAATGTGCAGAAATCATCCAACAATCACTAAGTATTGTTTTAAAGGTAACATGAATACAAAACATCGAAAAACTGTGGCGTTACAATCACAAGGCTCATGTGCTGCTTTAAATTTGCTTGGTGGTTTGTCATTTCAATTGATGTTTCAATGTCTATTAATACTGAATCGTGGCTGACTATTGATTTTGAATGTTACCATCCCAGGAATGAGGTGAATAAACAAGGCTTGCTTTAATCCTCTGGCCAGATGAACGTAAATCTGAGCAAAAACAGAGAAAATGAAGAACAAGAAATCCAATGAAACGGGCTATCCGCAATTTTAATGGACATTCAAATACATCCCACTTTGTGAGCATCACCGTCACATTCAAACATTTCATCTCTTGTGAAATGTTCATATGAATAAGTTTAAGCTGTGGAAATTAACTTTGGTCCCACAAAACTCAATAAATCCATCTTCAGCCCCCAAAAAGATACCCTGCCGCTTGATCTTCATTACCATTACAGAAATTTAGAGCCTGTATTACTGCCTCTCTTCCAAACCCTAGCTCAACAAGTCTTGTGACCTTCGCTTCAAATTCTGGACCCTGAAGATGAACAACCTGTCAGTGCTCATAAATCATAAACCCAATCAACTCGGTAAGATTACTGCATAGTCAGTGTCAACGGCCAACCATCAGTGGAATGATGAAATTCGTGTAGGATAGGGTGTGATGACAGGGTAAAGAAGACAGTAACCATATATACTCACTTGTGGAAAAGCTTTTTTTTCTTTTTCTGTAAAAGTCTAAGTAAAAGAACGAAGAGAAACGCAAGAAGAAAAACAAATGTAGCCAATATACAACAAAAGAATCCAACTTTGAATGTACTTTCTTAAAGAAACAAGAAGCAAGTTCAAATGGTTTGTGATCGTAAACTACCTGTGACAAGTTACGCGCACCACCTGCAGGCCAAGATAAAGATTGGAAGAACAAGTTAATTTCCCTTACAATTAAACAGAACAATAAAAATACTACTATAATTTGCATATTGAGCGAGGATGAACAACAATAAGAGAGAGAAAAGATCCAACTCTGGCTTTTAGAACACCAGTCTCTTATAAGGACAAATCATCAAGGTAATATATTTAGATTAAGGACAGACTCCACATAGTATCTTTGTCTTCACCAATGTCCAACAAGTTGAACCGCCAACCCTGTTGTTCCCTAGGTAAGCCGCAAAACTCCTACACCCACAATCACCCAGAGACCAAGTATTTACGTGGTTTCCCAAAATCAATTACATCCCCCTAAGAGGGAGTTCCACTATGTGAAGTAGAGAGCGCAATGTTGTGAAACAGATAGTCAAAACCTAACACCAAACAAGCCCCAGCTCAAGGATAGTCACTCAGTATTTTATCTCTCACGAGTGTCTATTCACGGCCTCAACACCGGAGGTGGAGCCTCATGGCTCTCACTCACTCTCTATTTCTTCATCTCTGCTCTCTTACTATCCACCTTGCATAGCCATAATACATGCATTATGCATATATAGGAAGTTGAGGGAGAAAACTCAAAGAGCCGTTAATGCTCATTCATGAGTGAGATGCCAAGAGTTTCCAATGGCAGCTCAAGCCAATCTAAGCCTTTACTCATAGCCAGCCTCAATATCATAGATGACATTATCCCCATCCGATCAACCACTTGGGTGAATTCCAACAGACCAAACTGTATAAGGAGCTGATCAATCCCAATGATTCAACTCCCCAGGGTGGCGGGGTCACAAGTTGACTGTGATGGCAACATGATGTCATTAGTGCATATCACAGTAATCATTTATTTTTATTTTTTGACAAGTAAATAAATATATTAGAAAGAATGCATTAAGGGAATGCCGCCCGTATACAAAAAGAGGCCACACAACAAAAAGGCCCTATACACTTCCATGCGAAAGGAAAAGCCCAAACCAATCTAAGAATTGGTCAAGAGACGGAATTGGAACGCCCAATATTTATTACTGCCAAAAATGCCTGTATATTGAATCATTGCAAGCTAAAGAATACTTCTCTAAATCTTCGAAAAATTCCTTCTCTCTCATCTTTAACTTTATTAGTACATGTTTTTTTAACAGCAACAGAGTCCATAAAAGCTTCTCCAAGTCAACTAGGAAAGACAATGAAACCTGGTTGGATGGACAAATGGTATGTTGCTGAAACCTTAAAAATAGCATGTCCAATCAGAGAAGCGCCTTCTTTCAGACCAGAAACTTGAAGGGACAGTTAAACCAGTTCTGAATTTCAGAGGCTCAAACCACAAAACAAATACCAAAGTTTTTTTTTTTTGGTGGGAACAGCAAAAATCCTGATCCACCTGTTGCATAGGGAGTGGAAGACCATCACGGTCTCCCTCGAAAGAAAGCAAGAAACAAACCATCTTGAGACCAGACCCATACCCATTTAGCAAACATCGAACAAGAAGCCATTCCCAATGGTTCTTGCAAATTTAATGAAACAAGAAGTTTGAAGGGAGAACTTCGGAGTCGAGTTTTACCAGAGAAATCAAATAAACATTCTGCAGGTCAACTGAACTTCTTAAAGCCTTGGTCTTGTCATCATAAACTGATGAAGACCATATACAGAACTCAAGAGTATATGATGTTTGCATATTCAACTTTTGACTGTATAGTTACAGAAATTTTGCTGAAACAAAGCAGAGCATCATTATTCCTGTTAAAACATGCACGCTAAATAATTTTATGTCTTGGAAGTTGGAATGAACCAGGAAACTGACCTCCAGTTTGCGCACTGCTATTTTCTCTTGATCCAGATGCAGCCTGAAGAATCACAGGGTAAAAACTCAAAAATCGTGTCAAAGCACAGATGGAAATCCACAACAGTCCCTAAACTACATAACTAAGAAGCACGAACATAGACACGGGATACGGACACAACACGACACAGACACATCATTTCTCTGGAAATTAGGACACGGACATGTAGGGGACCCGTCAAGTGTAAAGTGTATTTGTATTATAGAGGTATGTTATGATTTCGTAATTTGGATAAACGTCGAAGACATTTTTATGTGTCCTGAGCATGTTTCAAGAGTGTTGCCAACATGTTTTAGATTATCCACAATGTGTCTAAGTAAAAGAAAATTATAATAAAAACATTGGACAAGTTTCTAGGCATGTCCAATATGTGTCCAGAGAGTGTCGCGTCATCCGTGCCCAACACGTGTTGGATACGGATACGTGTGGCCGGTAGACGAGTCCGTGCTTCTTAGCTACATAGCATGCAATACTCACATCGGTTCATAACTTTCAACTAGGGCAAAATGCAGAAAGAGAGATATAGAGTGGGCACTATGAATCACCAAAGATCATTGTGTAACAATGAATTATGCAATAGAAGATGTAAAGTGAACAAATCTATTTTATATACAAACTTCACAAACCATCCCTTCAAACTCATGCTCGAGTTTTTAAATTTGTAGTTTCATATACCGTTCATGTCGCATATAACCAATGTCTGAGAGTAATGCAAACTACGAAAAGTACATGCAATGACAATACCATTTTCTTATCTAAAAAAATGAAAATTTAAATTGATAGAGAAAACAACAACTAAAAAGAACATGGAACATATACTAATCCATCTGGCAATATCTTGTGTTACAAGGGATAGGTTTAGTGAAATCAAGAGTATCATTACTTGGGCTCCTGAGCTTGAGGCTTGCTTCAATTTCCTCTCTTCATCTAGATATTGAGACGGAATGTCTTTTTCTGAAATGAGGAAAAAATAGATTTTATCCAGAAAAAGAATAGTTCGTAAATCACAGAAAAAATCAAGCATTAAGCAGAAAGTTATCTACTTGTAAAGAAGTGAATAACCCCAGTAGCACATCAACTGTGGAATCACAAAACCAACCTTGCAAAAAGGGTACCGAAACCTCTCCTCCACCAAGTCTCAATACATTGTCCTTTAGATCAATTATGCACTGCAACCAGTTGCTTTTTTGTCACGAATTTCCATATTGTACTGGGTTTATTAACTTGAAAAGCTTGACATAATTTGTTACCTGGTGCTTACGAAGCATATCCAAGCCGAAAAGGAAATCCATATTTGGAGAATCCAGTACCAAGAAGGAACAAGGGTAAAATACGCTTCCAATCTAAACAATTATCATGGAAAAGATGAAATGTTAGCAAATAAGCTTACAATGGAACGAAAGAGATGCATAAAACATTTTATCTTTCAGTCAAAGAAGTAGAAAAGCAGCTCACAGATCACATCAAACTATACATATACACGAGGCAAGCATACACATGCAAACATAGACCGCAAAATGATCAGAAAATCAGAGGGAGCAAGGCTACAAGGCTAGTTTCATGGTATGTGCATTACCTTGATTGGAGCAACATGTATCCGTCCTAGAATCTCTGATTGACCAACCCCATGAGCAATGCCCTTATAACGTTGATCTAAGAGCCTCAACAATCTGAAAGAGGATATAACAGCGATCAAAAAAGCTTCCTTAAACAAGATCTTAAATAGAATTTAGTACACAAGGCTTGTAGAGGTGCTCTGTACTGAATTCTTCAGCTGAAACTTCATGTTCTCTCTACGTGCAATGGGGTAGCCTTTTAACAAAATAAGGTCACCTATTGAAACTGTTGGTTTATGATTCAAGTAGGGTTACTTTCCACATTTCCATTCTTTGCGGCGTTTGAATATTTTTCGCCAGAGGATTGCATAAATGACTGGCCCTGGATTAAGTGCAAACATGAAGATCCTATGACCGTTGCTACGAGTTGAGGGAGGGAAGCAATACATAAGCACCTAGGCCCTAGCTTGACAAAAATCAAGTTGCCAGGGGTCAATCAAGTATAGTGTGTTAAACCATGACTTGACCGTCTGACTCTATGTTACCAAGTCACGTACGTTGCATGGCATAATGCATTCTAGAGAAATAGAAAAATCCCTTCCAAGTTCCGACAAATAAAGGTATATCAATTCGAAACTTCCCCTATTGACTTCATCTATTTTTATATGAAATCACTCAGATATCATCATAGAAATCACACGAATTTGCACATCAGATCAAACCCCTACGACAAGCTAAAGTGCTAAACAAACTACAAGTAGATCTAGGGGGTTAATCTGATAGTCCTTAAGTCATGACCACAACCTTTAGATAGGTTCATTTACGCAATTGAAAAAGATAGGTTCATTTACGCAATTGAAAAAGCCAATGTTAATCATTCATATAGCTGCCACTTTATCTTCATAATTGGTGATCCATATCCACGCCACATTGTCATTCTTTTCTTAATCGTCAATTGATTACAACCCACCTAACTTACTGAAAATTGATCTGAGAACTATCGGCTAATGCGAAGACCAGGGAATGGATCAGTTGCTCATTTAGATTTGTGGTACAGAAAAACAGAAGTCCAGCATAATTTAAACAATTATCTGCATGTACAAGAAGTACACAAACACTAGATATTCTTAACTCAGTCGTGTTGGATTACCAACTTTCTATCTGCGGTATAGAATAACCACTGGCACTGCTAATATGAAGCAAGACGTAATAGTTGTCCGGAAGTATAATAGCACATACCCACAGCGCTCAGCGCAGCTTTTAGATATGATTGTCGACTGAGCTCCACTATCAACAAATGCCTGAAAGGAAGTGAAGCAAAAATTCCTCAGTCGTTTTAAAGCAATGGGAGAGGATTTCAAGATTAAAGCACCGAGCTATACTACTCAAAGTGGCTGACTCAAATTTCTAAACGTCTACTACAATTGCTCATTGAATTGTGGAGGACATGATACATGGCAGATTTTCGACGACTGTATTTTAAAAAAAGTAAAGCAAGTTTGGGAAAGAAATGAATGTTTAAAGTTCAGCGAGCAATAAATGAAACCCAGTACTGTCACAGCATGTAAAGTCCAAGACAAGAGAAACGGTAAACCAAATAAAGAATGGAGAAAACCATGGCATTTTTTGTCTCTACCTTCAACGGGACACCATTGACTTCCATATCAACATACAACATCACCTGAAAAGTTGAATTTTTGTGATATTTCAATTACCAAGAAACAAAGAATTACAGTTTTTACAAGTAGGCACTGCGGCACTCAATTATACATACCACCCTAGCAAAACCTTCAGGATTGTGTTCTAGAGCAGCTGCCCAGTTCTCATCAATACCTTTCTGCAAACCATACAGCAACAATAAAATGATCCTATGAGCAAATATACAGAGAAAGATAGGGCACTATATTACGGGGAAAATAAAAAATAACAGAATAAGTGGTGAACTTATTTTGTAACGGGTGCCTATCACTGTTGGGGTTTCAGAGATGTGATCATGGACGGTACCCCTAGACTACCAAATGAATCAACAAACATATCATGATTTGGCATTCATCGCAAGTAAAAAATAAGGGCCTACCCTCTATTTTTAGCAGTGCACACAAGACCAAAAACCTCCCAAACAGTCTTAACATAGAAGGCCAAACTAAAGAAAATATTTCAGAGAATGGGTTCACAAACATGCAAAACAGTGCATTTACTATTTGTCAAAAGAAAAATGGTGAAAGTGCAGATAGCATCAACTACCCACTTTTGCATGACAAGTGTTGTGAAAAGAAACAGCTGGTTTTCGTATCTTCTCGTTTAAACTTTGTAACAAGCTCAAAATCACACGCAGAAACAAACAAGAGCAATTGTTGGAGTTTTCTAACATTTCCTGCACATAAATCACACTAAAACGGACAGATATTTCCCCGAAATTACAATCCAACTGACCTGACGAATAGCAGCTTCGATTTTCTTCTGTGCTTCAACATCAAAAGGATCTGCATGTAGGAGTGCCTGTGTTGCAAAATAAAGAGAACAAGGGTGAATAAGCTGCACGTATCATAATTAACCTTTAAACCAAGGAATTTCTACAGCAATGACGAGTTCTAAATCACAGAAGTAGTTGGTGCAATTTCATTTGATCTAGTAAGAAATTTCATGTTTTCACAACATTAGCCGCATCTAAATCATAGTCCATTCACATGCATGATGGTACCATTACGAAAGAAAGGGGAAGGATGGATATACAGATGGAACACCAAGAACAACAGCCACCACAGCACAGTGTCACAACTCAAAACATTTTGACAAACACTTGGCATGCATCCCACCAACGGAAATTTTTCTGGAACTATCTAGAGTTTCCTATAGCATTGCGGAAGCCTAGAGGATTCTAGAGAACTTCTAGAACCATCCCCTATAATAATCTAGATTGTTGTACATAATTCTAGACTCGAATAGATATTTGTAGGGAATTCGGGAATAGAATAGTTGGGAAGCTTATAAAGAAAAGTTCAAGACTTCTCCCTTGGTGTATAAATTGGTGAGGAAGCTATGTAATTCAAGTTCATAGTGAAAACAACTCTCTCTCTCTCTCTCTCTCTCTCTCTCTCTCTCTCTCTCTCTCTCTCTCTCTCTCTCTCTCTCTCTCTCTCTCATCTTTTGGCTTAGTGCAAGCAAAGGCGGGCATAGCATCTAAGGCCGCACAGTTGGCTTAGAAATTCTAAGGTTGTAACAACAGGCAGGGACATAAACATAACTACGAACCATTTGTGGAGAATTCGCAACCGTGAAAACACAATACCAACAAGATGCACCCTTGTTCACAAGACGCAAGTGGAGTGGTAGCCCAAAAGTAGGCTCCACAGCGGTTCAGAAGACACATGCCTCTATGAAGAAATGGTAAGAAGTCACACTAATGAGAAATCAGAGTACCATTCCAAACATTCCCATTGTGAGGTTAAAACAAACACTGATTTCAATAAAAGTTAATGTGATATGGAGGATTAAACAAGCAACAACTAGGGAAGGAAAATCAACGTTGCTTACTAGCTCCTCATCCTGTTGACGTCGTAACGCAGATTTTTGGTGGTGACGCTGCCGTAAAACCTCTTGCAGTCTATTGAGATCATTTCCAAGAAGAACTTGAGCTAATTCAGGATCAGCCTGTAATTCAATAATAACAATTGAACAGTAAACAAACTTATTAGGTAATGAACAACTTAAGTGCATACCAAGACAACGCAGTAAAGAAACTTAACTCATATGCTCTAAGCTACAATAAAAATTAGAGCCACAAGAAAATTCTTCACGCCAAATAGATAGCTAATCAAACCTGAAATAGTCGTGCCATCATATTAGAATCCTGTCGTATTTGCCGCTGGAAGGCTGCAGGGTTTACAGCAGACCCATCTGGGTTGAAGCCTAAGTCATTGGTCGCCACACTGAATCAATTCACATCACTTCAGTTAGCAAACAAAGCACATTGATTCCATCAAAATAAAATGAATACAAAAATTGGTGGTAAGCTTCAAAAGCTAGGTCTTCATAAACTATGAAAGCAGGACAACATCTGTCAAAACATGGGATTCACATCACTATTGCAATTATGAAGGTTTTAACCACATTATATATCGATGACGCGATACTCAGCCGACCTATGTGTTGGCAAGGACCAAACAACAAATCATCACTGAAAAATTGGGTGCTATTACTTGACCTACAATGGTCATGACTGTTCTGCTAATTCCCAATGAATAGTCTTTCTTGTAATAGACCTACAATGGTCATGACCATTCTGCTAATTCCCGACAAATAGTCATTCATGCAGTTCCACGTCCTGCTAATAATAGAAATCCCTTACCGCAAACAGGATGAAAGAAACATCTTATATACCTAGCATTTAATCCTACTATATAAAGGCATAGCAAATTCTACCACTCAAATTGATCCAAACAGCAGCTAAAACGAAACCGCTATGTGCATATTATAAGTGTTCATAACTAGCAATATGGCATCCATAGAACCCGTCTAGCCCATAAAGACACCTGCTTTACCAATTCCAAAAGTTCTTCCCTACTGGTAAGTACCAATTCCAAAAGGGGTCCCTCAACATAAGGCATAAACCACATAGAAAAGCATTTTGTTTTTGACATATTTTAGGATAACTTACCTTACCCAATCCCAACCCAAGCCAGCAACAAGAATATCAACAATTACATGCAGCTACACAACCATTCACATATACAAGCTATGGAATAGTGCAAAAAGGCATACCTTGAAGTAGCAAGTGAGACCATCATGACTAAATCCCCATCATTAACACCAACAGCACTCAGTTTCTCAGCATTCCGAATCTCCTTTCCGTTTAACAGCAGCTGCTGTTGCTGGAGCGGCACTTGCGTCTGCTCGCATAACAGACAATACATATATTATCTATTTCGCTGGAAACACCTCTCTTTTGGTGTGAACATCATTTTTTACTCAGGTTCACATTTTAGTTTCCTAAACAATTCCTTTAACCACCTAAAGAAACTGCCAAGAAAGAAGAAACAATACAGTACATGTATCTATTATTACTAGTACTATTAAGGGAACACTCCTTTTGGTTTGGTTAAAACGTCAGTTAGGCTGGCACACACTTTCTTCCCAAATTACCACTTTAACTACCTACAAAACTGGCATGAAGAGAAGAAGAAAAAAATGCAACTCCTGATTTCTTCTCCTCACTTTTCTACTTTCACAGCCTTTAGTGCACTCCAGATAAATCTCAATTCAATCTTTTTCCCTTTCCATGTCCCGCGTAGCACGATTTGCACACATATCGCATGTGCCTGGACGTCTAGTGTGTGCTTGTTTGCACGTGTGTGTATATATTTTTAGAGAGAGAGAGAGAGAGGGATGTAAGAAGCGCTGTCGATCTCACCTCAACCTCAAGTAGAGCTTTCAAGTTCTCGACCTGCCAATGAGGTCAAAGCAAGTCATTAATTCTAACTACCTAGAACCCAGAATGCTGTTTGAAAAAGTAGTGATTTTTTTTTTGGCTAAGAAAAAAAAAGAAGTGATTTTGAGAGGGATGAGAAGAAGTAGAAGAGAGAGAGAGAGAGATAGAAGGTGGGGGATTACAGATTCGTCGCGATCGACATCTAAGGTGACGATCTGCTCGTCCGCAGTCATTACAGTGATCTTCATCTCCTCCTCCTCCTGTTTTTCGATTCGAATTGTACGAGTTCGATTCAGATTCCTTGGAATTATGCGCCTCCTACTTGGGGAATGGGGGATATGTCTTTCGCTGAGTTGTGGGGGGTTTTTTGGCGTGAAAAAGGGGTCTCTTTTCTCTTCTCTCCTGTGTCTGCTTGGCTTACTCCCGAAGTATGCTATCGATTGAGAAGATACACGACACTGGATATATAATATAATATAATATATAAAAAACCATGTGGGGCTGATACACAATAGCGTACCCTCTTTTATATTTTCCGATGCATACAGAATGAAGGGTCAGTTCGTTAGAGTATCACAATACTATAATTAAAAGTAAAAAATTTTTAAAGTTTACAGTGTTGATATAAAATATGGCTTATAATGCTATAATCAAACTTAATAACTTTCTTAAAAATAATTAAATTTTGGGTTTTGAATAATCAAAATTAGCAACCTTTTAACAATAACCAAATTTAATAGACCCTACATATACCAGTTATTATACAAAATTGTTCTCTCTTCCCTTTTCCTCTCTTTCTTTTCGAACAATAGTTTGGGAAAAAAATATTTTACTAAAAAATTAATTTTTTTTAGAAAATAGTTTTTAAAAAAAAATTCAAAAATTATTTTCTATTTATAGTAAATAGTTTTTACTAGTTTCAAAACTATTTTTAGAAAAATTATTTTCTATTGTTCACAGTTTTTAGTTTTTTATAGTTTGAAAATATGATGTGACAAGTTTTGGTTATCCAATTTTGATTATATCATTATAGACATCTACATTGCTAACCTTAGCAGTCTCTTAGATGAATAATCAAAAATTAATGTGGCAACTTTTGGTTATTAATTTTTTATTATAGCATTGTGGATACCCTTATATAATATTGCTAAGTGCTATTCGAGTTTTTTCTTTTTTTGTCATTTTTTTTAAAAAATTTGCATTTCTTAATTTTGCGTCGATAAATATTTTGGGTTCTATTTTGCATATTTTTAAAAATATTTAGATAAACGCCATGATTTTTTACGTTTTCGATTATTATTAACAAGACGAATCAATACTTCACAAAATTTGGAGCAAAATTAAGATACGTGGAAAAAAAAATTGAATAAGAGCAGAACAAGAAAAGGCCCAAAAACCTAAGCGGAACTTAGCTTGAGCATCCCTGATCTTACTCAATTTTCTACCCAAATTCAAACTAAAAGCTTCATTTGATATGAAGCACTCCAATGGACAAAGTTAAATCTAAGCATAAATTTAGCAAAAGCTTCATGGTATCGTCGTAAATTTGAGAGGGAGGAAATAGCCTCCAAAAATTTTAGTATGTATTTGAGTGTCTGTTTATTTGGTGGAAATTTTAAGTAGTAAAACTTGTGTTGATATGGGCTTGAGCCAAGGACTGGAGTGGATTTTTTGGGGTTTTACTTAGATTTTGGTTCTGAATTTAAAATTGAGTAAGGGCTGAAGATAGTCTAATAGACGTCAAAATACTATTTTGTTTTTAATAAAAATAATATATATATATATATATATATATATATATATATATATCATTTAGATAACAAAGTTAAAGAAAATGAGTTATCTTAAATAGTTGGTATTTTTGTTCACGCAACACATTTGCAAATTGTATACTATGCAAAGGGGGGGACACGGGAAGAGAATTCATTGGCACGCCTGATGGGACCTCATTGTTTTAAGAGGGTATCACGTCGATTCATTTGCATGTCAATTCTTTACCTTAAATTGAACGTTGAGATTCAAATCGTGAAGATGAAATCGGTTGTTATGGAGAGGAGCTTGCTAGGCTTGAAGTTGAGATCTATCTTTTTGATTAGTTGGATCACAAATGATGGATAAATAACCTCGACGAGCGCTTCTACTCATACCGACATTGAGAATATACCACCCATATCTTTCCAAGGTTTTTGTAAATTTTATGATCTGCGCCGGTTTTCTAATTGATGACATGACTTGCATACAGATTCATAATTCGAAAATTCCGAAGAGTCATGCTATATGCACCGACAGATTTGTAGGGAAATCGTACCGACCGGCCGCGCCGGCCCTTCTCCGGCCACCGGACGGCCGATCCGAGCCGTCCAAAAATTCTAAAAAAAAAAACCGAGGGGCCCACGCGGGAATCAACGGCATCCGATGTGTGTATAGTGCTTGATCTAAACACCCATTTTTCGTGTATATAGTAATCAGCCGTCCGGTGGCCGGAGAAGGGCCGGCGCGGCCGGTCGGTACGATTTCCCTACAAATCTGTCGGTGCATATATCATTTTCGAATTCCGAACTCCTCCTGCAAATTTTATCCAATCAAACAAGACCTACATACAGACGCCATACAGACGCATGGAGAGAGAGAGAGAGAGAGAGAGAGAGAGAGAGAGTGAATCTGAGGGTGATCATTCGCAAAAGTAGTTGAAAAGGAGATAGATTATTGGACGCCTGCTCACATTCTCCATCAGTTCATTGACCACAAGTTAATTGCAAAGCAAAAAAATCAGTGTTATATCCAAATCAAAACTTGAAAACCGATTGGCGATTACCTTAAAATGCTGAAACTTAAAGGTTGAAACTATTGTGGGCGACATTAGGAAGTGGGCAGCATCTAATCTTTGGTCCTTTGTTTGGTGTCATAGAAATCTTAACAAAGCTGCTCATTGGATTGCTTCCCAATGTAGCAAAGTGCATAGTTTCTGTTTTCTTTCGGATTGTATTCCGCCCGCTCTCGAGTCAATTTTGTCCAAGGATTTGTCTGGTTCTCAATGAAATTCTGACACTTTCAAAAAAAAAAAAAAAGGTTGAATATACCACATGAACTCGTTCTTGATTCTTGGCTTACCCGGCCCACAAACAAACCATTCCAAATGCCTTTTGTGTGTGCGTGGTTATAGCTATCTCTCTCTTTCTTTTTAAAAAGAAGAAGAAGAAAGGCTAGTCTTAAAAGGTAAATTGGCCTATTTCCATTGCTCCTTTGGCCCTCAATGACCTCAACAATCTTCCTTATTTGTAGGTGTGCATACTTTTAATAAAATCGAGCTTTTTCACGCAAATTTTCTTTCTTTCTACTTTCTATCAATCCATCCATTCCACTTTTTATCTATCAATCCTAAATTCAAGTTATCCGTAATTGTACAGCACGCCAACTAATCCCTATATAGATGTCTATTTACTCGTCATCATCTTATGTAGATTGATAATCTAAAAGATGTCTCTTTACTAGTCCTCATCTTATTATGTAGATAAATAATAATCTGAAGGATGATGTTCTGGTGTCTCCGATCATTTTGGGGACACCGTAATTTTTGACATAACTTTACCATGAGGAGCATAACTAAAATCAATTACAAGCATAACAGAACCCAAACAAAGCATAATCAAAAAATATCAAAAAAATCAACCAAGGCGTAACTAAACCCAACCAAACCAAGGCATAACAAATAAGTTATGCCTTGCTATGGTATTGGTTTTGGTTATACTCATAATGGTTTTGTTATACCAAAAGTTACGGTGTCCCCAAAATGATTGAGGACACCGAAGTCATTCCCTAATCGGAAATGCGAAAAACCAAACTCAATATCTAATATCAAGAATCAAGATTTCTTCTTTTCCTGCGGAAGATCCAAATTAGAACATATCAAGAAACAAAATACGTAAAAGGAAAAAAGGCACCAGACGACGAAAATCTTTACAAACCCTAATTAATAAGGGGGAGGAGGGGCTGTGAAACCCAAGAAGGGTCTTCCATGGGAAGAAGAGAAAGTGGCGTTCTTGATACCAATTGGATCAGAGTAATGCAATGTGTCCTTCACCTTGTGAAACCCATTCTTGAAAACTCCAAAACCAAACAAAATACCTATCGTGATCACCACCAGGATCACGCAAGTGCACAACATACACACCTTACCCGCACAGCACATCCTTCTCTCTCTCTCTCTCTCTCTCTCTCTCTCTCTCTCTGTATATGTAGTTTTATCTCTATGTGGGAATGAACAGATCAGCTCTGAAAATTGTTTAATGGGTATTGAGATTTTGAAGATAAGCGAAAATGTTGTCGATAGAATAGCAGGGAAGAAAGAAAAGATTGTAGTTGTAGGGTTGGAATTCTTCCTTTTTATTCCATAGAGACATTAAAAGCGGTTATAAAGCTAATGTTTTCTGAAAACGAAATGTGATTCAATTGACGGCTGGATCCAACTGATCTTCATATCATGCTGATTTGGTACATTTTGATTGGCTCTTTTCTTTATGAAATACACCCAAATCGCTGATTTTCTTTAGTTTTTCTTTATTATTATTATTTTTTTTGGTACAAGAGGAGTTAGGCTCCGTTCCAGAAACCTTCTTAAAAAATAAGTACTTATTTTGCCACTTCTCAAAGAAAAATAAGAAGGTTTGTTCCACAAAATCCAAATAAGCAGCTTATTTCACATTTTCAAACTTAAAAATAACGTAAATGAGAAATAATTTTTCAATTTTTTTGCACCGTATTAGAGATCTCAATGAGATTTATCAAACAAGATTCATATTAATAGGAAAATTATTTGTGTAAGCACATGATTTTTGAGCTTGAAATTGCCTTCTCAAAAAATAAGTAATTGTTCAATCTTTTGTGGAATAACCCTTCTTATTAGACAAAAAATAAGAACTTAAACCCGTTCTGGAACGGGGCCTTAGTTGATTAAATGTGTAATCACGTAATGTTGATATAGGAAGAGCGGGCATTGTGTCGTTTCATATTCGTGTCAGAATTCTCTCAATCGTAACCCGATCTGTTTAGTTTTTCATATTATCACGTCGTGTCATATTCGTATTCTGTGTAAAAAATAGACGACTCCAACCTATTAACTTCGGATCCTATTTGTGTCATGTTATCGTGTTTTTTCATAAATTCTCACCCCGTGTCATGTCGTGTTTGCATCAGAATTCTCTCAATCATAGCCCGACCTTTTTAGCTTTTCGTGCTATCGTATAATGTCATATTTGTGTTGCGTGTTAAAAATAACTGACTATAACCCGTTAACTTCGTATCGCGTTCTCGTGACGCTTCAGAAATTTCCACCCTTGGCAATGTGTACATGAGAACCCAAGGCTAAACTTGGCCAAGCTTAGCTTAATGGTAACCCAAAGCCCACATAAATGAACAGGCCGTGTTTTTTATGCTTTCTTTAGAGGGAGACTGGGCTATGAATAAATCCCCCACTTGGTTGCATTTTATGAGGGGCTTAGCCGCTTAGGAGCCTTGACTCTGAATCCCCCCAGATGGTTAGAAGATTAGCCGAAGACATCTGCCAGACTAGCTCTCTCCTCTCGAGACATTATGGCATTATCACATTAATCCCCTCTCAGTCTTCCACAATGAATTGGTGATGCGAACAAACCGAACTTATTCGTAAGCAGCTTGATGCTCGCTTCTTTTAGATTATGAGCTGATGAACTCGCCCTAGCCTTAATTCGGCTCAGATGCATATCTCTACTCATATTTAGGGACTCAACTTATTTAGTACTTGAACCGAACTCATGTTCTCAACTAGTACTTGAGCTCTAATATTTGGGTTCAACTAGAGCTCGTACATACCGAATACCAATCTTAATACTAATTCCATCCTCAGTATTAATTTCCTCATATCTTCTGTTTTTTTCTGAAAAGTCTCCCTCCAATCTATAAAGACTGTAACAAGTATCAAGTGAGGCCCAATGGGTAGTTATGATTCAATTTGGCCCTTCCTCCTCACGTACATTGACAAGGAACATGATGGTCAACCTTTATTTCATGAGTGCAATTATCCAAAAACAATAATGAAATTATTGCTCTCCACGGGTCCATACTACATCTTGCTCTCCTTAGGGTTTTTTATGGCGTTTTCTTAATTTATTTTTATTAAAAAATTCAAGTTTATTAGGGGTATTTTTGATAGTGAAAAATTCGTAGATTTTTATTTGTGATTTAAAAGTTTTTAGATGTTTTTGGTAGTGAATTTATTGAAAAATGTCAAATTATTTCTGATAGTAATTTTTTTTTTATGAGTATGTGAGTGAAAAAGTTGTTGAGTTGGTAAAACTTTTTTGTTAGTAGAAACTAGTAGGTAAAATGCGTTAAGTTTTGAGTGTTTTTTTGTTAGTGAAAACGATATGGTAAAATTCATTAAGTTTTTAGTGATTTTTGGTTGTGGAAACGGGACCTTGTGTCCAAATTTTGTGAATTGTTGATTTGTCTTCACGAGAAGAATCGAAAAAGCCTTTTGGACTTTATCTTGAATATTTGCTAAAATATTTAAATAAACGTAAAAAAAAATGATATTCTGATTCCTCTCGTTAAGACGAATCAATAATTTAAAAAATTTATCGCAAAACTAATAAAAGTGAAAAAGATTAGAATAAAAACAAGATAAGAAAAAAAACCCAAAAAAGATTAGGACAACAAGGCGTTTAAAGAATATCATTAGTCATCCATGCCATCATCTTCCCCATTGTTTATGTCTACGCCACGCACCTGTTCCAGGGATGTATACTTGTTCAAAACTGTAGCCTCCATCTGGGTTTTCTTCCTCCTCCACTTTCCAAACCCACTTCCCAATCGGATCTGAATCAGCAAACCTCTTCACCATAACCAACCTTTCTCTCTCTACAACCCCCTCCTCTCTCTCTCTCTCTCTCTCTCTCTCTCTCTCTCTCCATATCAATCTCTACATATACAAATACCCCATCGATCTGTTACAGTCTTACAGTATCGACTTTTCTTGATTTTCTTGTTTAATGGATCCAAACCAACTAGGTGGACCATTCGACACCCACAAGTTCTTCAAAACCCCTACTTCCCCAAACCCTAACACTCCCAATTTGGGTCCTCCTTTTTATGCTTCACCCCCTTCCTCCTATCCTCCGCCCACTGGCCCTTACTCCCAATTCCAACAGTTCCCCCTCCCTCCTTACCCGCCGCAGGATTACCATCACCATCCTCATCACCACCTCGCTAACTTGCACCAGCAGAGATCTGTTTCTTATCCTACACCCCCACTCCAACCCCCGCCCCAACAAAACCCTAACCAACAAAACCCTAACGCCGGGGCTAAGCTCATGGCTTTACTGAGTGCTCCAGCTGCATCTAGTATTGAGATGCCAATGGGTCCAATCCAGCCCACCCCTTCTGGCTCTTCAGAATTCTCAATGCCACTTAATATGCCCATACTGCCGGTTCCTTCCACGATTTCCGTGCCCAACGTCAATCCCAATCCGGCTGTTGTGTTTTCTCCTTCGGGGCCTATGCGTATGCTGAGCAGCAAACTGCCGAAAGGGCGTCATTTGATTGGCGATCGTGTGGTGTACGATATTGGTGCTAGGTTAGAAGGTGAGGTCCAGCCGCAGCTGGAAGTCACGCCAATAACTAAGTATATATCGGATCCTGGGCTTGTTTTGGGCCATCAAATCGCAGTCAATAAGACGTATATATGCTATGGACTCAAGATGGGAAATATCCGGGTTCTTAACATAAACACTGCATTGAGATCATTGCTTAAAGGCCTAGCCCAGGTTGGTTGGCATTGAGAAGTATCTGTAAATTATAGTTTTGGCATATTGTACTAAGTGCTATATTCCGTTGAAGTAAATTGGGTTTCAGTAAATGCCTAAGAATTTGAGATTTTGTGATGTTTGCTAGTATAATAGAAGGGAAGTCTATTAACACAAGTACTCAACATCATACACAACAATATGCACACATGATGATATGTCATATCATTTAATTGGTTACTGTAAAATAGCGTTTGATTCTAAAGCCAATGAAATAAAGACATATGAGAATGTTGTGCACATTGTTGTGCAAGACGTTATGTTAGTAGCAAACCTTATGGTATACATGCTGGTTTTGACTTCTGTGGACTGTTGGTAAGATTACATGCAGGTATTAGATTATGATTGTGTGAGTTTATTTGTTTGATGGCTTGATGCCTTGGGCTTAGTTGTGAGTTCTAGAATGAAGTGTAAAAATGCTTCTGAAATTGTCGGGGTGCTATTATGATTCTATGTATGGAAAGATACCTTGACGGAGTTCCATACTAGCGGCGTCACTAACCAAATTGAACTATTCAACAATAATACTTCTTTCATGTCAAAGAGAGGGATGACTAAAGAGCCAAGCATGAAGTTGTCGAGAAGTCCCTGCCAACAGTTTGAGCCAAGAGTGAAGTTGCTCTTGCCCTCATTGTACTTGAGTCACTTGACCAGAACGTTTTAGCTTAAAGTCCATTCTATTATTTTTATGTTCCTTAAGATATATCTTTCGGGAATATGCTTATATATCTGGATAACTTATAGATTGCCCGTACTCTTTTACATGTCAGCCAACATTTGTTTGCCTGACAGTTTGTGTAAGGATTTCTTTTCTCAAATGTATTTTTTTTATTTTTAAAATGTTTGCTATGCCTCTTTTCTTTTCCAAGTTATCTCTTTATATTGCTGATGTGTATCATCATTATCTCATATTCTCAGTTGATACATTAATCAATAGTTCCTTAGCTTCCTTCAGTTGTTTTTTTTTCCGGATCCATTTATTAGACTTGAAAGTTCTTGCCAAACTGTTCAGATCACTATTGGCTTAGTTATTCTATGCATTTCATGAATTTTTTTTCCAGAGGGTGACGGACATGGCTTTCTTTGCTGAGGATGTTCACCTTTTGGCTAGGTAGCATTTTATAACTTCATTCATCAACTCTTACTTCAAGTTGGGTTTTGGGTTATTCTAATGTGCTTTTGTGCAGTGCAAGTGTAGATGGGCGGGTTTATGTATGGAAGATTACGGAAGGCCCAGATGAAGACGATAAGCCACAGATTACAGGAAAGATAGTCATTGCAATTAAGATAGAAGGAGAAGGTGAATCAGTTCATCCGCGAGTTTGTTGGCACTGTCACAAACAAGTATGCACTTTTTAATCTCTGATACCTAGTTGCGGTGTCTATCCCTCCCCCTCTTCTGTTGATCTTTGTGTCATTTTTGTGTTTGTAGGTCATCTGAGTACGGTGTTACCTTACTTTTGTTTGTACTGTTTTTCATATATTTTCAGGAAGTTCTAGTAGTTGGGATTGGTAAGAGTGTTCTGAGAATTGATACTACAAAAGTTGGAAAAGGTGTAGCATATTCCGCAGAGGAGCCTCTAAGGTGTCCTATTGACAAGTTGATTGATGGGGTCCAACATGTTGGTAAACATGATGGAGAAGTGACTGATTTGTCAATGTGCCAGTGGATGACTACCCGTTTGGTCTCTGCTTCAACAGATGGAACGGTGTGTTCTCTCCTTATAGTTTTGCGTATTTTGAAGAGATTTTTGTGTTGAGATGTTACTTAAACTGTAATGCATACTTTCCTGTGCGTTCCTATTTTAGTAGGAGTGAAGGAAATTGTATTGGTTGGTGGTCAGGAGGTGATGTTTATTAGGTACCATAAGCTCAATGGAGTTGAATTTGTAACCATCATTTCACTAGCTTGGGCAAAAATGAAAGGAATCAGGTGGTGTGGTAACAATTTGTAGTTGGATGGTGGATTTTCCTTTTTTGTGGGTTCTTGTGAGTTTGTGATTGACTATTGCAGGTTATGGTGAATGGAAAATCTAATATAACTTGAGTAAAATGTTGCTACTAAAGTTTAATGGAGAACATATTACTTCACTCAATTCACTACATGCATGTTTTGTCTTGTAACCCTTTGTGGTTTCTAAATCTGTAGTTGTCTACTCCTTCACAAGTTCTCCTCATACTTGGCTATATTTGATACTTGTGATGGATATGCTGGTATTTAATTGCTGTAATGCCAACAATGAATGGAAAATATGCTTGGAGTGTCTTACTTAGCATGAACGGGGAAATGGTTTGTACTTAGAACAATGCTTTCTTTATAATCTTCTTACTTTTAGCATGCAGGTGTGTGTGCTTTCTGTACAATTCTCCGTTCTGATTTATTTTGTCTTGATGTTGCTACTGCCTTCCCATGCCCTAGGCGTGCATATGCACAGTGGTCTATTCCTTTATGGTTGATGTCCTCACTCAGTGCGTGCTTAACATGTCTTCTGAACAGATAAAAATTTGGGAGGATCGGAAAGCACAACCGCTTGTGGTGCTAAGGCCACACGACAGTCAACCTGTTAATTCTGTTACATTCGTGACTGCTCCTCACCGCCCAGATCACATTATCCTTCTAACTGCGGTACTATCACAGCATTCAGTTTTTTGTTTTGACAACTTTATTCAGTATGGTTACCTGAGTCTTTTTAGCTAGGATGTTAGATGACATTCTTTGTGGAACGGTAGTTATGGTATGGTAAGTGGCATACCATTATGCGATGTTATCATTGACCATTTCATCTTTTATTGGTTGTATATTGTTCAATAATTTAAAAAATAATCTTTGTAGGGTCCACTTAATCGGGAAGTGAAGATATGGGCCTCGGCGGGTGAAGAAGGCTGGCTACTTCCTAGTGATGCCGAATCATGGCATTGTACCCAGACGTTGGAATTAAAGAGCTCAGCCGAATCTCGAGTTGAAGAGGCGTTCTTTAATCAAGCTGTGGCCTTGTCTCAAGCAGGGCTTCTGTTATTGGCAAATGCAAAGAAGAATGCTATATATGCCATACACTTGGAGTATGGATCTAATCCTGCGGCAACCAGAATGGATTACATTGCAGAGTTTACTGTCGCCATGCCGATTCTGAGTTTTACAGGGACCAGTGATATATTACCTCATGGCCAACACATTGTTCAGGTTTATTGTGTCCAGACACAAGCAATTCAACAGTATGCTTTAGACTTATCCCAGTGCTTGCCACCACCATTGGATAATGTTGTGTTAGAGAAGTCAGACTCAAGTGCTGTGCGTGATGTAGCTAGTACTGAAGGGTTTGCTACTTTGGAGCGTTCTGGAAATAAACCTACTGAGATTTCATTGTCTAATTCAGCACCCAGCCCATCTATACTGGACAGTGTCTCTGAGAATGCACCCACAATGAGGCATCCAATGAGTTCTGCTTCAATCCAGACCGCCAATACAGCAGAATTCACTACTTTGAGTGCGGAATCTGGATCCACTTCTTTGCCTACTGTAACTAGCAATAATGATATTTCATGTGTTGCATCACCTCCTCTTCCTCCAAGTCCAAAGTTGTCTGGAAAACTCTCTGGATTTAGAAGTCCAACAAATGGCTTAGAGGCGGGTTGTATGCTTCATGATCGTGGTGAAGACCAACAAGTTATTGAATATTCAGTGGATAGGCAAATGGATAGTGTTCATACAAAGTTGTCTGATGTGCCTTCCTTGGATGATGATGCTAGAAATGATGAAAACAAGGTTGTGCGAGAAGATATTACAGCTGCTCTCAATCAGGCTCTTGAGTTCAAACACCCAACTCATCTTGTAACTCCATCTGAGATATTGATGGCTGCTTCATCCTCCGAAGCTGGACATGTCACTGAAGACAAGAGTGAAGGAGAGCCAACCATTCAAGATGTGGTTGTCAACAATGATATGCACAATGTGGAGGTGGAGGTTAAGGTTGTGGGTGAGACTGGAGTTAGTCAGAAAAGTGAAATTGGCTCTCAGGGTGAACCTCACAATCTTGTTCAAGAAAATAGGGGGAGGGTGTTTTGCTCTCAGGCCTCAGATCTTGGCATTGAGATGACCAGAGATTGTTCGGCATTATCATCTGAAATGTATATCGTGGAGGAATCTCGACAATTTAATGGAGCTAATTTAAGTGATGAATTGGCTCAGCCTTCAACTGCTGAGGAAGAAGTCCACGATTCCACAAAGGATATTTCTGGAGTGAATGCTAGTTCAGCTATGCCTGCAACAGTTCTGCAACCCGTGGCACCAACCATGAAAGGCAAAAAGCAAAAGGGTAAGAACACTCAGGGATCAGGAACATCATCGCCATCCCCGAGTGCCTTCAATTCAACAGATTCTTCCAGTGAGCCCGGTGTTAGTTCAAGTATTGCTTCTGTGGAAGCTGCTTCTTCGCAAAATATGGCTATGCAAGAGATGCTCAATCAGGTAATTGCTTTCTGCCTGGCATGTGTAAAAGTTTGATTTTCGTGGTTACCAAGTGGTTATTTTTTAATTTTGTTTTCTGCATGTGAGTGGTGTAACTATGTCCTGACGGCGCCTTGTGGTAAATAAAAGACTTTGATCAATTGTAACTACTTAGTTTTCTTCTTCATTTTTCTGAACTATCACCCTTTGTACAATGCTTTTAGGGTCCTTTTATTAGACAGTTGTCTCTAATTTCTATTTAATAGCTGAGACTTTGCGTCAGTAATTCAATTTGGGTAAGTCATGTAATGCTGACATTTCTAGTGTCTTTTGTCCTTCTGTTGAACATCTCCTTGTTTTCTCTTTTTGATTGTCATGCTCTCTCTCTCTCTCTCTCTCTCTCTCTCTCTCTCTCTCTGTGTGTGTGTGACTCTCTTCTTGGAGGGCACAAATATTAATTGTCCCTGTCCATTAAAGCTTACTTAAATTTTATTTGCACCAATTTAATGTCCATCTTTGGTAAAACTTCAGCTTTTTGTTAAATCACATGCTTAAGTAGTTGCAGTTTGGAAAGAAAGTGTATTCGGTAAAGCGGTGGAGGTTTTCAGCTTTTGCTTTGCAGGTCAAAAGGCAATACTTTTTTAAAGCTAGATTTGTGTTGCTTTTTTTAAGATTCAAATTAGAGAAACCAAATGGGTCCGTTATGTGTTGGCCCTAGCTTTGGTGCAGTACATTAGTCTCTTTTCTCTAACAATCACCTGTAACACCACATCTCAGGTGTTCATGTTTATTATCGCCCCGAAAACTTAGTGTTTTCACGCATGCTTTAACCTCTTCTTTTGCACTGACCATCTCCTTGCCCTTGTTGTCCTACTGCAGTTAACAAACATGCAAAAAGAAATGCAGAAACAGATGACGACTACGGTAACTGCCCCAGCTAAAGAGGGTAGAAGGCTGGAGATAGCCCTAGGGAAAAGCATGGAGAAAGCTGTCAAGGCCAACACTGATGCATTATGGGCTCGTATGCAAGAGGAGAATGCAAAACAGGAGAAACTAGGTAGAGAGCGTACACAGCAAATGACAAGTTTGATCACTAACTTCATAAATAAGGATTTGCCAGTTTTGGTGGAGAAGATAGTGAAGAAGGAATTCACTACTGTTGGACAGAATGTTGCTCGCACTATTTCTCCAGCTATGGAAAAAGCAATGTCTGTTGCTATTGCAGAGGCCTTCCAGGTTGACATTGAAAGATCTGAGTTTTACGTTTGCGTAATGTATTCTTGTTGGTAACTAATTGATGTTATGGGGTGCAGAAAGGGGTCGGCGATAAGGCAGTGAATCAACTGGAGAAATCGGTTAATTTGAAGCTTGAAGCTACTGTTGCTAGGCAGATCCAAACACAATTTCAAACGTCTGGCAAGCAAGCTCTTCAGGTATATCTTCATTAAGATGGGCATGCATCAAGTTTTGGTCCTAATGTTTTCCTGAATAAGCATGTATGTATTTGACATTATGGTGCAGTATGGTAAGCGTTATATGAGTTTCCTAAAGTTATTCTGTTATACTATTAACCTTTAATCTCTGTGATTTGTTCTTCTTGCTCATGCCTTAATAAATGAATCTGGATTTGCTGGTCTTAATTGTTTGAGCCATCTAATATGCAGGAAACATTGAAGTCTAGTTTGGAAGCTTCTGTTATTCCTGCCTTTGAGATGTCATGCAAAGCCATGTTTGAGCAAGTTGACACTACCTTTCAGAAAGGAATGATTGACCATGCAACTGTAGCTCAACAGCAGTTCGAGTCCACACATTCTCCACTGGCACTTGCTTTACGGGTATGCATCCAAGGCACAAATGCGCTTCCTCACCTGTGTTCTGTTGATATCTTACCCATGTTCATACGTCTATTCCGAAAAAGTTTTTGTGATAATAGAGCTGTTATTCCACAATAATTCGATTCCCCGGTCATCAACTTAAGGAGATGTTAAAGGTTCTCTTGTGTTTGTGCGTACGTGAATGTTTTTGCCTTCACTTACTTTACCATCTTTTAATCCATTTGCTTAGGATGCCATTAATTCAGCATCGTCCTTGACTCAAACTTTAAGCGGGGAATTGGCTGATGGTCAGCGAAAATTGTTAGTTCTTGCTGCTTCAGGAGCAAATTCAAAAGCAGTGAATCCCTTGGTTACTCAACTGAGCAATGGACCTTTGGGTGGCCTCCATGATAAGGTTCGTTCTTATTCACTTATTGTTGTTTTCTCTGCAAGAAAGTACTCAGCAACGCCATCGTGATGAATGTTTTTTCTGCAATAGATTGAGGCTCCTTTGGATCCAACTAAAGAGCTATCTAGATTGGTATCTGAACGTAAATATGAGGAAGCTTTCACCGCAGCTCTGCAAAGAAGTGACGTTTCCATCGTATCTTGGTTATGCTCTCAGGTAAATAATGTGCAAATTGCAAAATATTTTTTTTTGATAGTTATAACAAGGTTTGATACGACTGATTAGCACGAAGAAGACCCAAGTCGCATGACTAAGGGAAGCTTTGTGACCTTTATCCCTATTTCATTTTTAGTTTTTTAACTGTACATTTTTTGGGTTTCAAAATCCTCCTGTGCGTTCTGTAGGAGGAGGGTTTGAGGGTTTACGAGCCAATGACTAAGATTCAAACTTGCTTACTGTGTAACTTTCACGGCATCACTTGACAACAAAATTTCGGTGCAACTTTGCTTTTCCAAAGATGGATTGTCTCCGTATGATGTTTCCAGAATTCTAGTTGATGATATGGTTTAAAGGGTACACAAAGCGTAGCCTCGCTAGGTTGTTAGTAGACGGGACATGTTGTGCCTGTCAATAATTGGGGACTGTATATGACAGGGTTTTGCCCTGTTGCACGTGAACTTGTTCCCTCGCACACATACGCAGCCTTACCTTATTTGGAGATCTCATTTTTTTTCTTTGCTTGGACAAGCTCAGTTTTACATTGTGGTAGGGATATTCGAAATCATAAACTACTCTCTGCTCAATTGTTTGGAGTCAGAACTCTTAGTCTACTTCTCGATAATGGGATAACTTAGTTCTAAACTCGTTTTAGCTTCTTGTGTTTACGCCTCTCTCCGGTTTCGAATTTTCGACATCCCATCTTTGGTCCAAATCCCATTAAGACATCCTAGTTTTTCCACGCTGCTTGATTTTCAAATGACAAGCTAGTGGTCTCTGGGTGTTATAATCATGGCATGATCTCTTGTAACATAAACCTCATTTGTACTATGCTTCTGGTCATCGTTAGTTTTTCCCAATTAAACTTCATGAGAAAAAAGTGTTTGGCTTGGGACTTCAGATTTAATTTGACCTTCCTCTTTGTACCTTCTATCTTCCACCAGGTTGATTTACAACGGATTTTGGCCATGGTTCCTCTCCCTCTAAGCCAAGGAGTACTACTATCACTTCTACAACAATTGGCCTGTGACATCGGCAAAGACCCGGCCCGCAAGTTGGCGTGGATGACAGATGTGGCGGTGGCCCTGAACCCAACTGACCCAATGATAGCAGTCCATGTGCGGCCAATCTTTGAGCAAGTCTATCAAATACTAAACCATCATCGTAGCCTTCCCACAGCTTCCAGCACTGAGCTTTCCAGTATCCGTGTTTTGATGCACGTCATCAACTCCATGCTGATGTCTGGTAAATGAGAGTTTATTTTCTTTATTTTCAGTTCTTTTTGTTTTTTCATGATCTTTAGCGAAAAATGATAATGATATGGTGGACTATTGAAGGACTATTAGTCGGGTTTGTACAAAGTAATCGGGGTTTGGATGCGAAGGATACTGAATGTGCAGAGTTGGTTTTTCTTGATTGTATCTACTTATCCAAAAGGTTATTGTTGCTTTTTCTTCTTGTGTTATAGGCTGGCTGGGCCTTTGAGGTTCTTAGTCTTGTTTTCCTATTAGTGGGATTTTATTTTTTTCTAATAAAATTTGCTATTTTTTGAACCCATTTTTAAGCATTTCATTCACTTGTGAACTTTGACTGTGGGGAGTTGTATTCTGAAATAGATTGATGGGCAATTTAGCCGGGTGTGACACTCCACCATTTTCAGTTTTCAAATTCAAAGATGCTTGCAGTCCAGTCAAGAAGAACGAGGACAGAGACATTTGCCCATTGGAAGAAAGTTTCAGTATCGATAAAGCTAAAGACACGCATACATACACACACTCACGAACACAATGAGATGCGTTAGCTGTCTGGTGAACATTTGAAAGGATGAAGTCTAGCAAAGAATTTTTTCTTCTCTAGGGTTGTACTTCAAATTCATTGATCAATAAGAACCAATAAACCTAGACACATAATTCTTCAGTTGACTTACGTTTCCGTTTTTTATTCTCGTTTTATGCTCGCACTCTCAATTTTCACTCACAAATTTTAGTAATTTAACAGGCTTTTGAAAGTCGCTTTCGCATTTTGCTCACGCACTTGCATGCGTATCATGTGGCCTAGCGCGTATTTACAGCAGCAGCTAGTTTATTACCTGGCCCCCAAACTTTGAATTTTGTCGAGGTAAAAAATATATGTATAGTCCAATTGATCGAGTAAAAATTCACGGCAGCATGAAGGCCCAAGCAGACGGAAGGGCTTGAGTCATCAGCCATAGTTGTCTTGTCTGAAACGTTGAAAAAGAAAAAGAGAAAGAGAAAGTTTACCGTCCTGTCCCCTCATTTGGACCAAAAATAGTATGAAGTTGGTTATGTGGGTCATTTTTTTGCCTTTAATATATTTAGTCTCTCTTTTTTTAATTCTTCTTCATATAGATTCATAATAGTACAATTTTTGCAGGTTTGATAAGACGAACTAAATGAAAGTTATAGTCCTGTAATTTCACATGAATGAAAAAATATATACTCTCTCCGTTCTAAAATGAAAGTCCATCTTTCCTTTTTGAGTTGTTTTAAAATGATGATCCTTTTCCAAAAATGGAAGGAAAAATTTGGTAATTTTTAAAAAATGTCCCTCATAGGTGAATATAAGTGTTGTAAAGTAAGTAGCATATAGGGGTAATGGTGGAAATGATAGGTATTGTAGGTGTAATGATTGCATGTCCTTTTAAATAGTTGAAATCCCTAAGAGGGACTCTCAATTTGGAACGAAGGGAGCATATAAAAACAAGTGAAAATTTGGAGGGAAAAAAAAAAAAACATTCCAAAAGATAATTGGCTAGCTCAGTGTCGGAGGAAGCTTTGACATCCTTGCCATTTAAAGAAAAAAGGAAAGAAAAAGAAAGAAACAACAGTCCAAAACTCCCACTATGCTGGTAATGTTTTCACCATTAGTTTTGGCTTTTGATAAAAATAAAAACAGTTTACGCAAACGGCGCATCCCAAAGAAATTAATAGCACCACCCAAAAATAGTTTCCAACCTAAGACCATGGGAGAGAGAGAGAGCAAACTAGGCCAACCCCTCAGGGATTGCCTTGTTTTTACCATTAGTTACTAGTCAGCGCACAACTTAGACTTCTCAGCCTTTCTTTGCCATTTGATTCCTCCAATTCTTCTGCAGAATTGAAGACCCAAGTCGAGTTAACTGATTAAAATTTGTCAAAAAGTTGAAACAAAAAAAGAAGAAATATGATGAAAAGAAGACAGAAAGGAACAGCGGATTAATATTTACTCATTTTCTTCCGAAGACATAATTTTTCTCTCTACATTTGCCACTGTCGTGTCGTTAAAATATGCGCACACGCGGCTATTACTCCATAACTGTATATGTCAAATATCCTCAAGAAGACCAAAAAGAAAGAAAGAAGAAAAGTAAAAAAATGAAAACCCTACGCTACCAGCATTGATCCGTTTCCCATCTCCGGGTCGGGTAAAACCCGGACCGGTACCCGCCCCCAGCGGCCGTATATCCGAACGGCCGGCGTCCTGATCCCAGAGACAGATCGTACATCGCCCTGGCCGTCGGGTCGGACAGCGTGGCGTAGGCGTTGTGAATCTCGATGAAATCGCGGCCGTCCGGCGCCGACTCCGAAACGACGGCGTCCGGGTGGTACATCTTGGCCAGGCTCCTGTACGCCGTCTTGATCTCCGTCACCGACGCGTTCCTCTCCACTCGCAGGACCTCGTACAGGCTCCCTCCTCGTAGCCGTTGATTCCTCGGTTCCAACGCCGGCGCCGTTTCGGCGCACACGGCTTTACAGGTGTGTCGGCCGGAGGAGGAGGTTTGGCGGCCAGATCGGGTGGTGGTCCTGGTGAGGGAGGGGTGAATGATGTTATTTTCCGATGACAGCCGTAGAGGGGTCATGGAAGGTAGGTTTAGGGTTGTGAACATTGATTTGATTGAAATTAGGGTTTTAGGAAATAAGTATTGGAATGGAGGGGGGCGTAAGGTTTGTGCTGTTTGGTGATGATGGTGGAAGAAAGAGGTTTGGTTGGATTATATAAGGTCAGAGGGAGGAATCTTGAATTCTGTTGATTGTGGGGTGAGTGGGGGGAGAGAGGGAGAGAGAACAGTTTGGAGAGAGGGAAGAGAGAGAGAGTGTGTAGAGAGAGAAGAAGAAGGGGGGAGAAAGTGGGCCTCTGCGGTGTGTGTCTTTATGTGCTTCTAGAAGATTAGTCAGTGTAGCTGTTGAGCTAAGCCGGCTCTCTTTGGTATATCTGGTGAGAAAAATGTGTAGTAGAAAGTGGAAACAGAGGGTTCCAATTAAGAGGGTTTCAATCTCAAGCGGGAATGAGCACAAGTTAGTGCAGCGGATTTATTTAGGAGAGTTTGTTTTGTATTCATACTTGACCACTCAATACTTGGTCACTCCAACTCCCTTTACGAGTGTGATCGACGGGTCCATCCAACTTCGGCTTCTTGGCTCTAGGCGACTTTTCTTTTTTATTTTGGTTTGTTTGTTATTTTTTGTATTTTTGGACCGGTAGTGTCCGCTTTTATTGTACTATATTTTTCTTATACATGGGATGACCTGGTTTGTCGAAAAAAATTAAGAAGTTTCGAACATAAGATCTTAAGAAGGAGCAAGTTCCTAAATTCCAAGCTTTGATTATTAGGCCGACTCCTTGCAATTGTAAGAAATTCAAGTTGATCGGCTCAATTAATATCCGATTAAGCTTGACTCACCTCGTAAATAAGTTAATGTGTACAAAATTTTAAGATTACTAATACTTGTTCGATACTATCAGTTTGCCTCATTAATTAGTTAATTACCATCAAATTTTGAAAAAATCAATTGATCGACCCTTTTATTTGTGTGAACATTTTATTTGGCTTATTTTTTTCCGTATCCTTTTTCTCCTGCCATCTTTGTGTAATTTTTTTATTTTATTTAAAGAGGGATGCGTTAACCTTGTTCAATTTGGAGGCGGGGGGGCTGCTCCCCCCTGCAGCTCCCCTTGCTGCTGTCCCCCCCCTTTTCGGGCCCACTCCGGTCTCGCTTCGATGATCGGAAAAGTTCACTTTGTAGAGCTCGTCGAGTAGAACAACCATGTCAAAAATCAGCTTGATTGGATATCATTAAGTGCCTGATCGGAACCTTTTTATCTTAAAAAGAATGGATCCGAAACACTGGATCAAATCAATTGTAACCCATGGACCGAGAGTTATATGGGCTCCGATCAAGGACTTAATGATATCCAATCAAGCTGATTTTTGACATGGTTGTTCTACTCGACGAGCTCTACAAAGTGAACTTTTCCGATCATCGGAGCGAGACTGGAGTGGGCCCGAAAAGGGGGGGCAGCAGCAAGGGGAGCTGCAAGGGGGGGAGCAGCCCCCCGCCTCCGTTGAATTTGGGTTTTTTTTTTTTTACCCTGTTGCTTAAATGCTTCCACAATAGCCGCTCAAACACCGGATTTTGCAGCTTAGGAACAGCCGAGCCGATGTTCTTTAGCTGGCCACATCCCACGCTTTAACAAAACAGTACTCCTACGTTTATTACTCTCTCGCACGTGTAAGGGCTTCTAGAAACTAAAGAAACCTGAGCCAGTGAACCTCTCCTCCGTGAGCGTGTGAAGTTAGATCCCGATGGGATCCATCACCTTCTCACTTGACAATTCAAGTCATTTCTTGTAACTCTAAAACAAATCCTCGCTCATTAAAAAAAAAAATTTACTTGATTGATCGAGATCGGTAAGAGCCTGATCGAATCCTATTGGTCCGTCCATTTCTTCTTGGTACAACTGTTCGTTGATGCTGATACCGATTTCTCAATTTGACTTTGTCGTAGATAATGAGCACGTTAAAACCCACAAATGAACGTGCTAATAATAAATACTATTTTGTATCACACATAAGAGGATCAACATTTTGTGTATACAGCTTGATCTCCTCCTATGCGATTATTCAACACTATCAAAGCACTGTCACGTGATGCTCTTTTTTTGTTTTGAAAAATTAATACTAACAGCTTTAATATTATTGGAGTTATGAAATAACTTTGTACTAAAATTGGTCTTAATGAGATTTACTAATTACAATTCTTTTAAACAAAACAAAGGATATCAGCAACAATTACTTAAAGCTATGGGCTAAAATAAAACAAAATAGTAAGTTATGAGTTAATATTGTTATTTAACCAAATGCAACTTTGTTCTAACATTGTAGTCTCTTTTTAATTTATTTTGATCTTTTTCTTGTGTATTTTTGCCCGTACGCAAAAATCCTAGCTCACTGATATTTTTTCTATGTACCCTGTGGTCCCCCAAACTCCACTCACACGCACACAGTTTCTCTCTCTCTCTCTCTCTCTCTCTCTCTCCCTCTGCTTATGCATGTGCTTGTGACCGTGTGAAAGTTGGCACGTGCCACGACTTCTCTCTTTTCCCTTCTGCTTATGCATGTGGTTGTGACCGTGTGAAAGTTGGCACGTGCCAAGACTTCTCTCTCTTCGGCTCTTCCCTTCTGCCTATGTATGTGGTGGTGACCATGTCCATGTGAAAGTTGGCACGTGCCAAGACTTCTCTTTCTCTCCCTCTCTGCTTGTGTATGTGGTGGTGACCATGTGAAAGTTGGCACATGCCAAGACTTCTAGAACACACTCTCTCTCTCTCTCTCTCTCTCTCTCTCTCTACCTCTCTCTCTCTCTCTCTCTCCAAAATATCCACAGATTTCCAGTCCAGGATGCGGGCCCCTATTGATGCATACCCCTTCCCTTGATTATTGTAATTTTTTATAAATTTCGGTTTTGGGACAAAATCCTTGTTCCAGATAAGGTTGTCACAAGTGTGGCCGGGGGAGAGAGACTCACTGGCACGTGAGAAGGCCTTCTAGATACCTTTTTTTTCCCCTAAACAGGTTTAGATTTGAGATTAAACATGGGATTATAAAGCAACTTTAATGGGGGAGGGGCCCGTGGGCTCTTTACATCAATCAAACAACAAAAACTAGGAGTACTTTTAGGCTCCGTTTCAGAACACCTTCTTAAAAAATAAGTACTTATTTCACATTTTTAAACTCAAAAATAATGTAAATGAAAAATAATTTTTAATTTTTTTTACACCGTATTAAAGATCTCAATGAGATCTATCAAACAAGATGCATAGTGATAGAAAAATTATTTCCGTAAGCACATAATTTTTAAGATTGAAATTGCCTTCTTAAAAAATAAGTTCTTATTTGGGGTTCTGGAACGCACCCTTACTTTAATAATGAATCCTTACTTGTTAAACAATTTAGGAAACATCAAATTCGTAGACCCTTTTGCAGTCACCAAGCCCTCCTTCTCCATTGGCTAGAGAGATGGTATTGAAAGTTATGTCTTACCACTAACCTAGCTCCTAATAATTAAAACGTACTATTGCTTAATTTTGATACCTACATATATATGTACTATATATTTAGGTCTGCATGAAGCAAAAGGGAAGATTAAAAAAAAAAAAACAGGAGGGGTCCAGAATCTAGATTATAATGCTGCACGTTATCTATATTGATATTGAAAGCAAGTTCCCAACAAAACAAATGGGGTAATTCTTGAGTTAACGCTTTTTGGATGGTACTGTTTTTTAGAATCATCTTTCTTTAGACGCAACCGATGTAATCTGTAAACTCTTTTTTTATGGTATTTCATCAAAATTGGTATAAATTAGTTGTGAATGCACTCAGTTATATAACTGAGAAATTACCAAAAAAACCTCTATATATATTTTCAGTTTGCATTAATTTTTTAGATAGTTCTTCGCACGTTGTGTGGGTTTTGATTTTTACTGATTTCTTCTGACTTTTCATGTTTACTATAATAAAGAATCCATATCGTATTTACCCAAAAAAAGAAGAAAAGAAACCTATATCTTAAAAATTACTCCACTATTCTTGTTTGATTACCTTTATAAATCATCTAAGAGCTTTACGTATGTTAAGTCATCTAAAAGCACCCACTATGGAAAGGTTGAATCCTGTATATAATGGTTGATTTAGATTGCTGAAAGCAACAAAGGCTAATTAAGTTTCTAGCAGGGGATCCTGTTGTGCCTGCTGTATGAGACTCGTCCCAAGCTCAAAAACATTATCCGAACCATTTCATCTATAGAGTTCAACTCGTTTAACATCCTTACAGAAGATCAATTTGATCGGACATCTGTAACTTGGCAAATTAAATCATGTTTTTATGCAGTGATCAATGAACAACAAATTTTATACAAAAAATACACAGCATAATATTTCAGTTTGTTTACTAAGGTAACTAAGGTAATTATGTCCGGTTGGCTTGATTTCTTACAAGGCTCACAAATGCATAGACTTCTTCAAAACAACAGTTCGGATCATATTTTGGTGTTTTAGCGAGACAAGAATCGTACCACCGGCACAGGAGGCCCCCCGTGTCCGTTAAGTTAATACTAGTAAGATAGCAGTGCCGATATGGGAAAATGGGAGAGACAAATATTGACCATGCCCACCATAGTATTAAAGTAAAATCTTTTGTTCCATTAAATGGAGACAGAAGCTGAACTACTAGTTGACTGCAACATGCCTAGTCGTGCCTTAAGATTTTAATTAAACTAGCCCAGACTCACGAACTTAATTTAGAGTAAAGCAACAAATGTTGGTTTCTTTAGATCATGCCAAGAGTTTCTTGTACTTGATGTGAATTAGACTAGAATTTTACCACTGCTAGCTCAATATGAGAGTTGAATGAATTTTATTGCTCAACTTGTGGGTTGAATGAATTTTACTGTTCCAACTTGTGAGTTGAATCTCTTCTCTTTTTTTCTTTTTTTTGCAGTTTCTTCACTGGTTAGGGCTTTCGATTACTCGTTTTTTTTTTAATTTTATTTTATGTTCTTGAAATATAGTAAATTTAATGTGTTGATTGCATGTGCAAGTTAGGATTTCAGCTGATTCAAAGGATTTTTAAGTCATTAGTGCCACAAGTGGGCTGATAATGATTCGAGTGGAGACGCACAAACACATCTCATGTGTCTCGAGCTATTTGATGCACATGGATACGGAAACGTTCGATGCACATGCTCAAGTGTATCGACCCGGGGCCAACTCATAACACAGCCGGATTTGAACTCATGTGTGGACGTCCGTGTGCCTAACACGTGTAATGGAAGAATGTATGGAGTCGGTTTTCAATTGGAACTTGGCAATCAAGCTAGAGATCGAGGAATGGTGTGCCCCCCACGTGAAAACGAAAACAAATTTTGGATAGCAAAACAAAAACTGACAGCTACAGACTCAGAGCACACACGGTTTAGAGCTATCAACTTTGCCCACAGGAATGGCCCAAAATTTCTGTGGTTTAGTTCACAGTTTCACACCGCACTTATGGCTTATAGCCAAGCAGCAAGTTCAAGGGGTGGTAATCAATGTTATCAATACCGTTCCGCACCGGTCGGTACGTACTATTTTTTACAGAATCCGGTACCTTACACCTCTAATTTCATTCCGGCTTAAATACTGGTCAGTACCGGACTACTTTTAAATTTATTTTTTTCTTCAAATACCGGACAATACAGGACGGTACCGGACAAATACCGGATTTTTTTTATTTTTATTTTAAAAAAGTGTATATTATACTATAAATTCTTTTAAGTAGGAAAATAACATTAATAGCGATCAATCCGAAACGGTACCCAGTATTTGACCGGTACCGGTACGTACCGTACCAATAGGAAAATCGGTACCCTGACCGGTATGGTGTTCAGAACATTGGTGGTAATTCATAAATTATGTCCGCTGGTGCCGAGGTGGAAACCGTGGAGTTTCAGCCACCTCCATTATGGGCTCTATTGTGCATTTATTGTTGTTGTTGTTGTAATCTGAATCGTTGGACATCGCGCGGTGGATATACTCTATTAAAATTGAAGTTTGTATTTACAGTCCATATGGAGCAAATTTGGATTCTCTTGGCTTGAACCATACGGACTTCTAGTGACTAGGTTTCCCTATTGTACTGTGTTTTCTTTTGTTTGTTATATATAAATCGAGTTTAATTCTGGTAATAAAAAAAAAAAAAAAGCTTAAGGGCCGTTTGTTTTCAATTTCGGAGCTAATTTGGCTTAAAATTTGGATTTGCATAATAAAGCATTCGTATCAACAGATAGAACATGAACAATTTATAAAATGTAACATAAGTCGTACCTAGTGCACATTCTACCACAACTTAGTCTTACCTTCACTTACATTCTACGGAAGGAATTTAATCTCCGGACAACGTTACCTTCACTATTTCATTAGAGGCCAATTTCAATGAGTTAAACTTAGCAAAAACTTTGGAGACGAATAGCAAAATATATTGCATTTTCGATCTATTATTGTGCTGGATAATGGATACGGAGCACATGCATATAACTCGTATCGTATGTTGTCACCTTTGACTTCGGAACGAATTTAAAAATTCACTTTTTAGAAGCGTGAATTCGTCTATTTTGGGAATACAAACCCAAATTAATAACCCATACGATTTTGCAATTACCTTCCAAATTAAGGAGGTGAATTTATGGGCATGGCACATGCAATTCAAACCAAGCTCCAATAGAACATAGGGAAAAAGACCTGAAAACAGGGTATGTTCTCTCTAAATCAAGCAGTTGGAAATTAGACCTAGAACTTGGGTCCAATACACCGGAGACTAGGTCGGTAGATATTTTTCAACTAACCCGTAATTGGTAGGGTAGAAATTTGTTGACCCGCTGTTAACCCATCGACCTTTAAAACCAACGGGAGGGTTAATTTTGTTTTGGCCATTTCGACTTAACGGGTTAAACGGGTTGACAAAAACTTCTCTTTTGAAGCACATACTATCCAACATAGACCATATAATAGTTCATAAAGGTCTGGATTTTCTTTTATACTAAATAGGTGGGTTTAATAAAGTGTCATACGGTACATCTTAGCAATGATATGGCAGTTTCTTACTGGCTATTATTTTACAATGTAGATATAACGAGTCGGGTCTGGTTAAATGCTGATTAGAGAACTTTTACCCACACCCAAACAAACCAGCTTAAAATTAGTGTTTTTCCCGCTTAATTCAATCTGCTCATGATTTCAACCCAAGATTTTCATTGCGAGTCGAGTCAAATTGACGGATTTTTTGCGCACTCTTACATGAGACACCGCAGGAATGCTGGCAGTTGCATTGCTTCTAGAAGTGGGGGTTTTCTTCATGAATTAAGTACTCCTACTAATGTACGATCTTATTTCAAAAAAAAAAAACAAGTGAATAAATCCACTATTAGTTAAGATTGTGGTTATTTTAATTAATGTGTCCCAAAAGTAATTAACAAGTTTGCTAGTTGCAACTGACGAGGGGGGAAAATACGATTTCTTGGCGGAATCTTTGCAGCAGCTGTTGGGGTGGTTGGAGCTAGCTAGAGGCACATAATGGTCATATCCGCCGACCACATTACATACAACGTGACGCGATGAGAGAGAGAGAGAGAGAGAGAGAGAGAGAGAGAGAGAGAGAGAGAGAGATGGATTTGAAGTCAATAACTAGTTTAATTTTGTCGATCTCTATAATTTACAATATAAAAAATGTTTTAACCTCTTCACATGGTAACACAAGCAGTATGGCTTGTACCTGGTCAATTCGGATCAGTTTACACTCACATCAACTAATTTTATTTTTCGGTCATGTCAAAGGCAGACCACACGCAAGGATTAGGAAGTTCACAAGAAATTACTTTCTCGCGGCCTAACTCCAAGATTGAACACGAAAAAGTTTATCTTTGAAGTTGTTTAAACCCAGTCAATGTTAGGAAGAAGCCAATTTCACACCCATTATCACACTTTGAGGGATGGCAATTGTTCGAAACAAATCTCGACTTCATGGGGAGGGATCGGATGATAGGACAACCCTACCCGTCCCCGCCCACCCGTCCGTCCAAACCAAACCATTCAAGGGTTAGTGGAATTTCTGAATTTGTTGGCTTTTCTAATTCATTGTGGACTAATTCCTGGGCACATTACTAGAAAACCCTTTGAGACAAAACTCACACCCATTGACACGAAATTCACACATATTAGGACGAAACCCACAAGTCAATACCGCGTTATAGTATAATAGATACAAACAACATTAAGAAACAGAGAACAAAACAAGCGAATAATAAGTTTACTCTTAAGATTCCTTAATTTCAATACTCCTATATACGTGTGCAAAAAACAAGGTAGTTTTTTTTTTTTTTGAAACTGAGGTAAAATAAGCATTTCTTCTTGGAATCTGCTGTTAGAGTGTGATTAGGAAAAACACAACTAGTACGACGTGAATTGGATTTAACATTCAGATAACCGGATTAAGATAACGCAACTAGTACAACGTTGAATTAAGTAACCGAATTAAGGTAATGTAACTAGAACAACGTTGGATTAAGTAACTGAATTAAGGTAACGCAACTAGTACAACGTTAGATTTCACATTCAGATAACCCGCCGCAAAAAATTCCAGAGCCAAATGCAGTATGCCTACGGCCACGTCGGGTAACCTGCTAACTGTCTCTATAATCAAGACAGTAATTTGTAGCCTATATATATATAGTACGGAGTACTAATAAATTCCTGTTTACTTGTGAACAATTTCTTCAATCTTATTAAAGTATCTTACATTTTCTGATCCTTAGCAACGTGACGCGATGAGAGAGAGAGAGAGAGAGAGAGAGAGAGTTTGAAGTCAATAACTAGTTTAATTTTGTCGATCTCTATAATTTACAATATAAAAAATGTTTTAACCTCTTCACATGGTAACACAAGCCGTATGGCTTGTACCCGGTCAACTCGAGTCAGCTTACGCTCACATCAACTAATTTCATTTTTCGGTTCAGTCAAAGACAGACGATACATACGAGGATTAGAAAGTTCACAAGAAATTACTTTCTCGCAAACTAACTCCAAGAATCGAACACTAGCTTTTTTTTCTTTTTTATAAAGGCGAAAAAGATTTCATTATTTTTAAAATTGTTACAAAGACAGGAGAACGGGACAAAGCCCAATCCGAAACCCAAATCCAAGGTTAGGAAGAAGCCAACTAAGGGCACCAAATGAGACAAAACTCACACCCATTGAGACGAAACTCACACCTATTTAGACAAAGCCCACAAGTCAATACCACGTTATAGTACCCTTATATTATAGAGAGAAACAACATTAAGAAACAGAGAACAAAACAAGCTAATGATAAGTTTACTCTTAAGATTCCTTAATTTTAATACTCCTACGTGTGCAAAAAACAAGGTAGTTTTTATTTTTATTATTTTTTATTTTTTTGAAACTGAGGTAAAATAATCAATTTCTTCTTGGAATCTGCTGTTAGAGTGTAATTACGAAAACACAACTAGTACGACGTTAATTGGACTTAAACATTCAGATAACCGGATTAAGATAACGCAACTAGTACAACGTTGGATCTAACAAAAGATTAAGGTAATGCACCTAGTACAACGTTGGATTAATTAACCGAATTAAGGTAACGCAACTAGTACAACGTTGGATTTCACATTCAGATAACCTGCCGCAAAAAATTCCAGACCCACATGCTGTATGCCTATGGCCACGTCGGGTAACCTGTTCCTGTTTACTTGTGAACAATTTCTTCAATCTTATTAAAGTATCTTACATTTTCTGATCGTCAGCAAATGGATCTGACGAGTGGGATCATAACAGCAAGTACGGAGTTCACACACCCGAACTTGTAGGTTCGACTCCCACCGTCCCGAAAAAACTCGTGGGCCATCTGGAAGTTCCCCCGGTGGCCAACTTCGGGGCGAACTTCGGGATAAGGTTAATTATAAATATCGTCCGCTATGTTACGTATTGACAAATACTTATCGGTTTTTGCGCCTTCTGATCGATATCATTACATCCTAATTATAGTGTTATCACCATTAATATATGTATCATGACTCATGAGGTGTGGCCGGCCATAATTAAGGTCTCCACATGGTGTGTCTGTTCGAGACGAGTAAAGTATAAACTAACCTCTTCAATCAAGGAAAATCCATACAGGGTTTTTGCTTAGTTTAAACAAAAACAGTAAGGGTTTGGCACGCATGTTATTAGGTATAAGGTACAGTATATAATTAGCTGTGATGAAAATAGACAAGGAGAATCATCGCATCGTGCGATCGATGTCTGTTCATGTATCTGCTCTTAAGAGAGAATATATAATTTTGTGTGTTGTACTTTGTCTTCTTTGATCAATTATTTGTTTATAATCTGAAATGATAAGTCGGTTCCTCTGACCTTATCTTAGAATTATCTGATCATACATGCACTTTGAGTAATTACCATAATATATAGTAATATACATGCATACAGTAGTCTAAAGTGGAAGTAGTGGTTAGTTTGGATATTGGATTAGTGGAAGGAAGGGAAGGAAACAAAAAATACTCCCTCCGTTCCTAAATGAGAGTCCCTCTTTGGAATTCCAATTATTTTAGGGGACATGTAATTATTATACCTACTTTCTATCATTATCTTTATATTCTACCTATTTTGCACCATTTGTATTCAAATAAGAGGGACACTTTTAGAATTTTATCAAATTTCCACTTCTATTTTTGGAATGGAACAATCATTTTGGAATATCTCAAAATAGAATAGGGGACTCTCATTTTGGAACGAAGGGAGTATAGAGGAAGAGAAAATGAAGCAAAAGCTAATTTTGCTCCCCGATAGTGAAATGTATTTGGTTTGGTTTTCCAAAAAAACATGAAATGGTATATGTGAAAAATATTTGTTGTTTTGTGTTTCCTTTTACCTGAATTTATCTGATTCCATGCATAAGAGTACATGAAGATAAGTAATTGCAGTCGTGTCTCATGGAATATATACCCAATGTTCGAGTGTGGGAGCCATAACACTCCAATCTTTGTTATAACCACATAAAGTATTTTTCAGTTGTTTTGTGTAGTATTTAGAATAATAATTACAGCACTTCCAAAATCTTGAGAACTTTTTTTTTTTATAAGTAAAAAAATCTTGAGAACTTTACTTTAGCTTCTTCAAAATTGAATTTTTTCCATGTCCCTCCAAACTCGATTCTAAGTAATTTTCAACATTTGACCCCTCTTCAGGAAATTCTTACGTACGTCTTGATTGTGTATACCCTTACTCCAAGTGCTACTACAAGGTTTCAATTGTACTCCCTCAAATAGAAACGATTATCTTGTGTTGTTTGTACGTAACACCGCCGCAAGCCATGTGAGTTAATGGACAAAATATGAACTTAATTTATGTGTTAATCAAAATGGGGAGTAAATTTTGAAAAGGTAGTTTCAGTTGAGTGTGAACCAGATAACTTGCTTAATAGTTCAGGTAATTAAAGAGTCTTGTTATACTGGAGTTGATTCTTACAATGAAAGGTTGAGCAGCTGGAATTTCCATCAATATGGACAAACACATATTCCAAGTATTGGATCAATGGTAGCCCCCAGACATTACCAATTTTTGGCCATTTGTCTTGACTTTTAATGGCTTCCTATTTGGGCCTCATACTATTTTGAAAGGCCTAAAGATTGGTTGGAGTTTCTTCCGAGTTGGCCCATGAGCTAAAGCCCAAAACAAAAGAGATACAAAATACAGAGAGGTTTAAATGGGCCATGAGAACAAACCAAATGAAGAGGGGGTCTGGTTACTTGAGCCTTTTTGTTTGGTATTTGTTCATGAGTCTATCTGTTTATCATCAGGCATAGATCTTCCTTTTTGGTAACAAAAATGATACTCACACAACAATTCAAACACAACAACTTACACAACCTCTCACATGCATGTGGGCTGCACACACACTACTATGTGTGGGCCCCACATGTATGTGAGAGGTTGTGTAAATTGTTGTGTTTGGATCGTTGTGTGAGTAGCATTATCCTTTTGGTAAAAGTTGGAGTGGTTGTGTGTAAGGATCCTAATGTCTCACTTCGACTAAGTTTGGGCTTGGCATTGTTTATATGAGCTCTTTGACACTCTTCTTGTTAATCGGTTTTTAAAGGTAAGTTATATCCATGAGTTTGTATTATTTAGTAGTATCAGAGTTAGCTACCACGTTGCGATTCTACCAGCAGAAGGGGCCACCTATAGGCTAGATGCTTAAAAGGTATTGAATACTGATAGGTGAGTGGACCCAACAAAAAAAGAGAAAAGGCTACTATCGGGTCAGAGTTAAAAAGTGTGGGCCACCGTGGACATTAACTTTCGGAGCGTGATGGTATGTTACGATCCTAATTTATCACATCAACTACGTATAAGCTCTTCGACACTCTCACATTACAAGCCAGCTTTCAAGTGTTTATCATCTTGATTTCATAGAAATATTGATTTGGTCATTTATATTTTGAGTTTAATACAAGGGAGATTTAGAATTCGATGACAGTGCCACACATCAACCTGAGCTGGATTCGTGATTGTTCAAATTGGCCCCTTATCGTACTGATTTTTTATCTGAGACTCTGAGATGCTGACTAGGTTATGAGCTGTAGAGGTTTCGTGTTTAAAGTCATCTATTTTCATTCTGACGAGGCAACACGCATTTTTCTTGGCGGCAGCCGTAACAAGTCTAGAATGAGAGTTGCAAATGAACAAGCAGAACTATTCATTTGATAAATGAGCTGAATATGAACATGACAGTACTACTCGGCCCACACGATGAAGCTGACAAACCTAGAGTATATGTATATATATTGAGAATTTCATATAGATACTTGAATATGTATAAACTTATATGATACTTAGTAAGTTCTATCCGTCCACGATTTCTAACACCACTTATGGGCCCCATATAGATAAATGGTTCAAATTATAACCAAAAAAAAAAAAATGCTTAGTGGGCCCCAAAAGAATTTAATCTCAACTTATATATGAATGTAAACAGTTTTAGTGTATAAACTTCTAAAAGTACTATAAAATATATCATTTTATATGTTTTTATTATTTTATATATGTATGAACTGATTTGTGTAGCAATACAAATTTTCTTTGAAGCTCTCGATCTATATGCATGAGAGTATAAACATTTGTTATTTAGCTCGGACAGACTCGTGAATAAACTCAATTAGTTCGACTCAAATTGGACTCGACAAGTTTGACTCATCAATTTGTCGTTGTGCTCGAGCTCGAATTCGCTAAAACCTTAACAAATAAACCTGAATATTCTAATAAAAACTCGGCGTGTTTACGGTCCTTTCTAGAACCACACCCTCATACATACAGAAATGCACAAACGCTTGCATAAAATGAGCGAGACCAGACAAATTGCTAGACAAATTGCTAGTGCATTGTGTGAGAATCTCAAACACTTATGTGAATGTTTATTCAAATGTGTGCATTTTGTGTGTGACTTCAATTTTTTTGGTTTATGACATATACCAGCAACATTTAAAAAAACGGAGATCATCCCTTGCTATTCAAACGTGGAGCTTCAACCTGCAATCTTCAGATGAACAAATTGGAAGATGAGATTTTTACCTCTAAGTACAGAACACCTACGAAAAGGCCTTGGCAACAAACCGATCAGTCTCCCCAAGTATACAGAATAATTGGTTCAGTGTTTCTTATATTAAACTTTGCGCCTGGTATTTTTTTTTCTCGTACTCTCAAAAGGTCGAGATGGGGACGACCAGAACATAGCAGTCCTCTCTCTAATGTGACCATAGAAACTCCGGATCCACCAAGGCTACCATTCTTGTTGGGTTTTTTTTTTTTTTGTCATATGGTATACATTAGCGAGAATTAGCAAGGTGTTAGTATGGGTTCAGAATGGGATGACCAGACATAGCAATCCTCTCTCTGATGTGACCATAGAAACTCTAGATCCACCAAGGCTACTATTTTTGATGGGTTTTTTTTGTCATACGGCATATATCAGTGAAGGTTAGCAAGATGTCAGTATGTTAATCAACAGGGTTCAAAGGTTATCTATAATCCTGAACCCCAAACCTATTTCCCGTGAGACTTGTACTCAAATCACCACTAAAGAAAAAAAAATGAAACAATCAACTTGACAAATTTGATTTCTCCCATTCTTGCTAGTTTGCACATGGTATTTTTTGTGTTTACTCAGCAGTGTGTTTTGCCTGTTTGCTGTTGTTGTTCCCGATCCGAATCGAATCTCAATCCTTTTGTTCTCTGTTTGAGCTCCAGGGAATATTCTCTGGCTCCTTTGCTTTTGGTATCTTTTCTGGGAAAGAATTACAAAACAAAACAAACGCAATCTATCAATCGAGATTCCCAATCACGTGCATTTCCCTTTGTTGTGGTAGCATGAGAATTTTCAGTTCAACTCAAAATTAATTAACAATAAGTGATAAAGTTTCAAATGTTATATTGATTTCTTCTTTTATACCTAAGCAATGTGAGACGACTAATCTAAAATAAAAATTAAGGTGATCCGTCCATCGCCTTCTTCGGCCTCCCGTGAAGCATTGTGCACCAATGGGTTTCGAGTTTCTTTCGAGAGCCTCTACCCCGGATCTGAAGCCCATATAATCACATGTAAGGGAGAGTTGCAATGCCTGTTATGCCTTGTCGTTACCTCATTCACCATTTTGTCTAGCAAACAAAGAGGTGAATTGGCATAAGAGGTTAGAAAGCAGGAGAAAAATTTTGTATTCAAAATGAACCCTTCTTTGGGCACCAACCCAAAGGTGCAAAGACGGTCATGCGGGGTTCACTTTCGGCTTTGCGTGGATGATCCGAACCGTTTCATGATTTTAAAATAATTTTTCGGGTGGCCTTGCAAAAAAATCAGCTCAATCCGATATGTATAGATGCTCGATCCAATTCTTCAATATTTCATTTAGATTACAGACCAAATCATCCTTGCAAGACCTAGAGTGGACCCCGCGTAACGGTCGGTGCGTCTTTTTTTTTTTGGTAACGCTGAGTGTCCCCGGGTCAGTTTGTGCACACCAAGAGACTAAATCTCTACGACCCTCACCAGCTTTGTTAACCCAAAAGGTTTTACGCATGAGTGGCCCTAAGGGTTTTTTCGCAGCGCAGGGAGATCGAACCTGGGACCTCGAGGTGGTAAGCCCCTTTGTGCTGGCCGATTACCTACTGCACTACCCCTCGGGGTTGGTCGGTGCATCTTTGCTTGGTGCCTTTAGCATTTCCGATTGAAAAACTTGTAGAAAAATTTTTTGTTGTTGAAAAATTATTAGGTGTTTTCGGTAAATAAATTGTTGAGAAATAATATTTCCACCAGTGTTGATGGATATGTGAATGAAAAAGTTGTTGAGAAAAAACTTTCGTTGACAAATTTTTTGTCAGTGTGAATGAAATGTTAAAATGGAATAACTTTTTTGCTAGCATAAAAAACATGGTAATAATATCTTAAAGGGAAGGGGGCGACTATTCGCAACCCCTATTTTCTCCCGCGGTCTATTACATTTCGATAAATGGTTGTTGAAAATTATACATAACGTTTCGGTAAATAGCTATTGAAAACAAGATTATATTTCGGTAACCACATGTCGAATATATGTTCAACTTTCGGTAAACAACTGCGAACATACATTTTCGGTAAACAGCTGCTGAAAAAAATATTATATTTCGGTAATTAGATGCTGAAAATGTATCTCAATTTTGGTAACTAACTGTTGAATATAATTGAAAATTTTTAACGGATTACGAGAGAAAATAGGTATCTGCGAATAGTCGCCCTCTAAAGGGAAATGCTAGGTACCCGGAATTCTCAGGAGCTGGCAAAGATAGCCACAACAATGAATGATGATGGGCCGGGCTATTCGCACCCACAAATTTACTCCCATACCCCACTATATTTCGGCAAGCGGTTGTTGAAAATCATAAATAACATTTCGGTAAATAGTTGTTGAAAATAAGATTATATTTCGGTAACTACATGTCGAAAATATATTCAATTTTCGGTAGACAATTGCCAAACATGCATTTTCGGTAAACAGCTGTTGAAAAAAACATCATATTTCGGTAATTGGATGCTGAAAATGTATCTCAATTTCGGTAACTAACTGTCGAGTCTAATTGAAAATTTTTAACGGGGTATGGGAGTAAATTTGTGGGTGCGAATAGCCCGGCCCATGATGATTAGTCGCGAACTTCAACTTTGAATTGTTGAACCCATAAATTACACGGAATAATAACACTTTAGTCCAGAATAATAACACATTGGTCCTTAATAAAAGGTCGTGGCCCCACCCAACTAATTAAAAACAGTACTTTTTTCCCCTTTTTCTCCCGGCCTTTGGGCCAAAAGTTATTTGATGTCACACAGCCAACGGTCACCCCAATAACATTGCGTTCTCTTATAAAACTTAATTTAAATTTGAAAATTTTATTCTTATTTAAAAAAAAATTTCATTTATTAGTTTTGCGCTAAATTTTTGTAGATTATTGATTCGTCTCGACGAGAGGAAGTGAAAAAGTTAAAAAAATCTTACTTTTACTTAAGTATTTTGAGAAACTATCATTTTTTTAGCGGAAAAATGACTTTTTGATCTGAAAATAGTTATTTCTCAAAGTATTTGGATGAAATAAAAAAAAATTTACCTTTCTGATTCTTTTCGTCGAGACGAATTAATAACCCATAAAAATTTGGCGCAAAACTAACAAATGCGAAAAAATTCAAATAAGAACAAAATTCTCAAATTTAAGTTAAGTACAAGAGAATGCAGCATTAGTGGGGTGACCGTGGGTCCAGCAGGTGGCTGGGTGACATCGAATGACTTTTGGTCCAGAGGCTGGAAAAAAATGAAAAACAAGTACTGAATTTAATGAGTAGTTGAGCAGTCCGAATTTCATAAAAATACAGAAAAATATTTATAAATTCTAAAATAATTTTTTATAGGGTCAGAAATCAGCCTAACATTGTTTTCCACAATCACACGGTCAGGATTAGAGTAGGACCATTAAGATCTGAGGCATATGTTGTGGTGGTCCATGACTACGAATTGCAGCCTCCGTAGGTTATTCAGACAGACATTGTTCTTCCTAGCTTTTGGAGCTTCTTTATTTTTTTTTTTCTTATTCAATTTTTTTCACATTTATTAATTTTGCGTCTAACTTTTGTGGATTACTAATTCATTTTAACATGAGAAATCAGAAAAGTAAAAAAAAATTTATTTTTACCCAAATATTTTTAGAAATATCGAAAATAATGCCACAAAAACCGACTTTGGATTATCCACTTTTGGTTAAGCCATTGAAGATGCTCCCGTTCCGCTAAAGAAAATAAGTACTTATGTTTACTTATTTTTTGGTTAGACCATTGAGGATGCTCCCTGTTTCACTAAAGAAAATAAGTACGTATTTTTATTTATTTTTTAAATTAAAAATGATACATTGTAAAATAAAAACCTATTTCAGAAATAAAAAATAAGTACTTAAAACTTGGCAAAAAGGGACGTAACTACTAACTACTTAAAGGATAATGATACTCACACAACGATTCAAATACAACAACTTACACAACCTCTCACATACATGTGGGGCGACCCACACATAGTAGTGTGTGTGGAGCCCACATGCATGTGAGAGGTTGTGTAAATTGTTGTGTTTGGATTGTTGTGTGAATATCATTTTTGCTACTTAAACTTCTATTTTTAATTTGTATGGGATCAGCTTTACACGTCATGTTCTAAATCTGGAGTTCAGAGAATCCCCATGGGCTAACTACTATAGAACCCGGCTTCTCTGCGTCAACAATGGCGTGCAGTTGAATTTGGGTTGTATTTAAACTGTTCATATTGAAAATTAATAGTTCAGATTTGTTAAATTTATTACCAGTCATAATCGTTTATTACCGGTCTTAAATTGAAAACAAATCTATATCCTTGAAAACTTCATCTGACAGCTGCGATTACTTATACCGCACGCCAATAAATGGTCATTGTGAATTTGGATCATTTCATGAATACTTTTATGAACTGGGTTTCATGTGTTGTACCGATCCTCTACTATAAATTCCCCTTGTTTTCATTCTCAGCATCATATTGGATGTTGGACTCTGTTTCTCGGTCTCTTTCCAAATACTGCAATTGATACCAGTACTAGTATTTTTGTTGTTGTTTGTCGAGCCTTTTTGCTTTTTGTGTTTTCATTGCCAATTCGAGAGAGAGAGAGAGAGAGAGATAGAGAGAGAGAATGACGGTGGGTGCAGGGATAACAGTGGCCGATGGAAACCTGAATGTGCTAGGTACCCGCGTTTTAACCGACGTTAATGCCGACATTTTCGCCACTCCGGCCGCCGGCGATTCCTTCTTCAATGGCGCTTTCATCGGCGTACAGTCTGACCAGATTGGCAGCCGCCGCATCTTCCCCATCGGGAAACTCGAGTATGACTGTCTGTTACTAGTGTTTTCTTTTCTTTTGCATAATTGCATGGCAGTAGTTTTGTGTTAGAGAAATCAGTCAAAGCACAACACACGCAATGCATTGCGCCAAGAACAATTAACAAAAGATACAAACAGTATTACGTGGTTCCGGGTCGTATAACTGACAGCTCAATCACACTAATTTCTACTCTGTGTAGATAAAGAAGGATTGGAAATAAGGAAAAGACTACAAATTACTGGCAGCGTTCCTTATAGGATTACTAAATGTATATTTGAAAGCAAGAGAGATAAGAACACCCAACAGTTAGCAAATTAAATTGAGATTGGTTGATTTGTTTTGGATATTGGTTGTGTGGGGAATGATGCAGGGGATTGAGGTTCATGTGTGTATTCCGATACAAGATGTGGTGGATGACTCAGAGGATGGGCAGTTGTGGCAAGGATATACCCTTTGAGACCCAATTTCTGATGGTGGAGGCGCGCGACGGTTCCCATTTTGGGGAGGAGGGTGGAGAGGGGGCGGTCGACCAATCGGCACTGTACACAGTGTTTTTGCCTATTCTGGAGGGTGATTTCAGGGCTGTTCTTCAGGGGAATGCTAATAACGAGTTGGAGATCTGTCTCGAGAGTGGTATGCTCTGTACATCCATATATCCACTTATTCACGTATATAGTATTTTTTGCAGATGTTTTGGATGAGCTCTAAAAAGTGAATGGTTTTGATTAAACCACATTTGAAGTAAACCGGAAGGGCCACAGTGGCCTAATAGGATTACTCTAGTTAGTAAAAGGGACCGGAGAGGAGCTAGATCCTGTATTTAACACGTTTAGTAATAATCTAGGTTTTGATTTCAGGGGATCCAGCTGTGGATGGATTTGAAGGCAGTCATTTGGTTTTTGTGGCAGCTGGATCCGACCCATTCGATGTTGTCACACATGCAGTCAAGTAAGTACACTTTCATTCCTTAGTTTCTCTTTCAATGCATAACGAGAAATAGGAACTGAAATGATTTAGGTGTATCCGATAAATCCTGTTTATGGTCATCCCTTTTTTTTCCTAACTTAGTGGGCAATTCCAAGAGAATTTTCAAATGATATCTCATTCCATAACCCATCCAAGTTCGGAAGCCTTATTGAAGAGGAAAAAATTCAAAAATATACATTTACAGTCATTTGCTTGATAATCTAGTTTTTCAGATCACATCACACCAGATCACAGTTATGTATGTGTCACCTTTTCTTTATGCCCCTTTGTTCCACCACTACCGCGAAAATTCCCTAAAAATGGTAAGAGTTTTTCAGATCACATCACACCAGATCATATGTATGTGTCACCTTTTCTTTATGCCCCTTTGGTCCACCACGACCGTGAAAATTTCCTAAAAATGGTAAGAACCGGGAAAATGTAGTTCTCCTTGATTAATCATTTTATACAAGGAGCCAATTTCAGACAAAGAGTCAGGTGATGATAAGAAAGAGTGACAAAAACCGATGATAGCACGCTTTAACATAACTAAGCTAAGTGATTCTGGCCATGTTTGTATGTTGGATGTGTAATCACCGTTCCAGTGAAGTTTTCTGCAATGGATACGGTCAAAATACCTTTCTTTTTAAGATGAAAAGTACAAGAAGGATAGTAACTTGACGATGCTCTTTCCTCGTTGTCAAAGATTGATTGTTCATTATAGTCGTAAATGTATACAGGACTGTTGAAAGACATTTACAGACATTTTGTCATCGCGAGAGGAAAAGGGTATGATATTTCTTCTTTAAAAAAAAGTCCACTTAATGCAATCTAATTATGTTACGTGTATGTTGTATTCTAATAGTCTTAGATACTGATCTCTCTAAAAACAAACATGATTCAGATGCCAGACATGTTGAACTGGTTTGGCTGGTGCACATGGGATGCTTTCTATACTGAGGTTAGTGCAGAAGGTGTGAGGAACGGATTAGAAAGGTCTAACACTTACTATCTCAATGTTGTAATTATCTTCTACGGTTAGCATCAGACATATAGTGATTCCTAGTTCCATGTTTTGATTGATGTATCAGCTTCGAAAAAGGAGGGATCATCCCAAAGTTTGTTATTATCGATGATGGTTGGCAATCAGTTGGCATGGATCCTGTCAGGATTGAAAATAAAGCTGATAACTCAGCTAAGTGAGCACCGCGACTTGATTTGTTCCATTATGTTGTGCCTATGCTTACTTTTGTTGTGCTTATTTGTTGATGTTGTTGCCCTTTTTTTCAGTTTTTCAAATAGATTGACTCATATCAAAGAGAACCACAAGTTTCAAAAGAATGGAAAAGAAGGCCACAGGGAAGAGGATCCAGCAATGGGACTCCGCCACATTGTTACCCAAATCAAAGACCAACATGCCCTAAAGTAAATTCCTTATTCGTTGTCCATTCACTGTTTTTTTCACAGCTACAACTTTTTTGTAAGCCACTCATGATTGTATGTGCCCCTATATTTGTAGGTATGTTTATATGTGGCATGCGATAACAGGATATTGGGGTGGAGTTAGACCGGGTACCACTGAAATGGAACACTATGAATCTAAGTTGTTCTACCCGGTCTCATCTCCTGGAGTTCAGTCAAACGAACCCTGTGTTGCCTTGGATAGCATAACGAAGAACGGGCTTGGCCTTGTGAACCCCGAGAAAGTGTTCAACTTCTATAATGAACTTCACTCTTATCTTGCTTCAGCCGGGATTGATGGGGTCAAAGTAGATGTTCAAAACATCCTTGAAACTCTTGGGGCAGGCCATGGTGGAAGAGTGAAACTTGCTAGAAAATATCATCAGGCATTGGAAGCATCTGTTTCGAGGAATTTCCATGACAATGGGATTATTTCTTGCATGAGTCACAATACAGATGGTTTGTATAGGTATGTCTTTCTCCTTCACAAGAGATCTTCCATACTTAAGCTAGAGAAGTTCAAGGTGTATTACATTATTGTGGCCCTCTTCGCTGTGCTGATCTCATATGATCTTGCAGCGCGAAGAGAACAGCTGTTATAAGAGCATCAGATGATTTTTGGCCTAGAGATCCAGCTTCACACACAATTCATATTGCATCGGTTGCTTATAACACGGTTTTCCTTGGGGAGTTCATGCAGCCTGATTGGGATATGTTTCACGTAAGCTGAGGACAACTGACAATACTTTTTTGTTTGAAACAGATTTTCGATTTTTCTGTTGCTGTCTTTAAGTTGCTGAATTAATGGAAGTCAACTTGTAAATTCTTATATTATAGAGCCTACATCCCATGGCGGAATACCATGGAGCAGCTCGTGCTGTGGGAGGATGTGCCATTTATGTCAGGTGCAGTAATTGGGCATGCATTTCTCTTATAGCCAAAACACCAAACCGTATGACGTTATCCAATTAAATTACCACTTTCTCATGATGGATACATCTTATGCAGTGACAAGCCTGGGCAACACGATTTCAATTTACTAAGCAAACTAGTACTTCCCGATGGCTCCATTTTGAGGGCTAAACTTCCAGGAAGACCAACGCGGGACTGCTTGTTCTCTGATCCCGCTAGAGATGGGAAAAGGTACATAAGAAGAACCCTTTTTCAGCTTGTCTTGAAAAGGGCATGTTTGCTCATTCCACTGTTAATTTTCTAACAGTCTTCTTAAGATTTGGAATGTGAACGATTTCAATGGAGTTGTTGGGGTCTTCAACTGCCAAGGAGCTGGATGGTGTAGGGTTGGAAAGAAGAACCTGATCCATGATGACCAACCTGGCACAATCACTGGAATAATCCGAGCTAATGATGTTGATTATTTGCCCAAACTTGCTGATGATAAATGGACAGGAGATGCTGTCTTATATTCCCATCTTGCAGGTATGTCTTGTAGGCCTACGGCTTAAGGCTGTGTTTGGACAAGGGATTTGTGTGGGGATTGTTTTTTCGGGAAACGATAAGAAGATGACAAAGTTAAGAAGATAAATTACCTTTTTCTTCCCTCCTCTAGTTTCTCTATGAGCCCCTGATCCAAACACAGCATGAACGACTTTCTTTTTCGTCATCTATGCGTCAATTAGACAAATTGTTATTGAAGGTGAAAATGATTTGAGAATTATCATTGTGACGGAGATAGCATGCAGTGGTTTACCATTTCTTTTCGGTGGCCATTGCAGGAGACGTGGTATATCTTCCAAAGAGTACGTCGCTGCCAATTACTCTGAAGGCAAGAGAATATGAAGTTTTCACGGTGGTGCCAGTCAAGAAATTGTCAAATGGTGCTGCTTTTGCTCCAATAGGTCTACTCAAGATGTTCAACTCGGGGGGAGCAATTAAGGAACTAAAATATGAATCTGTGAGGACTGCTAGCATCGGCATGAAAGTGCGTGGGTGTGGCATATTTGGGGCCTATTCATCGGTACGACCTAAGAAGATAACAATAGACACAGAGGAAGTTGAGTTCGAATTTGAAGAAGGATCTGGACTGATCACTATTGCTTTGAGAATTCCAGAGCAAGAGTTGTACCTTTGGGACATGACAATTGATTTTTGAAGAAATTGGATTGTTTCCTCGTAGCAGTCGAGGGTCTAGAATTTATTTGATTTGTATCCTTCAAGATCTCCATAAGAAAACTTTGGCTTTTGTAGAAGGGTCACTGCTTGATGTTGTATTCACAGCATGAAGAATTAGGCAAGCGTACTGCGTGTGCATCTTCTTGTATGCGGGATTTTTATAGAAACTGTTAGGTGTCTGCAATGGAACTTCAAAATGGTAGTTTATTGATCAAATCCTCTTAACTGTATTCATTTGCACTTCGTGGTCAAATTGAATTTTCCATCAGTTTTTAGAACTGTTATATATGGCTGGTTTTCTAATCGTATTCTACAGAGTATATGATATCACTGTTGCAGAATTGCTTGAGTAGGGGCGCTAAACGCCGAAATATTACAATGAGACGCATCCAAAACCCCACAGCTACCTTGTGATATCCACATGCATCAGACGCTTTCGGACACATTTGTGTCGGGATCGGTACACATACATCTGCGTCCATAGCATTGCTCGTTTGTGCCTTCCACTTTTAAGAAATTACTTGATGTTCATTTGTATTTCGGCTAGAAATTTCTGCCTTCTACTTCAAAAGAAAACAAATTTGGTCGTCTCATGGGAACATGCAATGCAAACAGCAGGGTTACTAAATTGTTGATCTTATAGGGTTTCCAGTCTAATTTACCATAATGGATTCGGGTTGTATGCTCTCTTAATGATGAAATAGATCCTGAAATTGCAAACAGATATCTGAAGCGAACCAAAAATATGAAATAACTCTGTAGAGAACTTGAAGAAATGAAATGGAAAACCAATTCATTGCCGAGAGGAAGAATCCAAGGAAAGCAACTGTACCCGAGATCAATATAGTAAACAAAGCTTTGTCTATGTTTAGGAACACTAATATGAAAGAGTCTGTGGGTAACGCTGTTTGTGCCTCAATATCATCGGACACTCAATATAACACCACGTTTTCACATAGTCAGGTGCTTTAGAGAACAGGACCAGCACGGCAGCACGATGCTATTAACGCCCACGTCCACGCCCACCGCGGCCACGTCCTCGTCCCCGGCCACGTCCCATAGGCTTCCCTGAAATTTAATACACAGTTAAAATGTAATGTCACCACCAGAATATAGAAGCAAACAAAGACATGAGGACATCAAAATGTGTGGCTTGGGCAGCGAGAAAGAGGAGAGAAGTGCAATGTGCGATACCTGCAGTAGGCTTTTTGGGCTTGACTCTTGGTGTCTCCTCCACTAGCAAAGTCTCAAGATTCAAGCTGTCGGGGAGAATGTAATACCGGATGTTGTTACCCCTAACACTGAGGTGATCAAGAGTAACTGGATTTTTCCCCTTCACTACCAATTTTACTGTCTTCAAATGTGTGTTCATACTGTTATCCACACCTACACCAAACCAATCAAATCATCAGCTAGAAAATAAGCTCCAAGATGAATCTACTTTGTTATGGAGAAAATAACCAGAACACAAGTTTGGAGCATCCCTATTGAGCTAAGTTTCATTGAAGTATCCACCCAACAAACGTCATGTCATCCCAACAAAAGATAGCTATATCTCTCTCCAAACATTCTTCATGGAAAGAGTAGAGTCAATCTTTACACTTTTACCACGTGAACTTTACAAATTGGTTTATGTGGACGGGAAGGATTACAACGACTTGGCTGCAGAAATAGTCAAATTATAATTCATATTTAAATTTTGATGATGGGGTAATGGAAGTCAAAAATATGGGGAGAGAAGAGAACTTATTCAAGTTGCAAGAGTCATTGGTGACGGAGGGAGAGGGACAACTGGAATTAAACCAGTATTTATTTGTAAGGCTGTTGTTAGTTAGATGTACCTTTAATGTCAAACTTACGATGAAAAAATAGCGAAAAAAATGAAAGCATCTTGCATAAAATTCTAAAAGAGAGGGAGATGCATAGAAACTATAAAGTATAATCAAACGTGATCATTTACAAATGTGCAAGAGCTTAGTCCATGTCATCTATTGGTACCTGGTGTCTATGTTACATGGATTCTTCTAATTAACTAAATACTTGTGTCGGATACTCAACACTTCCAACATAATATGACATTTCTGTCGGAGTATATTTAGTTAGACATCCACCCAGTAGACTTATTTTCATACCACGAACCCTGTCAAACTCTTATATTACACACGAAAACTCCAAAGGCACTTTGTAAACACAACCTTATGGAAGAAAATAAAGGAAATATACAAACAAATTTGATAATTTTGGCGTATCCCCGTGAGATGGAAACTAGATGAATCCAATTTTAGGCACCTCACCACATCCGAGACCCGTACCCGAGTCTATTTGATATAGCCTAGTGTAATGAAGTATCATGGACCTTCTATGTGAAACCAGGAGAACAACCAACATACCAACGAAAAAGATCAATTACGTATTGGCTTGGACGCTCAAATAGTTATATCCAATCGAGACTACAAAACCTCTTTTAACACAATTCTTGGTGCAACAAAACGGAATGACTATCTAGCTGTCTAAAAACCACAGAGCTACGAATAACAGAATATTAGGGTTTACAAAAAAAAAAAAAAAAAACCCTAATTCGACTATGAACATAGCAAAAGAAAAGAAAATCGTCAGGGGAGATGGGGGGAAGACCTGTGATGGTTCCATGAACAGAGGTGCCGTTCTTGAGCTCAATCGAGACGGTCTCGTTGTTCAACTTCATCAAGAACCTGCACAGCGAAAACAAGCATACATTACACACAATTAAACGGAGGAAATTGGAAATCAAATTACAGTATGCGACTGGGGAAAATCAAGAAACCATAAAGGAAGCATAGAATGCAAAAATTGAGATGAGAGAGAGAGAGAGAGACCTGACGAGCTTCATCGTGGATTTGCTGGAGAAAGAAGCAGATCGATGGGAGCAACTTCACAGCTTTGCTTGCTTTAAAAAACCCTGGGTTCAGCCAACAGGCGGGAGATGCGAAATCTGCCAAGGACCAAGAGGGTGGTTAATGGCAATTTGGCCCTCGAATTTTCCATGTTTCACTTTGGTACTATCACACGTTTTGGTTGGCATTGCTTATTTATTTTGATTTATGTATCTGGCATTCTGGCTCAATAGACTGATTAATTCATATGATCAATATCACCGTCCTCTAGCGACTTCTAATGGAATATAAGAGGAGGAGGAGCAGCAGCAGCATAGGTAAAGAGCAGGGATGGAGCTAGGGGGGGTTAGTAGGGGTGGTCGCCCCTGCAAAGAAAAAAAAAACCTACTATTATATGTAAAAAAAAAAATATTTCTATGAAAGTATATAGGCTCACCTCTGCGTAAAATTTTGAAAAAATATATATACTAGTAACATTTAAAATACGAGGATATCAACATTAATTATTAAAGGCTAAGGGTTAAAATATAACAAAACATAAAATTAGAGGCTTAACATTGTGAATATTCAAGTAATAAACTTCCACGTTTCATTATATTAGAGTTTTACAGTTTTATTTCTCTTTACCCTAAAATCCCTCCCCCCCTCTATCATTGATGCTTTTAATGACATGAAAGAACGTCGAGTACAATTCAAGATGCCTCATTTTACTAGATAGGCTAAGGTGAGTGTTTCTACTTTTGCTATCTGTTAATCTATGAAAGCATGATTAAGTACGTAGTGTTGCTATTTTGAGTTTTAATGTATTTACGTTATTATGCAAGTGTATTTATATTTTTTTCCGGGCATGCACGGTTGCTCCTGTGTGGTGAAATTCCTGGCTCCGTCCCTGATAAAGAGAGTTTTGCTAAAGTAACGAGGCAGATCATAAAGAAACATGTTGTAGTAGTTTAGATATTTGTCGATACAATTGGCTACGGTTGCTCGACACTTGTGATGATCCATTGTTCCAAAACTTAAAAAGAATATACTTTTAGTCCCTAGATCCACTTTGTCACCTCTCTACATTTATTCTCTGACATGACGCATAGAATGATGGCACGTGTGTATAGTCGAACCACATAAAAAAAAGACTTCTTAACGTCCATATTGTCAGGTGATTAGTATTGTGTCAATCCCTCGGGATTGCATTGGGTAGTTACTTGTTTTATTGAGCAATAAGTAAAAAGAAAATAAACGACGGAGTAGTAAGTAGTAGTAAAATTCTTTGGCCGCCAATTGCTTATTTGCATGTTTTGTGTACTAATCCCATTTGCTTATTGCTTAAAAAGTGTAATCAAACGAGCCCTACCCTATTATTCCCCATTTTGTTTCAACTTGGGTTGTTGATAATTACCCAAAAAAAAAAAAACTTGAGTTGTTGATTGCATAAAGGTTGTGTTTGCAATGAATACATATTTTAGATTTCGTTTCAGATTTTGCTGCAGATTTTAAATTTCGAATTAAAGTAGAAGTTGAGAAATATGTTTGTTAGATTATGAAAATTTCTTTCCCTTTTTAAGAATTTGTGTCGCAAATTTCCAAAAGCTACCCAAACCAAGCTTTAGGATTTTTTTTTCCTTTTTTAGGTTCTCAAAATTTGTAAATTCTAAATATCAATTTTGTAAAATTTTTTTGACAAATATTCTAAACTGATTTTTAGAGGCTAAAATCTAAAAATTTGTTAAAATAATTTTTGACAAACACTCGGAAAGTACAAAACACCATCAATTTGTAAAACATGTCAACAAGTAGATCACATTAACCTGAATTATTAGCACTTCCATGTGTGAAGTGATTTTTAACCTAGGTTTTGTCCTGAAAAGATACCGAAACACTCAAGTGACAAATATGAAAGTAATTATATACTTCTTCTTATAATGAATATTAGGGAATCGATTTTGTAGCTCCCCTATTTTTTAATGATACTCTCTTTCTTTCACAAAATAAATCTAAAAACACATATATGAGAGTTACTTTAGAGAAAATGGTTACTACTTCCTTTCTCTATATCCTACTTTCGAAAATAACTCATTTCAAGTTGTGCAGAGGAGTCAGAAGACTGAGAAAAGAATCAAGAAGAAATTAATTAGTCATTCTATTTGCCCTACTTATTTAGAGTATCCATAATGCTATGATCAAAAATTAATAATCAAAAGTTGTCACATCAGCTTTTGATTAGTCATTTAAGAGATTGTTAAAATTAGCAATGTAGATGTTTACAATAACATAATCAAAATTAGATAACCAAAACTTGTCACATCATTTTTTCAAACTACAAAAAACTAAAAACTATGAACAGTAGGGAATAGTTTTTTGAAAAATAGTTTTGAAACTAATAAAAACTATTTACTAGAAATAGAAAATAGTTTGTGAAACTTTTTTTATTGGGAAAAAAACTAATTTAAAAAAAAATGTTTTCTAAAAAAATAGTAAAATAAATTTTTTTCCGAAAATATTGTTCGAAAAGAAAGAGAGAGGAAAAGGAAAGAAAGATAGAATACTTTTGTATTATGATTGGTGTATTTGATTGAGAATATGTAGGGTCTATAAAATTTGATTATTGTCAAAATGTTGTTAATTTTGGTTATCCAAAGCTCAAAATTTGATTATTTCTAAGGAGGTTGTTAAGTTTGATTATAGCATTGTGAGTCATATTTTGCATCAATACAGTTAACTTTAAAAACATTTTACTTTTGATTATAGCATTGTGGATACTCTTAGGTGCCCATCCTACTAGGTTTGAATACTTAAGTCGATATTTTGAAATTTAAATAATACCTAAAAACACCCTTAATTATGAGAAATACATAAATCATGACAAAATCGTGAAAAATACAAAAATTATGACAAAGTCATCCAGAATCAGAATAACCTTAAACTAACTTATTAAGTTAGTTCTACATCCCGAATTTCTTCACCTATATAGTAAAGAAATTTAGGACATTAAACTAACTTTTTGGGTTAGTTTTACATCCCAAATTTCTTTACCTATATAGTAAAAAAATTTAGGACCTTAAACTAACTTTTTGGGTCAGTTTTACATCTCGAATTTCTTCACCTATATAGTAAAGAAATTTAGGATCTTAAACTAACTTCATCCTGAATTTCTTCACCTATATAGTAAAAAATTTTAAGATCTTAAACTAACTTTTTAGGTTAATTTCACATCCTGAATTTCTTCACCTATATAGTAAAGAATTTTAGGACATTAAACTGACTTTTTGGATTAGTTTTACATCCTGAATTTCTTCACCTATATAGTAAAAAATTTAGGACCTTAAACTAACTTTTTAGGTTAGTTTTACATCCTGAATTTCTTTACCTACATAGTAACGAATTTTAGGACCTTAAACTAACTTTTTAGGTTAGTTTTACATCACGAATTTCTCACCTATATAGTAAAAAATTTTAGGACCTTAAACTAATTTTTTAGGTTAGTTTTACATCCTCAATTTCTTTACCTATATAGTAAAGAATTTTAGGACCTTAAACTAACTTTTTATGTTAGTTTTACATCCCGGATGATTTTGTCGTGATTTCGGATGATTTTGTCATGATTGCCGCTGCGCAGACCAAATTAAATAAGGGATATTGACTTTGTTCAAACATGAAAAAGTCAATACCCCTTATTTAATTAGGTCCGCGCAACGGCAATCATTAAATATAAAAAAATTATTAAGGGTAATATAGATATTATTTAAATTTCAAGATGGCAACATAAGTTTTTAAACCCTTTAAAACTAGGACACAAGTATATACATAAGAGAGGACCCCTGTCTCCCAAGAATCAACTTGGCAACTTGCTCTCAAATAGTGAGAAGAACCCAAAAATGCAATAAACACTTAATGGAGACAGCTAGTGGTACCCAACTTGGAGTGGCTGGTTTGTTTGTACTTTGAGAGAAACTTTTTAGTATACCGGGGATATCAATGCCCTTGGTATCCCTTTCGGTCCATTTTTAATTTTTCGACCATTTTTCGATCACACTTGAATGATCGACTCCATTCATTTTGTAGAGTTTGACGAGAACCATAATCTTACCAAAATTTCGTGTTTCATCGGACTTTAATAGACACATCATCTGCACACGTGAAATTGAAGAAAAAACAAAACTGTGTTCTGATTCAGTGTGGTTTTGGATCCAATTTTGGTTTTCTTCAAATTTCATATGTGCCGATCATGTATCTACAAAAATCTGATGAACACAATTTTTGGTGTGTTTAAGGTTCTCGCCAAACTCTACAAAATGAACGAAATCGATCATTCAAATGTGATAAAAAAATGGCAGAAAAATAAAAAACGGACCAAAGGAAATACCAAAAGCGTTGGTATCCCCGATATACGAAAAAAGTTTCTCGTACTTTGAAGGGTTGTTTTGTTTCCATTTTGGAAACCTAACTTTTAAGACACAACAAACCCAGGCGTCATCAACCCAACTCTCATTCCCCCCAAAGCCGAAGCTGGTGGGTGAGAAACCATGGTTCTTGACATGGTTTGCTCACGTCTCTTTCTGTGGAGACCAATGTTCGAGTTTCACGAGGGGCCTTTAAGTCTTTTTGTTAACTAACTTTTTACTAACCTCCGTTAACTATAAAATATGGCAAAAAAAAAAAACAAACTAGTGGAATTGAAAATAAAGTACGCGCATGGACTCGTTCGGCACTGCATCTATCTAAAGCATGTATGAATGACAAGTACGATTTTAAAAATAGATTACTGATTTTCCTCTTTAAAACGAAGATGAAATCGATCGTGTTTCTAACATTACCGACAAAATCAAATCACCGAAATTATTGGCTTCTTTGAATGCATTCGATCGTTATCTGTTAGAGCGCCTTAACACTTGGTTGGTCTAATTGTAGCGACATGATTTCATCATCGCACTTGTCTAGAGCATGAATGACAGCAAGAGTTTTTTTTGAAAATATCCCTCCAACTATCCATCAGATTTTTACTTAGTCCTCAAACTATCAAAATATTTTATTTAGTCCTCTAACTATTGACTTACATTTTATTTAGTCCTTCTGTTAAGTTTCAAACGGCCACAGCAACGTTTTGTTTAAAAAAAAAAAAGTTTCTAATCACCAATTTGCAATCCTATAGAGTAGAAACGTGATTATGAGAGCCTTAGAGACAAAATTTGATTATGTCTCTTTAGAATAATATGATCAGAATAATAAGATCTTCACACCCATTCAAACGGATTAAAATTTGAGCACTTAATTTTTTGAGACGGTTTATATATTAAAAAATATAATTAAAAAATTAAGTGTTCAAATTTTAATCCGTTTGAATGGGTGTGAAGATCTTATTATTCTGATCATATTATTCTAAAGTGACATAATCAAATTTTGTCTCTAAGGCTCTCATAATCACGTTTCTACTCCATAGGATTGCAAATTGGTGGTTGGAAACTTTTGTTTTTAAACAAAACGTTACTGTGGCCGTTTGAAACTTAACAGAAGGACTAAATAAAATGTAAGCCAATAGTTGGAGGACTAAATAAAATGTAAGTCAATAGTTGGAGTACTAAATAAAACATTTTGATAGTTTGAAGACTAAGTAAAAATCTGGTGAATAATTAGAGGGATGTTTTCAAAAAAAACTCATCACAACAAATATGATTTTAGAAATTGCTTACTCATTTTTCTATGTTTCTGACATTACTGATTAACCCTATCATCAAAAGTTATGACGTTTGTTCAGTGGATTTTCTAGAGCCCGTTGTCATTGCTAACACCATTTCATGCTCCTCCATTGATTAGATTTTGTGTCCATTTGGTCTTCCCTCGTCGTCGGCGTCAATTACCCGTCGAGATTCGTCAAAAAAAGATTGACTTCTTTTATGCATGCAATAAACGTTATCGACTAAAGAAGCGTTGTTGCTAGTGAAATTACCGCCATTTCATCATCTTTAGATTGTATGCATTTTCTCCTGGGAGGCTGGGACTCTTGCCTTTTATTGATCCTTGGTGCATATATCCGTGCGTGTTTCGTCGTCGGCAGCGAGTTAATTTATTGTAATACTTTGCATTTGCTGAATTTATTATGTTTTCTTTATTTTTGTACATTTCTTATCACGCTCTTAAAAGAACATTAAAATAAAAAAAAGGACCATTGTTTCAATACTTCAATTCAGAGAATGTTCGTAACATCAGATAAAATTCCTATGAAACGAAGAAAATGAACTTCATTTTTACTAGGAGTATGATTTTATCCCTTCTTTATTTTTGTACATTTCTTATCACGCTCTTAAAAGAACATAGAAAAATGTGTATTCTATTAATTAAAATAAGTACTTAATTTTTTAAATAAGTTTTTTTTTTGAATTAAATGTGATATATTGTTAGAGAATGATATATCTCGTAAAATAAAAAATAAGTACTTCAAAAATAAGAATTTTAACGAAACGGGGTTAATAAACTGATGACAAGGCCAAATGGGCCGCACACAATTTCTAGGATGGATTAAACTCGATTTCCTCTATTTTTATACGATATAAAATGATTTAAATCTTGGACTTATTGATGGAAGGAAGCTGAGGTTTGGTCAACCAAGGTGTTTTGCGAAGTGGTCAAACAACACCAAGTGAGCACTTATCCTTGTGAGGTTGTATGTTTGAATTTTACGAGAATCAAATATTTTAAATTTGGAGACCATTGAAAGATTTGTCCGGATGTTAATTTCGCAATCAGTCGAGATAAGCGTGATCCGAACATCCGGTCATAAAAAAAAAAAAGAAAAAAGGAAAAAAAAAAGGACCATCGGTTCAATTCTTCAATTCAGAGAATGTACGTAACATCAGATAAAATTCCTATAAAAAGAAGAAAATGAACTTCATTTTTACTAGGAGTATGATTTTATCCCTTCTTTACCCATCTCCGTTTTCTCGCTTTATGGCGACGCCATGCCCATCCATCAGTCCTTTTAGTCAACGTTTCAAGTAAAGAACCAGACATTCCATGATCGATGCGTTTAGTTATGAGTGAATTGTAATCTTCCAGTTCTTTTGAGAGAGAGAGAGAGAGAGAGAGTAATGGGTGGTGAAGAAGGGGAAGAACGAGAGTCTCCATTGATACCAAGTGTCGGTGACCCTGCAGAGGAGCCTTTCAAAAGAACTGGTAAACTCAATACCCAACTCTTTTTTTCCAGTGGTTTTGCTGAAGCATGTTTTCCATTGGCTGTTTTCTTGGGTTAATTAAGTAAGAGACTACTTATCAAAAAAAAAGAAAAGAAAAGGAAAGTAAGAGACTTCATTCCAAAGCCAGACCAATACAGCCCACAGCAGGAGCATACCCGCGTAAACCCGACCAAAAAACAAAAGAAATTACACACAGGCAAGCCTTCGTTTATCCATCCTTTCCTTTTCTTAATATCAAGAAACGTGCATTTTCTTGGGGAAAAAAAGGAGAGATTTCAATAGATACTAATCTCATTTGATCTATTAAACAGTTTGAGAAAAGGTCGAAAAAATATTCAGGGAAATCTGTTTTCCCAAAAAGATGCAAGCAAAAAGGGACAGAGGGTAGTACCTGTTTTTTACTTGTAATGGAATCTTCTCCGGTTCTTAATTTAGATTGGATGCACAGTCCAAATCTGGATCGACAATTGCTGCAATCGATAACTCAAATTTGGTAAACTGAACCATTGATTATACAAATGTATGGTCCAAATTTAAATTGTCCGTCCAGTCCAAAACTTGGACATGAGAGAATCCAAACCCTTACTACTTTCCTCCAAGAGCATGTTCTATTTCTCATATCAGTTATCAGTTTCAATGACCTAGAGCAAGGATTTCAGGTAATCTCTGGCTGTCCTGAGAGATGAAAACTCTTTGTATTTCTCTCAAGGCAAACCTGATAGATAACTGCAGCAAATCCCATACCAAGGATGGATGGTTGTACCGTACAGAAAGAAGTCGCACCTAGCCTGACCTAGGTGACTGATGGCTCAACCTAGTTCACTTGATCATAAGAGGGGTTTCCTACTTGTGTTGCATCTATGATCTATCCATGACCATAGCCCAGATCCTCACAGATTACACACATTCAGAAAGCAAGTGTACATGGGTCTCCTTTTGCTTGTTTGCAGAACACACTATCTTCTTCAAGATTGATTCCCCAACTGAAGAGTCTGTCTCCATTAGCCAATTCGTTTTGTTTTTTTGCGTAATCTAGAATCAATCCCACCAACCACAATCTTGGATCATGTGGCCGCAACGTAAACCGGAGCCCCATTCCACAGCTATTTCCAAAAAGCTTTCGCTTGCAGGGAGGGCAGCCCAAAGTTTTTTTTCTTTCAGTGGGAAGCAAACTAGTCTTGTGATTGTTACATCTGGCTTCCTTACCGCTTGAGCTAATCCTTTGGGTTCTGCAGTAGCCAATTTATCTGACAAAATAAGCTGCAAAATGAACGACCATTTAGGGACATTACCTTGTACCGCTATATCAGACAATAGGATATATAATAGCAGGCCATGCAGTTCTAACGGAATATACACCTTTACTATTGGAAGCAAAACCACAGAGTGTGCATTCTGTAGTCTGTACATGAGGTAGGAAAAGCAGCAGGGGTTTGCTCAATGATGCTTACTGCATATTGGCTTATTTCCGCCTTGCGTATTTATCTTTCACAATCTTCATTCAATGACCACAATGTGGTTCTTTTATGTTGCTTCTTTTATGGGTTTAATTTTTTCATGTATGATAGGAATGATGAAAGTTGGATGGAAAATTAATGTTTCTTTTTGTGGGCATCACTATACCAATTCACGATGATACTCATCAAATCCTTTTTTTACCTGGGGGTGCGTAGTGTTGCAACGAACTACAATACAGAAGGCTGTGTTTTTCCTGGTTAAATTCTACTTGCTTCACATTCTTCATTTCTGGGTAACAAACCTTCCATTGCGCAACTGAGTTTCGCCAGTTAATGTTTGATGTGAAGTGATGGGATAGGCGCTGATATGTTAGTTAATTCTTTTGTGAAATGATTAGTTCTTGAAATTGGATTTGTTCTTAGTATTTTTATGGATTAATGTATGTGTACTTGTGTAGGGACAATATGGACAGCAATGGCGCATATAATAACTGGAGTGATTGGGGCGGGAGTATTGTCCCTTGCGTGGAGCACGGCTCAGCTTGGGTGGGTGGCCGGTCCTCTAATAATTGTGGTTTTTGCAGCCACCACAATCTTTTCTGCAAACCTTCTATGTGACTGCTACAGATCTCCTGACCCTGAATGTGGGCCCGGTAGAAATCGATCCTACATGGAAGCTGTCCAGTTGTACTTAGGTCAGTGCTTGCTTCTTCATTCCCGCCTAAAAGCTCCCGGTTATCTTTAGACCCATCACTTGAAAAGGGTTCTTGTATTATACTTAATTCAGTTGTCTTAGGTTATATAACATGGGTTGTGTAAGAAACTAATTTGAAAATAACATATGCTTATGTGGTGCATTGGCCCATCAATATGAAAATGAGTTGTCCCAAAAAACCAGGAATCAGTGTGCTAGCTTCTTGGATCAATTTATTTGATAGACCTAACAAAAAAGATTAATTTCAGGGGAGAAAAGGAGACGAATTTGTGGAGTGTTTCTACAAGAGAGCTTATATGGAGGTGGAATCGCATATACTATTACATCTGCTGTCAGTGCAAGGTAGCACAAAAAGAGACAAACCCACCACTGCCATCTGATAGTAGAGTACCTTTCTTTTTGATATTTGGTGGACAACAATTCTTTTTCTTTTTGGACATACTTTCTTGATTGTTGCCAATATATTTGGAAACTGAACAATGTGTGGCAAACCTACTCTTTTACACATAGTAGACCACCCTGTAGAGGCATAACACTCGGATGCGAACTAATAATATAGTTATATTGAAATCCATTGATTCCAGTGAAAATTGTCAAGGGATGACTGTATATGCAGTACAGTGCAGGATGCATGAGAAACAGTGGAAGTAAAAGAAAACCATGGCAACAAAAGAAACCAATATATTCAATATAATCAGCAGTGAACACAATGATGTGATAATCGATGTTTACCTTATTGATATATAGAGAAATCATCAATCGTTACCTAATTAGATTAGAGAATGGCAGTATCTCCTTAATCAGAGATGGTCAAACTGAAGTGATTTTTTTGGAGAAAAGGTACTCAGACTGAAGTTTAAGCCATTATCTTTTGAACGGCATGGGGCTTAGTGGGAGAGTCCTGACTTTTCCCCTCTTCTCTCATTATATTTACCAAGGAGTTTGCAGTGGAACATATGTTAGCGCCTTTCACATACAGTATAATGGTTGCAGCAGACTATCTGAACACTTGTATACTTTAAGAAAATGGAATCTTCTAGTGTGAGGCCCTTTAAAAAGTTACACAGGTTAGAACGTCCATTGTTCTACACTGAATTAGGTAGAAGTGGCAGCTCAATGCTCTTTTGAACTGACTAATATGCCCTCTCATGACCCATGAGATTGGGACTTCAGTCAGTGTGTAATTTGTGGTAAAACCTTCCAGCATTATTTTAACTTAGTGCCCCTCTCCGGGATAGCTAAACTGCTAACCATTTTTGTTTTGTATAGCTCATTATTAGCCTTATTGGATCTGGGCCCCTTCCCCTATCATGGTTCACTTCACAGCTTGGGTGCTGCATTCCATTGTTCTTCCTGCCCCATTGCTAGAGATCTCCTCACTTGTAATAGGACTTTGGAATCACACTTATACTGGTTTTTCTGCAGATAACCTCGGTAACAACAATCCCACTAATTCTTTAACACTTTGGTATTGATAGGAGTTTTTCCCTCATGAGATGGGTAATTTGTGATTGTGTGCCTTTTGATGTAGTCAAGTTATTGGTTCAGTTTCTTTAGGTTTGGAACTTCACTTGTGTGTGTGCTTTGGAACTTCAATAGGGATTACCAGATTAGCAAGGATGACCTGGAGGCTAGAGCTGAGGGCTTGTCGAGATGCCTCTTCACCCTCCTTTGGGAGAGTGCCCTTTGAGAAATATGAGAGAGAGAGAGAGAGAGAGAGAGAGAGAGAGAGATTATCACATCATTGTGTTCACCGCTGATTATATTGAAAATATTGGTTGTTGTCATCATTTTCTTTTACTTCCACTGTTTCTCATGCATCCTGTTCGGCATATACAATCATCACTTCACAATTTTCACTGGAATCAATGCATACCACCTCCTGATACAACCGCAGATGCTTAATGTACTTACATAATGGCATCTCATGATAAGATCCGCAGATCGAATCAAGGAGGTTGACCACCCCAATGAGTTGTTTTGGAGAAGATCAGGTGAATATAATCAACAGGATGATGAAGAGCTTAATTATTGTTACATGCGTGCTAATGTGTAATCGGGGAAATGCTGTCTAAGACTCTAAATGAAGAAATGCTGTTTTTAACGAATCCTTTGAACAACCTCATGAATATTCCTATTATCCTTGAACGAGAACCAATAGAAGTGAAAATCCTCTCATTCTATTCAACTTCTTCAAATCTGAATCAACAAAAGTAAACCATACTGATAGAACAACCTTTGCAAGGCAAAAAGAACTACAGGAAATAGATTACGTAGAACTTCCCAAATTTCGAGCACCCATGCATCCGACGAAGACATTAATATCGACCGTGAAACTAAGATTGTACACAGCTTGTGTGTGGTTGGGTGGGTGGATGGCTGATGAGTGTTTCTGAATCACTCAAAGATAATGTCTACTTTTGTCTTTCATTTCATCGGTGTTTTTAAGTGTCGTGTCTTTGCTTCTCTCTTACCATTTGTCAGAAGAGTTCACATAGATGATTTCTTGGCAGGTGTTTGACATTTGTTTCTTATATAATTGATGCAGAGCTATTCAAAAATCAAATTGTTACCACAAAGAAGGTCACGAGGCTTCATGCCAATACGGGGATACTACTTGTATGCTACTTTTTGGAGCTGTTCAGATAGTGGTTTCTCAGATACCAGATTTTCATAACATGGCATGGCTCTCTATTGTGGCAACAATCATGTCCTTCTCCTACTCTTTTATCGGTTTGGGACTTGGCATTGCAAAAGTTATTGGTATGTTATTGGCTAACTTATTTATTCTTCTTCTATGCTATCTTTGGATCTTGGATTTGCGGAGTAATGAGAATGGAAGGGAAAAGGTACGAAAGCAATCAAGTGAAATAAGCTAAATATAGGTCTTTTGTTTGGTTAACTTAAAGAAAAATAAGATTGACGTAAATATGTATTTGTCACATTTTTGTTTGTTTACGTACTCATGGAACGATGAATGTGCAAAAATAATTTCGCTCCTTTTTTCATTTTCCTTTCACTGTGCTATACTGAAATCTGAATGCCGCTGCTACTCCCTTACAATCAGTAAAAGGAATGAAAAAAATTAGAGCTTTTGACGGAAATTCAGCTGTAAGGAGATTGACTTTCTTGGTTTTGCATTGCAGAAAATGGGGTGATCAAGGGGAGCGTTGGAGGAGTTTCAGCTGATAGTATAGCTGATAAACTATGGTTGGTCTTTCAGGCTCTTGGAGATATTGCTTTTTCCTATCCATATTCGCTAATTCTTCTGGAGATACAGGTATTCGTGTCATTCGATAAACATTACATGTTTCAAGCAAAGTGAATTTTAAAGTCAGGCATTGGAAAAATGGAAGTTGGCCAGAAGAGCTCACTTACTGAGAATGAAAGTTTCTAAAAGAAGACGAAATGCGCAATAAACATGGTTCCTTTGCAATGAAGGACACTTTGAGATCACCTCCACCAGAAAACCAGAACATGAAGAAGGCCTCCACGGGTGCAATCTTCATTGCCACATTTTTCTACCTCTGCTGTGGAGGCTTTGGATATGCAGCCTTTGGGAGTGATACACCGGGGAACCTCTTAACAGGATTTGGATTCTATGAGCCTTATTGGCTCGTTGATTTTGCCAATGCTTGCATTGTTGTACATCTTGTTGGAGGTTATCAGGTACAACTGTCTCGTATCATCTTGTTCATGTTATATTTTCTTTTCTTTTCTTTTTCTTGTTCATCTTTTTCTTTACTGCAATATATATGGGCACAATATTATCACTAATACGGCTAGTATTTGTTTGTTAGGTGTATAGCCAGCCACTTTTTGCATTTGGGGAAAGATGGTTCAGCGAGAAGTTTCCAAACAGTGGATTTGTGAACAATTTCTACCCGTTTAAACTCCCATTGGTGCCGGCTTTTCAGTTGAATCCTTTTAGGCTATGTTTTCGGACTTGTTACGTTATATCAACGACTGTAATTGCAATGATCTTCCCTTACTTCAACCAAGTTTTGGGAGTCTTGGGGGCCTTGAACTATTGGCCCTTGGCAATATATTTCCCTATGGAAATGTACTTTGTGCAGAAGGAAATTGGAGCTTGGACTACAAAGTGGATTCTTTTTCAAACTTTTAGCATGGTTTGCTTGCTGGTATCCATACTGGCCTTAATTGGGTCAATGGAAGGGCTAGTAGTTGCAAAATTGAGCTGAAACTCATAGTATAAAGCTTTCAAAAAAGATCTGGGGGCTGTCCGGCTTCTCCCTGGAAATAAACCAAGCTCCATCGCCGGCCGCCTGCGAAATCCGGAGCCTTATTGCGTTGGGGGGGCCCAAACCATCCACCATCATCTCCTTGACAGCCCAAAACAAAAACCCTTACCAAAAGAGTGAAACGGCTGGTGTTCGCTGGAAGAAGAGGCGGCAGAGGAAGAGGCGGCGGATGGGGCGAGTTCTGGTAGGGCTATGGAAAGGCCGGCAGTGGAGATGAAGGTCAATGGTGGGTAGGGAGGGGACAGGCGAGGGTGGGGCACGAGGGCGGCAGCCCCACCCCCAAAACAGAACACCAAGCCGGAACCTAGAAAAAGGAACGGGGGCTGAGAACAGGTGGTGGGGTGGATGAGGGGGGAGAGAGGAGGCGCAGAGGATAGAGCGGTGGAAAAGGCGGCTAAAAAAAAAAAACCTAACCCTAGGGAGGGTAGAAGAGGAGACCAGGAGGCTCCTAGAGAGAGAGGAGACCAGCGGCTCTGCTCTTTGCTGCGACTAGATCTGTTTTGTTACTCTTTGCTGCGACTCAGTGGGGCGACTCAGTGGGACGACTCAGCGAGTCGACTCAGGGCAGTAACTCAATGACTTGGAGGCTGTTCAGTTTTTTTCTTTTCTGTTTTCTTTGTTTTTTGGTAGGTTGTTGATTTCATCCTTGTGCTTATTGTTCGAGGTTTGAGCTGGGGTTCTTTGGAGTCTCTACTTCTGAGTCGCTGACGGGTCTCTCATCCCAGCACATAGTGTAGGTTTGCTTCGGCAGGGTGTCCTAGAGTCTGTAGCCTCTGTGTTTAAAGCAGTAACTCGTGTCTCGATTTAGTAGTTTTGGTTCTCTCCTTGTATTTGTGATGAAATCTTTCCCCTTGGGTGATGTAATGAAAGTGACATTTTCAAAAAAAAAAAAAAAAAGCTTTCAAAAAAGGGGAATAGGATGAAATTCATATCAAAATTTTCTTGCCATATTTAGTTGGAGGTGCAAGGCAATTTTATGTATTCTTTCCATAGATGGCTTAATTTGTATATGACGAGATGTAATAAAGGGTATTTTTTTACGGTAAATATGTTTGGTTATCCCGTGTAAGTTTAGCTCTCTCTAGGGCTATCATTGGCCATGATTTACGGTTGCACCACTTGAGTAACGCACTAGGCTGATTGAGATTTAACTTAAATAATCGGGCAAACAAATGGGATATTAACAGATTGAGTAAATGTATTTGGGGGTGTTTGGATAGTTCGAATATTCTAGACTGGTGGGTTCTTCATTCAAGATGATGTGTGTTTAAAAAGATTGTATCGTCCATTACAAAAGTCAATGCCACACTAAAAAAGGCTAACCAACCTCAGTATTATGGTAGTATCAATCTTATTAGACTGATAATTTTGTCGCTGATCAACTATTGTGAATCATGGTTTTATACCATAAAATAAAGGAAAATTTCAAAATGGCACCTGAACTTAAGTTTATTTCAATTAAACACCCGTGTTAACAAAATCTTCAAGTTTAGACACCTGAACTTAAGTTTATTTCAATTAAACACCTGAACTTACAAAATTCTCAAATTTAGACCCCTGCCGTTATACTTCGTCCCAAAAATTGCTGACATGGCATCTCCAACCTGTTTAAGTTGCCCCATTGCATTGTTTTCAACAGGGGATGATGAAGTTTGCCTATGTGTTTCGCTTGGGTGCATCGTCCCTTGTTGGAAACATGTGCAATGGGGCAACTTAAACAGGTTGGAGTTTTCATGTCAACAATTTTTGGGACGAAATATAACGGCGGGGGTCTAAATTTGGTGATTTTGTTCGTACAGTTGTTTAATTGAAACAAACTTGAGTTCAGGTGTCTACATTTGGAAATTTTGTTAGTACATGTGTTTAATTAAAATAAATTTAAGTTCAGGTGTCTCTGTGATATTTAATGTAAAGTTCAAATATCATTTTAAAATTTTCCCCATAAAATAACCACGTTAAAATATCGCATGGCACCTTAAAGCTCACTGCTTTATTGTCAAAATAATTGGAAAGGACAGGAACCCAATAAATAAATAAAAGATGTCCGCTTTCATTGTCTTCATATCTTTCTCTTCCCTTTTGTATCCTTTACAATAATTCTAGTGCCACACGTATCCATGAATCAATTTTATTGGGTGATTCCCGTTGAATTGTACGAGGAAGTAGGCCAAGTGGGCCATCAACAGCAATAACTCAAGAAGTAGTGCGTTGATCAGCTAACACGGCAGGACGAGCTTGAGGTATAAGGTTCGACTATTCTGCACTGCAAAAAATTCTTAGTCATTTAATGCGTAAAAACTTTGTAGGTTAGCAGCGGCTTAGGGACCGGAAAAATTAGTCATGTGGTATGCACAAATTAGCCCGAAGACAGCTCTTTATTAAAAAAACAAAAAAACATAAGAAGTAGGCTAATTGGTCAACAAAAATAGTAGTAATCGTCTTTCCGATAGAGCAATTACCAACATTTTAAATTCCGTTTGACCAAAAAAAAAATTACCCACATTTGAAAAAGAGTCCACGTTCCACGCTTGCCTTTATACGAAAGAAAAAGAACACGGGACCAGTCACCCACCATGGCCATCAATATCACTGAAGCAACTTTGGGGTGACTTCGCAAGAATATAGGTATGTTTTTGTGGCTATGTATGTACGTATTCTTGACAAATGCGTTTTAGTTCAATCGAAACTAATGAGTACTTTGGAATCGAAGGCCATGGGAGTGGAAGCCAGAGATCATCAAACCCCTTTGGTTGAATCTTCGTTTTCTGCATCATCCATTCAACCCATCAAAAGAACTGGTTCGTCTTTCTTCTTCTTTCTTTTATTGTGCCCCCCTTTTCACCTAACAGTCAATACCCATTGAATTTTTGGGTGATCTAAGCAATACCCTTGAATATTGATTCATCTTACAAAATGACTTCAGGAGAAGTATATAAATCAAGAATTCAAGCCCAAACAATATCAGTTCACAAGAAATCATGCATTGGTCGAAATAAATTGAGTTTTTTATTTTTATTTTTATTTTTGTTGAATTCGTATAATTAAATCGAAGTATCATGAATTTTTTGACCTGACCAGGATAAAATTTAGTTTTATCTTCATGTTTTATTAACTTTTGCAAGAAGCAACACTCACATGTCAATTATTTTCACATCTATCAAGTATCATCTTCACGTGATATGACCGTATATGGGTGGAGAATTATATCACGTATATGGGTGGAGAATTATGCTTAAGATATTGCATATAACTAAGATATGGGTTTGTTGATTTATGAAGGGATCCTATGGACCGCTGTGGCGCACATAATAACGGGAGTGATAGGGTCAGGGGTACTATCACTGGCATGGAGCGTGGCTCAGCTAGGTTGGATTGCAGGACCATTGACAATGCTGATATTTGCGTCAATCACTACTGTTTCTGCCTTCTCTCTCTCCAACTGCTACCGGTCACCCGATCCCCTTGGTGGGCCTACCAGAAATACCTCCTACTTGGCAGCCGTTCGGATGATTTTAGGTGAGACACTACACAAGTACATAGTTTAAATAGATTATCATCACAACCCATTTTAGGAAAAGATTCCTCTTGTCATACCAAATTTTCAGTAGCAACTCTAATCCCTATTTGTTGTAAGAAAGTTCTCTAAGTCCACAATTTCCTTTTGCAAAACTTGTATAGAAGGAACTAACTGCCTTTTAATTCTGTTGGAATGGAGTTAGAGGCTATGGGTTCACTTCTTGTCCTGAATAGTGGATGATTTGAACAGCACCATTGCACCAAACTAATGTGTTCCTTATTTCAGCACTTCCATTTATGTTCCTTTGCACTGAGCATGCTGCTTAGTCATTCTTATGGTACTTTGTCGGGGATGTGTAATACCATTGGTTTCTGTGGGCACTGGTTTCAGCTATTTAGTTTTACAGGAAACTACTTAAAATTTAGCTCAGATAGGTGATTCCAGCTACTGTTCTCGTGAGATATTCTTGCATTAGTTAAGAAATGTTTGGTCATATACCAATTTAAGCAGTTTTGATGCATTGCAAAGGGACCCCATATTTAGATGCTTGCTTATTGTCACATGATTAAACTTTGGAGGACAATCATTTGTATGGATTATTTTGCTTATCAGCATATTAGACCTAACAGTTGCCACGGGATCTGATTTCAGGAAAGAGGAGCGCAGTAGTGTCTAGTATCTTTCTACGAATAAACTATTGCAAGGTTGCGATTGTCTATACCATAACGGCTGCTACTAGCATTAGGTATTCCTTCCCTAATTCCTCATAGTTTAGATGTTTTCTTCTCACAATATTGCATCCTATCTGTAGTGAATTTGGCTTTCCACGGTTCAAATCTCGTTCTACAATGTAAATTTACTCGAGGAAAGCGATCACTTAACAAGGATTCAATTGTGTTACATATTTGAGCTGTTTCAGATGAAGATGGGTTACTGAAATCAAGTTTATGAATTCAATCAACAAGCCAGTGGTTCCTTTTTTATTTCTGCTAATGATGTTTTCTCTCACTTAACAAAAAAAGAAAAAGAAGATTCATTTGTAACTGTTCTGTTATGTTACTGGCTGCAGAGCAATTCTGAAATCAAACTGTTACCACAAAGAAGGGCACCAAGCTGCTTGTGACTATGGATATACTTCTTATATGCTCTTCTTTGGATTTGTTCAACTAGTAATGTCTCAGATACCCAACTTTCGTGATACAGAATGGCTCTCAATTGTTGCTTCAATCATGTCATTCTCCTATTCGATCATTGGATCGGCACTTGGCCTCGCAAAAGTAATAGGTATGGTCAATTATCTGCTATGTAAGCAGGCCTGGACACCTGAGTTATCAAAAGAATATTATATGCCATGTAAATGCATCACTGCAGTTGGTGGGGTGGCTGAACTGACAGGATAATTTAAGGCACCATTTGGATATAAGAATTTCGAAAGGAATTGAGATCTGGACCTCAAACTCACGTTCCCTTTTGATGATTATGAATTTCAAATCCGGCCAAATCAGCTTATTGATTCCTCCTCCACCTCCTCCTCTCATCTGGGCTGTATTTTCTTCAGTTTTCATCGTATTTTCCAATCGTTCAGACGTCTGCTTCTGCAGTTCTTCTTGATCTTTGCTTGCACATCTAGGGGGACTCCTCTCATTTGGGCAGTGTTGTCTTCGTTTTCCATCATTCTTTCTGTTTGTTCAGACTTTCTGCTTCAGCATTATCTTCTCTTGCGCATCTGGGAACATACGGGACTTATCTTTTAGAACTCAATACTGGGGAGAAGATTATGAGAGAGGTGCGCTGACGTGATTGCGGGGAAGATCAGAGTCATGGAAGACTTAAAGGGATTTGGCAGCAACTGCTGAAGCTGGTGGTCCCTGGATTCAAGCTCTTCTTCTCCTTTCACTGGGAGCAGTGCGAGCTATTGATGTATATGGCTATATTCTTTAGTTATGTTGTTTTGCTGGTTGTGCATATGCATATTTTTTTATCAAAACCACTGTTTGAGATGTTTAATTTGAAATACCCAAGGCATTGAAATCCGTGTATTTTAAATCAACTCCCCCATCCAAATCTATGTATCCAAATGGAATCCAAAAGTTTCTCCTGCGAAATCAAACAGTTTTGATGCCCATCAATTGGCATGTAGTCATGTACTCAAGAGTCTCAACATCTTGTTTCTTGAGTATGAAATGTAGGAGATGGAAGCATAAAGGGTAGCATTGGAGGGGTACCAACTTCTACAGCACCTCAGAAAGTATGGTTGGTTTCTCAAGCGATTGGGGACATTGCGTTTGCCTTTCCATTCTCTGTCATTCTGATTGAGATACAGGTACCGTAGGTTTCCATTTTCATATCGGAGAATTCCACTATATAAGAGCATCAAACCTGAATTAGTGTTATTTCCAAAACATGAAGGACACTTTGAAGTCGCCTCCACCAGAAAAGGTAACCATGCAGAAGGCCTCAGCAACAGCGATTAGTATAACGACATTCTTTTATCTCTGCTGTGGAGGATTTGGTTATGCGGCCTTTGGGAATTCTGCACCAGGGAACCTCCTAACAGGATTCGGATTCTATGAGCCGTATTGGCTCATTGACTTTGCTAATGCGTGCATTATTCTTCATCTAGTTGGAGGATATCAGGTACTCCTCCTACTAGAACTAATGATGCTACTTTCTTACACCTAAAACTCATGTTCTCTAAACAATTCACAAATCTAAGATTACCAGTTACCATGTCTAAAGATTGGTTTTAACCTTTTTCAAGGTATAGAAATTGTGTTGATTGGTTTATTCTCGTCCTCCCAAACCTAGTCCTTGTGATACTTTGGGGAGACTTCTTAGCAAAAGTTTCTATATTCATTGGAGATATATAGACAACGTACAACTTGTCATGCTTGCTTCCATAAACAGGAATGCCTTCCGTTGAATGCCATTTGAAGCTGATTACTTGTTTAGAAGAAACTAAGTTTTCAACCAACCAAAGTGCTGCAACTTTTTATGCATGGCCTTAACTGATCTCTGGGAAATTTTAGTTCTGTTTCAAATGTTTGTCCTCTTTGTTGGCAGGTATTCAGTCAACCACTGTTTGCAGACTTGGAAAAATTGATTGCTGAGAAGTTCCCCAACAGTGAATTTGTACATAAAAATTACTTTTTGAAAGCTCCAGTGTTGCCAGCTTTTAGGTTAAATTTTCTCAGGCTGTGCTTTCGAACGGTTTATGTTGCATTTATCACTGGAATTGCAATAGCCTTCCCTTACTTCAACCAAGTTGTGGGAGTAGCTGGCTCTTTGACCTTTTGGCCATTGGTTATCTATTTCCCTGTGGAAATGTACATTGCCCAGATGAATATCCGAGCTTGGACAAGAAAGTGGATTGTCCTTCGTGTTTTTACCATTGTTTGTTTGATGGTCGCATTGTTTGCGTTGATTGGATCGATTGAAGGGGTGATAAAAGCAAGGTTTGGCTAGGGCATACTTTATTTCTGTTACGAAATGTAAGATCGCAAGATGCAAGATTTTGCCAGGGCATGCTTTATTCTACTGTAAAATGAGAGAGTGACAGAACCATGTTAAAATAGTACAGGAAACAATGGTTGTTCACTTGATCCTCAACCCAACTATGAAAAGTTAGCTGGACATAATCGTTGATGGTTGGTTCGCTTGCTTTTATCAAATTATTTGCTTATCTTTCCTTGTAATTTTTTTATGGTACTGTTACACCCCGTGACCTAATCAATATTTTGTAACAGTTTACTCATGATCAACCATGTGTTTATAAAGTGACGTCGGGGATTGATGTGCGTAACATTTTATTGTACTGCTACGCCATAGAAAACCTTCATAAAGGTTTAGAAAGTGGCAAGAAGCAATCGGCATAGACATTAATTAGGGACAATCGATATGGTATTCAGGATATATATGTCGCGGCTGGTTCCGTTTATAGAACATTTGAAATATATGTGTGTGTATAAAACTTGTAACTATTCTCTTTCGGTGGAGAGATGATTAAAGCAGGTGTTCGCTGTAGTAGAAGATGCTGACTGTCTTTGCTTTCGGTGTTAATATGACCAAAAGTAATTATGTTTTTTACTTTCATGATGGTTTTTGCTTTTGACTAACAATTTCATTCTTTTATCATATTGTCGATGTTGTGCAATTCTTCAGGAGTTAAACTATATGTATACATTATTTTAGGCTATTCAAGAATTCAATATAGAATGGTTATACTTATTGAAAATCTCGAACATATAAAAACTAAATCTTCCATAGATTTTTATTTTTAGATGGAGAAATTCTACATAGATGTTGGATTAGAATCTAATTGCTTTGGCATTTACAACATAGTTGTGTATCATTGACTTTTTCTTTAACGGACTCGTGTAATTATAAAAGAAATCTATCCGTTGTGGCCAGCACAACAAAAATCTGACCGTTGGGTGTTCCTCCTCGTGTCGTTTAAATACCTGAGACGCCCTCTTTGTCGGCACAAAAACATCTCTCTCTCTCTCTCTCTCTCTCTGTGGTTGCCATTGTTTCCATACATAGCTCTCTGTTTAACGAAATTGCCATTGTTTCCGTATATAGCTCTCTGTTTAACGAAATCACATAACCCACCAATCACTCACTCACTCGCACACTCATTTGCATTTACTTATTCCCGCAAATCTTTCTCAATCAATGGCGGAATCCAAAGACACCCACATAGTCGAAATCCCCGTCGACGAAGAACACCAACAGAAGCAACAGATCACGATATCCGCAATGCAAAACCATCCACTGATGGAAATCTCCCAATCCCCTGGCCATCTCTTGCTCCTCAAGCTCTGGCAGAGAGAGGAATCCCTCTTCGCCCGTCGAATCTCCATGAAAGAGACCAGAATGGATTCCGTCAAATCAGACTTGTTCCAACTTTGTTTTTTCTTCTTCGTCTTTCATGGGTTTTTCCTCACCATTTTGTTCACGTCTTCTATTAACTCGGAACACCGCGATGGCGTGTGTCGTAGTTGGTTTATTCCTTCGATTTTATCTGTTTCAACTTCGGTTGTTATCATGTTGTTGGTTCAGATGAAATTGTACAGGTATTGGAAGGTGGAGAGGCAGTTACAGAGGGAGAGAGTTGAGAGCAGGGCATTGACAAGGTGCATTCAGGAATTGAGGATGAAAGGGGCGAGCTTCGATCTGTCGAAAGAGCCGCAAAATGGGAAGAGAATGAAAAGCTCGAGTGTGGAAATCAAGTGGAAGCCCCTCACTTGGTGTTGCCAGAATCTGTTAACTATTTGTTTGCTTTGCTTTGCAGCTCTGGTCTCCCCTGCTTCCAAATTAATCCTCTGCGTTTAGGTTCGAGTCCAACAGTGGCCATGACATCAAGTTTTGGAAGGGAAATTGGAAGGGGCCCATTTAGCAGCCAAGTGTCTAGGTTAGATCCTATATGGAGTGACTTTTAAGTTTTTCCATTGATCTTGGACACTAATTGTAGAAATTCCTATCCCTCTCTCTCGCAGATGAATTAGTTCGTCGAACAGCTTCAAAGGATCTACACATATCGAATAACTTGACACATATCAAATAAATTTGGGCACACATCTGTGTCCGGAGCACTGCCGGGGGATGAAGCATCTTGGTCCGATCTTGCTTAGATTCAGCATACAACAACAGCAGAACATCATCGCGAGGAGCAGAAACGAAATCCTCCAGCATGTTGTGGTGCTTATGTTAACGCCTAAACAACTTAACTTGCTATGAAGCCAAGCTCCATTCATATGAAATATGGTTTCCAATTTTTCCAGAACGGCCAGCAACCGCATTTATATGCCCATTTGGCGGCTGAAGATACTTTTACTGCAGTGCAATGTATTCACCATGCAACACTGCTTGTGTTCCCATTGTTTTCGATTATACAAGAGTATCTTTTATACATGTACCCTTTTGCACAGGAGCATACCCCCTACCATGAATAAGTACATTGAATTTTTTTCGCATTACCAAATTTGGTCTCCAAGAGTTGGTTCAACACCCTACACTCCCATCTTAAGTCAAAATGCTAAACTCAACAGCCAGGGAAAAAAGAACGAAGCGAAAATCAACAAAATCAAAAAACAGTACTTAAGATGTCTCAGACAATTAGCGCTGCAGCCTATCCTGTATATTCTGTCAAATCCTATGCACTCTCAAAGCCAAATATTCGGAAAAACAGTACTTAAGATGTCTCTCTCAGACAATTAGCACTGCAGCCTATCCTGTATATTCTGTCAAATCCCATGCACTCTCAAAGCCAAATATTCGGAAAACACCTGCAAAGCACAAACAGAATGTTAACGTCTTTGAAGTTCCTTTTTATCTGGTACTACTATAGCACGAAGCTCAAGTACCTTCATCAGCCTGGTACTTGTTTTTATCATCTCCTGCATATGCAAGCAGATTGTATTTGGGATTCCATTCCACGCTGTTCGTGGCAGCCCGGCAGGGAATTTGGTGGACTGATCGTCCAGTTTGAACATTGGACTGTTCAGAATATAGCAACTTAGCATTCTTCCAGTTAACTGAACCTCATTAAACGGATACAAATAAAAGGCAAAATGTTGTAAAAATGATTTATGTTGCCAGCAAGGCTTGGTTTTGTTAACTTTGGCTAAGCCACTCATAGTAGGCAAATGTTTTTAACTTCAAATGGAAGGATACAACCACCACTGCACAAAAAAACAATCTGAGTTTGCGATGTACATAACAGGTATATGACCAATATAAAGAAGCTCAAAGACGATGCATACTATATCAGTGAATGAGTCTTCACTGGCAGAAGCAATATATTCTCCAGTGTAGTTGAAGCTTACTGTCCTGACTGGCCACCTGAGAATAAGAAAATAAAAGGCATTTCCAGCCCATTGTTGAAGGTGACCACCGTGCTAAACAAGTACATGGAAGAGTTCTTGTAATGAAAACAGGTTACTTGTACATGTCAAGATTGAAGAGAAACTCACTCGAGTTTTGTGAACGTTCGTGTGCAGAGCATCTGTGAGATATCCCAAAGGCTGACCAACGAATCAGCACTTCCAACAGCAAAATATCTGCCAGAGAATGAGGTCATTTCGGAGAGTAATAGTTTCTGTTACATGATATCTACTCAATAGTAGATTAGATCTGGTGTGTTCCCAAGGCTATAGGATCAGCAATTCCATGGCAAAAAGACAAACGTTGAGCCATTACATACATGGATTATGGATGTAATCAAGAAGATATTCAAAATAGCTAATAGAAATGTGTAGCTCACCTTCCTAATGGATCAATTGCAATGCAATAGCAACTAGCTGTATGAGCCACAAGGGTATCAACTGATTGAAGAGATGGATATGCTAGTACTTCAACAGTGCCTGAGGAAGGAATATAATAACCATAACAGGCACCTTATTTTTAGGTAAAGCATCCAAATCATGGAACAAAAAGAGTTCTATTCGTGGCATCAGCAAGCCACACCCCCCTGGCAAATAAACTTTCCTGTTAAGCAATTGTTTCTCACCATTCCCTGTTGTCAAAAAGAACCTATCGCCTGTCATGCTCCATGCCATCTCATTTACCTGATAAGAAAGGATTCAAGAACTGCTTAATATGCGGACTAAAATATGTGGTATGTCTAGGAAGATATACTTCTATAGCCATCTGAGTATGGTATGAACAATTAATCTTCTCCCAATAACTCCCAACCACTACTAAGTAATAAGCAATAACTAAGATGGTTTATGCCAGCAAAAATTTCCAGTTGGTCGAAAGGGAAATTTAAACATCAGTTGAGAGAAACTACATTACCTCATAACTGAATTTCTGCTTATGGATAGCCTTAAATTTGCGCACGTCCAATATTGTTAGTTCATCATCCTATCGATAATGTAATCAACAGAGTGAGATAAGTGATCACGTACTTCTACTAACTTCTAGAAGATAGAGCATAGAGAACATGCATTATTCAGGACCCCCTAACATCCAAATGATACCAAGAAACCGGAACCAGTGAAAATCCAGTTTTGAACATAAGATGGAATACATCGCTTCCTTAGTCTAATAATTATCGAGTTGAGCCAAGGGCTAATAGTAATAACTAATACATGGGAGTGAGACCCGAAATAAACAAAACTACAAATTTTGACAAGTTTGAATACCGCGAATTTAGAAAATAATGGGAACCATAACATATACCCTGTTCCCAACAGCAATGTGTGTACCGTCAGGCTTGTAGGTGATGTTAATATTTTCATCACTAAGTTCAGCTTGCTGTGTGCATTTTCCACCTGCAGAAACCAAATTAGACATGTGCAAGTATCCCTGAAAGTACTTCCATTTTCCCGACAAGTATCTGAGTAGCTTGCATTATTCTGATAAAGACTTAATTATCCAGCCATTTTTGACAAGCAGAAATAAGAAATGAAACTAACTCTTGGACAATTGTTCTTTCTTTTTCTGTGGTTACTTTTTCAAGATTTAATTTGAAAGGTGGTTTTACCCTTTTACTATTATTCACTAACACCTTGTTACGATATTTGTTTTACCTCTTCAAAATAATGTGGATGCAAACCACCATATACATCTCGCTAAGACAACTCACTTCTTAACCAATTTTTTCAGAAAGCACTTTCCCAGTAGCCTATCGTAAGTTTGTAACCAAAGAACATGCCGTTGATAGCCATGATTGAAGTATTAGGGGCTTCTAGCTCTCTGTTGTAACAGAATATATCAAAGGAATTCCGGTGGCATGCCGGTTTCATATATTCAACATACTTCCCACTTCTATTAAGAAAACATACTTGCCCAGAATAAAATTCACTTACTACGGGCATCCCACAGTCAAACAGTCTTGTCACCCGATGCAGTTGCTATTAAGTCAGCATGTTTTGGGTCCCAGCATAACTGATCCACGCTGTCATTGTGCCCCTTCAGTTCAATGTCTTTAACCTTACCCTGAACAAACATCTCCATATCAAAAACGGAATACATGTGGGCGTTATAACTTAATCGAAACAAAGCATCCGTCATAATGATACCAGACAATGACACAACATTCCTGCAATGAAGGTAAAACTCAAAATAACGATGATAGAATTTATTGTAAAACGCAGGTAATCCCATATGTGCCCCTAATGTGATTCTAAGATAACCAACCAAAATGGAGTTATTTTAACAGCTAAGTTTGTTATTTTACAATCTTACGAGGGCTAGGTCCGCTAGGAAGTTACTGTACATAGACTGTACCTATAGACTGAGACTGAGAATGACAAGAGACTGCTAAAAAACAAACACAAAAAGCAGGAATAAATAGGGCTGCAAAGGAACTTAACTGTTCACAAGCAGCTTGAGGCTCGACTCTTTAGTATATGAGTCGAGCTTGAGTTTTAAGGTCGTTTAGTAAATGAGCCGAGCTCGAGCTGGTTCTAACAAATCTCTTTTATAAATGCTCAGCTCGTTCATAAAGGCTAAAGGCTCCGCTCATTTCATTGAGGCTCGTTTAGTAAGCAAACCATTACTAAACGAGGCAAGCTGGAACTAGACTAATTATGAATGAGCTTCAAAGCTCGGATCATTTGCAGCCTTAGAAGTAAAACAAGCGTCCCGAGAATCAGTCATACATGTCCATGAGGCTCGATATGCCAAATTCGAGCCGTTTGATCAGCAGAACCGGATGCAACCTTCGTGCCGCTGCAATTCCAAGCAACCGAATGCACCTTCCCTTCATTTAAAATCAAACAAAACAAGAAAAACAAAACAAACATCAATTCGTCTAGAGTTAAAACAGTGTTTTTCAGAAACACACAAGCAATACGCAGTAAACCTAGGGTTTTTCAGTAAGTTCGAACTGATCGCAACTTGACAAGAAAATATTGCGAGCGAGAGAGAGAGAGAGAGAGAGAGTACCTTCTTCTTGTGACCTTCGTATTCTCTGCTGTGACGGTTTTTGAAGGGTGCGGTTTTATCCATTTCCGGGCTCTGCAATTCGTCGTTCCGTTCTCTTCTCTTCTCTTCGTCCACTTCACCGTCTTCGCACACTGGTCTTGCCTTGCCGCGTTCTTCAGCCTTTTGGATTTTTAGACCATCACAACCGCCCTTGCAAAATTGACAAAATAGTATCCGAGACTGTTCGATGCACGTGGGTGAGCTGTAACATAATTACACTCGGAGTTGTAGTTGTATTTAAAGAAATGATATTGACACTTTAAAAATTAATGTAAGCACTCTAAAAAATAAAAGAAAATGGCTTTGGAGTTACACTGATTTTGGAGTGTCTGTATCAATTTTTGGAGTGCCAATATCATTTCCCTTGTATTTAAAATGTGAATAATTAATGTACAAATGAGGCACCGTCATTTATGGGTCTTATCGTGCATTTCCTTGTCATATGTGAACATCAGATTGATTGTATATCGAAAATTTGAGTTTTAACTTATAAAGCAGAAGACAATTGACATTTGAACTTAAAAATTATTGACAGAATTCAAGCTGTATGTCCGTTTTTATTTTGTTGATAAATCTTTTGTTTGGTCGTAGGGTGGGCAAAAAGGATAATAAAATAAACGATAATCTTATAGTGAAAAATTAAGATGGCATACAATTTGTTTGGTCTAATTATTTCTTATTAGATTGAGAAATTTTAATCCTTTTCTCTTTTTTTCTGATAGTCTAAAGGGCTTGTTGTTCATGTCTTGAGTTACAGATTTGATTCACATAATTGTTTGAGAGAATTTTAGATTATCGTATACAAATTATAACTTTAGAAGCATAATTTCATAGCAAAATCTCTCGAAATGAGGGACCTTGTCGTTCTCATGGGTGTTGGCCTACATCCGGGCCGTTCAAACCTCTCATGCTGTTGTATTAGGAACTTGTCACGTGGTATGAAGTTATTAACCAAACTAGTTAAGCTTGAAAGCTCATCAAAAAATATTGCTACAGTCAAATTAGAATAAAAACACATTTTAAAACCATTTGAAGTTTTTTTCCTTAAAACAAGATCAAACAATTACTATTCGGCTTGATATGTAACAAAGTGTTGACAAAAATCAAGCTAATTTTTTGGCGCGGTCTTTTTAATTGCTTTTCCTTCCTTCTTTCTTGCATTTTGGTTAAATTTTTACAGCATATTATTCGTCCCGATAAGAACCCAACTCTTTCTTCTTTTTAAGCCCAGCCCAGACCACAACGGATCCTGATTCTTTAACCATAATAGCTCCACAGTCCAATTCATACACACTTTTGCATTCCCTGGGAAAAAAAGGAGGGAAAAGTAAGGGAAATGATATTGCTACACCATTTTTTGATAATGTCACACCATGTAAATGTATTTTTGCACCAAAAAATACACTTGCTGAGTGTGGCATTATCAAAAAAGGGTGTGACAAAATCACTACCCAAAAGTAATCATTCTTAAATCACTTTGTCTTCTTGTGTTGTGTACGCCTACAGAAAAGAAGAAAAAATGATTGTAAAATGGGAGTGAAGTGGATGACACAAAAAAGTGTATTTAAACAGAAAATGCAAAATTTGCAAGAGATATTCATTCTGTAGTCTGAATTGAAAGACACAAAAAGTACGAGTAAATTAATCGGTTACTGTAAACTCATGTAATCTGGGTTTTCGTTTTTCAGAAAACATAATGAGAACAACTTTACATCCACAAGTATGTCATACACGAATTGTACTTGCATATTTATTGTCTTTCTGTCATTATATTGCGAATTGAATAGAGTACAAATATTCTTTTACAGATCAAATAGAACTTTCAAAGAAAGTGTAAAAGAAGATAAAAATTTATATCCTCAAAACAAGCGAGAGGTATGGAGAGAGATCGATCAAACATTTGACTTTAAAAAAAAAAAAAGAGTCAAAATAACATCTCAACTACCGAAGCATCAATATAATTGGATATGCCAACAACCATCAATACACATAGAAGATGTTTTTCTTCAATATAAATCAAACTTTCACAAGGCGAACATTGAATTAGAACACTTGGAGATACATAATTCAAGCCCCTGATAAAATTAATTCCTTAATGACAACTCAATTATGCTTGGGATCCAATAATGAGCTGAGCCCTTTTGGTTTTGGCATTTGGTGGTGTAGGACCAGCGTGCCTGGCAACACAAGGTAAGGGTACATTCTTCTCTCTCTCTCTCTCTCTCTGTATAATCAGAATAGCTTACGCACATCTCAACTAATATTGTTTGTCCTGAAGATTGAATTTAAAATTGAACAAACCTTTCTTGGTTCTATGAGTGATTTTTGTTGGTAGTAAGTCAGAACAGAACCAGGATTTTACCGTAGCAGTTGTGAAATATATACTAAAAAAATAGAAAAATGAATTACAATATTAATAGTCATCGACTCTACAAAATAATTAAAATAACATAACAAAAACTATAATAAATACTATTTGTCATTTGCACATTGAGTACGAAAAAAACTAACTTTATATGTTGGGGATAATTTTTTTTATACATATAATAATTAATTGCACTTAATTTCAAAAATTCTTATCGTGACGGCTGCCACCACTAGACCTCATTTGGTTCCATTCTTAGGTAAGTCTGAGTGTGAACTCAAATGTGTAAGCTCCTTATCGATATCATTCTCCCACTCGGCCAACCTCTTAGAATTTTAATTTTATCTCCCTTATTTATTACTCTTTATATGATGCATAAATGGGATCCGGGGGCTCTACTGCGCCCCCATGGGCAGTAGCCCCTGCCCAGTAGGCCAAACGGTGCCGTTTTGAGTGAAAAAAAAATTTAAACCACCAATTTGCAATCCTATGGAGCAGAAACGTTATTTTGAGAGCTTTAAAGACAAAATTTGATTATGCCACTTTAGAATAATATGATCAGTTCAAACGGATTAAAAATTGGAGCACACCATATTTTTTAATATATAAACGGTCTAAAAAAAATTAAGTGCTCAAATTTTCACTCCGTTTGAACTTTGAATCAATGATTTTGTTATTTTTATCCTAGTCCTCCCACACCTCAAAATGACGCTGTGAGGGAAAAGTCATGAACCCAGCTATGAACTGAACTTTTCATAATGGTTCGCATGAAGGAAAAAAACCCAGCAGTTTTTCCTCAGTGTCTTGAGGTATCGATATCATTCTCCCACTCGGCCAACCTCTTAGAATTTTAATTTTATCTCCCTTATTTATTACTCTTTATATGATGCATAAATGGGAGTTGGTGGCATTCTCCCACCAATTTCTTAGAATTTTAATTCTCTCTCTCTCTCTCTCTCTCTCTCTCTCTCGTTTACTCTTTAAGGGCGGAGATGATGAGGGAAAAAAGGGTCATGACTCATGCATGATGCATCAATAGGAGTACCACTGTACCAGTAGGGGGGGGACCCCAGTGATAGGAACTCTTAAACCTTTCCAGTGCTACTTTAATATTGTTTTGATACTCCCTGCACTTTTGCACAAGAAGTCAAGAACCACGAAAATTTGTTTCCAACTTCCTTAATTTCAGGGTGATCAAGAAAAAAGTTGGATTACTCCTTTTTAGCTCATTAGAGACCCATTTCAATAATTAAAATCGTTCATTTATAGAGCTCGTTGAAAAGATCAATCATGTAAAAAATAACCTTAATATAATTTGAATACATGATCAACCAAGACGTATTTATCTAGAAATAACATGTTCTGATTATCAACATGTTTATTTTAATATAAATGTGTTTTAAAATTACATCCGTCAATGTCCATCTTTAATGCTTGAGTTTATATTAAAGTTCTCGAAATTTATAATTTCAATTATTAAAGTGAGCCGAAAAAGGCCGCAATCCTGGACAACAAAGTAATTTTCTTGGACCGGAGATGATCCTAATTTTTAGGTATTTCTACAATTTTTTAACCACAGTGACAAAAAAACACACTATAATACAGTTTTTTAAACTTTTTATTTTTTTAAATATATTTCCACACATATTAAAACATCTCTATTATAAAATAGAAGGGTGTAGGGACAAATTGTTAGAACGGCTTAGATTCATTTGATCCAAAGGTTATAGTGCATCCTCTCACTTCCCGGTTAAGTATCCATGATTTTTATCAAAATCACACAACTGCCATTTCCTTTCAACACAGGATACGTAGTGCCGTAGGCACGAGCTACCACTAGTACTCTATACTCCAGCAATTTTCATTTTTTAATTTAACTTTCACCAACTACTAAAATGATAGGAGGGGGGAGTTTTACCGTTTCACGGCGCGAGTTTTACATGCACACGTAACTATCAACAACAATTACGCAAAGCTGGCGTCCTTCTGTTCTGTTCAGACCTTTCAATAAATACGAATGCTTCTAACCACTGCCGCTAATTCCAGAGAGAGAGAGAGAGAGAGAGAGGAGTTGGTGGGCAATCTGGCGCCGATCTCGCCGGAAAACATGTCTTCCGGCAGGTACATGGCCTACTCTCCCTCTCCCTCCGCCCCTCCCTCTCCTCACATCGGCGGCCTCCGCTCCTCCGCCACCGCCCTCGTTGAGCACGAGAAGTACGCTTTCCTTCTCTCCCCAACCCTCTCCAACCGCCTATCCATAGATCTGTCCGTATTAACTCTCTTCGTACTAATCGATTGCTTTGATGCTTAGGTTTCCAGCACGATTTTACTTGCTTTCAGTTTGTTTTTGTTGTTGTTGTTGATGTTATTGTGTGTCGACGATTACAAGCGTACTGATCGTGTTTTCTTTTACTGTGCTTCAATTTAACAGCCTAATCAATCGCAGCTCAATTGCTTTCATCTTGAATGTTTAGTTTAATATCTGTGGCGAGAATTGACTGCCGCCAAAATACTTGAGTGCTAAGAGCATAGTAGTTAGTTTTAGGATCTAAGGTTTCTTTTCCCTTGGTTTAAATGTGAAGATTGGGTTTTTGGGCTGTATTTCTACCTCAGCTCTTTATTTAAACTATTTCTAGCCCTTTCTCGAACTACTTGAGGTTTTAAGTAGAAGCATTATTTGATGGGTCTTTCTAGTGTGGTACTGGGCTGTCAATAAGCTAAGAAAGAGACGGAAAACAAACGCAAACCCCAATGCACCTTTTACATTTTTTCAATACACTTTCCACATGTTTCAATACCTTTTTCACATGTTTCAATATACATTTTAAAACTTAACAACACATTGGGCTATTTTTAGCATTTTCCTTATTTGATACTCCTAGAAGTTGGGCACACTCTGTGTTTGCGTGTTTGGATTCATGGAGTGTGGGAGTGGGTAGTTGAGCTCTACTGGTTTTACTTTTTTGTCCTAACCTTAATCAAGGTCTAATTAAGGTAGCTGTAAAATTTTGTTTTCTTCTAGGACAATGTTGGAAATTACTTTTGTGGCACGGCTTCAGAATTTGTTCACAATAATTGGTGTTCTCCCTTTCTCTATTAGAATAGATGTAGCACCCCAATGGGTAAACTTATGAGATCGGTGTTGCTGCTGCTGGTGACAGTGAACATAAAAGCTGCACTGTCTGCAGTATGCTGAAGGAGTTTTATTTGCTCTTCTTCATGCTTTGAGTGGCTGTTTAGTCCTTTTATTGTGTCCTTTGATGAAAATTTTGCAGCTGGTGAATGTTCTTGATTAGGTTCTTATTTGCATAGCTACCATCGAAAACAGTTTATTGAAACCGATCTTCTTCTGACAGGTATCTCTCTGAGTTACTTGCGGAGCGTAACAAGCTTAATCCATTTATGCCCGTGCTTCCTCAGTGTTGTCGGTTGTTGAATCAGGGTGAGTGTGGTAGTCCATTGTTGTCACCCATGTGATTGGAAAAATTTGTGGAAATGTTCGAGTTTTATGTTGTGTTAAATATTTCCTCCGGGAACTTTAGTGGAAGGTTGCAAGAAGGCGGCTCCAACAGTACTATAATTTGTAACCTACAGGAAAATCAAGATTAAGAGCATTCTCATAGAGATTGAAAAACTATGATAACAAAATTCTTTCTATAGCCATAGTTTAGCAGCTTTTGGGCCGCAAATTTCCAACCTTGATATTTGATTGTGCTAGACACTTTGTGAATGGTAGTTGGGTTTCCTTATTCGTTGATTACAAGGCAATTCAATGTTGGTAAGACTTAGGGGTCCTCTTATTAACCTTTTCATTACCCGCCTGCTTTTTTGCAAAGTTGGTTGAGTTCTTACATCATTCTTTTTTTGAAACAGAAAAAATAAATTTCATTAACTCATAACACGAAGTACAGAGATAATAGGGGCTTGGGTACACCGGCCTGGCCACTCAAGACCCTCTTCTTACATCATTCTTAACTGTAGAGTTACAGTGCGGCTCTTCGGCAAGGATATATTTTGGATGTTTTATGGTCTATTATGCACCATGGGATACTACATGATGCTGTCCTTCCAATTAAGCTAATGATAATGAACTGCAGAACTTGTGATTAAATCAACGGGAAATTTTACAAGAGTGCTGTTTAGTCAGTACTTCTAGGCAGATCAAGGGCCCAGCGATTGAGGTTGTGGAGAAAAGACAGCATAAATGTGAATGGGCTGCAGCATAAGAAAGAATTGGAAAGAAAGGAGGACGTGACAAGCTGATGAATGCACTGGTTGAAAGTTGCTAGTTCGTTGTTCAAGAGTTGTAACACTAGAACTTAAGGTGGTAACTAGAAGAAAGGAAGTCCACAAAGAAAGAGGGCTTGGTTGGTGAAGAAAATCATGACTACTTATGGCATAGTGGATGATATACTCTTTGGAATCTATAGTTTAGCGAGTCAGCAACTAAAATAAGCTAGGATTATTAGGTTGGGATAGCACTTGGGCAGGGTTGCAAGTATACATTCCCGTCCATATGGTTGCCGCAAATATCCATCCTCACCCTTTCTAATGCCATAGTTTGGTTAGCAATTCTTGGCTTTAGTTTGGTTAGCGATTCTTGTCATCTTTCCATGGTAAAAGCTTTACATAAATTCTTTTTGGACCCTTCCCATGAGCTTGTTAATTAGATATTTGATTGGTCTTCAATGAGGCGTTCAAGGGAAGAAACACGTGAAAAGGCTATCTCGTGAGTTAAATGATGTCTGAGTGGGGCACATACTGGTGGATCCTTTTCTTTTTCTTTGATTCTTGTTTTAATCCTTGAAAACAGAAAAAAGGAAAACTGAAAAGGGCCAGTTGGGTCACTTTATGGAAGCCAGGGATAGAATCTTGGACAGGTTTCTGGCGGTCATTTGCCAATAAGGGCAAACTGCTGGATTCTTTGAAGTCATTTTGATATTTTGTCATCAGTGTAGGAGTCATCTTATTCCCGTTATGAATTCCAATGTTTATCAATATTAAAAGGTGGTTGCTTTCACTTATGAGTTTTGGAATAATAGCTTGATATGTGTACAAAAAAATGGGATGAGAGTTATCTATAAAGAAAATTAGGATTAGACTTGACAGTTGACACCTTGTAATTTTTCCCATTAACTTGAAATGTGCTGTAGTGGAGTTATCTTTAGAAATAGAAAACTTAATTATATGAGTTTCAAACTTGAATTTGGATGAATAATCGGTTTTTGTTTTATCTTTTCTCCCACCTTGGAGGATATCATTTGTATATTCAAGCATTTTGAGTGGGATTGCTCTGATGGGCTGATATGAACACTGCCTTATCTGGTTTTGGATAGCTGAAAAGATGAGCCTGTTTAACCTATACTTAATTGGTTTCTCGTCCAAACCTGTTAAGTGGGCTTGCTTTAGCCCTTTGGTTGGTCCTTTGAAATTGCATTCCTGTTGATGATATTGTACTCATCTCTGTATCTATTGCCTGCAGTTTTGGGGGCACCCTGATTTATAGGTCTTGCTTTTCATAGCAAAAAGTCTTGCTTTTCATAGCAAAAAGTAGTTCTTCAACTAAAATGAGTATAACTTTTATTATTTTGATTCGAATTGCTCTTTTTTCTGAGTTTTTCATATTTTTTGTTCTTTTTCGCTGTTGTCACATTTCTACGGAGGATACCTTTTGCTGCTGCTCCAATTTTCAACTGAGCTGTGATATTTCATGAAACACTATGAAGCACGGATACTCCTAAACTAGTCACGTACATGTATCGGATAATTCCCGGATACGGATACGAGCCCGATACGGCCCGATACGTATCGGATACGGCAAATAAGTATCCTGTAATTAAATTAAATGTTTTATTTTCGGATACGTTTCGGATACGCGAGGGATACGGCCGGATACGTTTCAGGATACGGCGGGGTCAAAAATGAATTTTTTTAAAGATTTAAGTAGAAAAAAAAAACTATAAGGAGAAAAGTGTAATAAAATTATAAATTAGAAGGGGGAAAGTGTTATAGAACTATAAGGAGTATAAAATACTTATGTCTATGACTCTGGCAGACATACTCGACAATCGACATCCAAGCCCTAGAACTCTATCGATTCCTTCTCTCCCTAGATTGATTGAAGGCAGTTACACTATCTCTCTCTCTCTCTCCCTCCCTCCTGAGTCCTTAAGGTTGGTTTTTCTTTTATTGCCAGGTTAACTTTGCTTTTTATACAGAAAATACAACAGGTCAAACTAGTTACTAGTTGTAACATGCTCTAGCAAAAGACAAAATACGGCAAACTACTTTTGGCATGTATTGGATGTTGGATGCTTCGTATTAGTTTTTGTTAGGTTATCTTTTGTTTGGACATGTGCTTAATGCTTGGTATTGGCAATTTAACTACTTTTTGACTTCTTGTTCCTAGTATGAGACTAATAATTATAAAAATATATAATTTGCACAGCCGTATCCCCGACGTATCCGTATCCTAGTTTTCTGGGTTTTGCTGTATCGCCGTATCCGTATCGTGTCGTATCCGTATCCGTATCCCGTATCTGTATCCGTGCTTCATAGATGAGACATGTGTTGTTAAAGGTGCCATCTAGGACTTTTCTTCAAGAAATATCAGGTTTGAATCTCACAGGGTGGACAAATACTTAATGTCCATTCCTCGCTCCCCTTTAAGGTTGCTACCCCCCTGGGCTTTGGTCTAACATTATCTTGGTATACATGTGTCGGGGCGACCTCGCATACATGAGGGTTTAGTCTGGGCGATGCCTTGGACACCCCTCATTAAAAGTTTGATGATAAGATTTATTAAGATTGTCATATTTTTCTAATAAGCACCTGTTACATTGAAGATGTGCTTCCTTATGTACCCTTTTCCATTTCATATAAGTTGTTTTGTTGAGTTTGTCAAGGGTTTTTTCTGACATATTATAGCAACTCTTTTTGTAGTAGGCGTGTATTGACCATTCAGTTATGAAATGGGAGACTATAACTGCACCATGTTTTCCCCCTTTTCCCAGGATATATTTGTATGTAAGATGAGTTCCGTACATAGGGGTAGTTATGACTGACCCAGGAAACAATCCATGTTGTCTATCCATTATGTGGTGACTGCTAACAAATTTCTTGACAAATGCTAACTGGTACATCTTATTCTTGACTACTGACATTTTTGAAGCAGAAATTTTGCGTGTAACCACACTATTGGGGAATGCATCAATTTTAGATCAAAGTGGGCTTGAACATGCTAGCCCCCTGGCTTCAGGAGGAATATTTTCCAATGGAGGATCCAATGTGAACAGATGGGCATCACCGTTTCAATCAGAAGTACGGATACTAACCATTAACATAACATTTTGTTTGATCTAATTTCACTGTTTTTCAGAAATATTCCAGACAGTTTTTTTAACATTTCTTGCTAACTTCATTACTCTGGTCAAGTGTATTGTGAAATTCCACTTCAGCCAAGACAGGTAGTTTGAGACTAACATCATAAACTACTAGCACATGGATATAACTTAACATGATCCACCATAACTGGATAAATTTCCCTGTCTTGGACAGGACCACAGGACACATATGTATTAGTACCATATGGGTAGAGATGTGTATGGATGACCTATATTTGAGGTATTGAGTGAGACTTGCTGGTTACCTATAATAGCTGAGACAGTTGGAGATCTGTTCTACTGCTAACTCATCCACTGATGCAGTGTTAAGTGGTGGATGTCGCAAGGGGAGACTTTTGGGAAGTGAACAAACTACTTGTGTTTTTGTCTCTATGAAGCAGCAAATTTGTTAAGCTGGTGATACAGCAGTTTATGGCAACAAGAAAAAGGAAAAGACTTACTACACCTGGTCATATTTGCATAACAATTGCTATATCTCTGTGTCAGTGCTCTAGCTTCAGATTTATAGGAAAGCTCTTTCATGATTTGCACAAATGTTAGCATATGTTTATCATGTTTTCTTCTCTTATATGTTAAGGTGCACATATTTACTTGTGGGTTATCTTATCTTTCCAATCTAGTTGTTCTTGTTACTTTTCCTAGGTAAAAAATTCATAGATCTTACTTTGCGAAACAGTATTATAGTGTCTCCATCTACTTTGTTCTTCTAACGTTTTCTGGAATTTAATTATGCAGATGTCAGGTTTATCGCAGCTCTCATCTGCTCAAAACTGGCTTGGTTCTCAAGGTAGCTCATCTGTTCTTATAGTGAAGAGAACAATGAGGGTGGATATCCCAGTTGACCAATTTCCTAACGTATGGGTTGTTTTCTTATTTCATTGTGTTTTTTCAATTTAGCTTGATTGTATTTCATGTTGAACTTCCTGTTGGAAACTTGCTGTTGCAGTACAATTTTGTTGGGCGCCTCCTTGGTCCTAGAGGAAATTCTCTCAAGAGAGTGGAGGCTAGTACCGAGTGTCGTGTTCTTATCAGAGGACGTGGCAGTATCAAGGATCCTGTTAAGGTTTTTTTACTATATTTCGACCAACATGGTTGTGTTTCTTGGATGCTTTCAAAAGTATTGATTGCTTGATGTTTTTATTTATTAAGTTGTTCTAGACTATGAAGCCAATAATGCCACACACTATCTAATCTCCTTGTGATCCCGCATGATAGATGTGTACGTTTGTAGTTGGTAATAACAAAAAATGAAGCGAGATTTGGCCAAAAGTCCCTCATATTTACATTTTTTGAGCTGAAGGACAAGCACTTTTTGCAATCAAGTATAAGGACAAATGTGCCTATGAAAGTGCCTAAAATCCTAGGGTACTCTATGAAAGTGTCTAAAACCCTAGGGTACCCAATATATGAAAGTGCCTAAAACCCTAGGATACCCTATGAAAGTGCCTAAATCACTAAAACCTTATAATAGGAAAGTGCACCCTAAAATTCTATGAAATTGCCTAAACATGTTTTGGCCTTATGGCTAAAAAACTCAAAAAGTTGAAGGACCTCCATTGAAGACTATTTTGCTAGCATCCTTCCTTCAAATGGAAACTATTTTGCTGTCCTTGTGGCTAATTTTCCCCAAAAGGAATCTATCTCTAGACCAAGCTAAGTTACCACTCCTCTCATATACATGCCCCACTTTGTGCTCATTGGTCAAGTTTGCTAGTAATTTACTACATCTAGGGAGTTTCCTGGTTTTTCCGAACTATTCCTTGTTCGAGAAATATGAAGTTAATTGTTTTGAATCGTGACTGCAGGAAGAGATGATGAGGGGAAAACCTGGGTATGAGCATCTGAATGAACCTCTCCACATACTTGTTGAGGCAGAATTGCCAGTTGAGATAGTTGATGCTCGTTTAATGCAAGCACGTGAAATACTTGGAGATCTGCTCAAGCCTGTGGTAACTCTTTTCTATTGCCTTACCCTTAAAATACCCAAAATGATTTGTCTTGCAATGAGACATTCAATCTGTATAGGACCGTCACACATGACCTCTGCCTTAATTTAGGGAAAAAATAAAAAAATAAGACTTAATTTCGGTATTTACCTTTTCTGATCAATAAAAAACTTCTGTCTTTACATTTTCCAGCAGGATGAAGCTCATGATTTCTATAAGAAACAGCAGCTTCGAGAGCTTGCATTGATCAATGGTACACTTCGTGACGAAGGTTCTCAGATGTCTGGTTCCGTATCCCCCTTCCACAACAGCCTCGGTATGAAGAGGGCTAAAACTGGGGGGTGATGAGTTGCCGGTTTGCTTTCAAAGCTCGAGTCTTAGTCTCTTCCATTCAACAGCAGTTCCCATACTAAGACATTGCTGGGTCCTCCAATGCCTCCGATCGGGGCAATGGCACTGCTTTGTAACGGATGATATTATGGCGTGCGTTTGTGCGTGTATCTTCTATGAAGGTTTCGTGGTGGTATAGTATGAAAGGACCATAGGTGTGTAGGGGTTTGCTTTTGGCAGTTTGTGGGATCATTGTCTCTCTCAAAGCTGTCTTTCTAACATCGGTATTTTTATTGTGAACTTGTGACGACAATTTTGGTAAGTTGGATGTTTATATGTGCGAACTGTAGTTTGTGTAGGGCGTGATGCGAGCAGTTATCTACCCTTTGTATGTTATCTGGGATGCAGTGTTCTTGTACTACCAAGTGAAATGCTGGACACATCGCTATTTGGGAGTCTGATTCTTTCTTCCAGAAGAAAAATGACACTAATCAAGAAAGCGTCGAATGACGGGATTCAAGAATACAACCCAGAGAGAGAGAGAGAGAGAGAGAGAGAGAGAGAGAGAGAGAGAGAGAGAGAGAGAGAGATTGGTTTTATCAAATTTCGGTGCTGATAGTCCTAAAATCTTATCGGTTGATATTGGTAACACAGACATATTGCATTTGAGCGAAGCCAAAATTAGGGGAATACAATTCGCACTCCACTTATATTCCCACTTTTGGTGCACCTCTGCAAGTGGAATGGTAGTTCATTGGTAGGAACTATGTGCTCCCATGCGGTAGGCTTCAATCCTTGCTAACTTCAACTAACAACTAACACTCCTGTCGTCTTATCCTTCACCTCTTTGCAAAAAATATTGCTTAAAGATATATATTGAGGTATGACTATGAGTATTGCTTCTGAGAAAATAAGGACAGAAAAGAGAGGAACTATGGAAGCATCAAAATCAAAATGGCGTATGATATTAGTAGTAAAGATGTGAGTTTTCTTCTGATCATAAAAATTAAGAAACTGATATTAGGGCATTTCCAATGCATACTCTATATCTTCAAATCTCTCTCCATTCCTCCATTTGGAGGATCAAAAATTTATGAAGGAAAGAGGCAAAATTAGAGTATATTGGGTTGGAGAGGCTGAGTTTGGTTCTTTCATCTATCAGCAATAAATAGAGATGTGTGGGTTGGAGTTAATAGGAATAGTGCAATCCTTCAAAATCACTTTTTCAATATAAAAAAGTATATTTTGATCCTCCAAAATAAAAGAATGGAGATTGTTCGATTGGAGATGCCCTTAGACTATTAAGAGTCTAGAAACATAAACTAATACTCCCTCGGCCCAAAATAGTTGTCCCAAATGCAGTTTTCAAAAAATTATTTAAATTTAAAATTTACGTACTATATAATTGTAAATCTTTGTATAATACAACTGGACGAACTTTATCAAGCCAGTTTCATATTGCATATACAAATGTTTTAAATAAAAAATAAAAGTACTTTGTATGAGATGCCAATATTACAATGGGACTATTAATTCGGGACGGAAGGGTGGGGGAACAGGTGTAAAATATTTGCGTAGCAGATGATAAAAGATGAGTAATCAATCAAAAGTGTAAGGTTTAATGACACACGTAAATAAGCACGTGCATGGGATGAAACCCCACGGTTCACCGCCAACAAAAGGCATAAGCATGCGGGCTGGGGTCTCCTACGCCACTCTCTATATAAAGTGGAGGCCACACCACTTCGATTACCTAACACTAGGTTTCAAACAATCGCAGCAGGGCCAAACCCTACCCAATCGGTTCTCTCTCTCTCTCTCTCTCTCTCTCTCTCTCTCTCTCGTAACGATTCTCTTCAAATATATATATATATATATATGTATGTATGTATGTATCTCACTGTGGACCTCTCTCTGTCGTAACGATTCTCTTCAAATATATATATGTATCTCACTGTGGACCTCTACGTGTATTCCTTGATCTTTATTTTGATCTATTTGTTTTTTTACTTTTGTTCTGCAACTGTTTGCTGGTAGGGTTTATGCATGTCTGGTAGTATTGATTTCAGTTTCTTTTTCTTTTTTCTAATGACTAGATCGTTATGGTGTCTTCCGTTTATCTCGATATCATTGATGTTTAAGCCGTTGTGTTACTTGTTGGTTGCCGTGATCCATTGTAGGCGGTGGTTAATTCAACTCGGGTCCCGATTAGTCCTCATCTTTGGGGGGGTAAATCACAATCAATCACTATAGGATTATCTAAAACATAGACGTTCATTGTTGAGAACATATGGTTATGGTGCTGGACTTGCGAAAGTTTTAAGAACTGATCAGGAACGACTCATATATTTTGGAGACCCAAAGTGAATTTCTATATTGAGCCCCTTGCATATTCATGAATTTCTTTAAAAAACTATAAAAGTACAAAAATAATAAATAAATAAATAATCAAACTAAAAGGATACAATTATGACAATATAAATGTGAAAAAACATGATTGCAAGAGTTTTTGAAGAAAATAAGATACAGTTATGTTTTTATTTGGAAACATTCTAATATTAATATGTAAGTTACATGACAGTAGGGCCTCAATTTTGGACCAAAATTCGGGGGCTGGAAGCGGTCGCTTCTTTCGCCTCCCCTGTGAAGCCGTCCCTGGAACTGATGCTGGTAAAGACAGACCAAACAGAGTGGGATAACGCATTACGGCCTGGGGTGAATCCTACCCTGATTGTATATCAGAAAGAATGTGGGATTAGAAGGTGGAGTTTGTAGGTGGTAGCCGAGATGGTCAAAGGTGCATAGGTGAAAGTACCTCCCTCCCCACCCTATTGGGTTATAGGGCTCTTGAATCAGATGCTGTGTTAGAGGGCCGTTGGTCCCACTCGCACCTTAGTGGGTCTTTGTGACGAGCTGTCCTCCGTGCGATGGTTAATTCGGGGAAAAAAAACCTGTGGTGACAACCGTAACCTGGAGAGGTAGCTATGTGTGCACATTCCATAGTTGGTGGGGCGCGGGAAGCCGGGAACCCTGTTGGTCACCCCCATGGGGGAAGCTACATTCGTTGCCCCTTCCCATTCTTTTTTTGGCTTATCAAAAAAAAAGGAGGTGGAGTTCGTAACAATTGGAAGTGTTTGCTTCTGTTGAATCCCACATCATATGCAAGGGCAATATTCAAGGATCGGAACACTGAATTGGCATCCCTGGCCACCCCTTTTGGTTTGGTCATGTGTTGATACTTATTATGAGGTAAAGAAGAATTTATTGCAATTTGCAATCCTATTGTACCTATTGTTTTGTGGGTGCTCTAGTTTGTAACTCATAAATTGGGTGGCAGCTATCATTTGTTACACTTTGTATAATATCCAAAATAAAAAACTGTGTAGTACCATAGTCTGCTATGTTGATTATTTGTCGGTCATTTTGAGGGTCATGTGTAGTGTATATCTTTGATGTTGAAGGATATTTGTTTTGTTAATTTTTTAAATGTTGAGAATATGCTTCTTAATGTATTACCAGATTGCTTTCACATGATTTTCATATATCTAAAATTTGGTTTTGTTTTTGGATGATCCTGTCTAAGAGTTTGGAACTTCTAATATCTTCACCATTTCTTTTCAAATTATGTGAGTTATTGGCATGTACATTGTTGTTCTTCTCCATTATTTCCGTAACATGTTGTGTGTATTTTTGCAGTGAGAATCTGTTCCAATTTTATCAACTCTAGAAAATTGGTTATGGCTTCGAAGAGGATTCAAAAGGAATTAAGGGACCTGGAGAGGGATCCGCCGGCCTCTTGCAGTGCTGGTTTGTTCTATTTTTTTCTTAATCCCTTTTGACTCTTAATTTTTCAGGTTACTGTTGTGGAAATTGCTTTGCTTGTACTTTTCATGCGTAATAAAGTTGGCTTTTATCTGGTGCATGAGTGTTATTCTTGTTGCTTACATTTTGGATGTTTAACATAGTTTTTGTCGTTTAACTGTGTATGGACTTTTCCCCGGATGGTTCATTGAAAATTTGGTATCACATTTTGTGGTGGCTAATTGTCTAGTTGAATATGAACTCTATTTGCTGGGATGCTTGGCGATGCATGGATTTTGATTTCCTGATTTAAAATCACACCAGTAGCACTACTGAGGTGTTTGAAGAACTTTTGTGAACAAATATTCATGATGATTGTACCTTGCAGTTCCATTCACCATTCGGGTTGAGTGAATTTTTTGAATCACTTAGGCACTCCGCACTCGTTTTGAATCCATTTGCATTTGCTCATATATCACACTTCATGGTTTGGATATTGCTTTGTTAGTCTTTCAAATTAGACAACCATAAACATCCAACGTTTTTTATTGTGGAAGTTCTGCGTTGTTACAGGCCCTGCTGGGACGGAAATGTTTCACTGGCAAGCAACAATCATGGGTCCGGGAGAGAGCCCATTTGCAGGTGGTGTATTCCTCATTGATATCCACTTCCCACCCGATTACCCATTCAAACCACCGAAGGTAATACATATTATCATGCCCTGATACGCTCAAATCCTTTTTATGTACTTCTCCTCGTCTCAAGTATGATGTTCATTGTATCCATGTTGTACTTATCAAGGACAGTTTTTTCATCTTTCATGTATGTAAAGCCGGGTTGCTTTATATGCTTTTATACCATAGTTGGCAAATGCCAATGTATTTTTGTGCATGATTTTTTATCGCATGTCTGTCTGTTCTGCCAACCCATATTTTCACCTTACGGCTGTTTTACGCTTCTCTTATAAGATCAATAATTTCATTGTATTGAGGATTCTTACTTGCTTGTTTGGCAGGTTTCTTTTAAAACCAAAGTGTTTCATCCTAACATTAACAGCAACGGTAGCATTTGCCTTGACATTCTCAAAGAACAGTGGAGCCCAGCCCTTACGGTATCAAAGGTAATTTTTTCTTTTGTTTTCATGCCTAATAGGTTTCATGCCGTATATTGCATTTGCTGAGTTTGCCTGCAGAATCTGTTTGTAGATTAAAGTCTTTTTTCGTTGTGATTGAAAATAATTTTCTGTCATTTAGTGACCTATTGTTTTTGTATTTTTGGTATTGTTTGAATCGCAGGTGCTACTATCTATATGTTCGTTGCTTACAGATCCGAACCCTGATGATCCTCTAGTTCCTGAGATTGCGCATATGTACAAGAATGACAGAACCAAGTACGAGATGACTGCTCGATCCTGGACTCAGAAGTATGCCATGGGATAAAGGTCTTGCGCGTTCGAATCGCGCGAGTGACTAGTGAGTCTTGGTTGAAGGTAGCCGCCGTAGCCGTACTCTGCCTTTAAACATGTCCTGTCCTATGTAGTAGTAAATAAATTAGACAAAAAAGACAAATCACCCGGAAGATATATTCCGATACTCTCCCCGGTGTTAAGTATTTAACACATGGTTTCTCGTTCGCCCCTGTTAACCAATGGTAATATTGGAGTCAAGTATTTTTACATTGATTATTTTCTTTAATTTACTTTGTTTGGGTTTTGCATACTGTTTGAATGAAAATTGAAATTCCAATGCCTTAGCAGAGCATAGTTATGGGACTTGAGGCCAGTGCCCTTCACCACTAGGACCACTTACGCCCTTGTCAATCTTCATTAGATCTCCCTGATTGGCCTCCGTTTTGTTTTCATGGTTGGCGAACATTCCCTATCAGCTTCCAGCCTTGGGGGTCCACAGTTCTTGTCTGTGCCCTAAAATTTGTTGATGCACAGATAAAGCCACTGTACATCAGCGTAAGGGGAACAGATTAGGGGAAGGGACGCAGGACTTAATTTGGAACGCCCCTTTTAGTAACAATTGGATTTTACAATGCGGGTGTTTTATATTTTGCATTGCATTTGTACCCTTCATAACAAGTTGCAATTTTGAAGCTTCTAGCCCAAAGGTTCAATCGGTTATAACGGTCTTTAGCTTTGTTTTATTTGGTGCTCACTACATAGGTGGAAAGGGTGTTGGATTGAAATTTTTAGAGCAAGTTTATCAGAGCAGCAAAACCAACATATGTAGCTATTTTACCTAATTAAAGCATCAAAACAGTGCTGCAGCAGATTCGGAAAAAGGGGAGGTATTTTCCATTTGCAAACAGTTGTTAGCTACGTGTACCGAAGATGGTACAAGTACTGTTCACAAGGGATCCATTTAAATATTACGTTTTATTTTCACTCTTCAGTCTTCTCCCTAGCACTCCGTCGTTCTCTTTGCAACCAGCCCAATCAAAGTCCAAATCGAGTCAAAGAACTTGAACCCACTCGCCGGGATCTTGCTTTCCGGAGACACTCTCCACCAAGCTCCAGATCTGGAGCTCAACTACCGCTTTGGAACTCCGGCAGGGGTACTCCGACGTCGGCGGCGTGGAAGATGATTTGGAGATCTGAACCTTAGAGTTCTTTGGATTGAAGCCGGTTCTGGAAATAGTTGGTGGAAAATGAAAAAAAATAAAAGGATAAAGGAAAAGATTGAAAAAAGGTATATTTTAATTTGGATGATGCTATGGTGTCCCCGGTCATTTTGGGGACACCGTAATTTTTGGCATAATTTTACCATTAGGAGCATAACTAAAATCAATTACAAGCATAACAAAATCCAAACAAGGCATAACTAAGGAATATCCAAAAAACCAACCAAGGCGTAACTAAACCCAACCAAAGCATAACAAATAAGTTATGCCTTGCTATGGTTTTGGTTATGCCTTGTTATGGTTCTGTTATCTTGTAATGGGTTTTGGTTATACTCATAATGGTTTTGTTATGCCAAAAGTTACGGTAAAATAGACAGTGTTAGTGTAGTTGAGAAAGAAAAAGTTGATAGCTAAAATAGAATTATAAACTGTTCACGAGGTAGTATACCTAAACACCGGTAAATTTGCTCTTAGAACTCTTATATCGTCTTATTAGCCATCATGAAATACAATCGTCGATTAGTCACTGGGTTGGATGTCGGCATCTGGTTTAAATTTTGGATTCTGCACTTGATTTTTTTTAAAAAGAAATTGTCATGAGTTTTGTTGTTCAAACCCAGAACCATATGTTTCCTCTTGCAAGCCATTCATGGTTGGGGTCAATGTTATCAATACCGTTAAGTACCATTTTTGACAGAATTCGATACTCTACACTTTTAATTTCGTTCCGGCTGCAATACTGGTCGGTACCGGACATACCGGCAAATACCGGATGGTACCGGCCTACTTTTAAATTTATTTTTTTCTTCAAATACCGGACGGTACCGGGCAAATACCGGACGGTACCAGACAAATACCGGATTTATTTATTTATTTTTATTTTAAAAAAGTGTATATTATACTATAAATTCTTTTAAGTAGGAAAATAATACTAGTAACGATCAATCCAAAACGGTATCCAGTATTTGACCGATACCGATATCGGTACGTACCGTACCAGTAGGAAAACCGATACCTTAGCCGATACGGTATTCAAAACATTGGTTGGGGTTCTTTCCAATCTTGCAAACCGTTGATGTTGGGGTTGTTTCCAAGTGGACTTTGTCTGTTTGACAACCCATGTGGACTTGTCTTCTTAGTACGATTTGGTCCCATACGAAGAGACGTCCAATCAAGTACTCTCTCTCCTCTCATTTACAGTACTCCGTATTTGATTGGAAAAAAGTGAGGAACTTCTTCAACCTTGCATTTTCTCTCCCTTTAGACCCCCAAAAATGAAAAAAGAAAGCTTTGCCTTCTTCTAATGTTTGTCAACGTTTTACTCGCTCGCCCTTGAGTAATCACCGCGTTTTGAGTATCATGTGTAACTGCTGCATTTTGAGTACCATGGTCTTGGAAAACAAACTTTTCTATATGTAATGGGAAAATATGTGCACATAACCGGAAAACCTCTTTGATCACAATACTATGAGGTTGGGGGAAATTATAATCGGGCGTGTTTCATTCATGTTGGTGCAGTCGAAAACCGGACAGGGAAACAAAAGGAAGTGTAAAAATGTATAATATTTTTGTGTCGTTATCGTGTTCAGTTTGCAGAAAAGTTGGGGATTCAGATTTCTAACTTTACCGGTGTCATTAGTTTTCTCTTAAAAACTTGTTCTACCGGAAAGACATGATTGTGCAGGTATTTTTGTTGTATTCCAGTTTCTTACACAATTAAACTAGTTTTTGTTAAAAGATCAACTTTTTCACATATTTCTTTAGCAAATGAACACATAAGGGAGAAATGAACTTCACGAAAAGAAAATTGGGTATTTTAGCTGTTAAGGGTTTCATGAGATGCAATTAACAAACTCGCCTAGTGTGCTTGATCCCCTTGAAGTCCAAGAAGTCTAGAAATACAATTTTAAAACGCTGTTTTGGATTCGTTCCCTGTGCGTGGGTTTAAATGCATTTGACGGTTCTAATCGCAATTTTTGTTCGAAATCGTGTTCTACAGTTGTGTGCTTGAGAGGCTAACATTGCTTCTCGAAGTCACCACCCTGTTTGGTTTGGGTTTTGATTGATGTTTTTTTAGAATAATAAGTGAAGAGAGAAAAATGGAGAAAATTTATTGATGACCTTGCTCCAGGAACTTTGAGATCCCCAAACGAACTAGGCCGAGATTTTGCATTGCAGTTACTGGATATGTGAGGGATGAAAACTGCTTGTACCAAAAATACCCTTTTTGATGCCCCACAATTCCTTGTTGAATTCTGTCCGCGTTCCAAAATTACAGAGAAAAAGACAATTGGAGTAATGTTGATTGAACATTTCATGGAAGCCTATTTGCATTGATAAAAGCCCATCTTTCTCACTTCGAAAAAACGCACTTCTGAAAATGACACTTCATTTTGCGGATATGGATGGGGTGAGAAGATTTATTAATCCCCTCCAAGGAAATAAAATACTACTAATATGATATCGGATATCATATCAATAATATAGTATCTGGATCCAAAGGAGGTAACAATCCTCAGATTTTTCGCCCCAAATTTCGCTATGCGGTGTAATGTTGGGGGATTGGATCCTCTCTGCTTCAAGTTTTGGATTGAGAGGAAATAGTCTAATTCTAGGTCATACATTGAAAAAATCAATAGTTCGGATCTATTAATCAGTGATTACAGCCTGAAAGATCGAGATTCCACGATCTCCTGCCGTCCAAGTTTTGAATCGCAGAGGATTCACTTCATAATGTTATATCCCCTTTTTTGGTAATTAAAGTGCATTAGAAAATGATACTACCTCCGTTCCAACAAATTGAGAGTTCATTATTTCATTTTTGGTTGTTTCAAAATGATAGTCCTTTTCCAAATATGGAAGAAAAAATTTGGTAATTTTCCGAAAGTGTCCCTCACATGTAATTATAGAGATAATGGTGGAAATGATAGGCATTGTAGGTATAACTATAATCATTACATATCCTCTAAAATAATTGAAATCCTCGAAAGGGACTCTCAATTTGAAACAAAGTGAATACTATGATTACTCCTGTGTCTTTTCTTTAAACCTTAAGCAAATATAGGCTCTTACAAAAGTCCGCTAATGGAATAAATCTTTTTTTCTTTTTTAGCACGCAATTTATACAGGTACTACATGGAGTATTTTTATTTTTATTTTTTTTTTTGATTCGCAAAAGTGTGGGAGGGGACAATCAGCGTAACAACTCCACTTCAGCGTGACCATAGGAGGCTTCCTGTCCGTCAATGAAATGTCCGATTTGAGTCATACCTATCGTCCGAAAGGACGGGCCGTCACCATAGCACCACTTGGTACACAGTTGGCATATGCTCTCCCCTCAATGGTCCAAAGACTCATTTGCAAACATGAGGCCAAGCCACTTATCGGAATTCAAACCCATTTCTCTGAAAATGATAGTGAACCCCGCCAACTAGGTTAATTACCACCTCAGTGGTACATGGAGTATTATTTATCTACCTCTTGGGAGTAGTGAGCATGACTTTAAAAAGAGACGAGGGTGAAAACCAGAGAGGGGAGAGAGAGAGAGAGAGAGAGGTAGGGATACGGTTCTCAGAGTACAGAGGTGAGAAAGATCTGCAGATTTGTCGTTTTCCCATTGGATTGGAGCGCCCAGAATGTTTCCGCTCGCCGACACCCTTTAGGCCTTTACGACAACATTCGTTTAAAGGTCCCTGTCTACTGTCTACCCCTATTTTCACTTCCCCCACCCACCCCCCTAGTTATTACTCCTCAGTCCTCACATACAAGACCAACCCAAGAAGAAATGGTCCCGTAGGAGATGTAGACTTCAGAGAGAGAGAGAGAGAGAGAGAGAGAGAGAGAGATAGTGGGTAAAAATACAGGGAATGGGGGCCTGTTGTCTGTGGCCAAAAAAACTGACATAGTCAAAAAAATGTAATTTGAATCGTTTAATAGTACGTAGAGTTTGACGCATAAAACAAACTAGTTTAGATCACATTTTTTGACTCGGGATGACGCCCGCTTTTTGGAACGATCACCCAATAGACTCCCCCTTCCAAAAGCAAAAGAATCCGACTCCTCAAACGTCGGACTACATGGAACCGGTTCAGTTCAATTTTTGATGGCTCATCTCGATAGTTAACGGTTCAGATTTGCTGAAAGTATCCGCAAGATCAAATATGTACCATTAAAAACACTCTCCCCGGTCGAAAAGTGACAAACCAGATTCGATAATAAAAATCGGAATGAGCCTGTACGTCTGTGTGTCCAATATCCATCGGAAAGCGACTGATCTACCGACGAAATATCCTTTTCTCTACCCCCGACAGGTCGCATTTCCCCTCTTCACAATTCCTTCCTGCCTACAAATTTTAACCTTTGGTCCCTCGGGCACTGCACCCATAGTTTCAATTTTTTCTGTTTCGATGGTGAGAGGTGTCCGGATCAATTTACGTGCACCTCCGCCTAATTCCCTCTCCGGTTTGGTCAAAAACAGATTATTCATGCCGGAACTGGAGAATTCCTAAGAAATTTCTTTCTTATAATCTGACCACAAGAATCGAACTCTAGTCGATAATGTAGAAAGCAAATCCACCAACCAATCGGACTAACTCTCGAGGCTGCATAATTTCATTTTCTCTCCAATATATACATTCCTGCAGTGGTCACTGGTCCCTGGATGTACGTTTACAATGAAAATGAAGTTCATGTGAATGAACAGTAATTACTTCGGTCATCACGTGTGCTCTGTGTCCGTTTATGTCGTTGCATTGAATGAGTTGCGGTGCCCTCTGGTTTACTCTTTTGTCAATTCTCTTCCAAGTGTAGTGGAGTAGCATTAATTGATGTACTGTGCATTCTTTTCAACTTAATTTTCTCCAGTTTCTTGTTTGTTTTGTTTGAATTTTTGTTAAATTCAGGTGATATTCTTTGGATTAATCATCCGTTTCGATGATTGGAGTTTAAAAGGTAAAAAATTATGATCAAAAGCAAAAGAAAATTCACTAATGATGGAAAATTATTATTTTTTTCTTTTATTGAAAATAAATTATACAAACAAGTGAAACTAGATTTTATGTTGCTTTTAATTGACCTCTACTGACGTACAAATTCTACCTCCGCCCTAGACTGCACATGCAGGGGTAATTGAGAGGTCCTTGATGTTTTTTTTTTGGATAAATAAGAGGTCCTAGAAGATGCTTTGTATTACCATTTAGGTCAAGATTTTAATCAAATATGAATAACTTGTAGCCACCACCGGTCAAGATTTTAATCAAATATGAATAACTTGCAGCCATCACCACCCCCCCCCATGCAGCCACAAATATAATCTTTCTAGATGTTTGTATAAATCTTGTCCAAGGTATTTGTAATGAACTCCATTACGTACATGTTGCTGGGCAGTTATTAATATAATCTTCTTCATTTTAACCTTCTCTCCATTTTCTAAAAATAAAAAGGAATAACTATACTTTGGGTTTAAATAAATAGGTGACGTCTAGAAGGCCATGTTCGGTTTGGGTCTCTAGACTCAAACCTTCTCTTTGCACACAGTTTCCAAAAACTTTTCTCCATAATTATTACTTTCATTAATTTCTCTTTCTATTTCTCTTCTTCCAAATTTAAAATCCAAAATTTCAAACCGAACAAGGCCGAAGTGCTTGTAAGCTGAACGGATGGGATCCTTGTTGATAAGTTAGATGTGGGTGACAGGCTTTTTCTAGATGTTGCCCAGTCCACAATACATGGCCATACTTTGATTTGCTTTTTTTACGTAATGGGTATCTGATCTCTTTATATATCTCTGCCAGTACTTTTAATATTCAACGGGTTAGCTTTTTCCTCATCTTTTTATACTTGCTTGTTGACTCATCCCACTCAACACCACCCAAAGTAGGTTTCTTCTATATATAGTATGTGGAAAGCTCTGGTTTCTTCTCCAATTTTCTTTGCTCACTTGAATAAGTTAAATCACAAAGTCCATTTATGCTAACGATCCGATTAAAGGATATTAGATATTAGATATTCTTTGTGTTTGTGTGTGTTTGCATAAATATCGCTATCAACTTATCACGTACAAATATTATGAATTATAACAAACGTAAAGACCGTTTAAACTTTGACTCTAGAAAAAATGAAGAGTTCGTACTATTTTTCAGATCAAATTTAAATGAATTTCTTTGAACTGAATTTTGGATAACTTGAAAGCTGAATATTAGCTTTTTAATTGCAGCCGATACTATTATCTGTTGTTGCAGCTTAATTACAATATTCCAGTTTACAGTAAACATATTTATTCACTTCTCGTAGAATATGGAATCTGTGAAGTAAAGCATAATCTTAAACTATATATTAAAAACATATTTCTACAACTATCGCAAACACCCCATTGATTTGCCCATGCACACGAATGGAAACATGAGTGGTGATGCTCTGATGATTTTTTAAAAGTCACGATAGCTAGCATCACTCCTCCAAGTGGCCAAACACAATTTAATTAAAAGCTAAGAAAACCTAGCTAGCTCCCTTCTGTAATACTCAACTGCAATTAACATTTTCTTAATGCTCAGTACTAGTACTGCTAGAAATATTATAAATATAGGGGATTTTTGCGTGACAATTTAGTTGGATGATTATGATCGATCAATTCAGTGTATTACAAGAAACATTACATTAATAGGGAAACAAAATGAATAATGTTTTGCCGCGTTTGCGATGAAAATTAATTGTTACTTAAAATAATTAATAAAATTTCAGCTCTCATAAAAAAAAAGAGAAAAGGCGAGCATATTTCGATATCATGTGGTGTTTTATTGGCGTGATACTGATTACAATTACTTGGTAGACTTTACATGATACGTGTAATGAGTAATGTAAGAAGTTTTCAATCATCAATTGACATCTCTCTAAGGATCTCCTAAGGGTAAAGTATGAAACGTAAATTGGTCTTATTAATTTGTCATAGTCAAATCACGCTGGGATGGACATAATTTTAAAATCTCACATCGCATTCAATAATTTTCACACTAATATTCTATCCATCCCTAAATAAATATTTAGACCGCAAACTTAGACCTTTAAATAGATGAAAAAATCGAAAAAAATATTTTTTCTTTAACCGCCTCCCAATGGCCCGACTTCTTCCACGCACGTCCGTTTGATGTCACTTCAATCCATTGGGTCAAAGGGTACGAGGATGATTAAGTTTAACAACATTAAATTTAGCTTGTAATTAAGCAACCATAATCAATACGTGGACCTATGCAATGTAACAGAGTAAAAATAGATACTGACAGAGTTGATTAGTCATCTTTGGTAGTTAGTCTATAACTTTCAAAAAACGAGCCATTCTTGGCCAACTAGGGGATGGGGTAGCATAGTGTTGTGCATATCTGGGCTGTCCGTTCGGTAATTCAATGTCTAAATTTCATTTTCATCATCCGAGCATTCTAGTTGTTCATTGTCGAGGTAAAATCTGGACTGTTGGATTGCTGAACAGATGACTCGGACAGTGCCGCATAACACCTTCCTGGGTCTTGGCAATGAACCACCATATCTATTCGGAAATTTTTGATTAGGAGCAGTGTTACATAGGCACATACGTCTATATATAAAACCAAATACATACATATATGCTTACGTCTAATTCAAGTGAGTCATATACGATACATGTGAAATTCACACATATCGAATGACTCTATACACATTAATCATAACTAGGGCTACAAAAGAATCGTTTGCGAGAAACTTTAGGCTCAATTTTCATCAAGGGCTCGGCTCAACTCATTAAGAATTCTACTTGGCTCTCATTTAGAAAATGAGTCGAGGTTGAATAAAATTTTCAAGCTCATTTACTTAGATGAGTTGAACTCAAACTAACTATAACTCGACTTGTGTGGATAAGTTTGACTCGTATAAGTTTGGCTCGTATGTCAGGGCTCGATGAGTCAATTATTACTCCAACCAATCTCAATTTCTCAAATGCTCCTTTAAGCAAATTAAATAATTCAAAATTCGACTTGACTTGATTCGTTTATGATCTAATCTCCCAACCATTTTCTGGCAAGGGTCCGGTCAAGTTTTTTTCCAACTAGTTTGGTCCAATTTTAGACCATTTGTGAGCTCTTTCCGGGCTCACAATAATGATCGAAATCGTTTATATTTTACAGTTCGTCGAGAATATTGACCACGCCAAAAATCAAGTTGATTGGATATTGTTTGATACGATAGCGAAATTCTTTTTCTTCAGACAATTGTGTCAAATAGGTTGCAATCCAGTGTTGCACACATTTTTCTTACAAACTTAATACATTTCGGTATTATGTCAAAAGATAACCGATCAACGTGATTTTTGACGTCGTCAATATTCTTGATAAGCTCTACAACAATGAACGATTTCGATCATTGTTGTGTTCCCATGTCCAAAACCTGGCGGTCCAAAACTTTGACCGAACTGGTTGCACAAGAAACCTCACTTTTTCACAGTTAACGCACAAGAAACCTCACTTTTTACAGTTTCACAGCACCTTTTTTGTTTTAATTAAAGAGGAAAACGAGATTCTCTGAAACAGAGTAAAAAGTGGTAGTAAAATATTGTCAGGCCGTTACTTTTATGGGGGGTATCAGGTCCGGCGGTGAAATGTTTCTGCTTTTCCTTTCACGAGCTGTATTATTACGAGAATAAATTCTTTATACCGTCGGTAAAAATATTTATTTCCTTTAAATCGATTGTATTACGACACGTGTCAAAACAGTGGTCAGTTAATAAAATATGGCGACATGGCGCAATGCAATTGATTTGAAAGAAATAAATGTTTACACCAGCGGTGTAAAGAATTTATTCTCTATTATTATTATTAAAACAAATAAAACAGCAAGTTGACACGTAACACAAAACATAGGGAACAGCGGTCACAAATAACCAAAGGAAAGAAAAGAAAAGAAGAAAAGGAGCGCTGGAACCTTGCATTCTTTTGTTGGAGTGATAGAGATATATAGAGAGACAGAGAGAAGAGAGAAGAGAGAGAGAAGAGTAAAAACAACAAAAGATTTAGAGAGAGAAACGGCAGATCTTTCATATATGATATATTCCACCATTCTCTCAGCTTCACCGACAATTTTCTCGAGGAAATTTCGTTGTTTTCTCGGAGGAATTCGATCTTGCTTGTTTGTGTTTAGGTTACGTGATCCGTTTCGTGTTGCCACTTGCCAGCCGGCTGGTTAATCGAATCGAATAGCTCTGACGATCCAGCTGCCTCTTGCTAGGGTTTCCATACGGTTTGTTTTTTTGTCTCCTTATTCATCTGAGTGGAATTTAATCCTTATATTGGGGTTGTCGTCGGTGTGTGTATGGGAGATGGCGTGTGTGTGCTTTGATTTCAATTGTGCAGTTCTTTTTTGGATTGAAAAATAAAAGTGAGATCTGAGGGATTGATAACTGGCATTGTTGAAATTGAATGCTTTTTGTATGATTGAAGCTTCTGTTGTGTAAAAATGAAGAGGTGCTTGGGGAACTAGTTGCAGAGCTGTCTGAGTTATCCTGATTTCCAGGTATCGGCAGCTAGGTAAAACCTTAGTCACATCATACGTGTGCACGCGAGCGTGAAAGTCATTCAAAATCATTCCAAAGTACAGAAATTTGTGAGCTCGAGTGGAGGGTCTACTGGATGATTATGTGACTAAGGGTTCAATGTTTCAAGGGCTACAGATCTTTACCTTTAGCTGAATTGATCTGATAACAGAGCTATATGGTGTGAACTTAATGAAAGTTAGAATGAATGTAATCAAAACAATACCATGTTTTTTGGCTTGCATTTTTTTAGTCAATTTAACAGAAGAGTTTTCGAGGTTTTGCGTGCTATTTGTTGCAACCAGCAGCTTCAGATCTGCTGGTTTTCGAGATTTTGCGAATTGGAGTTACTGCCTGTGGATGTAGAGGTACCTTCTGGTTGTGTGAGAGTTATGAAAGATAAGTTGAACTGAAGAGAAGTACTTGTAAAATCTTGGTTGGGGAAGTTTGAGCTTTCTCTGAGATTTTTTGGTAAAATGCAAGGGAAAGAGAGTTATTTTTTGTCCTTTACTCCTTGTACTTCTATAGGGAAGTCTTTAATCTTTATTTACCATGGAGATTTCAGTGAAAAATGAGGACATTCTTATTTAGTTAACAGCCATAAAGATGTATTTTTCTCACCTCATTTTCCTTCAAGTTGGTTTGGTTTAGACCTTATGCAGCATTACATACATGGTTTATATATGGATTATTAGTCACTCTTCCAATTGTTTCATCATGCAGATGAACATTAATGCTTGATGAGTGTACTGGGAGAATCTCTCCGTCTTCTGAAGCTAAGGACATAGACTCCTCTCGTTGAACCTGACAAAAATGTCAGGTATGTGCATTGTCGTGCATTTCCCAGTATTACAAAAACAGAATCCAGTGTTAGCTCCTTTGACTTTCGGAGCTGTAATACAATCACTAGATTCTATTGTTCCTTGAGTGAGATAAAAGTGTGAGTAACTGGTTAGTTTTATTTGTCATATTGTAGGTCTAGAGGGATTAGGGGCTCATGATGAATTAAGAGAAAGAAGATCTGATTTTGAGAACTCTGAAGACGAGAGACGACGATCTAAGATTGGGGCGCTGAAAAAGAAAGCGTTAAATGCCTCCAATAAGTTCACCCATTCGCTCAAGAAAAGAGGAAAAAGAAAAATTGACTACAGGGTTCCTTCAATTTCCATAGAGGACATACGGGATGCGAAAGAGGAAAGTGCTGTCTTGGAATTACGTCAAAAACTCCATGACAGGGATATGTTGCCCCCAAAACATGATGACTATCATACCTTGTTGAGGTCAGTTGATTCTTTTGACACATAATAGCTTTACAACTATGCAGAAAAAAAAAAACTGTATTTCATCAGAAAAATTTCTCTGTCACTTGAATGGCATTTGGCTGACCCATCTAAAACTGACAGAAACTGTTGTGCATGGAATGATTTGATAAGGTTTTGTTTTTTTAGAAAACAGAAGCACAGTCAAATTGATTACAATTGACAAGAAATTTTTGCTGGTTTGACTAGCTGTGTTGGCTTGTTTTAGCTCATTTAGTCAAACAATTGACTAGGGTTTCGGCAGACTCATGTAAATTGAAAAAAACAGCTGCTTGTACTGTGCAATATAATATAGTTTCAGTGTTTACATTGTTATGATCGTATGAGAAGTGAAGCAGCAAATGGTTTTAATTTTATAACTGCTGCCATATAACCTTATATTCATCAAGAGGATATCGTCCCTAGACTCCCTATGGGGTGTGGCTCGTACGTCCCATAGTACTGTGAATGGCACCCTTGTAGTTTGGTGTTTATTCTTTTGAGAGCTCACCTTCCCGATGTGGTCGACTTGTCGGTTATGTGTGGATTTCAGCTAGGTTACCTTATGTCTTGTGCTTTCTTCCTGTTAATCACTTGTCTAAAGTTAACTTATGCATGTATGTTATGTAGATTCTTGAAAGCTAGGGAGTTTAGCATTGAAAAGACAATCCATATGTGGGAAGAAATGCTTAATTGGAGGAAGGAGTATGGAACAGACGCCATACTGGAGGTATGAATTGTACTATAACACGTGAACTCCATAATCTCAAAAGAAGGTATTTGCCACTTGAAAGCTTAGATGTCATTGGGACTCACATGATAAGTCTATGATGCAATGAACACATGAATTCGTATTGCAATTAACACATGAATACTCAGGACTTTGAATTCGAAGAGCTGGAGGAAGTTTTGCAATACTACCCTCAAGGTTACCATGGAGTTGATAGGGAAGGAAGGCCTGTTTACATTGAGAGGCTTGGGAAAGCTCACCCAGGCAAGCTCATGCGCATCACCACGATAGATCGGTACCTAAAATATCATGTACAAGAATTTGAGAGGGCTCTGCATGAGAAATTTCCTGCATGTTCGATTGCAGCAAAGAGATGCATCTATTCAACAACAACAATTTTGGATGTTCAAGGCCTGGTAAGTTGATCTATTACTGGAGGTTCTTTTGCCTGGACGACCATGATATATTACCACAAAAGCAAGTGTCTTCCTTGTGTTGAAATGTGTTTTTTTGGGTTTAATAGAGCAGTTGAAACTGGAAAGTATATGTTATCTTTCAGCTTTTGAAGCATTTTTTGCGTTAATTCTGTTTTGTTGAATTCGTCTCTATGTACAGATTTTTACGTGGTTTGAACTACCACACATTTTGAGTACATAAAGTTCTGTCTGTTAAAATCTAATGCAAAATGTAGATGCCTCTGTAAGCAACTTGACATGTAAAGCATTTAACTTACCTATAAATTACAAGAATATTAATATTGCGATTCGTTGCTTTTCTGCCTTTGATATTAGAAACTTAAACTACTGAAATGATATGATTCGTAAATTGTCTATGTTGAGTAGGCTGCAAAAAAAGTAAAGTTCAATTAATTTTCTGGCATTAATTTTTTAGTGGTGCTCAGATAAATTAAGAGTTTTAGACAAACCAAGTAAATATATAGTTAAAAGAAAGAAATTTGAGTATCCTGAATCCTTCAATTCTTATGGTTTTTGTAGCCCATATGCCACGTCTCTCAATAGTGATAATGAGTTCTGGCTTTCAGTTGTCGTGGCTTGTCAACAAAAATCAGTTGTAGTGTGGTGTATTACATCATTGCTGGATTCTATTGTTTATGAATGGATTATTGAAATTTATATACCCAGGTGTTTGCTATTGCATGTGCGCAGAATTCTGGAAAGTAAGGTCTTAAGGATATCAATGATAAAGTTGTCCTTTCTCTAACAACTTAGGCTTTTAGGTGGGTTGGTGGTCAACAATTCCACATATAACATTGCAATTTGATGTGCAGGGCATCAAGAATTTCACAAAGACAGCTGCAAGTCTCCTGGCAGCCATGTCAAAAATTGACAACTGTTACTACCCTGAGGTATCTAATTTTTCACTTTTCAGTGATAATTTTCTATTTAATGCGTGTCTTCACCTTCAATTTCCTATGCGTTGTTTTGCTTATGGAATTTTGTTTTTGTAGCTCTTGCATTCAAGGGCTATAGCCTCTTGTTTGACACCATTGTATTAATTTGTTCATATCTATTCATTTTGTCCTCTTCATTTATATTTAGACACTACATCGAATGTTCGTAGTCAATGCTGGTCCTGGATTCAAGAAGATGCTTTGGCCTGCTGCACAGAAATTCCTTGATCCAAAGACAATTGCAAAAATACAGGTAAAGGGCATTTATATAAATATCCACACCTGTTTTCTTCATCTGGGCCATTGTTAGCTGACTACAAAGTCATTTTCTGAATTTTAAGGTTCTGGATCCTAAATCCTTATCCAAACTACTTGAAGCCGTTGACTCAAGGTTTGTTTTTCTCGTGATTAGGCCTCATTTTATTTCATTGACTTGACCATCTGGCTCATTGGCATTTCTTTTTGACCTCTTTCAGTCAGTTGCCTGACTTCTTGGGTGGCTCATGCACATGTTCCGCTGAGGGAGGGTGCCTTCGGTCTAACATGGGCCCATGGAATGATCCTGCGATAATGAAGGTACCCTTCTGGGGCTTTACTGTCGTTTGGTTTCTTGAATCTTTTGGTTCTAGACAAACCCTCATTGTAATGTTTATTTTTGTTTGTTACTGTATTGCATTATATTGTGATTTGTGAATATTGAAGAAGGTAATTCTGAGCAGAAATTCTTTGTTCCATGTGTAGATTGTACATAATGCAGAAGGCACATTTGTGAGGCAAATCACCAGAGTGTCTACTGACCAACAGAAAATTAACTCTTATATTCAACTGCGGCCATTGAAGGCAAGTTTCTGTTTTGATATACCGGTGTTCATAATGTTTCCATTCAATGTTCTCTTTTCTCATTGGATCTATCATGTACCAGGGGAGAAGTAGTGATACCTCAACAGCGGAATCAGGGTCAGATGTTGACGATTCATGCTCTCCAACCAGACAAAGTAGCTCTAGATTTCCGCGTCTGGCACCAGTACATGAAGAAGTGAGTTCAGGAACCTTTTGGTTCACAACTTTATGATTTGCTGAATTCTAATGTGGCAGATGAAAGGAAACCTTGTTGAATAATGAGGAAATATGACTTACTCCTGTTACACATTTGTCTCCCTCTGTGTGTGCTTGGACATTCCCATGCATATTCTTATGACATGAATTTGATTTCTCCAGGGCAGGGCATCAGATCCTACAGCCTACTACAGCTGCAGTGAAGATTTTAGCGAGATTGATAAAGCTAGTGACATCGACCAAGGAATGGGACATTGTTCTGATCAATCACTTAGATTCAATGATAGGGGAAATTCGTCTAGTGAGGCAACACTCAATTCACAAGGTATATCTCAACCATATTTTTTTGCATCATATCTATCCCTTTTTTAAGAGCATATCCTAATTGACTTCTTTTTCCTAGCTGTTGTAATATGAACCAGGGTAGAAGTTGAAAGGCTCGATTTTATTGTGCTTTTGTTCAAGTATTTCTTTTAATCATACTGATAGTCATTCTGATATTGACCTCCCAACTTTGGTTTTCATTCCGACATGGATTGGCCATTCCAATTCCAGGTACTCCAGTGGTCCATTGGTATGACACGGTCCTGGAAAATGTTGAAAAAATTAGCTTCCGTTTTGTGCCAAGAGCACTAATGTCATTCATGGCCAAGATGCTGGCATTTATTCGTAGCCTGCCTTTGGAATCTTGGAGAAGGCAGAACAATATTTATCCATCTAATGTGATGGAAGGCCCAACAGAGCGCTGTCCACCGAATGCTGAAGCTGTCAGCGAAGAAGACCGGATCCTTCCATGTGTACAGCGCCTCCAAAAACTAGAAGAATTATTTGAAGAACTGAAGAACAAACCTGCTGAAATTCCTTTGGAGAAGGAGCAAATGCTTCACCAATCGTTGGATCGGATCAAGTGCGTTGAGATCGACCTTGACAAAACGAAGAGGGTACGTCTTGTCCTATCTGGTTGACATGTTGGTAATGTTGGAGCTTAGTTATTCTTAACTCGTGAAATTGTTTGTCTCAGGTATTGCATGCTACAGTAGTGAAGCAACTTGAGATTGCTCAGTTGTTGGAAAATTTGCAGCAGTCAAAATGCCATGTAAGTTGCGTAGCAGTAGTGTTGTTATATTGTCCATGATATATGCTAGTGTATTCATTAGTAGTTTTGGCTTGAGGTCAAGTAGACGTTCTGTAGAATATCGCTATTTATATATGCATATTTTGATTTTCATAGACAGAGCAACCTTTGTGGTTCTATTTAAGCCTAGAAGAGTTTAACCCCTACGAATGGTCTTTATTCATGTTAGAGCCTTAGAGGGTTGATATTGGATGAACATGTTAAGCTGTTGGATTCATTCACTCGTAACTTAACCCAATTTATTGCGAATTAAGATGTGCTTGAATTGTCTACATCCGATTGATATAATTCCATGAACACTCTAGTTGTCCTGGAAAAGCCTTGACAACGTTAAGATACAAGGGAAACTAAAAGCTACTTCAGATAGTTATACCACGGAGAAGATGTGGTTTAGACATGCTTCGGAGACTCTCTCTCTCTCTCTCTCTCTCGGACACACACACACACATACTCATAGAGTGTTTTGAATGCATTGACACTCCACTGGCTCTAGTAATTGTGGAAAAGCCGTGATAATGTTGAGCTTCTCCTCTCGTAGGAGAGTGTATAGGGCCTTTTTGTATTGTGGCATTTTTTGTATACGGGTGGCATTCCCTTAATGCCTTTTGTTAATATAATCCTTTACTTTCAAAAATAAAGACAGCTGTGATAATGTTGAGGTTTGTTATTGCAGCAACGGAGGCTATTCTGTTGAATTCTCGAAGATGATTGGAATAGGAAGATAGCTACACGTGTTGATTGGTAATACGCGAGTACAATACATGGAGCAATGCTTTCCTGAAAAACGTGCAGTAGTACTAGTAAATACTTGGAAAAACTGCAGGGAACCCTTTTTATTTTGATCCCTCTGTAATTTTCATTATTCCTCTCAGTTTACGCCTTACGGTGAGTGCTTGAAAGGACCTACAGCTATAGTTTTCATGGGTTCTTCTGCTACTCAGAGTCGAGACATTGTAGAGAAAATGAAAAAAGCTTAATGCAAAGTTTTACCATGCGGCATATTAGTTCTCTCCTTTCCCTGTTAATGCAAAGTTTTACTATGCGGCATATCCCCCATCGTTTTCCGGTGACTGTAAATCTTGTATGGACTTACGGATATTTTGCTACTGTAGAGCATATGAATGTTTTTCTTAATGGACCAATGTAAGGTGAACTAATTACATTTCACAGAAGGGTTGGTTCGGTCGTTAATTTTAGGACCTCAGAATTAGTCGAGGTGCACGCAAGATAGTCCGGACATTCGGTTCTTAAAAAAGATGAACTAATTAATTGACATTAATGTTCATCTTCTTGAAGTGGGACCATACCTTGCATCTACTGGTACTGCTTTCCCACATGAAACGTTGCAGGAGCTATTCTAGGGCAAGTTGAACGCAAATAGACAAAAGGAGAAAAAGAAAAGTTTAAGGAGGCCGTGTTTCTCTTCATGAATTACTATATTCGAACCATCAATCAAAATTTTGATAGTGTTCGTTTTTCAATTACGTGAAAGGTCAAATGAGTTATTTTAGCACGAGAGAATACATTGTCTATGCTTCAGAAGCTTTTAATGATTTATTAACCCACCAAGTTCATAGTTTATACTTTGAACAAATGGTGTAACTCGTCCGGTTCAAAAAAAAAAAATTGGTGTAACTCGTCCACCTTATAATAAGAGATAAATGGACGATTATGTGTGGCCGATGGAATTGGAGTTTCATTCAACCAACTATCTTTTTGAAAAAATCTCTGTTGAAAGATGAGAAAATATGGCATGATTTTATTTTTGATAAAAAGAGCTAGGGTAGGTATGAGGAAACTACAACCAATCAAAAAGCAGCCTTATAGGAATATCAGTCTTAATTTGCTTAATTAATTTAAAACTGTCTTCCTTGTTGATTAGGGAACTTGCCGTACGTCTCCTGTTAAAGAAATGGTTACGATTAATATCAATTTATTAGTCCACGAAACAAAATTAGTCGCAATAAACTCCAGCCTTCCTCAGGTAATTATGGAGTACTATAAAAACTATAGTGTATACTCCTAATTAAAGAAGAGGAAGAAGAAGAGAACGACCAACCAAGGAGTTTGGCCGATGGGTATAATTACCATGAAAAAGTTTATTACCTTCAAAGCATATAATTCATAATTTTCTCGGCTTTTTCATGGTATCGGTCTTTATAAGGGAAATGATTTTTACATCCCCATTTATCCATTGGTACTCATTTTTTCCTTTTATTCATGTGAAATTACTAAATTACGCACCCTAATATCTTGAGTCACTTTTTCATGTGAATGGCAATTTGGTACTTGCACGTGAGTAAGAATAAAAAAGGGAATGCCAATGGATAAAAAGGGTGTGTTAAAATTATTTCCCTTTTAGAATTCAATAAATAAAACAAGTAGCTAGCAACTTTGAAACAAAATTACTAGTAGTACTATTTTGCATTTTCATATTTATTCCCTTTTAGATTTAAATAAATAAAACAAGTAGCAACTTTGAAACAAAATACTATTTTATATTTTCATATTTATTTTATCCGCTACTTGGATTTTGTAATTTTGATTCGTACATACTGGAGTATTGTTTAAGCGGTCGTGAGTGAGTACTTAAGTGTCAGTACACGAGGTTTGCTCATAAAATGACTTCAGCCTACCATAATAATCTAACTCTACTAAATATTAATGCTAACACCCTCATGGTTTGATGAAAAAACAAAATTACGTAAATCTTTTAAGTTTTGATTATCAATGAAAGTATATTCTGTCATTAATTTTGGAGTCTCAAAATTAATCGAGACGCGATCAAACCCGCCCGATTGTAAGAAAAAATTTGACTGAAACCATAAATCAAATCAACATTTTTTTAAGGGCTCCCGCAAAAAATTAGCTCAATCTGATACCTATAAGTACTTGATCAAACCATCTAACTTTTCATTATTCTAAAATCTGAATAAAAACTTAGAGATTGGATCAAACACCTATAGGTATTAGAATTAGATAATTTTTTGCGGGCACCCTTGAAAAAATTTATTATATTTAATGAACGGCTTGAATTATTTATATGTGATCCGTAGTGAACCCCACACTAAATCTATGCAGGCAATTTGTGTATATATGCTGTGTGAGTAGCAGCGTTCTCAAATCAAATAGCTGGCTCTAGGTGAGGGAAGCCTGTTTCCGCGTTATATTTTTAATACACACTCTCTCTCCCTCTCTCATTGATTTATAGATGCAACTATGCAAGATTACACAGAAAGTCTACACACATACAATCTGATTTACAGATGCAAGATTATACAGAAAGTCTACACACATATAATTTGTGTACAGATTGTTCACAGCTTTCATTGTAGGGTCCATCATGGATTCCACACAAATCATTCGAACCGTTCATTAAATGTAAAACATTTTTTCAAAGGTCCTTGTAAAAAATAAGTTCAATTCAATACCTGTAGGTGCTCAATCCAATCATATAACTTTTCATTATCCGGAAATCTGAATAAAAAATTAGATGGTTGGATGAAACACCTATAGTATCGGATTGAGTTTATTTTTTACGGAAACCATTGAAAAAATGTTTTACATTTAATGAATGGCTCGGATGATTTGTGTGAGACCCGTAGTGGGCCCCACAACGAAATCTGTGCACAGATGTCTGTGTGTAGCAGCTTTCAAGATTATATACTTTTCTAAAAATCCAGCTCACAGAAGAGCTGTATCGTTAATTATATTTTCTGGGGAGGAGGAAGAGATCTGTGCTCCTTTTCTCCGTTTTGCTTTCTACCCAGCTAAAAAATGGAGCACAACAATCGGTTTTGCTTTTCTAGTTATCGAACTAGTCTCCTCCTACTTCTCTTCGTCCTTTCGATCCGCCTCTCTGATTCTGCTTCCGCTTCCACTTCCATTTCAGGTGTGTATATTCAGATACTGATATCTTCAATCGCATTATTCAAAGCACTCAGTAATTGTTCTTACCAGCAGTATTTTGTGATTTATTTTATAATGTCTGTATTTACTGGTATGTGGGTTTATAATGCAGATGATGTATTTGGGGATGGAGCTTCAATCGGTCGGAGCCTCCTTCAGGCCAAGACACGTAATTTTCCTTTTCTTTTACATTCTCATCGATTAAAGGGTTGATTTGTACATGACCATACATTTTTTTGACTTAAATCTTAATCCTGACTTCTATTTTGCCGTTGATCAATAGTTAGATATTTAGTTGTATGGTCAAAGATAACCAGTTTTGCTCCTGCTGCTGTATGCATAGTTACTTAGTTTTGTTTTCGGATAGGGTAAATTGACTCCTTGGTTTTTTTCCCCCTCTGCGAAAGTCAGTAGCTTAGTAGCACGAAGCGGGAGCTGATGCGGGGAGCGGAGGCACCTAGAAGCTCTTAAGGTTGGGGGTGCCTAAGGAGGGTATACAGATTACATATATAAATACGCATATAAAATATCTTTGAATAATTAACCATTGAAGGAAAAGTGATAGTTATTCAGAATCTTCCCTATATTAATTGGTAATTATAATTATTGGAATTAGATATTTCAATTTGCAAAAGTTCTTGACTGATATGATTTTCATATTCTTAATTCTACAATGGCATGACTCCCTTAAAAGTAGGAGTATAACTGCCTTAAAGGCCTGATAAGCTACCATCTTAGTCCGGAGCTAGCTTCCGTCAAGCTCCCATCTTGGGAGCGCACCCATTTTAGAAGAATCTTGCTACTAAGGTCAGTAGCGTTAGTTGTAGTTACTGAGGATAGAATCCTATGGTGCCAACCATTGGGCTACCACTTGCAAATTGACTCCTTGTTTCGTGTTGCCTTTTTCTGGTCCAAACTCTTGGCGATGATTCCAAAATACTCCTTGAAGAAAAACCGAAAGAAATAAAGAAAACATATCTCGTTAAAAATGACATTGTGACCCTCTTTGTTGGTTTCCTTGCACCGACTTCTTGAATTGGTGTTTGGTCTCATTTTTCACTTCCGCTATGGACTTTGTTGTGTAGTTGGGCTACGAATTTACCAGGAGTGTGTGTAAATTTCCTATTTATGCATGCAATTTGGTGATTAGAGGTTTTTGCAAATAAAATGTCCTATATCTTATTCTGAAATCCACACGACACCTTATCGGGTATGTACTGGAATATGTTGTTACATGTTCTTGTGTGCAAAATTGGTAGTACTCTGGATTTGTAATTGACATCATGTGACCTTTATTATACCATCTTTGTGTGGAATCATGAGATTAAACAAACCTTATACTATGAAATCACTGATGCGAAGTGAGAAGGAATTGAATTCCAAGAATACCGGCCATCAATTTGACCAACAAGACCCACTCCTTCACTCCACTATTTTTGTGTTTTCTATTGCGAAATATGCCATAACTTTCTTACAACGTTTTGCCAAAGCCATTGTAGCTCGTTGGTAAAAAGTTGTTTGTTATTTGAAGTGGAGAGCAATCAGTTGAAACTTTTTTTTTTCCCCCTATGTTTAGTATGACCTATAAATTGATTGGATTTTTATTATATGGCTGTGAATGTTCTCTTGCAAATGATAAGTCTCTCGGTATATGCTAAGTTGCTAACATGTCAACATAACCATATGAAGAATTCGTTTCTAGATCTTTTGCATATGTTTGTAAACTTGATAGAACTTGGTTGATTTGGGTTGCAACTGTCGTAATCTGTTGGAGAAGTTAGCATCTCTAAAGAATGATCTAATACTATCTGGCGTTGCTTGATTTGCAGCTTGCCCTTCAAATTTTGAGTATTTGAACTACACTATCATCACAAGCCAGTGCAAAGGACCGCTGTACCCCGCAAATGTCTGTTGTGCAGCATTTCTAGAATTGGCTTGCCCTTATGCTGCTGAAATTGATGATTTAACTAATGATTGTGCCACAATCTTGTTCAGCTACATCAACCTCAATGGAAATTACCCACCCGGCCTCTTTTCCAGCGAGTGCAAGGACGCCAACTCCAAAGTCGGTGTTATGTGCCCTGCAACTGCGCCAACACAAACTGCTAATGACAGTGGGACCAAGATCATATATACTCCATCCCCTTTGGTTGCGCTAACAACAGGCTTCCTCCTACTGCTATTGCGATTTTTCTGAAGGCTTATCATGTATTTTCTCCATACATTGTTCTGTTTCGTTACCCTTGTAGAAATCACTGCTTCCAAATGAATGTCTAGGCCGCGATTTTCCCTTTCACTGGCCATATCTGCCGGGATTGCCCTTTTTCAATGGTGCTAAGAGCTAGTATTTGCTTTGATTTGTTGATTACCTGAGTATTTTATTAACACAAAGACTTGTGTAGAGATTAGGCTGATACTGTGTTTAAGATTCTGGACTTGGGAAGTTATTTTGTAAATTTTCCTCCTTTCCGAAGGTGGTTTATCTTGATTCTTGTGTTATATAAGTAGGCACAAAGTATGTAAATGTATACTTCTGTGATTGGGGTGCAAAGTCGTGTGTTTGATCATACTTGGTAGAATCCATTTAGAATTTCTGGCTCTAAAGGGGAGCCACCAAACAACAAAAGTCCATTTGAGGTTCTATATGGGTTCTGGGCAAGAGAAGTTATGGTTTGCAGCTTTGTAGGCAACCCTTGCTGACTGGAGAATGGAAGCTTTTCATTTTTGAAGTTGCTAATGAACTATCACGCTGAAGTAGTTCAAAAGGGGGAGGATGTTACACACAACATGTTTGTTACAACTTAGACGAACCGAGAGTTGTTGATGACGATAGACAGTTTTTGTCTTTCGAAAAGAAGGCAAATCGGGAAAGTAAAAAAAAATATTGTCACTTAGGAGGTTCTCCAAACAAGAGTATTTGTAATCAGGATTGGCCTCCCTTCGATCTACATTCAGTTTAATTTATGTTGCAGATTCAAAGGTGGTGTTTGGAATGCAACATGCATTATGTTGTTTTTATAACATTGGCTATAAAATACTCTATCCGCCCCATTTTTATAGTCCCTTACGAAAAGATATGTAATTTTTTGATAAATAAACAAAGTACTTTTGTAAGTGTTTTTTGAGTTTCTTTGCACCAAATGAAATATCTAGATTAGTTCTTTTATTTGGTGCTAAAAAATTATGAATGAAAGTACTATATTTTTTGTTTCAAAAAAGTGCACGTTTTTTTCAATAAAGATCTACTATTATTTTGGAACTGGGGAATAATGCCTATTTTGGGATGAGTAATCAAAGCCGTGCAAATTCATGACACTTGTGAAATGAATGGATTGGAATTGTTTTGCTAAACTAAATGGACGGGAGGCTAAAGACAACAGTCAAGTAGTATTTTAGTTAATGTATGTGAAGAGAATGATGCCTATAAATTCGTAAAAACATAAACTTTAGTCTATTTAGTCCATTTAATTTAGTGAAAACGCACCATACCCACTTAATAGTTACAAAAAAGGTGAGTGGTTTACAGTTTTCACATTCTCCACTTTCTTTTTCTTTTCTTTTAAGTAAAAGTCTCTTTTTGGTGAACACATGCTTTATGTGTATTTTTTAAATAACTAAAGAATGTACATTTCTTGAATGGGAAAGAGTAAAAATCTTTAGAGATTAAATTCTACCGGACAGAGGGGGTTTTCCGCCAGCATCCCCGTGGGTCTACTTCACGCATTTTTTTGGGTAATCCAAACCGTACATCTTGTAAGACTTATAAAATAATGTATCTATGCAAAAAATCAGTTTGTCCGGACATCGATAAGTATGTCAAAAATTGATTTCTAGACGAAAAAAGGATGGCCTGAATCTGTCAACTATTTTTTAAGTTAAACTGTTCACAACCGTCATTTTTTTTTTGTCTAAAAACTCAACTTTTGACGTATCTATCAATGTCCGAACAAACAGATGTTTTGTGTAGATACATTATTTTACATGCTCTACAAGATGTACGGTTTGAATCACCCAAAAAAATGCGCAAAGAAAACCCACGGGATGGCGAAAAACCCTTTCTGTCCGAATGAGCCGAACAGAATTTACACTCAAAATCCTAACCCATATGGTGGTTAAGGCACGAAGACTTTGTAGTTGTCTCATGTTTGAATCTTCTTAGCAGCTATCAAATCCTTTTACAGTTAACTCATACAAAGCTTTGCTCAAGCTTTAAATCAAGGAGTGAGATTGGTTCCAATAAATTTACTCCGTATTTAACTACTACCGCACGCGTGAGCAGACCCAAATACTTCAATTATTATTATTAGACCATAAGAACAGAACAAAAGGTGTGAGAAAATAGCAGAGGGACCCCAACCAACGCAGTTATCTCCTTGTATTGTTGCTGTATGTTTTGCGCTAAAGAGAAACCTGTCCCTTTCGTTTCATCTGTTTCTTGATCAGGACGCTGGATAAAGTTAAAACGAGTTTTTTTTTTTTGAAAACATCCCTCCAACTATCCACCAGATTTTTACTTAGTCCTCAAACTATCAAAATGTTTTATTTAGTCCTCCAACTATTGGCTTGCGTTCTATTTAGTCCTTCCGTTAAGTTTCAAACGGAACTTAACGGCCACAGTAGACTGCAACGTTTTGTTAAAAAAAAAAAAAGTTTCCAATCATCAATTTGCAATCCTATGGAGTAGAAACGTGATTATGAGAGCCTTCGAGACAAAATTTGATTATGTCTCTTTAGAATAAGATGATCAGAATAATAAGATCTTCACATCCATTCAAACGGATTAAAATTTGAGCACTTAATTTTTTCGGACGGCAACGTTTTGTTTAAAAAAAAAAAGTTTCCAACCACCAATTTGCAATCCTATGGAATAGAAATGTGATTATGAGAGCCTTAAAGACAAAATTTGACTATGTCTCTTTAAAATAATATGATCAGAATAATAAGATCTTCACACCCATTCAAACGGATTAAAATTTGGGCACTTAATTTTTTAAGACGGTTTATATATTAAAAAATATAGTTAAAAAATTAAGTGCTTGAATTTTAATCCGTTTGAATGGATGTGAAGATCTTATTATTGTGATCATATTATTCTAAAGAGACATAATCAAATTTTGTCTCTAAGGCTCTCATAATCATGTTTCTACTCTATAGGATTGTAAATTGGTGGTTGGAAATTTTTTTTTTTTTAACAATACGTTGCCTAGCCGTTTGAAAGTTAACGGAAGGACTAAATAGAATGCAAACCAATAGTTGTAAGACTAAATAAAATACAAGCCAATAGTTGGAGGACTAAATAAAATATTTTGATAGTTTGAGGACTAAATAAAAATGTGGTGGATAGTTGGAGGGATGTTTTTAAAAAAAAAAAACTCTATTTAAAACCATTAAAAAATATTGATATATATTTCTCTCTCTCTCTCTCTCTCTCTCTCTCTTCGAGATTCATCGCGATCTTCTCACCCTAAAATCATTCGTCTTCAACAGCGAGTGATTGATTTCCCATACTAGTAGTGATTCCAGATCGATCGAGGTCGTACGAGCTCGATCGCAGCTTTTGGATCCGCTCTTTTATACACAGGTCAGAAATCCCGCTAATTTTATAGGTTTTCTCTCGCTTATTTTTTGTGCGTCTTTATGTTTTGCGAAAGCCGGACCTTTTTCATCTACGCATGAATCTCTCTCTCTCTCTCTCTCTCTCTCTCTCTCTCTCTCTTGTTTCTTGAATTTTCTAGTTTTGGAGGAGGAAGTATTCAGTTGTGAGTTGTATTGGAATATGTCGAATTAGGTTGTGAACGAAGTGTAATTGATTTTAGGTGTGGAGTTAATTGATTGTTTTGTTATGTCTTATGAGATTCGTGGTTATTCCTCTTTGGTGTGTAATTAATATGCATTTCCCTTCTTGTACTCTTGTAAAATCTAGGTTTTTGGTTACGTGTTTGGAGCCGCGCTTGATCTTTCTTGACATTTCGTTTCGACGACCCTTGATTTTGTGATTTGTTTTTATCACTAAATGCACGGTTCTGTAGCGCTTCTGCCAAACTAATTGGACTAAAGCCCATGTTTTCACATGTTTACTAACCCCGGAAGTTCTTCAGTATGCTCACCAGTCAACAGTAAGGGAACACATGATAGTTTAAGGTTGGCTTTGTCGTACGAGGTACGTCATGTGCACGTAATTAGGCGTGGCCGCGTGGGGATGAGAGAATGAGTCTTTACCATCAATATCTCCAGACACGCAGACTTCTTTATCCTGTGAGCATAGCGGCGATCAGAAAATGTGAATGACAGTTGAAGTCGACTTTACCTTGTTTTGATAGTTCAATGGTTGAAGTAGGACCAGCTATCTTTCTACCGGGTTAAGTAAGGAATAGTAAATGGTTTTGCAGCTAGGATGGGCTTCTTCTTATCAAGAACTACAGTAGTTCGAAAACACTTTTTGTGATGCCCCCTTTTTTTGTAGTTAGACTTTTATCGCTTTGGCTGAATGTTGAGCCCTGAAACTGGTTTTACTCTTGGAGACTAAGTGTTGATCCTTTTTTTTGTAAATTTTATTTAACACCAAACAAACACAGAGGATCAAGGAAAAACCTTCCATTTACGTGCACATAACGCCTAAATCTACTAAAATCTGCTCCTAAATGTCAAGATGGGATGTTGGGGTTCATCCTTATGATGTTGAATGTAGAATTGGATCATTTAGTTTGAAAATTGTTTATGTTGAAAGTTCTTTTAACATCCATCTCTTCCGTATTAATGCAGCAGCCCAGTTTTGTAATGTACATCAAATTGTTTGGAGTGAGTCTTCTATTGTTTGCTAACTCATGATCTCCAGATTTCCATCATTGTGTATTGTCCGGTACTGAGTGACACTAAGTGCGAGTTGAATTTTTATCTTCTTGTTTTTGCTGATTCCTTCTTGAATCATGTGGTCCAGGATTCTAGTTGCAGACCATGTCCTATGAACAAGCGGAAGACGCTGAACACATGGCAGATGAATATGAAATGGAGGATGTAGATGACGACATGGATGAAGAGTTCCGTGGCAGAGAGATGGCCGGCTCAGATTCTGAAGTGGATGAACATGACTACTTGGTTTGTGATTTTACTTTATATTGTTTGAACTCTAGTTTTTCATTCTTATACACTTAACAACTGCAAATTTTACCTCCTAGTGTTCGATATTTTGTTATTTCCTCTTTACTGGTGGCTCTGTTTGGATTAATGTTCAGATGTCTTTTCAGTCAAGCTTGGGATATGTGAATGGCTAACTTTTTTGGTACTGTTTAGAACAACAAAATGGCAGGCACTTCTGCTGCTCAAGCTAGGAAAGGCAAAGATATCCAAGGAATTCCTTGGGAGAGTCTTAATATCACAAGGGAGAAGTATAGGCAAACTAGGTTAGAACAGTACAAGAATTATGAGAACATCCCTCAATCTGGCGAGGGGTCAGAGAAAGTAAGCCCATTGGTCATTTTTCTCAGCTGCTGTTGCTTTTTTATGACGAAGTATCTCAGATGCTTGAATGTTTGGTTGCCATGCTGATGTAAACTCATTTAACTCCTCATGTTTCTGTTGTGAATAGGAATGCAAAGTTACAATGAAAGGGGGTATGTATTATGAGTTCAGACGTAATTCAAGATCTGTGAAATCAACGATACTTCATTTCCAGGTTGGATGACATTCTATTTCTCAATTAGTATCAGCTGCAGAATTTGATTGTATTGTGCATGGAATGATGGAATATCATCTTATTTTCTCTCCTATAAGGATCCATATTGCATTTTCAAACTATTCTTCTTCTATTTTAGAGTTGCAAAACTTTCATCACATTTGGAATGTGACCTGCAATGGTATTGAAATTACTAATTGCTTCCTAGCTTTAGGTGCAATGTGTCAAACCTTTGGTTGTCTGCTTTTCTGAATTGGTTTTGGTGCAAACCAATACCTGCCCCCATATACCTTGAGTTTAGGGGAGGTATCTACCCTTACTTTCTCTGGTTAACCTTTATGTTGATTTAGTGATCCAAATCTGAAACCCATGACAGCCAGGATGTAAATGCTGAATGACGTTAGAGTTTCTTGGAGGAGTAAGCATGAATTGTAAAAACTAGTTGAACGCCATCTGCAATGCCCTGGAAAGTGATGTGTATGTGCTGCATACCACCAATCATATGCCGACTTTGTAGAAGTTGTGAGAGATATGGGACGAATGTTGGTTTACAGTCCAATGGTGTACTTCAATCCTAGAAGAGAGTGGTTAGGACGATTGGGAGAAAGATACAACGTATTATACCATGAATGCTAAGACCTTAGTTTCATAAGGGAGAGAGAGGCTGATCAATGAGAAGCCCATTACTTCTGAAATTCATTAACATTGTATTGCATAGTTTTGGACCTTTTAAGATAAGAGTTTCCCAGGCATGTCACTAATGCTTGTTCTTACATTACGTTTGTCATTCTTGTTTATTGATATTATGCGCTGCATATGACGTACCCAAGCCCTTGAATCGTTTTGGCGATGGACTTGGGTTAACTGATACTGTAAGTTTATGGCATTACCTAGAAGCGAATATTGTTTAGCATAGTTGACTGACAGAAATTTTGTGCTTGGCGTTGCAGTTGAGGAACTTGGTTTGGGCTACATCAAAGCATGATGTTTACCTTATGTCACATTTTTCTGTTACTCATTGGTCTGCATTAACTTGTAACAAGACTGAGGTTCTCAATGTTTCTGGTCATGTCGCACCACGTGAGGTGATTCTCTTGATTCCTTCTTTTTTGGCTTGCTTGCATTTCTATCTCGATCTGTGTGTTTTGTGCGTGTGTCTTGACGGAAAAACTTTTACTTCTGTATATTGGTCTTTCTACGAATTAACTCAATGTCTTTGCACCATATAGAAACATCCAGGAAGTATACTGGAAGGATTTACGCAGACCCAAGTTAGCACACTTGCAGTAAGAGATAGGTTGCTTGTTGCCGGGGGATTTCAGGGAGAACTCATTTGCAAGGTAAGTTAGTTGAGTTTACTCATGTGATATTTACTGAAAGTGTGAGAGTTCAGAAATTAGTTAGCCTTGGTATGTTGCTTGCATTCCCACTTTTGATGTCAGAGACATAATTTTGGTCTCCGTGTTATTGCACTTGATGTATGAGAATTTATTGTTTTCAAATTCACCTCTAGTTTTTTGTAATTAAATCTCTTGCCTTCTCACGAGCCTGATACGTGTTCTCTTTAAAATGTTTAACCTAATGAAATTAAGTTGATTTTCTGCTTTACCTCGTTTTTTGTACTTCAAACTCGCCTTCTCACAGGCATGATAACTAGTACTCTGTGTAAAAACCTGTGAACTGTATGAAGTATCATGAAAGTAACTACTGAAGAAGAGGGAACTTTTTCAGAATGGTGTAGGGATTTGTATATCAATATGGAAAAATTCTGTTTATACCTTTTTTAGAAGTTGTCAGTTTTGTGTTAGTCTGAATACGGGCATTGACGAATCACTCCTTTTTTGCCACAGAATTTAGATAGACCTGGAGTTTGCTTCTGCACGAGGACAACATACGATGAGAATGCAATTACTAATGCAGTGGAGATCTACACCGCTCCAAGGTATTCTCTTTTGCACTCGTTTTGTGTTAGGGGTGCACACCGGCCTGCTAGCCCACCCAACCCAGCCCGTTTTTTGAAGGGTTTAGTTAATGGGATGGGCTTGGGAATCTCTTAAAATCAAGCTCGGCCCGGCTCGATAATATAATGACAATGACGTGCATTATATATTTATGCTATGAAAAAAATTAAGGAGGAAAAAAAAAAAAGGCTACTACTATACCTGTATATATAGTATATAATACCGGTTTTTTTAATGCATACATATACATATAGTCCTTGGTGTTCGAATAAATATAATTATTATGATTGTAAACTCTAATTTATAATAGTGGGATGATTAACTTATAGTTGGACACTGTACTTAGAAAAATAAATGGGCTAGTTGGACGGGCTTGGGAAAGGACACTTTAAGAGACCTGGGCTTGGGAATATTAAATGAAGCCCGATTATTAACGGGCCGGGCTTGGGCATGCGCAAGTCTCGTTATTATCTAGTTCAAGTCGGGCCCAAACCTGGCCTTGCCCGATGTATGTGCAGCCCTAGAACTTGGTGGTGTCGGGATCTATTCACGTACTGAGGATGAATCTTATGGTACTTTTCCCCCCCTTTTGCCCAACAGTGGTGCAGTTCATTTCACAGCTTCCAACAATGATTGTGGAGTTAGAGACTTTGATATGGAAAAATTTCAGCTTTCTAAACATTTCAGGTTTCCTTGGCCAGTGAATGTAAGCCTCTCTCCCTCTCTCCTGCTCCCTCCTCCCTCTGTCTTTCTCTCAGTATAGTTTAGATATGTTAAAAAGTATTTTCCATCATTTCATCGTTGTGATTAATGTTTGGATAATGGCAATATGAACTGCCATCTGCAAATTCTGTCAAATGATTATCCGCTTATTTGAACTTTGAGGTTACAGTTTTGCATCGTGGCACAGCCTATTTGTATAAGGTGGGATAATTTTAGATATGGGAAAGAGAAACTAAAGAAGATGGATTTGTTTCTTCTTCTTCTTTTCGTCTCCCTCCTCGAGATGCGTCTTCACTACGGGGCTGAGTTGGAAATGTAAAAGGAGAATTTGATATAAAAATAAGCGATTTTATGCTTAATTTTTTGCAGCTAAAGGTGTATCTTATACAACACTAGAACCATCACTTTTTATTTTGTCTTCTGGTGTGGGGGTGGGAATCCTGGCATTACTAGGCATCTGCGTGCATCTTGCTTCAGTGCTGGTGATAAGGCCACATTGAAGTGGTAATTTGGAATTTGCAATTTAAATATATATATTTTTTTGCAGCACACTTCCTTGAGTCCTGATGGTAAGCTTCTTATAATTGTTGGAGATAACCCAGAGGGTATGTTGGTGGACTCTGGGACTGGGAAGGTAATTTGTCATTATTGCTTTCACCCTCTCCCTCTTCTGAAATTTTTTAGTAAGCGGTGAAGCGTGAAAAGTTGGTATAATTTTAATTTTTATATTTTTGCAGATGGTCACATCTTTGGTTGGTCACTTGGATTTCTCATTTGCATCAGCATGGCACCCCGATGGCCTCACCTTTGCTACTGGGAATCAGGACAAAACCTGCCGGATTTGGGATGTCCGAAACCTATCCAAGTCAGTTGCGGCTTTGAAGGGAAATCTCGGAGCCATCCGATCGATTCGCTACTCATCTGACGGTCGTTTCATGGCAATGGCAGAGCCTGCCGATTTCGTCCATGTTTTTGATGCCAAAAGTGGGTATGAGAAGGAACAAGAGATCGATTTCTTTGGCGAGATATCTGGCATGTCTTTCAGTCCTGACACGGAGTCGCTCTTTATTGGAGTGTGGGACCGTACATATGGTAGCCTTCTTGAGTTTGGCCGACGAAGGAATAACTCGTACCTTGATTCTATCTTCTGAGTGGGTGATTGGACCTCTCTGCAAATAGGTGTGCAAATAAGTATGCGAAGGGGGGCTCTCTCATTCTGCCATCTCAGTTTGGCATAAAAATGTAATTAATGTGTTGTGGGATTTAGGTTGTTAGTGTTCTTTTAGTAGGAGTGATCATGAGTCGTCGGAGGGAGGTTGGAGGTTTGTACAGAAGGCTAAGAAACGTTGGTCATGCAAACAGAGAAACTTGAACTGTTATTTCATGTGAGTCCTGTTTTTGCGCGTCTTTGTGAACTTATCTTTTCACTTCTTTATGAACTGTCAGTAATTTGGGCCTGTTTACTACTGCGCTAGTCTTTCAAGTGAACTGCGGATATCTTTAAAACTGACCACTAACCTCCTTTACCCTCTGCCGTCTGTTTTCCATCCATTTTAACTGGGGAAATCTGAGTCGTCATCTCTGTAATTTGGTATCAATAACCCAATGCTAATTTTAGTAAACAAATTTGAAAATTTAATTTCATAACAAAATCGATTTGTGACTGACTGCTAGACGTAGTAGACGGTTAGGATTCTATACTTCAAGGGACTAACGGTCTATTACCCTTTCATGAAGGTTTTATCAGTTGTAGTATATTCAAGTTAAGTGACCTCATTTCAGATGAAGGGTGTTCAATCACTGTTCCATGAATCAATGTTGGCATCATGGCATGTGTTCTTGCCTCTTTAATATTGTTAGATTTGTTTTGGAACGTTTCAACCTAAGATCAATTGGTAGTAGGTGGAATAGATTTTAGAATATATTAACCAAGTTTGAGTGATTTAGATGAGCGATGTAAAAAACGTCAAACGCTTCCCTTCACTTGTAGTTTGGATGTACATGGAGGTACGAATTGAGAAGACATGAAGATTTGTCTCAAAGCAATGGAGGCTCAATTATGTGAGGTTAGGGCACTCAAGATCTAGCTCTGATATTAGTTAGATTTTTTGGAGGGTTCTGACCTAAAATCAATTGACGATAGGTGGAGTTGCGCTCAAGTAATTTAGATGAGTGATATGAGATGAAGTCTAACAAATAACATCAAACTAGTACTTGTTTTCGGAAAAAGTGTCCCATGTTTTGGTAGATTCAATGTATTATTGCTCAACTGGGAAAAAAAGGAACAAAGAAAAAGGTATTGAACCCGACGTGAATCGAACACGCAACCTTCTGATCTGGAGTCAGACGCGCTACCATTGCGCCACGGATCCCCTTCGTGGTTGTTGTTTGCTCGATAAAATATAAATAGGTAATTAGGGCGAAATCCGTTTTACACAGAAAGACCAATAGCTGTCGCCTCGATTTTACCCTATGCTCTCATGCACAAGATCAATGGTCAAGTCTCTCTAACACTAACACTTCTTAAAAAAAGTGCAAATCTTATATTTAAATGATTTATTATTTAGAGTAATCCTACTTGATTCATCGAACATCTTATCCAAAAAAATGTAGGAACACTCACATCTCTTAAAATAGAGGGGGAACGAAAGGAATTCTAGAGGAGAAAACATAATTCAATTGGTCTATAACATGTATCATCAGTGACGGATCTAGGATTTGCCTCACGTGGGGGCACATTATACTAATAACATTAAGCGAAAATTGAAATTAAGCGCGCAAATTATGAAAAATTGAATTGTAAATTTCATTCATTGGGTAAAAACCAAGTAAAAAAAGGAAGGCCTAATTTTCCCAAACAATCAAGATATATATTACGAACCTTAAAAGAAAAGAATTAAAAGTCCTATATTATGTAGCCCCAAATTAAAAGTCCTTTCAATAAAATGTAACTTTTGCCTTGTAGCCCCAAATTTAGTTGATGATTGGTGAGGAAAACGGTGAGGTGACGGGCGACGACTACAGAGACGAGCGACCGGCAACGACAAAGTAAATCAAGCGTCAAGGGAGTTCTCCCCGTCGAATTTTTTGTGTGGATTTTTTGTTCTCCCGCTCATTTTTTACCAAACAAAACACTCATTTTTGCATAAAAAATAAACTATAAATTTTATAAAAGAAAGAGGGGATGGGGTGGGGTGGGGTGGGGGCACGTGACCCCATGTGCCCCTTACTCGGTCCGCCCTTGCTTATGACCAATATGCTAAACTACTAACGTCTGTTTGATCAGTTTTTATTCATTCTTTTGTGAAACAAATGAATATAGTGAAACTAGTTAGCTATTTCGTGAATTTTCAAAAATACCCATCAAATGCGTGAACAAAATGCTTAAAAATTTATGGGCAAATATGTAAATTGACATGGCAGTTACCAAACCGCATGATCCTCTATCTCCCCTCCGTGTCTCCTCCTCTCCTCTCTGGCCGTGCAAACACGTATGTGTTTGCCCAAACTGCTAGAGTGGTACATATACGGTGCACCCGTGACATTTATTACTAAAAGGTATAACTACTAAAAGGTATAACATTAACGTAACATTTTTTCAAATAGATGTAACATTTGCATATCATATGCACCTTAAACCTTTGAGAGGAATAATATTTAGTACCATTTAGAGGCATAATATTTACCACTTATTATAGGCATAACATTTATCCAACATAAACGTAACATATATAGTTATACGACGTGTGTACTAGAGCTTTTTCCTGATATATATAGTTATACGACGTGTGTACTATAGTTATTATAGGCATAACATTGAAAGCACAAAAAAGTTGTCGAATACACCTTTTTCGTGCTAATGTCAATATCAACACAATATGAAAGACGTGATAAATAAAAACACGTTATGTAAGACTTTTTAATATTAGGATATAGGAGTATTAAACTTAGGCTAATGATTTTGTCACTCCCCTATTTGTTAACATCACTCCTCTTTTATTTTTATTAGGGTAAATTTACTTAAACACCCTTGCATTTTATGATGCTAACTTTTTTTCACTTTCTAAATGCAAGGGTGTTTTAGTAAATTCACCGTAATAAAAACAAAAAGAGGAGTGACATCAACACATAGGGGAGTGGCAAGATCAGTTACCTAAACTTAAAGTTATTTAATGACCACCTAATAGGATTTGTCGAACTTACGTTATTTAATAAGCATCCTCATAAGAAATTCTAGAGCCGCCACTGGTTGTGAGGTTATTCGAAAATAAACTCTATTAGCTCTATCAATAACTTATATATAAATTTTTTTTAGTATTTTAATAACAACAATGCGATTGAAAAACATCAAAGTATGTAAAAGATGTCACAATTGATCTCGACAACTTTTCACATTTTTTGGATAGTGTCCAATATTTGTTGGGTTGGGTATTCAATAAAAACATGGGAAAATGACGACCCATGACGAGTTTCGATAATTAATACCCATCAAGAACATGCTGAGAATATTTGTTAATGCTAAAAATATCTTTGACAGGTATTAATTAGCAAAACATGTCATTGACCGTCATTTTCCCTAAAAACATCAAAGTTCATAAGTGATGTCACAATTGGTCTCGAGACTCGAGAAAACTTTTCACATTTTTTGGACAGTGTCCAATATTTGGTGGGTTGGGTATTCAACATTTTTTGAGTTGGGAATTCAAACGACAAAAACTTTTCAAAACTACAAAAGTAATTTGGAATTTTTTTTTCTTTATGGAATTTAGTTGAATAATTAGATGTCGTCGTCGGTGATGATGCACGTTGTTCCGTGGATTGACACCTTTTCTCATTACACGTAAAAGATCCTGCTTCATACGTTATTGCCTTGTTATTAGTATCTCATATAGGGCAAAATTGGTAGAAGAACCGAAAAATAAAGCTCAAAATTATATCATATATGTATAGCATGTTAAAGTAGGATATAATAAGGAATGTGATTTTGGCAGTCCGGTTTTAGCCGGTGGCACTCTAATTTTTGTTTTGCAATCTCACATGATCAAAACACAAAGTGGAGTGTCAGTAGCTAAAACTGAAGTGCCAACACCAAATATATACCTCGGCCCGTTGAAGCTCTAATGGCCGGATCCGGGCTGTAATGCACCCCTGCGTAGTGTGCGTGTAGGGCGGTACACAGCCGTCGATCTCATCAACTAATGATTTAGATTAAAAATAAATTTTTTCGAAGAAGAGTTAACTACACAGCGCAGTACACGGAGTGCACTGCAGCGTTTTGGAATCCTGGCCTTTGCTAATGAAAAAACTTATAATGAGTAATGAGAAAGTCATTAGTGTAGGTTCGATTAGGATTAGTAACTCCTCGCGGGTCAATTAACACACACACTTTTGATGATTTTGTCATTCTTGCCTTAATTTGGAAATTAATGAACGTTGGTACTGGTATTCAAAGCGCCCATCTGTCTCTTCATCTTTTAGAATATATATATATATATATATATATATATATATATATATATATAGCGAAAATTTGTGGGTTATTTCCAAAGGGAAATGATATTGGCACTCCAAAAACTGATGCAGGCACTCCAAAAAACAAAGGAAAATGACTTTGAAATTATACTGATTTTGGAGTGCCTGCATCAATTTTTGAAGTGCCAATATCATTTCCCTTTCCAAATCGAGCCCATGATTAGCTAGTCATCAAAATGGATGATGAAAACTACTACTCGATCCTAGTCCTAGTATGAAATCCAAAATTAAGGTGGATTTGGGGTTTGAGTTGAGGGAGAAGAGGTTATTTAATTTTTCAAAATAAAAAATGCTACACATTTATCTAATAACTGCAGTTCCGGAATTTCATTCATAGTTTGCTTGCAGAAAATGAAGGGCATGCACTTATTCATCACCAATTAATTTTCTAGGGAAAAAAACTACTACTATACGATGAAATGGATACAAAAATCGATTGATCTAATTATTTAGAGGGTAAACAAAACCAAGTAATGATACGAACATAACTTTCAAACACAATTCCCGGCAAAGTTGTGTCTAAAAAGTGTGTTCATGGACTTTTGCAAACCTCAAGCGTTAGCAATGACCCACATTAATTCCATTTATATTCTGTCTAATTATTTGGTCACATAGGAACAATTGTAGAATGAGAATAAGGTAGAGATCGATCGATTTATATAAGGATTATTAGAGGAAAGGAAGTATATAATTGAGGTGCATGCATGGGATGTCTGGAAATTTTGCATCGATATCTTCCTGATTCTGCATTTATACATTTCATGAAATTATAATTAAGGTTCGGCACATGGAAATACTCATTTAATTTCATGAATAAATTAAGTGCTATATTTAAAAAAGGAAAATGGAATAACAAATTGGCTGTCAAAGATGACTTCCCACTGCAAATGAGATCAGTTTTGCTCACTCCCATTTTGTGAGCATAGTAACCTCACCCAAATTTGGTGAGGTATGCTGAGAGTTTCGCTTTGATGATCGAAATGATTTATTTTGTATGAATTAGTTTGTTAGGAGACCGTACAAAAATTCAGCTCAATCCAATATTAGTAACTACTTGAATAGAAAATCTAATTCTTTGGTTCACGTACAACAAGATAAAGCAAAATTTGATATTTTGAATTACTTGTACCAATATCCGATTTAGCTACATTTCTACACGATCTCTTACCAAAACAATTTGCTCAAAATGAGTAGTTCTCGTCATCGAAGCGCCGCAACTCACCTCATCAAAAGTGAATAAGGTTTCCCTCATCAAGAGTTGAAGAGTGACAAAAATTGATCTTCAATGCAAGTCTTGTAGATCTATGCATCACAATGTAGAGCGAGTAACTTATGAATTAATTTTAGGGCAATGATTTTGCCACTCTATTTTTTGATAACAATGCTCTAATATTTGTTTTTAGTGTTCTTATCATGTGTAGTGTGAACACAAGTACTGAAGTGTAGATATTAAAAAGTAGAATGCCAAAATTAATTATCAATTTTAGTCAATAAGAAGTAGCATTTTTTGAACGATGTTTTGAACGGCATAAATGCCCTTTACGTATTCCCCACACGAGCCAATCGCAATGGGGTCATAAAGTTCCCCAACAATTTCAATGGGAAGGTAACCAAGGGTTGACCGGGTGGGTATAATAAAAAATAAAATAAGTGTTTTTTTTTTTCTTGATAAACATAAAATAAGTGTTCATCTTAAAAAATGTTGCATTTTTTTTTTTTTTGTCAATATTGCAGATACCAGTGGGGAGTTAGCGGGTTTTTTTTTTTTTTTAAATAAGTTAGCAAAAAATTAGTATGTCAATAACCAAAGAGATTTGACGTCTCTATAGACTAGCTCGTACTCCAGACTTCTCCCTCGGAAGCCAAGAGGTACAATTAGATAGGCTAAAAGTCACATCTCCAGTATTAATTTCAAAATACCAAAATTAATCGATATGCGCGAAAGTTGATTTGAATATCCGATTATTAAAAAAAAAATTACTCCTCTATGAGAAGCTTTTGAAAGCTTTTTAATGGGTGGCCGCGGCGGCTGCTGAATATTTTTATAACTACCCTAGTAGTATTCCGTGTGTTCCTCAACTACCCCTCATTTTAGCGCACCCAGATCCCTTGTCAGACACTCCACCTCAAAGTTCAAATATTATAATCTATGCCCCGGTTGTTCAGCTAAATAAATCACTTGGCTTATTTTTTTTTGTCATTATTTAAATTTTTTTGACATTTGTTAGTTATTTTATCAATTTTTTTGGGATTGTTGTTTCTTCTTGACAAAAGGAATTTAAAAAGTAAAAATTACGATCGAAATTCAATTTTTTTTGAATAAAGACGAAAAAATTGGCTTATTGACTTATTTTTGTTTTTATTTAAAAAAGTTAGGTTTCGATTGTAATTTTTACTTTCAAGATTACTCTCGTCATGACGAAGCAATAAACTCGAAAAAATAATAAATGCAAAAAAATTTAATAAAGACAAAAAAATAAGCCACTTGCTTATTTAGCCAAACAACCGAAATGAAATTGTTTCGAGTTCAGCCCAAAATAAATTTTTTTTTTGAATATGATTCAGCCCAAAATTTGAGATCAAGTAAACAAGCAGTAATCATTTTTTTCCAAACTTTTTCCATCTTTGCGTCTTTAGTGAACCTTTTGCAAGTTGGATTAAATTTTACTTTCGTAATCTAGAGAATAGTAAAACATTTTAACCACATTTTTCTTTAAATTTATTCAATCTTTTTTTTTTTTTTGGGTTTATTTCGTCAACTGAAATAAGAAAATAGTGTGAGTTTCTAAATAAAATAATACACGAATATTCCAATTATTTAGAAACTTGAAAAATTATGTACTTATTCATTGCCAGGACCTCTTTGTACGCCTGCGCTTATCACGCCTTAACTTGCTACTAGGACGTTAAACCGATCGATTTCATGCTATTTCTTATTATGGTATTTGTATAATAAGAAATCTTGCAGGGTTCAATTGGTGACTTAATAATCTACATAATAAGGGAGAACGGTTTTTGAATTTTATCTCTTTATAAATTCTAACCATTAATTTGCTCCACAAATTCTTCGGTTCTCTTTCTCTCTCTCTCAAACAATATTAATTGCACAATTACCACTAATTAGATGTTACGTTATGCCGTGCCTTCAGGCACAGGGAACCCTAGTACTTAATAACATGCAACAAGTATTTAGGAAGATATTTATGTGACGTGGTATTGGTGCCTGGACGAATGGCGATAATAATCCCAGCTCAGACCACATACACGAATCAAATTGTAAAAATAAATGCGATATCATATAGCGTGTAATTTTGTGACATTTATAACCATTTACAGGTATTGAATATTAAATATTTACAATTTGCATATTGTTTGTAGCGAGGATATATCTGTCACGTACTACTACTTCGTTGTCCACTCATTCGGTTCGTAAATTCCAAGTCCAAAACTAGAATTCAACAGAGAAACAAAGTTGAAAAACACGTGGATGTGGAAAAGGTGAGAGTAATTAACTACGAATTTTATTACGCAATTAATTTTTGGCATGTTAAAGGAACATTAACGCACCGTTTTAAATGCGAGAAATTATTCCGTGACAATGGTTCCATGAGATACTTAAAAGCGATGTAAAGTGAATATGATTTAAGAAAGAAAACAGATATACTATCACTTCCAACTTCAGAGACCCACCGAATATTTTCTCCTCGAATACGTATTAATTTGAGCAAATCATGACCGTTTGATTAGCAACACCTGATTGGCCGATGGACTAGAATTTTGATGATCCGATAGAATGGAGGCAAACAAACAAGATAAAGAGGTAGATCACACCCAGGGATTATCCTAGTGTGGTTTGGACGGTTGCCCAGACTTTGATAGTACTCCTCAAGGTATGAGTTTGATTTTCCATAGGATGAGTACTCTAAAGAAAGTGGGGGGCCGTGACATACTGGTGCTCATCGGAGGTTTGGATTGTGCAATTAGGTCCATTTAGTGGCCTACTTATAGAGTTGTTCCTCTGTATAAAAAAAAAGAGTAAATAATAAGTAGATGAAGAATAAGTAGTAAAGAAGTAGAGAATAAAAAGTAGTTATGATAGGGATAGACACTAATTTAAAACTTAAAAAGAGTTTTCATACCATAAGGTTTCTTCCTAATAGGTACTAATTAAATATAACCAACCAAAACCCAAATAATTATTTTAGGAAAATATATAGATGCAAATCTTGATACTCAATTACCGCTAGTGATTTTTAGGCAAGCAAAGAGCTATTCAACAAGGTCAAATTGATTAATTGGGCTATTAAAAAAAAGGAGCAGGCAAAATCTTTTCCTTTTCCCATCTTTTTCCCAATAGAAAGAAGATCTTGGGTCGTAGACGTATGCTTTTGGAAGTTGGAGAGAGAGAGAGAGAGAGAGAGAGAGAGAGAGCGGAAAGAGAGGCAAAGGGTGGAAGAACGTGAGGGTCAATTTCCACATAGCAGTTAAGAAGAAGAATGACTCTTCCTTACCCTTGAGCTTCCTTTGCTCTTCTCCTCTTTCCTTTTTTTCTTGATTCCATAACTAATCTGTTTTTATACATATACATATACTGCAGTTACATAGGGCTAAACACACAGTTTCATCTCATTAGGGCTAATTGACTAGCTGTTTTTTCGAGCTGTGTTCAGTTTCTTTTGAGCTAAGGAACCCCCCTCTTCTTCATTCCATCTATACAGACGACTGATCAAGATCATCTCGATTTAGAAGAAGAAGAAGATATTGAGCTGGGTTTTGTTTCTTGTTTCTTCTCCAATGGATCAAGATAAGAAAACTCCGGTACCCAGGTCATCGGGGGAGGGAAAGCTGTGGATAAAGCTGAAGATAAATCCGGTCAAGGTCGAGCAAGGTGGGGCCCAAGCCGATGCTGAGGATCGTCGGATTGGGCCCCAGAGAAACGACGAGCCTCGGGTATGCAACGTGTGCAACAAAGGGTTCAGCTCCGGTAAAGCATTGGGGGGTCACATGAGAGTTCACGTCCAAGCCGACAAAGAGCTCAAAACCAATTCTAGCAGTACTAATAATGGCCGCTCGAGTGGTGGCGGCTGCGGTGTTGGTGGTGGTAAAACCATTTGCTCCCTTTGTGGGAAAGATTTCCCGTCGATGAAATCGTTGTTCGGGCACATGAGGTGCCACCCGGAGAGGGAATGGAGGGGAATTCAGCCGCCTCCGCAGGCGAAAAACAGCCCGATATCTTCCTCGGTTTCCGATCCCAAGTCTGAACAATTCCAACATATGGCTGATGAAGACTCGGTGACTGATTTGACCGAGTCGTTACCGAGTTGGTGTGTGAAGGCCAAGCGAGGCCGAAAAGGGCTTGTAACGGAAGAGGAGAAGTTATTTGATGCTGTGGAAGATTTAATGAGGCTAGCTCGTGGTGATTCATTGGAGTCCGGATTGACACACAAGAACAGGGTTGATGGGTATGATTTTGAGGCTGAAAAATGCAATTCTTTGATCGAAATCGAATCGAAGAAGCGGAAGATTGAGGAGAGGGATTGTTGTCACCCTGTGAAGAAGCTGAGGATGGATGAAAGAGGGCCCACTTATGAGGTGAAAAAAATGGAGAAATTAGGCAAAGCAAAAGCTCATGTGCTGAAAAAAGAATACATGGAAAGATCAGTAGACGAATCGGACGGTGAAAAATCAGGTGGCAGTGATAGTACTATTCCTTGTGAAGAGCAGCTGATTGTGAGTTACAAATACTGTGAGAGCACTAATACTAAGAAGAAGAGGAAGAAGCTGAAGTTGAGGGATGTGGAATCTGTGAGAGAGAGCAATCTGATTCCGGTTGATGATCAGGTTAATCGGACGGTGGAGATAGTGGCGGCGATGGCAGCGCCACCGGATAAGTACAAATGCAGCACATGTAGTAAGTGTTTCCCAACGCACCAAGCATTGGGTGGGCATAGGTCAAGCCACAACAAAGTCAGGATTACTAGTCAAAACATGGATGAGTCTTCAATTGCAGGTGGTGAGGGTACTGGTGAGTTGGAAGCAAACCCAATGAGCCTAGCCGGGGCGAAAAAGGAAGACGAAGGTGCCGGCAGCTCGAAGCCGGTTCTGGTGGGAGAGAGCAATCACCAATGCAAGATTTGTAACAAGATTTTTTCAACAGGTCAGGCTCTAGGGGGTCACAAGAGGTGCCACTGGACCGGTTCAGCTGATCAGGCTGCTGCGCCGAACCAAGCCGGTTCGCCTGGGGAGGCGAGCCAGACGGGTCAAAGAAAAATTCTGGAGATTGATCTGAATGAGCTCCCAGCTATGGACGATGAAGAAGATGGGTATGACTATTATGCATCTAATTCTTCTCATGCTTCAGTTGGTTAGTGATCAAGTCAGCTGAATTTCAAGTCATTTTGCAGCTTCTATAGCTAGGAGTTGAACTTTTGTTATTAGTGAGAGGTGAGTACCTCAAATTTTTGCTTGTTGGTATCTCAGCTGATTAAGTTATGTTCTGCTCACTGATGGCAGTGGTGGAAACTAGGAGTACTGTTTGGATTACAAGTGACTTTAATTTCTTTGTTTTTTTCTATTGTTTTCATCGCCTTCGTGAATTAATCGCTTCATATATTCTTAATCCAAACACAGTCTTGATGAATCAACTCGGTTCGTTCCTTTTTTCGCTAATTATAGGGTCATTAGGGTACTCTTGTTACTTTTGTGTTTATTTGTCTTCATGGAAAGCATATGATGGTGTCCAACAAGAGCTTGCTGTGAAGAAAATATCCAAAAAGGGTTTTGATTGTTTCTTTGGCAGGATTTGATGATGTAAAGAAGATGCATATACAATTTGGCCTTTTGGGATTTTATTTGAATTTCTTCGTTCAATTTACTTCTCACTCAGCTATCTATCTCGCTGGTTTTTTTTTTTTCTGGTTTCTTTCTTGCTGTTTGTGGTATGCATTTCAGCTTGAATGTGGATTTTTGGATGTCAGATAGATTGCTGACTATTGAAAAGCTCTGTGCTTTGGTAGTCTATGCCTGCACATTTAGTTTGGTTGGTGATCCATATTTTTCTGAAGTTGTGGGAGTAATTAGACAAGAAGAAGCCTCTGCTGTCCTACCTTAACAAAAGTTTTTCTACAAAATCTAACTATGAAAAACACTATTGAACGATTGAGATTATACATAGACCATCGCTGTGGTACAAACATAGACTGAAGAAAACAGCACCAAAACTGGTAGTGGAGGTCATGACAGAAATTGCCAACTTGAGCGTTCATCTCAGTAATTAATGGTCTGAATTTTAGAAAAGACTCTTCTCAACAAAACTTTTCAACAAAATCCAACTATGAAAAATACTATCAAACGAGATTATACATAGACCATTGTAGTACAAATATAGACCGAAGAAAACAGCACCAAAACTGGCAGTGGAGGTCAAGAGAGAGATTGCCTAGTGGGTAATATAAGAAGGAAAAAGAGAACGGGTCAAAAGTCAAGAAGCCTTCCATCAGCAAGACCTCACCCTTCTTAACTTTCTTTGCAAGTATTATCTCTTGTCTTGATTCTATTTTTCTCCCATACTTTATTACTCAAAAGGCTAGAGGCCAAACATGAAGCTCCCTCAAAAGCTACTTGTCCTTGTGAAGACTTGGAACTAGTGCATATTCCACAGTGGCCCAAATGTGGGGTCAATTGAAAAGGTTTGGTGGGTAGACCAAAAGATACTAGGAATTTAGATCCTATCCTGTGATTTAGCCATTGTTCTTCTTAGTTTTTTTTTTGAATTTTTTATTTATTTAAAAATATTTGCATTTATTGATTTTGTGTCAAATTTTCATCCAAATATTTTACTTTTAAAAGTAAAAAAATGGCTTTTTGAATTTTATCTTGGATATTTTTAAAAATATTTGGATGAATATAAATTTTTTACTTTTTCGATTTCTCTTATCGAGATGAATCAATAATCTACAAAAAAAAATTTGCGTAAAAATAGCAAACGCGAAAAATTAATAAATAAGGCCAACAAGAAAGAAGCCAAAAAAACTAAGAAGAACAAGGCCTTACTGTTTAATTTCTTATGGGTTTTTGTGGGTTGATTTTAAGTGGGTAGAGGTTGTATAGCTCATCCAACACATCAATCATGTTTTTGTAAAATTTCGTAAGACATTTGTCCTAAAACTTAAACATATTGGATTAGATCTGAACTCATTTTATCCCAAGACAAATGTGTGTCGAAATCAAATCGATGGTGATCCGATCAATATAAGTTTTCGACGAGCTCTACAAAATAGAAGTCTCCTATCTTCGTAAAGGACCCGCAAATGCTCATAACAAAACGGTTTGAATGCTCATAACAAGAAGATTAGTAGGTAAGAGAGTTTGTTGTACGCAACACAGAATATAAAACACAGTAATTTGGAAAAAGCAAAAGGTAAAAGCATCAAAATTGGATTTTAATACCACTATTAGCTTAGTCAAGCTGATTTCCTTCATAGGACCGGACTGTGGTCTAAATCCGGCCCGAAAGTCGTTATTTCTCGGCCACTCAATAGGATTGAACCATAAAAATAATACTTTTGAACGATCGTTATTGCTCGCCGTACTACTCTCTGCGGTTCAAATTGAGACTGCAGAAAAAAAAGAAGCCAAATTCTTCTCCATTAACAACAAAGAGTAGAAGTTCCAACCGCTTGTTATTATATGGACAGAAAGAATTACAAGTTAAAGCAACCATTGGTGTATGTGTCTAGAAGTAATTGAACGCGCCTCCACTGTTAACTTAAAGTCTTCTTAAAATAATCTTTCGTTGGATCAAAATGAGAATATTTATTGGTTTTGTCTTGAGGTTTCCTGGGCCAGTTCATCCGTAGTCCCTCTGTTCACGTCTTTACTCATGAGTCATGACCAAGTCAAAAAGGAAAAACGCCCTAAAGCCGTCACGGCCTCCGGCCCAAATTGGAGACCCTATAGTGCAGACCATGCACTACAGTGTCCCTCAGTCCCCTCCGGAAGGCTTCAAGCTTAATATTTCATATTTTGTACTTCCTCAGTTGCATTTTGAGGATTCATCTTTTATTTTTTTTGGACGTTTTAAAATGAGTGTCCCATTTGAAAAGTTAACACCCAAAAAGCTATAACTTTTCCATTTTGTCATTTCTTCTCAAACTTAAATATTCATTAAATAATGATGTGAATGGACAATTTTAAAAAGACATAATTGGCGCCAATTGTATAGAAACGAATCTGACTTTCTCCTTGGGAAATGTGACTAGCCGAAATTGCAGAGGCAATTTAAAACATAAAAGAATTGGAAACCATTTAAGTGCAAAAATTGAAAACTAGGAAACCTGTCAAATGCGATAATGATGTTTTCTAAAATAGTTGGATTTTCAAAAGGGGGAATCACAAATTAGAACGGAGGTAGCATAACATAAGACGGACACACAAGAAAATTACATTTCGACAATAGGTGAAGAGATATTTTTTTATATGGTCCTTATAAATTCGTATGCACACACGTATATATTCAAACTTCTCGAGGCGGGGAAGTCAGCCTCACGTCACAGGCTGAAGAGGCTAGCATACCCATAAGAGGACGGGCACCACAAAGAGGCTAGCAAACCCCATAAGACGATGGGCGCCACAAAGAGGCTAGCAGATCCCATAAGACGACGGGCGCCACAACGTGTACGGGGGCTCACACATGGGTTTAATGATTTTTTGAACATGAGAGTACTATGCACGAGAAAAAAACACATCTAAGCAATGACTAGAGAGGTTCCCAAGGCCCTATACTTGTATAAACACACCCAAATTAACTTCTCGATGTGAGAAGCCTTACCCTTTTGAGTTTTGGGTTGTTGGAAAGAAAAAACAAGGGCAGAGAGAGAGAGAGAGAGAGAGAGAGAGAGAGAGAGAGAGAGAGAGAGACACACACACACAAACAGGTACTATAATACATAGTGGTGATGTGGAAAAAAGAGAGCTCAACTGTTTTCTTGACGAATTGTTGTGACCAAATGAAAGCAACACTTTTACATATAAAATGATCATTATTGACTTTACATACAATATTTCTACTTTTCTCACGCCATTTGTTCTTACTTCCAAATAGAGCTATTCCCCACTTCATTAATTTTTTTTCTCAACGATCACAAATGTTCGGGTAAGCTCACGAGCACTTTAACTATTTCTCTTTCCGATCTAGTCAAAAGCAGGCCCACTTTGCTTTTATTTTCCTGCACTCTGAAATCTCAATGGACATTTGTGATTTAATGTCACCAGACATGCCATTATATATCGTACCTTATATTTATACCATGCACAAGGTCGTTTATGATTAATTAAAGGCATGAATGCCATTATTTTTGTAGTTGGGTTTGCAAACCTTTAATAAAGAAACTTAAGCCCCGTTTCAGAAACCTTCTTAAAAAATAAACAGTTTATTTCACATTTTTAAACTCAAAAATAATATAAATGAAAAATAATTTTTTAATTTTTTTTTGCATCGTATAAAAGATCTCATCGAACAAGATTCATATTGCATATTTTTAAATTTCAATAAGCTCATAATTTTTAAGTTTGAAATTGCCTTCTTAAAAAATTAATTATTTTTTTTTTTTTTTTTGCATTCTGGAACGGGGCTTTAAGAATGTAACTGTGAAGATTTTATCTATTCCAATCCGATCTACATCTTATTTCATTCTAAAATAAAGAAGTTGTTATCCTATGAATCGAGATTCTCTCATGTGATGATCCCTCATGTGTTCCTCATGTCATGTAAAACAGGCCTCAGTGTGTTTGACATCCATGCAAAATAACAAGTGGATCAGAGATTGGTAAAAACTTGGTTGATTGTCGCTATCTCTCTCTTGTAACAAATATGATTCAGTTGGATACCGAAGTCCAATAAACTTGATTTTTTGCATAGACAAGACTTGCAAAATGAACTACTCCATATTCTGATCGTCAAATTGCCCTTTAATCGTTTCCATTTTGCATCATATAAAGGAACCACATAAGTGTTAGTTACATGAAAGGATTTTGATTCATTTTATAGAAGACACATAAATTTGCAATATTTTTATTCACAATTCAAATGACGTTTAGAAAAATGGCTGCAAAATGACGGCATGATTTTATGTTAGCGTCCAAATTTGTAAAATAAATAGCCAATTCGTACCGACTAGAATCTTGACCTTAATTTACCAAGCAAATATGTTTACAATTATGATATTACCACCCGCGGTGGATGCAAGATTTGTCTTTACTAGGGAGCCAAACCACTTGTTGTTATATAGGGTTGACAAAAATAATATTTCATATTTATATATTGCTACTTGGTAGATCTAAGTTTGTGTCTGTATATAGTTAGCCGTCATTAAACTCCGGGTTTCTTCACCATTCTGTTTGGATGTTGTGAACATCTTCAGATTGCTCGGATCTTGATCGAGTTCCGAATATTCTTGGTCTGTTCAAATGTTGAATGATGGTTCGGACACCAATAACAGAACAAATTTTCTTCATTCCCACCTCTTCCGTCCCCTCCCCATAACCAGTAACCAACACCATAACGAAACCCAGCACATAAAATTTGGTTATCCTCCCTCAAACACTAGTTTGTCTCAGTATTCGTTAATGAAAATGTCCTCCATTTCAGAGGTACCAGAGAACCAAAACCCGACTCGTATTCAACTTGCTCTTTACCATTCCGTGCAATCCTATCCTATAGTTCCAAATATCTTTAGAATAGTTCATTGCGCATATCTTCAGATTGTTCGGATGAGCGCCAAGCAAAATGAAATGGTTCAGATTCGGATAGCCAAACAATTTTGCTCCGCTTAAAACTCCTGTCGCAGTCCATACAACCACCCACCACCAGAGCAGAACCCCCTACAACAGGGATGGCGATTGTTGGTGTGGTGGCAGTGGACGAGGAGAAGGGGTGACAACTGTTGGTGGAAGGAGGTGTGGATACCAAAACAACTGCAAGTTTACATCAATCTATCGACAACAGAACCAAAAGAAAACCACCATTCGAACTTTCAAACATTCGACTAAAACATTTTTCTGCAGTTCTTTCTCCAAGATTCAAAGAGCAAACTACTAGGAACGCGCTCGAATCAAGTCTCTCTATCATCTTCCTAATAGAGAACAAAACGTAACACTCAAACACTAACTTAGAGAGATGGAATGATACACAGAAAGGGCTACCTGTTCTAAAACATTAGGTGGGTACAACCCCTACATAATGGGGTGACAACTGCAGCAAAGACAATAAAAATACGAGAAACAACAACAAAAACTGTACGAAAAAGAAAGAAGTAACCTTGCATACCCTCTTTCGCATCTTCAAAACCTGATCAGTCTCAGCTTCTCTCTTTAGCCTTTCAGACTTGCTTTCGGCATCCTCAAGCTCATTAAATATCTGAGGTTGTAGCATTGCGAGTTGATCCGCTGGGGTAACTCTCACCTTCGGGATTGTTCTTGAAATAGCCAGATACTCGACCTCAGCTTCAATTTTTTGCTTGAAGAGATCCTCCAGCTCTGCCTCCATCTCTATATATTCTTTCCGTTGCGACTCTATGGTGCTCCTCTTTTCTTCCTTTGGGGACTCATTACTCTTTACAGCACATTCAAGTTCAATAACCTTGGCGTCCTTCACTTTGAGCAAAGCATTTGCCTCTTCAATCTTGCTTTCCAAGTAACCAACATTCTGCTTTAAGCTTTTGACCTGTTTCCCCAGGAAATGAGATGAATTTTGTGTAATCTCCCCAGTGTGCAACATGTCAGAAGAATCAAGGGAAGCAAATTCTGAAGGTAAATTACTCCCATGGTTCAAACTGTCGAAAATTGCAATTTCTCCTATCCTCCTTAATTTCTGAACTTCTGCAGCAGGACACAGATGCCTCTTATTAAAGAACAAAGAAAAATCAAGAACTAAAGCACTACGATCCGTTCACTGTTTCACTAACTGAATAACACATAACAAGAACCTACAGCTATCCAATTCTAGAGGATACAGTCATGATCACAGATGAAGCATATTCACCTAGGATTTGACGAAGTATATTTAGTAATCAGATATACAGCAGGACAACCTATACACTCTCCATGCTTGCAAATTTACACAGAATGAAAATGACAACCTTATGTGATACTCGCAACTGATAAACTCTAATACCAAGAAAGTTTCAAAGAAATGTGAGGAAAAGAAACCCGTTAGTTGGGAGAGAAGATTTACTTTCAGAGAATATGCAAGTGGTATTGATCTGATGGCTGCATACAAGACATGGAAAAGCAGCATATATTAAAGCTGGTAGGGAAGGAAACTTTGCCAACCTCTTTCAAGTGCCTCCTGTGCAGACTGCAGGTTGACGATAGACTCGACTAGGGGATCTATATCCTTCGATGAATTATGATTCTCTATCTTTTCTCCATTAACCTCCCAAGAACCATGAAGTAAATCTTCTTGAGCAAGATCTTCTAATTCTCCTGCAATTTCTTTGCTGTTGTAACCAGTTTGAAGTTCCTCATCGTAGCATTGTTCACCACCCTGATCCTCATCACTATGTTCTCCGTTGCAATTCGTTGACATCCCACTTTGTCTTCCATTACTGGTCACAGAACCGGCGCCCTGCACAAAGACAAAGTTGGAGCTTCGCAAGTCAGAATCCATGCTGGAATGAGAGTTTTCCTTCTCGGTTTTGACCAGTTCTCCTCTCAGCTTCTTACTGGCCTCAGTCCAATTCTTTCCTTTTTCACCACTTTGAACTGAATCAACCGCATTCTTCCCACTAAAACCATTCATCATGTTCTTATCGAGCGCATTACCCACCGACAAAGGTATCTCATACCTAGACTTAGGAACACTAGCAGTAGAGGAAGATTTGCTACTCCTATCCTCACTGTTCTCAGAATCTGTCCCAGCTGCAAAATTAGGTCCCCCTGGCCACCTAGATTCCAAGCTAGAGCCAACACCCAAAATTTTCACCACTGCCTTTGCAGATGATAGAGAGCTATCACTTTTTCGCCTCGTCACAATAGATAACTCCTGAGGTCTAACCGAATTCGCCATGGATGCGGACAAACCCCGCTTCAATATCTTACTAGGATCTAAATTGCCACTCCCATCTTTGCTAAATTCCCTCCTAATTCGCCTCCATTTCTTCAGCCCGTACCCTTTGGTTGCGGCCGGTGGTGATGACCCTTCAGAAGGCTTAACCTCAATATCCTCTGATTTCGTACTGGTCGAAGAGCGATCATACTTGTGTTCCCTACCACAATACCCATTACTTGCAATCTTACTTCCATCGAAATTCGGCAATCTTTCTGAAGTTCGCACTTCATTATCTTCCCCAGATTCAAGCCCCAAACACTCACTTTCCAAATCCATTACAAAACCAAAATTTCGGGCCTTAAAAAAATGTGTATCTTCTTTTTTGCTCGGCAAATACAAAACCCACTACCCGGGCATTAAAAAAAATGTGATTTTGATTGGCCCCAAGTTCAGATCAAGATCGAGAACAAACAACCATCATTCCAGCTCATGGAGCGCAATTCTAGAAAAATCCTGAGAAAACCAATTACTCTGTCTGGGCGATTCCCAGAAAAAAAAAAAGTGATTCTGATTGCCCCCAAATTGTATTGGAATTTTCGAAGTGAAGAAAATTTCAGAGTCACCCACCCAAGAACGCGAATTGTAAGTATAATTAAAGACAAACAGGCGTAGAATTGAAATAACTAGAATCACAGTTAACGTACCTTTTCCGCCATAGATGAAGCTTAATTGGGGGGTAGTAGAGAAGTAAACTCTGAATCGAAACACTGAACACGGGTTGGATCTGGAGTTGATATCATATCTTATCATTGAAGAAATGGATAATTTTAGTTGGGTATAGGATCCGATGGATCGAACGTGGGAGGATCAGATTGGCCACATGAAAAGCAGTACTGATCGTACAGTGTAAAGCGGGACACAAAAGTGACACCTGACAAAGTTGGTTGGTACACATTCTCTTTTCTCTCCGCACCCGCCCACCGAAAAGAAAAGATCACCCAAATTCAGGTCTCTTTCCACATGGCGCTCCCACGTAGAAAGGTAAACCAGCCGAGCTTTATCGAGCTCGAGAACAAGTTAAAAATTAGAGCTCGAGTTCTTAACGAGCTGCGCGTAGTCTTTTATTAAACGAGCCTCTTTAATCAAAGCAAGTCACTTTTAACGAGTTGAGTTTTTGTTGAACGAGCCGAGTTATCGAATGAACCGAGTAGAACTCGACTTGTTTAGTAAATGAGTCTTAATGAGCCGAGCTTGCGAGCTTCTTGGTTCGTTGACAGCCCTACTCCCATGTTTCCATTTTTTTCCCTCATCCCTAAAATGTCCCTGATATATTCCTAACCCATTTTGTCGGTTTATTCCATTAATTTCACCTCATACTTCTTTCAAGGTCTCAATTTTAGTGAATGGTTTTACTGAATTTGGCTACGGATAGCATTGAAAACATTTACAATTGGAGATTCAATTGCCTAAACACAACAGTGAAAATCCAAAGAGTGTAGTTGAGTGGAAGGATGAAAGCAAGAAAGTAAGGCGTTTACTATCCAAACTTGCATTTTCGATTGTCGCTATAAGCCACGGGTGCAAATGAGCTAGAGTTAAGTTTTACAGTGTTTGAGTTCGGCTCATTTATTGAACGAGTCTAAAACTTGAGCTCGAGTATACGTGTTGAGCTCAGTTTATTTACTAAACTAGCCTCCATAACCAAGCCCAACATTTATGAATGAGTGTAGCTTTTTCAAGCCTATCCAAACTTTAGAGTGTCAAGCTAGGCTCGTTTAATACACGAGCCTAAAACTCAAGCTCTGATTGTTTACGACTCGTGTTGTTCACGAGCAGTTCGGTTCGTTTGCAACCCTATTTTCAGCAAAAGTTCCTTGAGGCCTATGGAGGTTTGTTCGATCGTCTCAACTTCAGCGTCTACAAATTAGTCGATATGTGGCAAGCTAATCAATATTCAATTATTAAAAAAATAATTACAATAGAAAGAATCTGGATTTCCGCGTCTCACTTTGGGTTACAGTTTTTCCTAATGTTACATGTTTATTTACTAGAATTTTCGAAAACAATCACTTTGGCCATAATTTGGATTTGTTCTTTCATTGAAAGCTAGATAGAGAAATTAATGCATTTTCTTGGCTCCCCGAAAACAATTATGCAAGAATAAAACCAATTGTTGAAAAGCCTGCAGGAAAATGAAAATGCTCTCTCTCTCTCTCTCCAACAAAATTTGAGGGCCGGACTCTGGATTAGTGGGCTGGCCCTTTAGACATTGTTCACAGCCTGGCAAGATGCAGCATTTAGGGAAAATGACGGCACATGACGTGTTTTGATAATCAATACTCGCCAAAGACATGTTGAGAATATTTGTTAATGCTGAAAATATCTTTAACAGATATTAATTATCAAAACACGTTCTTGGCCATCATTTCCTCTAGCATTTATGTTGCTGAAGATACAAATAAACAAAAGGAGAAGGTTGGCGGCCATGTTTGGGCTTGGATTTGACAGCCTGTGTGTATCTTCTGGCTTTAATACGGTGGGCCTATTTTCTGGCTTTAATACGGTGGGCCTATTTGAACTGGTTTTACCATTCTCAAACCCATGTTACTAAGGACAAGAAAATCCAAATCTGTACACCATTCTCTGGCACTTAATACTTATTAATGCATCAAAAGTCTCTATAATTGATTGCTCTTGCCAGTTGTGGGTGTTTAGCTTACCTGTCGTCTTGTTTTTGATTTGGCGGCAAATGGTGCATCATTACTGTGAGATTGGCTTATAGAAAGGAGAATATAAATTATATCCACCACCGGTGTAAAATTCAAGCCACATGCAAAACTGAATTATAAACCCCGTGGTGGTGTTTCTGCGCTATATTTGATAAAGTTTTTTTTTATAACTCAGATGTCTGGGCAAACTTACGTACACTTTTAACTAATTATAGGGGACGAATCCCACCATCCAATTGCGGAGTTCCAATTAAAGGCCAAGCAAAACTTCGTATAAATTAACTCCACAGAAGTGGATAGCACAGAGTAAAGCTCTGTATTTGATAATGTAGCAATGAACCAAGTCTGGTGGAACTTCAGAATATCTCCACTACTCTAGTGTTGTTTACTTCAAGATAAAGTTGATCCATTCATTCAAGCTTTGTCCGTACCAATGATATTGGACTAGAATGGAGTTTCGCCTTATTTATTTATTTATTTATAGTATTATTTACCATGTTTACAAGTTGCAAATAGGGTATTTCATCAAAGTTTCATCCAATATGCGTTCGAGTGGATGTCCAAACCATCCTCGTTGGACATACTATCCGAGTATCGAGTGCATGACACCATTTACTTTTAAATATAAAATAGTCCATAGGACATAATATTTTGTTCGTTCATAAACTCAATAATCTCCTTTTACTGGACTTCTCGCTAGTGAACGGTCGAATATATTGGATCTTATAAATTAGACATGATGCACTTAAATTGGTCTAGACATCTTGACTTATAAAAAAAACATACGTACAAGAGAAGTAGTGGATAATTAACTAAAATCACAGATTTTTATGTAAGTGAATTGATCACTATTAGACAAACTATAAAAGTGGCGATGGTTTGTAACTCTTAACACATCTTAAAGGGCACTGTATTGTGCTTTGATAGAAGAAAAATGCTAAAAAGCATGGTGGATAAAATGATAATGTCTACAAGGTGGATCAATCAATATTCAAAAGAAGTGTATTGATATCTGCAAAAGTATAGTGATATCTATAAAATGTGTATTGATTTTGAACTTATTTGGCCTTGTATGCATATTATCCACCACCTAATAGGCAATGATTAGCAATACCCTCGTAGAAAAGGAAAAAAAAAAAATAGTTTACCCATGTATTGACTTGAAAAGGTTGAGACCGACACGTGTGCAGGTTCATTATAAAGAGCTTTTACTAAACCGGCCAAGAACTAAATAAATCCCAAAGCCCCTTAAACTCAGCCAAAGTCCACGAGCCACATGCTGCCAGGGTTCATGTATTTGCATTAAGATTACTAAACAATCAAAGTAAGTCTTAATAACTAAGTAATACTAATAAACAAGTGAATGAAAAGGTTATAAGTGTGATGGAGAAAAAGGAACCACAGGACAAATTGTTCCTGGGTTTACAAATTTTCAGAGTCAGCATGGCTTTTCCAGCTCCATAGAATGATATACTATAATGTGGGGAAAAGGAAGAATCTTTTTATGTGGAACATGGGATACTTCAATGCAATTTAATTTTGCTTACATGGCCAGCTCTATGATATATACATACCTTCTGATTTGTTGGGGTCCATGTTGAACTGTAAGGATGCATGAATGAGTGACCCTGCTGCATCAAATCATTATTAGGAAAGTTCCAAAGAAACATCCATTAAGAGTAACTTGTCATTTTATTAGTACAAAGTAAAGAAGAAAACTACTACTTTTCACTTCTCCTTGCTTGCAAATTTATTTCCCTGACTAATCCTCTCCAAACAAAGATTGACGAGTTTGGTTTTGTTCACGGATCCTGGTGAACTTAATAATCGCAAGTCAGTTTTAAAAGCAGTGCATTCATATGTGGCTTTTCTGATGCATTTGTCAAAGGGAAAATCGCCAAAAATGCTTATTTCTAATATGGCAAAATGGTCTCTCTTTGAAAATGCCAAATTTGATAACTTCGCATTAATAAATTTTGAAGGTTTTTAACATGGGAGGGGTCGGGATACTCAATATTGAAAGGGTACCCCTTTGGCTCGTCAAGTGGGTCGAAAAATGTCAAAATTTCTTTGGTTAAATTGACACACATACTTTCAGAAAGGACATAGAAATGCCAAGATTTACAAGGACTTGATTGGCAGCATCTCCTTATTGAAAAGAGGGATGGGCTTCTTCATGCCTCCCCATGTCAAAGAGTGGTGGTGTGGTTGAGCTTATTTCCCATTTTTCCTCCCTTTTTTTGCTTCTCAATAATGAAATGGGTCAGTCCTCACCCGGTCTGGTCTTTGGTCCATTTTCCAGTGCAAAATAGTCACAAGCTGTGTCAGATAGAGTACACATACAGAGAGAACCTTGCTTTGATAACTACAATATTAATGGAGTTTGTTTTTTATCTCTTAAGCCAAATTGAACTTATTAAGAGGGCCATTACCAATAAGGTCTGAGTCCATGGTTCCTCTCCCAATGCCCATTTGCTTTGAGTTTTTCCTTTTTTCCTTACCCATCTTTGGCTTCTGTGAAGAAAGGAGAGAAAACCCATGTTAGATTAAACCTTATTTTAGGCTTTGAAATTGTGAAAATTCAAACAACACATAAAACAAAAAGAAAGAGTCTAAGAAGCCCAAGACAAATGATTAAAGTAGCAAATATATGGTAATAGTATAACCCCATTTACCCTTTGCAACACCTTTTCACGCACTTAATTCAATATTCTATGTTCAAATCCCTGCAGATCCAACCTATACATTAGATTCCCACATCTTCCCAGCTTGTTCATCAGAGAGAGAGAGAGAGAGAGAGAGAGAGAGAGATGTCTCGGGATGCAAAAAGGAGGGTCTTCCTAGGCTTCTTTACTCCAATGAAATAAACCACCAGGTAAGGTGAATGAGCTAGAACTCTTGTGTTCTTTTACCTTTTGGATAATAAGTTTCTTTTCTTATAATCCATGACACTCTTTCTTCTGTTCTAATAACGACAGATCAATAAAACCATAACCTCCTCCTTTTCCAATAGATTTGTGCCTTTGCTTACGATTTTGTGCTGTTTTTGCACCCTGGTTCTGATCCAATCCTGAGCAGAAATAAAGGGTGTCTGGTATCTTTCTGACTTAGGGGAGGCCCACAAATGGAAGAAGATGATATATTCAATCACATGTAAGACTTCCTCCCGTTCAGAAAGTCTCAGTACTGTTGCATTCATTCATCTCCTGAAAGTCTTTTCAGTCACAGCCACACACTCGATTTCCTTTTGTCATTTTCCCTTCCATTAGAGCAAAGAATCCCATGAGAAAGTTCAGTCTTTCTATCCCCATTAGAAATGGATGTTGTGAATTTTGACAGCTATTGATCTGAAAAAATGAGTTCTTTACATACATTCTCGTAGCACCTAAATCTCTTCTTGATTTTCTTGAAAAATACTCATCTTTGTGAAAATGGAAGAAGCAGCACCAATCCCTTTTGATACCAAGCCCCACCTCACCATCAAGATAGCTAGTTCCTGCCAAAAACCCGGCAAGGAAAATCAAACAGACATGGTTTCTGCAAATTCAGGTTCACTATCTCCATATTTAACAACAAATTCGTCGCAATACAACTCTCCTTCTCTCATATCTCCTCCATCATCAGCATTTGTTTCAGCTCTACAATCACCTTACATATCTCCTAGAGCCACCAATATAGTCCCAAACCCATGTCAAGAAACCCCACAAGCCCCAACTCCTCCACTCACCCACCCTCCTTCACCTCCAGCATCCTACTGCGGCTCCCTATCCGACGACATCCCTAGCTCTTCCTACACTCCCCCACCTGAGCTATACGATTTTTCAGATGATCCAACCAGTCAGAAGCTCAAAATAGTAACCTGTGTCCCAATCCCAGGCCCTGATACTGCCCCTCGTATCTCCTTTTCATTTCCTGTCCCTCGGATTTCCTTTGCAAAAAGCACTGTTTCCCCTGCTTCCAATACCAAACTCAGGAGCTGTGATGTGTACATAGGGTTCCATGGCCAAAACCCCAATTTGGTCCGCTTCTGTAAGTGGCTCAAATCAGAGCTAGAACTCCAAGGAATCGCTTGCTTTGTTGCGGATAGAGCGAAGTATTCAGAGACTCAAAGCCACGAAATCGCTGACCGTGTTATTTGCTCAGTGACATTTGGTGTTGTGGTTGTCACTAGTTACAGCCTTCTAAACCGTCTGAGTTTGGAGGAGATCAGATTCTTTGCCCAAAAGAAGAACTTAATCCCTCTGTTTTTCGACACAGACCTTTGTGAGATCACGGGTCTAAACAGGAATTCAGATGATAAAGAATGCAAGGAAGCAGTTGATGGACTAATGAAGTGTCATGAATTTAAGCTTGAAGCAAATGAGGGTAACTGGAGAAGCTGTGTATCAAAAGCTGCCGGAATCTTAACATCAAAGCTTGGGAGGAGGAGTGTTGCTGACAAGGAGGTTGAAGGATTTGAGGAGTTACCATTTTCCAGAAACAGACATTTTGTGGGGAGGGAGAAAGAGATGATGGAGATAGAAGCCACATTCTTTGGGTGTGGGGACTATTTAGACCAAGAATGTTGTGTGCCAATCAATAAAGGAGGAATACCGGGGCAATCAGATGGGTTAGCAGATGAGGAAAGCGAAGTGGATGCAACTAGAGGGGGAAGATTTATAAATTTGGAGATGGGCAAGTGTAAAGAACCAAAGTTAGAGGCTTGGGTCGAACCGGTGATTGCAAGAAGTTCAACAAAGAGGACTAAGGTCAAGAAGTCGAAAAGTGGGAAGTACAAGAGCTTTGGCAGCAGTGTTGTGTGCATAAGTGGAGGCGCAGGTGTTGGGAAGACGGAGCTTGCATTGGAGTTTGCTTCCAAGAATGCTCAGAGGTATAAGATGGTTTTGTGGGTGGGAGGCGAAGCTAGGTTCTTCAGGCAGAATATATTAAATCTTTCGATGAATTTAGGGTTGGATGTAAGTGCTGATGCGGAGAAGGAAAGAGGGAGGATCCGAAGCTTTGAAGAGCAGGAAGCAGAGGCATTCAAGAGAGTTAAAAGGGAGCTGTTTCGCGACATGCCTTATTTGCTGATAATTGATAACCTGGAGACCGAGAAGGAATGGTGGGAAGGGAAAGATCTGCATGATCTAATACCAAGAAACACCGGAGGGTCTCATGTGATTGTTACAACTAGGCTGCCAAGAGTGATGAACTTTGATCCGATTATGCTCCAGCCGTTGCCCTCACCAGATGCAATGGTTTTGACTAAAGGAAGAAGGAAGAGAGATTACCCAGCTGAGGAGGTAGAGTTTCTAGCAAAACTTGATAAGGAATTGGGAAGGTCAAGTTTTGGGCTGTGGGTGGTTGGTTCAATACTTTCTGAACTTGCAATTTCACCATCCGTTCTCTTCGAGACTGTAAACCAACTGCCAATAGAGGAAAGTTCAACTAGCTCTAATTTGAGCAGTGCTGATGAACAATTCTGTCGATCCAATCGTTTTCTAATGAAACTCCTGGCTTTTTGCGACGCCATTTTGCAGCAAACCGATGGGAGAAGGAACAATATACAAGCCTCAAGAATGCTCCTCGTGGGGGCTTGGTTTGCACCAGCACCCATTTCAGCCAGTTTACTAGCAGCAGCAGCTAAGGGTATACCCGCAACAAGAAACCGATTCAGCAAGTGGACCAAATGCCTCAGTCTTGCATGTTTTTGCTGCTCCGGTTGTTCCTTGGCAAACCAAACACTGAAGAGTGAAGAAGAATCAGCCCTTCTCTTAGTTAAACTCGGTTTAGCGCGAAGAGCCAACAGGCAGCAGCAACCGGGGTGCTGGATCCAGTTCCACCCCATAACTCAAATATTTGCTAGAAGAAAAGATGGTAGTTTACTTGCTACCAAGGCAACGGTTCAAGGCGTAAGGAAAACAGGAAACCCATGGGTGAATTCAGACCACCTTTGGGCCTCTGCGTTTCTCGTCTTTGGATTCAAATCTGAGCCTCCACTGGTCCAACTCAAGGCCATTGACATGGTTCTCTTTATAAAGAAAACCGCTCTCCCTCTAGCAATCAGAGCCTTCACGACCTTTTCAAGGTGCAACTCCGCGTTGGAGCTACTAAAGGTATGCACGAATGTGCTGGAGGAAGTGGAGAAGTCGTTTGTTTCACAGATACAGGATTGGTGCCACGGGTCACTTTGCTGGAAGAAGAGGCTACAATCGAACCAGAGGGTGGACGAGTACGTATGGCAAGACGTGACCTTGTTGAAAGCCACATTACTGGAGACCAGAGCCAAGTTGCTGCTCCGAGGAGGGCATTTCGACAGCGGGGAAGAGCTGTGCAGGACTTGTATTAGTATCAGGACAGTGATGCTGGGACATAACCATGCTCAAACTTTGGCTGCTCAAGAAACATTAGCAAAGTTAGTCAGGTTGAGAAGTAAGGTATGATGAACGATGATAATCTCTTTTGACAACAGCTAGTCCTGTATCTGAGTAGGTCAATTTTGTTCAGTCTGTAACCATTCTAGTGCTGTTCCACTAGTTCCAGTTAAATGAGAAAAAAATCCCGCTAGATACTAAAGCAGATATCTCCTTCCAGATGCTACTCAAATTTAGTCACACTAGTCTTGGTTGTAATCTCTCTTCTTTCTTGATGGCATTATCTTGCCGTTTAATCGGTTGTTTCCAAAGGAGTAGACAGATTAGGCCAAACATGCGCGGCTGCATTACTCGGTTTCTTTGCAACCTAACTAACATGGTCTGATGCATGGACAATTCAGAATTCCAACTTTGAGGGTTCCAAGTACACTGTAATTTGAGGGGTGATAACCCATTTAGTTTCGCAAATATGTTTCCTTAGGCTAATGCAAAACAAGATTTTTCTTGTAATTTGGGAGAGCAAGTCGCCCTCCCAGCGCCCCTACGATCTGTTAATGCATCGAACTCAAACATAATTGGCAAATTTTGCAGTATTTTTTTCTAAATGGACATCAAAATATACATCTCAGAATAGTTCCTATTAGTTCAAATTATCAGATTAGTGCTGCAATCCAAATCATCAGGTCACATCAACAAAACCTTAAAAAACATGAACAGAAACAGCTCTTGATTTACAAACAACAAAAACAAACAACACTACACAGAAATTACAAAATCACACACCCTGAGAGGCTGATACCTAACATCAGTTTTTTCCAATCAAATTTTAATTTAGGAAATCACGAGTCAAAAAAATAGCCCTAAAACGAGAACAAATCGGATACTAGTTGGCGAAATCCTTCATGCGAGAGCTCGAAGCCGGCGGTGCCGGCGGCGGCGGCCCAATCAGCCCGCTCGAAACGGCGTCGTCCTCGTCGAGGAAAAGCCCCTGCGGATTCCTCACCACGGCGTGTACGGCGCAGATTAAAACCCCGACCGCCACGCCAATCAACAAAACATTGACCTTTCCGACGATCCACAACACCGCGAAGGACACCGAAACCAGGCCCAAGATCACGACCCGATCGTCCACGTGGCGGCCCCAGGCGGCCATCGGATCCTCGCGGTAGAAGTAGAGGACCAGCCAGAGGCCGAAGACCGCGGCGTAGAGGATCAGAGCCACGGGGGAGCCAATTAGGGAGGCGGCGGCGCAGATGGAGACGAGGATGGCGTAGTTGGTGGTGAAGTACTTGGCGTTTTGACGGAGGCGGGTGAGGGCGGCGGAGAGGGAGGCGGGGGCGTCGAGTGCGGCGGCGGAGAGGAATTCAGGCCATGGGCGGTGGCGGGAGAGGGAGGTGGAGAGGTTTTGGATTGATCGGGAGATGACGTCACTGCCGGAGATGGGGATGGTGGTGTAGGTGGCGGTGGCGGAGGTGGTGGACGGTGATTGCATTTTTATTTTAATTTTTGTTTTCTTCCTGTGTTTTGACAGGTTTGACCGGGAACAATCGTTCAAAGTCGAATGTATCCCGTGACTAGTTGGTTGATTTGGTTGTTTCGGGTGGAAGTTTAGATCGTCTGTTGTTGCCTTAGGACTCGATTGGCCGATATTAATTTGTCTGAGTTTTTTTTTTTTTTTTAATAACCAGATATCTTGACTAGCGCACATGACTAATTTCGAAACCTTAATGATAACAATTGCACAAAATCACATATGGAATGTTTGACTTCCGGAGAATTTGAACATGCGACCAGATATTTTTTGGGTCTTGTTCTGCTAAGGGCTTTATGACTTTTTGGCATTTTATTTCTATTCAAAAAAATTAGCGTTTGGTAATTTTTCGCTTTCATGAATTATTTATTCGTTTCGACGAGAGGAATCAGAAAAGAAAAAAATTTCGCATTTGGTGCAAAACTACCAAACGCAATTTTTTTTGGAAATTGACTTCTAGACTCCCATTTTTACCACATATACTCTTTTTTTGTCTATATTCAGTGTGAATTTACTCTATTGCCCTTAATGTGTAAAAAAGTGAACTTATGAAAGGGTAAAAATAAAAATTCACATGAATAAGAACAAAAAAAAAGAATGTGCATATGTGATAAAAAATGAAGTGTAGAAATCTTTTTTTTTTTAATAAAAATAAAACGCCAAAAAGCTCCTACGGCCCATAGAGGATCAGGCCTTAGTGATCCTTTATTTCTTTTTGTCGAGTCAATCAGTTGTGTCAACGAGAGGCAAAAAAGTATTAAAAGGTAAATTTTTTTTGGTTTTGACAACATAGGAGGCACTCTTACGTTCAAACGAGATGAGATTAATTAGGACTAATCACAGGAAATTAACACTTATAGAAAGCAGTGAGAACCAACTAGATGAAGAGACCACTTAACGAGCTCATGAGGCGACACACATAACCTTTTACCTTCTAATTGGTTGGCCTACCCACTAAGAATCGAACTCATATCTTCAAAGCATAAGCAAACCCCTTGACCAGTGGAGACAACACTAAGTGAAATTTAAAATATCAAATGACCTAACATTAACGACAGGGAAAAAACAAGTGTTTCAAACTTTTTTTTCCTTCTTCCAGTGATTTCGTTTTCTGGCTTTTCATCATAATTTTTTATTGTTAGAATTCTCTTTCTCAAGACCAATGATTATTCTAAAATATTTGTCGAGAATCCAACAAAAATGACCAAAAAAAATGTGAAGGCAAAATTTTAGGCCGAATGGTCTCTCTAATGCTAAGTTCGCTGGCTTTGGTCTTAGCCCATTACGTAGCTTGGGCTGAGGATCAGGTTGATTTTGGCCCAAACTGTGGAACTAACCCAAGTCTAAAATGGATCTGGCAAATCAACCAGACTTTTTGCCTGGTTCAATTCTGCAATTGAATGCACATTATTTGATGTGGTGTTATTAAAATGAGGTTAGCTCAATCCCATGCACTGAACCAAGATTAGTTATTAAAGCTAGAACTATTTGAAATGAGAGTGGCACTATTATTCATTGTCAAATGTCACAACACGATATATTAATTTGCACAAATAACAAAGATATGAGACAAAATTTGTTTTTTAGAAAACTGTACGGCAAGTAATATAGGGGGGTTTATTATTCTGAGTTCTCAAGTTCGCTCTTATTCTCATGACCAACAAGAAAATAATCAGGGCTACAAAAACTGTTTACGATTGTTAAAATCAAATCCATATATTTTGTTTAAGGAGGACTATTACCTTAGAGGAACATGCATGTTATGCTTATTCCACCACTTGAAAAGAAATCCAGAGCATTATTAGCACGCATGTTAACAGGACTTTGCACCTTGTTATTTCTTAACTTAGAAGAGAAGTTAAAATACCATCCCACTATGAGACCAGTGGATTAAGAATTTATTAAAAGATTAAAAGCACAACATAATAGTTTGTTTGACTAAGGTAACTCTAAAATGATTCAAAATACACATTACTAAATAGCATAACGGTCAACGGAATAGCAAGGTTGTTTAAATGGGGTTGGTGTTGTATACCATCCCGAGTTGTTCGTTCGGCAATCTACCGGTTCAAGTTTCATCTCCACCATAAAGCATACGAGTCCTCTATTGCCGAGATAAAATTTGAACCATTAAATTGCCGAACGAACCACTCGAATGGTGTACAGAACGAAACCATTAGTGCAATCTTAAGATCTTTGTGGGCATCTTCTGATATTGCAAAAGGAATCCAAGAGACTTCTATAGGGCTTTTTCTAATAGTTAATACCGACGGAATTGGGTAGTCGATTGAGGGTATGACTTCTCAACCATATATATATAAGTTTCGGTTTTCAAGATCTCAAGTTGGACCATTACGACAAGCAGAAAAAGACTTTGGCACGTTTATTAGCGTTTAACTTCAATATTCTCAAATGAATCAAGCCGCTCATAAATTATTGTTCTATTAGATAATCGCGTGTAAATTGATCCAGATACGTAAATTATAAAAACAAAAATGGTCGTAGTCACAGAGGCAACAACTTTTCATTAATTTAATGTTTTGGCACAAGTTGGGGGTAATGGAGGATGACGTAAAGGACAAAGACTGGCCCCACTTTGGAAGGGGAGCAGCATTTCAAAGTCTCTCTCTCTCTCTCTCTCTCTCTCTCTCTCTCTCTGTGTGTATAATTAAGATTAAAATTTTGAGCTGTCGAGCTTTCACCATGCAAACTCCACCATACACGTTCCATCACCCATTGCTCCCTCCCCCCCAAAATATCAGCCTAATTAAAATGCCAACCACAATACTAATAATTAATATTCTGCCCTCAAGAAGCTTTCAGTGTTCAGTAAAGAAGAATTTTTCCACAAAGTAGAGTTTGATAATCTCAAAATATAAAAAAGGAGTTATTAAAGTGGCAAAACAATGGGATCATCATATTCATATGGATGTTTGATCCCTTCCCTGTGGCCCTGTTCTATTTATTGTACGAAAAGATTTTGGCAATCCAACGGCCTTTGTTTGTACCCCATCTCTGTCTTTTTGACCACTCTCTCTCTCTCTCTCTCTCTCTCTCTCTCTCTCTCTCTCTCACACACACACGCGCGCGCGCAGAGGCACTCAGTAAACACATGCAAATCCATTTGTACTCAAAACTTTGTCTAGTAACGGTTATATTTCATGTAGTGGTTATGATTGTTTCATGCAAGATGGGGTTATTGAGCATTCTTTGGAAGAAACCTAAAGAAGGGGGAAATGAAATAGCAAGGGCAAGAAAAAACTTCAGAGGAATTTAATAGTAAAAATAAAACTATTCATGGGTTATCTTGAGGCTCCTAATTTAAGAGAAATTACTCTGAGGGAAACCATTATTTTTGCTCTTTAGCTACACATCTATGAAAATCTGATGTCGTCATTGATTACATTGCCATGTAGAGTACTAAATTGAGAAAATCCCGTGTATCACACGGGATTGACTGCCAGTTTGTGTATTATAAACGTTTCAAGCATTGATCCCGAACCACTAGATCATCATCATTTTTTTGCGTTCATACGATTTGCATATAGATCAGGGGATGGTTGAGTCTGAACTTGTCACCTTTCACTACATGCAATAATATGCAACCTTCAGCTAAGCAGGAGGGAGAAGAAGAATGTGACCGTATACCTACATAACCAGTACTTAATTTCTTTCGAAAAATACACTAGAGAATCACGCATTTAAACCAATCTAGAATGTTACTAAACCTGATCAACATCAGAATGGTTTATCAAATTCAAATGCTAGAATTTAAAAATGCTTGAAAATGAGAGAACCAACCATTGTGTGGAAAGATATAACATTCTTCATTTATCAGAGAAAGAGTTTCTCAGAGTAACTTATTAGAACTTTGCTTATACATTAGTCTGCAGAAAGCTTTTATCACTGCCCGATCAGAAACCTCAAAAACTGCTTAAAACTACCATAAGTTTTGAGTACATATAACTTAGCAGCCTCTTATAAAGGACAACCCAAATTTGAGAAACTCATCTGCTGAACTTTCGAAGGCTTTGATGATGAAACCACAGCACTTTTGCCATGAGTTATTGATTCCAAACATCAGATTTCCCGGTAGTCAGTCTCCAACATTACTCAATGTTCAGCTCAACGTCACCGTTGTGAAGTTCAGTCCGGTAGCAAAGATGGTGGTTATGAAAAGCTTGGAGAATAGTACGATGAAGACCTCAGATTACTAGAACTTGAGCCGGCTCTACTGTGAGGGGGAATTTGAAAGCTAGCACTTTGTGTCATGTGAGATTTGGATTCACAGTTGGGAGTATAATCCGGTGGCTGATAACTATAAAAATGATTCATGTACCTTGAGTTGTAATTAGCAGCCATTAGAATAGGAATCCCAGCTGAACTTACCCGATTTTCCATCATGTTTTCAGGAAATGGTGCAATATCAGCGGCTGAATCAGCTTTCCTGGCGGGAAGAGTATCATCAACTACGATGATCTCCTTCATGGATTTGGCGGTAGAATCTGCATTTCTCTTCCAGGATCTGTACGGATCATTAGGAAAATGGTATCCACCAGCATTTTTGCTGAAAAGGACGCCCGAAGAAGCAAGAGGGGATGATGATGCTTGTGGGAAACCCATGTTAGGGTGTTGATGCCCCATGCGATAAAACGAAGGAAAGTCCTCACTTTGGGTACTCCCAGAGGAAAAACCAGAAAGCTTTTGCAAATGTTGATTTGGATGGTGATGGGGAGAAACTGACTGGGGTACTACTGGCTTAAATTGCTGGGAGACATTTTCATCTTTGTTTACCACCATTAAGTTTCTCCCCATGAGCCTGATCATAGAATTGGAAGCAGATGGAGATGGACTAGCAGAATCGCAATCGCCAAAAGCTGGGGAATTTAGAGCAGAATCAGTGGAAACTTTTATGGAAACAGGACCCACAGCCGACTTCATGCCAGGGAAATTGTCCATAGGAATCATTTCGGGCATCGAGTTCAAACTGTTGGGTGATCTCCTGTTTGAATCACAACTCGGTTGTTTCCCTGTGGGCACTGACGCCATGGTCCTCCTCCTCAGAAGCTGTGACTCCTGATAATTTAAAGAAACACCCTGAGATATCCCCTCCTTCCGTGAGCAACAACACGGCTGGTCATTTCTGAAACCGGTGAATCCCTTATCATTTAGATTGGCTCTTTCTGATAGCATGGTTGCTGCCTGTGAAACTGGGGCAGTATTATTCTGTGCAACAGCATCATAGCTACTGGCAACAGATATGCCCAAATGAATCTCATCTTTAGAAAACATACTCTCAGAAGATTTTGAATCGGATCTTGCCATCATAGAGTTAGATACGGTTGATGTTGCAGAAATAGGAGAATCTGATGAATCTCTATCAACTAGATCATGGTGATCTTCAGAGGAGTGAACCCGGCTTGTGGTTATGGACGAATTTCCTTGGAGATCTTCTGAACCCATGTCCCTAGGACTCGGCAAGAACGATCCAGGTGGTCCGGGAATAGGTATAGGATCAACCTCAGAGAAGTAATTTCCTTGCCCGTCTTTAGAGTCCATTCCTCCTTCCCCCATATCGGTGTTTTCAGCTATCAAATTGTTGACAGCTTTATCTACACAAAACATCTCCTGTTCATCACCCAAACTTGGAGTCCCCAATTTGTGGAACTCTGGAGATAATGATCTGCTCAAACTCATAGCATTGTCCCCAAGATCCACTCCCAAGGAAGGTGAAATCACTCTATCACCAAACGTATCCGCGATATCGCCACAAACTCTAGCAGAAGAATCTATATTTTTGCCTACTTCATAGCTGTGACAATCGGCTGCGGAATTCAAGGGCCTAGAGTCCTCATTGTGGGAGATACCAAATGCTCCCCTCTTTTTTCTGAGTTTCAGAACACCACTTCTGACAAGAGAAGCATTGCGAGGGACGTGGGTTGGATTTTCAGAATGCTTCTTCTTAGAGTCATGTTTTTCAACAACCATCGAGGGCAATGGCATAATCTCCTCTGTGGATTCTGCCGCACAACGCATTCCAGACTTCTTATTGGATGTAAACTTCATCTTCACCTTACACTTGGATTTAGTCACAACTGACCGACACCGACCGGCTGACAACACGTGCTTCTTTAAAGAAGAAAACTTTGGTGCTTTTGATGAGAGTACATGATGATTACGTGAGGGATTTGAGCAAAAATTGGCATTTATCTCCACTGGTTGCTTGCCAAGATAAGGAACATACTGTTCTCCGTTATTTGCAAAACCCTTGGAACTTGCATTTGCAGATGCGCTGTCTATTCTAAACTGCTTCACACTGCGCTGTGGTGATTCTAGAAACCTTTCCGTTTGAGACCCAAATGAGGTAAACCCAACTTTCTTGGCCATACAAGGTTCTTCATTGCATTCACTAGAGGGCATTTTGAAAGATGAGTTCCTCAATCTCTTTCTGTTTTCAGGAGAAGAGAGTGGGCTCTCATACATGTTTGGGGTTTTTTTAACGCAACTTCTTCCCACGTGAGAATCACCTAAAGAAGGTTGATCACTTTCAGCAGGATGTTCCTGCCTAAAGTCACGTGCCACGTCTTGAAGGCCTTCCTTAAGGTTGCGCTTCTTGAATAGAACGGTTCGTTTAGAGCATGCCCATTTCATTATGGTTCCTGAACCATTGGGTTTGATCTGTTCTTGAGCTTTCAAGGGCTGTGGCAGGCTTCCCAATTTCCCGCAATTTTCTACCAGCGAAAAATTTCTCTCTCCATCTCCATGTACCTGTTTAACAAAAGTTTAGTAACCACCAAACCATACGAATGTAAGTTTGTAATCTCATCACACAACTGAAATTGCAAGATCAGCATATAATATTCAACTTCTGAGTGCGGAAAAGAATCAACACGCAACAAAATTTTAAGCTCCAAAACTCTCTAAGTGTTTGGGATTCCAGCATCATTGTAACTTCAACTTTGATAAGACTCGCAAAACAATTAACAACTAAAAGAAAGAAAGATAAAACTCAAAGAAAAAAGCATATGTGCCGGGGCCTACCAAAGACTAATGGGAGCATGTAAAACAGAAATGCTTTCAAAGATTCAGATTGTATGAAAATATTTCTTTGTTATTCCCACAAGGCAGCTGGAGTAAATCCTTTAGTTACGGTTCGAAGGAAAGCTAAACAACTGCAATCAATACAACTGAGAAAGTGGTATACCTCAGTAGTAGTACGTCGAGGTTTGGAAGAGCAAAATTGCTTGCTTTGCAGAGCAAGTTCCAGGTACTTCTGATGTTTCTGGGCATGATGCCTTTTCTTGGAGCTTGAGTCCAATTTGCTTCCTTTACCTCCTTTCAAAATCTTCCGGGTTCCGATATCTGCTTCTCTTTTCGGTACTGATGATGATGCATCATTAAACTTTGACAAAATACGAACTTTCGTGCCATTAGCATCAATATATACCGCTCCTTCATCACCCTTCTCCTTCAAATCCACCGACGCCACTCTTTCCTCTTCCTCTTCAATACAATCCTCCACATTTTCTTGAGCAGGGAAGCTAGTGTTCAATGCCCAATTCGTCCCATTTCTTCTGTCAAGCTCTTCAAGAGTGCAGTGTCGAGCTGTTACATAGATATCTGTCATCAGTCTCACCTTTCGGGGCTTTATCCTATGCTTAACAACACGAGAATTGGGCGTCCACGTCATATTCGACTCAGGAGAAAGGCACTGATCAATGTGAGCGTTCAACGTCGTGTTGGAAGAGGAGGAAAAGATCTTGCAAACCGGGCAAACATTCGAAGCCATTGTCTCTGAAACCGCCACACTTTTTGACATATGATCTTCGTTCGAGCTGGGATCAGCAGCACCACTCCCCACTTTCACTATCAGTCTACACTTCTTAACCGGAGATTGGTTTTTGCTCTTGGACTTGTCAGCTGGATCTATCTCACAAAGAGATTGACTAGTTGTAGTCACTTGAAGTTCACTATCCCTCTTCTTCTCTCCTTTGGATTCCTCCAAACCAATATCTACACAATCAAACGCTAGATTCTGTGTACATGAGCCGGGATTATCAGAAGCTGTGGACACAAAGTGATGATCACTCGCCATACTAGGACTGATAGATGACTTCCCATCCAAATCAGTTATGTTTTGATTGTTAATGAGACTAGTTTCAACCGTGCATCTTTCTATAGACCGGTTTCTTAGGGATTCAAGGGGCTGGAATGGAGGCAGCAAATCCTTCACGCCATGTTTCAAACAAAGTTGCAGATTTTTCTGAGAAAATGGCCAGTTGGTGTTGATATCCTTGCTCCGGGTGCTAAACACATAATCTCTGCAGCACAAAATGCAACTTCTTTTCAGATGATTGAGACCACAGTTCCAACTATACTCAAACCCCACAAATATAAACAAGACAAAAAGTCCTTAACCCAGTAGTACACTAGTACTATGGAAAAAGCAACGAGAATGTAAAAAGAGGTGAAATCATGAAGGCATGAAATCACAGAAACGGATGAACAAAGAAGAGAGGAGAAAATAACTTTTTTGACTAAATCAAGGTTGGTTACAAAATACAAACAAATTAAGAGCTTCAATTAGGCACTGAAATTTCAAATCCAACCCAAAGCCACAAGGCCCACAAGTCCACAACTCAAAACCTGTTGAGGGTATCCCCTATGAGCTAAAATCAGGTAAAAATTACATAAAACCAGCAAACATTAAACAGTGGATCTGACCCAACCCAAGAGAGGAACAGGAAAGACCAGTGACTAGTGAGATGGGTTTTTCACAAAACAATCAAAAAGTAAAAGCAGACAGAAGAGAGATGAGAAAGACGTGGGTATTTAAAATCTTTTATTACCTTATGGAGAATTTGGGAAGTGGGTTGTTGTCATAATCAAGGCCAGATTTGAACAGATCCACCTCTTCTTGCAAGGGAACCTTATCATCAGAAGAAGCCCTCTCATCTCCACCACTTCTGATCAGCTGTGAGATTTCTTCACAAGGAAGAGGAGTACTACATGTGGGGGGATCTGAATCATCTGTTGATGGTGGAGGGTTTTCAGTGGATAACATCTGATGATAAACTTCCCCCTTCTTGTGCTGCTGCCTTCCCAACAGCCACAAGAACTACTACTACTTGTCTCTCCTCCACAACTAGCCTTCCTCAGCATAACAGATTGTGAAATAGCCAAAGGCCCACCCACCACAACTGACTGAAAATAGCAGCTAAAGATTAATCAAACTTTTCACCCATCAGCCTGCAAAAAAAGAAGAGCAAGAACATCAGATCAAGTATCTGAAAGTTTGTACACAGATCCAGAAAAACAGAAATAATAGAAGACAAACAAAGAGAGAGAAAGAGAGGAGGAGGTTCTAGACCCCTCTAGAGAACGTTATTTTATGTGCTTGGGGAGAGTATGTTTGAAGCATCTAACTGAACAAGGAAAGAACAAAAATAGGCCAAAGGATTAAAGCAACAAGGAAATAAGGGATTAAAGATCACAGCTCAGGAACCGTTATTTTATGTGACCAAACAAAACTCAGGAAAAAAGTTACATGATTTAATTGCAGAGCAGATCGAAATTAAACTCAGTATTTGCTTGCTCACATACTTGTTTGTAGTAACCAAACCGAATCAAAATCCATAAAAAGTAACAAATCATGGAACCAAATCAAGACAAGTACAATCAATAGATTTTCAAGAAGTTTGAACGCATACATGGGTAGAAGAAAATCTCAAAGGTGAGAGATTTAGAGAGAGGGAGGGGATTGAGAGAGAAGAGGAGGCGAAAACGCCTAAAAATCAAAGCTTTGGTCGTCTGAGTGAACAGTGGAAATGACCCTAGATAACAAAGACCAGATTTCTTTGTTTATTCACATAATGGAAAGTAAATAGGGGAAAAAAAGACTCCCAAAAGCAAAGTCCGTCAAAAGAATTGAAGAGCCAAACACAAGAAACACGGTGAGAGAATAGATCATGAAATCACGCGAAAACTTCACCATTCAAACTTCCTCAGTGCCCATTCCCACTCCAAAACGTACACATACGTACAAGAAATATGTATGTATATATCTAGTTATGAAATTTTCAAGAAGAATACCAAAGATAGGCGAATCAAACTGGGTCTAGAAAAACCAACAGAAAAGAGAGAAAATCTGAAGAAAACCCAAAAAAGAAAAAAGAAAAAAAATCAGAAAAGGGGAGAGAGAGAGAGAGAGAGAGAGAGAGAGAGCAGCTTTGGTCCTTAGGAGCAATATAAAAAAAGAATACCCACAATACAAAACCGAATAAATTATCACAAGTAGGAAATTTTCACGAAGAATACCAAAATAGAAGTAGGAGACAGAAGTAGCAAATTTTCAAGAAGAATACCAAAGATAGGTGAATCAAACTGGTTCTAGAGGGAAAAAAACCCACAAATGAAAGAGAAAATCTGGAGGAAACCCAAGAAAGAAGGAAAAATCTCTGAAAAGGAGAGAGAAAGAGAGCAGCTTTGGAGCAATAAGAAGAGACCCACAAATCCAAAAAAAATACTAACGCGCAGTACAGACCTTCGTCTTGCGAGCTTGATTGGTTGGGGAAGGAAATGGAAGAGAAAATTAGCAGAGAGAGAGAGGAGATACTGTGAGTATCAGATATAGGGAGACTAGAAAACAAAGAGAGAGAGAGAGAGAGAGAGAGAGAGAGAGATGAGGAAAGAGCACCACCCACTGATACATCAAAAGGGGGGCATGGCATCAGGTTCTTCTCTCCACTAAAAAGCAGTTTTGTACAAGTAATTGTACCATTAACAGCAGCACGATTCACCTCCCATATGTGAATATGCGTGAGAGAAAGAAAAGAAAAGAAGAGAAAGAAAGAGATAAGAGAGAGAAACAAACAGAGAGAGAGAGAGAAAGTGAGGGGTGTGTTACCCTACGAAGCTGTCCTATCAGACACCTACCCTACAGCCACCCTTTTTTCTTCCATTATTTATTGTTGATTTTTATCGTGACCTGTTGAAATACCATTTTTATCCTCTTTCCTTTTGGCAAATTACGCGATTGGGACGTCGGACTCTTGCGAAAGGCGACAAAATTGGGATGCTGACAATGTTGAAATTATGGGATTTTACCAGTGCCTGATAAATTCGAGTATATCGTCAAGTTAAATATCTACTGTACAACTTCTCTTAGCGTTAATGCTGTTTGGCACAGCTATTTTTAGGTGGGTAAATTATTCTTGCAACAATAAAGGCCCCCGTTTCCAGTTTTCACTTACAAAAAGACGGCTGATTTTGTCATTCCTTTTTTTTTAACGTTATTCCCCTGTAAGTATATTTTTGCATTAAAATTATACATGCAGGGGAGTGATGTTAACAAAAAAGGGAGTGTCAAAATCATTTCTCTACAAAAATCGATAAAAATTATCATATTGTTCATGCTAATAAAAAAGTTATTCCATTTTAACACTTTTGTCACAGTAGTTGCAATTTTCAATAACTTTTTCATTCACATACTCATCAACAATTTATTTACTATCGAAAACACATAATAATTTTTCAACAACAAAAAAATTTCTACAAGTTTTTTATTTGTGAAATCACCCCCTAAGAGCATCTCCAATCCAACACCCTCCAAATCTCTATTTGAGAGGATCAAATTATTCTATTTTATTTGAAAAGTAGATTTAGAGGATTGTACTATTTATCTCAATTCTAACTCAACACTCTATTACTCAACTCCAACACATATTTGGAGGAGATCCTCTATTTTTTCCTTCATCCTCTATATTTAGAGGATCAAAGTTCATCCTCCCAAATGGAAGGAGAGTTTTAGAGGATGGGTTGGAAAATGTTTTTCCTCCAAAATGAAGAAATGGAGTATGGGTTGGAGATGCTCTAACACAAAACCCTTTCCTGTTTGTCATATTTATTTTAGCTATTTAAAACACACCACATCGAAAAGATTGAACTTACCCCATACATTTTAAGTTTTTATTTCTTCATCCCCACTATGCCCAAAAACTTGATTAAAATTTACCCCCATTTTCACCCACAAAAGATTGATTTTCTCTACATCTCAAACACAATCTATATTCTTTCAGTTGCTTTGACAAATCTTAGTTCGACAAAATGACACCCCAAATTTGTAACGAAAGATTGAGATGCTCTTAGTGTGTTAAAAAAACAAAATGTGTTAAAAGAAATTCATGATGCCAATTCAAACAGGGAATTACAGAAAGTACATTTTTACTTCTTATGCATTGTTACCATTTTTTAATGGTTATTGATTTTTGCATTCCTCTGTTTACCATTTGCACACCTCATTTTATTTTGTTCGCGTGAATTTAAAACATTGTCCATTCATATGTGAAAAAATAATGTCATGAAAGATGAAAATGGCATTTATGAACCAAGCTGTATTTGTTTTATAAATGCAAATCTATAATATTGATGGTTTATCGGATGAAACTTTTTCAACAAATCTCCAAGGAAACAAAGGTTTTTGGATGAACCCCATTTCATCCTAAAAAATTGCCCAGTTTTGAAAGAGTCCTTCTACCACCACACCCATTTACACACTCACACTCACAATAAGGGTGGAGCCCGCACACATTACACATTCAGTGTGTGTGGGCCCCACCCTTATTGTGAGTATGAATGTTTGAATGAGTGCGTAAATGGGTATGGTGTTAGAATTATTGATTTTGAAAGAGTTTTGAAAAGGGGGAAACAGTCATGTGAGTGAGGGTGTTCCATTTTGTCCACGTAAGCACAGCTTTTGGTTTAGTGGTTGTGTGCATTTGTCGACATAAACGCCATGGGGTATTCCGTCAGTCACGTCTGCAGATTTCGTTATGTGGTTGAAGGGAAGGACCAAAATGGTTTGCGTTCTGAAGTATTTGACGTAATCGACTCCTAAAATTATAGCGACGAATTTTTTTAGGGACCAAAACAGTAGATAAGGCAAAATTTTAAGGACCTGGCCAGAACTATTTAGAACCTACGGGTACGGTATAGTATTTATCTCAAAATTAGAGAAACAAATACAGTAATAAAGGATTCTCCAAGTTCTTTCCCCTTTTAATTCTTAAACAAATTCAACTGCTTGTATTTTAGTAAAAAATATTACCATAGAATAACCCTATGATTTATGGACAAATCAGCTCGTTGGCCTAATGACTGAATTCAATTTTCGAAACAAGACATAAAAATAAATTAAAATGACACTATACAACTAATTTATTAAAGTTATTTTTAAACATACCAAACACATAACAGCATTGTGAGAAATTTTTCGGTGCCGAGCGGATATCACGTGGTGCTTGCTCGGTGCATGGAAAACATAAGGCATAAAATTAGGCTCCGTTTGTTTTGATGTAAAATATTTTACAATATAAAACGTTTTTCCGGTAAAATATTTTTTCAAAGAATAAACTTTAAACTTTTATTTTCCAATGTTTGGTTAGCACTTGAAAATATTTTTAGAAATCAACAAAATATTGTAGAGAGAGAGGGGGGCTTAAATGATGGAGATATATAAGAATATTGAAATTGAACGTGGGTCAGAAATACTAACGATCGAAGAATTGAGTTGTGAGAATTGCAGTATAAGGCAACGGGTTCATTTCGAAAAATAACTTACGGAAGTTTTAAAGATAAGTCATTTTTGTCCAATTGATGAAAAATGTTTTACATGTAAAATATTTTTCTAATTTTTTACATAACCAAATATCAAAAAATAGGTAAAATATTTTACCGAAAAATATTTTACGCCCAAACAAACGGAGCGTTAATGTGATATAAGTACGTCACAAAACAACAGTGAAAAACAAAAATTACTCCAGTGAAGCACAGAACATGGAGTATAAACAAAATCGGGCCCACATCTAATGAATTGGTTTTTGAATCGCTCCCCTGATTTGACTTTTTATAATCTGTTAAATTATGAATCACAGAACCAATTTGGTTTCTTCTTCCACACAGGTCCGGTGGCCCTCCCTTTGCTTCTTCTCACATTGCAAATCGGGTAGCACGTGGTATTCGTTCATCACGTCTGAGCCGTCTAAACAATTTTGGGATGCTCTGGGAAGTTAGCAAAACCAGGTGATGAGTCGCGCCATGAAAGGAGAGTTATTTAAGGCATAAGGTGTTGTTTCACTTTCTTTTTAAACCTTCTTTTTCAAAAAAGAAGAAGATAATTTTAAGCTCAACTTTAAGGAATAACGAATTAATCTGAAAAAACCTTTTTACCTCTATTTTCATAACCAATTTTGACATGTTCCAGTAACGATCATAACCAATTTTGTTGTCATAGCAAACTGAAAGAAATATAACCCGTTTGCGTTTTTGTAAACTTATACGAAGTAATTTGAAAGTTATTTCTATATTTTTTATCGTAATTTTTGAGATTAATCGTTCGTCTCGACGAGAAGAGTCTAAGAAGTACAAAATTATGAATAAGCAAAAAAAAAAAATCACTAAAAACAAAAAAAAAGTAGTAATAAACAACTGTTTTATTTGTTTAAAATGCGGTCTTATTTGAATTTTTTAACATCGGTCCATATTTTTAATACTTTTTCAATTTGTCTCCTTGAAACGAACGATTAATCCAAAAAATTACGATAAGAAGCTAAACAAAAAGTTCCGAAAAATTTAAAAAAAAAAAAACAAAATAAGTTTCAAATTACTACGGTATAGGTTAATTTACAAGAACACACAATTGTATTTGGGTGTCGTGGACTTTTGTTCTTTATTGTAATGCATGAGATCTTTTGGTTTCTTTTTCGGTGGGATGATCACTATAGTTTCAACGTCTAACCAGTGTATTTAAAACAATCAAACGAGAAAAATAATTAGTACTCCCTCCGTCCGGATTTAATAGTCCTTTTTGGGAGTTTGTGTCATTTTTCAATCGATTATATCTTCCAATTTATAATGTTTTACGTGATTTCGAATATATTGTATTATAGAATAATCGAGATCTATCAAACAAGATCCATATTCGATATGAAATTCATTACGGATTTTAAGATATAATCCGTTTTTTAGCCGGTTAGAATAGAACTAGGGACAATTAAATCCGGACGGAGGTAGTACTAATTAAGAGAGCCAAAGCATGAAGCACGAATGAATATTGTAACTAGTTCAATACCGCTACGTTATATAAAATTAGATCTCCCTTTTATATATGAGTACGAATTTGATTATTCTTTTAGTAGTTGCAAAAAATGGTTTTCCAAAAACAAATACTATAATTTGAAGATGATGTCATATCATGGAAACTTCTTTACATTTCAAACGGATTAATGTATTGTTTGAACTTCGATCTGGTAGAATCAGTAAACCATGTTTGGATTAATAAAAGAGCGTATACATTCTGTCCGGATGAGGTGGAAAATTGGGGTTTTCCGCCACCTCTGTGGGCTCCCTTTGCGTATTTTTTTGGGTAATCCAAATCATTTATTTTGTAGGGCCTGTAAAATAATGTATCCATGCAAAAAATCGGCTTGTCCGGATATCGATAGGTATGTTAAAAGTTGAGTTTTTAGATGAAAAAATGAACGGATGTGGATAGTTTAACTTAAAAAACGGTTGGCAGATCCAGACCATCCATTTTTTCATTTAGAACTCAACTTTTGATATACCTATCAATGTCTGGACAAACTGTTTTTTTTTTTTTTTGCATAGATATATTATTTTACAAACCCTACAAAAATGCCTTGTTTGGATTACCCAAAAAAATACGCGAAGAGGGCCCACGAGGGGCGATGGCAGAAAACCCATTTTGTCCGGCTCATCTAAACAGAATTTATTCTTTTAATCAAAATTTAGTCAAGAGTAATAAAACAAGTGCACATTATTTAATTTCCTAGCACATGCGAATATTAAGTTTTTTTTTTTTTATGACCAGATATCTGGGGTAGGTTACGTGCACCTCGATTGATTCTGAGACCCTAAAGTGAACAATCAGACAAGTCGATTCCAGCGGTTCTAAGATTTGAAATGTTTGTCTTTGTAAGATTGGAACATGGAATTTCTTGAAAGGATGGACACTCCATTATTAGCTTTTCTGTCCACTAGTTAGCCACACCTCTTGGGGTTTTGCACACATTAAGTTGGTACATAGAAAAGAAAATAACTACTATGAAAACAATAGCATTCCAAGAAAATTACATTCATTGATTGAGGAAGGAAAAGACCCATTAAACATTTGATCCATGTATGTTTAGATATGTGGGATGCATGAGAGTGTAAAAATTCAGAAAATACAATATGATCATTCTTGAAAGAGAGAAGCTTATTCACGGCTTAGTTGTAAACCTTGAAAATGGAATTTCAGAAGAAAGAAAGAATCTAAGCTATAATGAAAGAAATGTGGGAGACACAAGTTCTTTACAGCAGTAATCAATCGTGACTGTCCAAAAGTGCTCTGAACGGTCCGGATTTTACAAAACATTTCCGGAAATTTTAACTCTTCTCCGGCCGAAAAGTTATATTAATATTAGGACCATCCAAAACACTTTTTGAAATATATCGAAAGAGGGAAAGAAATTCACAAACACCAAGCTACATTTTTCTCCTCTTCCGATCTGTTTAATTAATTATGATGTCCAATGTCTGTATTATTATAATACTTGGCATGACAACTTTAATTGTTGCAGATAAGTCCATATTGCTGTTCTGTTCAACCCCCAAAACATATACTATAAATTAAACAACAGAGTTTAAAGTCTTATTTACTACATATACTATATGCTGATTATTTTGGAATATAGTTTGTAACTTTGCTCAAATTTCTATACCATAAATAAAAAACTAGAGCTTCTTTTAACAACAGACCCCACCCCACTTGGCAATAAAGTTTATTTGTGCTATGATCGAGTCCAAAGAAAATCAAGAAAGTTAGGAAAAAAAGAGAGTAGTTCAATGATTTATCAGTAAATATATCAACAACTTATTATCTACATCACTTTCTTATTTAAATATTTTGTTTTGTACTACTCCTACTATTCTTCTTTCTGCGTTCTCTTGAATTTAACTTAAATCTGTGAATTTTATTCTTATTTAAATTTTTTTCGCATTTGTTAGTTTTGCGATTAACTTTTGTGGGTTATTAATTTGATTCGACGAGAGGCATCGGAAAAGCAATTTTTTTTTACTTTTACCCAAATGTTTTGATAAATAACCATTTTTTAGCAAAAAGAAAGTAATATTTTTGGGTAAAAGTGGTTATTTCCCAAAATACTTGGGTAAAAGAAAAAAAATTTCTTTTCTAATTCCTCTTGTCGAGACAAATCAATAATCCAAAAAAATTTGGTGAAAAAAATTCAAATAAGAACAAAATTTTCAAATTTAAGAACGCAAAGGCTTATTAATCCCGCAAATACAGTTTTCTTGTTCGACGAAACTTGTTTAACTACAACGCTTCTAAAGGCTTGTTAACGTATCGAATTTTAATTAAACTTGAGGTGATCCGAATCAATTTTGACGAAAAAACTAATGTGAATTCAAATTAAAATTCAACAAAATTAATCCGGTCAGTAAAACCAAACTCGATCAGGTCCAATATTTATTGTTACATATTCGATCCGAAACATGTGATCCAAGTCAACTTCGATGACAAAGTATTATTCCAAAAACAATTGCTAATGCCAAATTTGTTCGGCTTTCGATCATACAGTAATTTTCTTCTTTTTTCTTTTCGAATTCTCTTTACTTTTCATAAAATAAAGAATTCTCTGATCAAAATGGACGACGATTTCAGAAAGTTTATAACACGGATTTCTCATTCTCGTTCGTTGGAGCATCCAAGGCCCAAGCAGCCTGGGGGGATCGATTAACGGTAAGATGACTTTCCGTACACAGTGGGTCCCAGACGGGACTGACAAAAACGTCATCCCGTGGACACGTGTACGGAGGGTACTGTGAGTCTGACTCTGAGCAGCACTCGATGCCCAGTGTTCCCTCAGATCTATCTTGCTGCTGAAGACCATCTTGCCTCCTGGATTCTCTCTCTTCCCTTTTCTCTTTTTCTCTCTCTTATTGGGTTTGGATCTTTCTTTTGCTCAGCAATTGGGTTTGGATCTTCTTGGGCCAGCCAGCCAAGGCCACAGCCACTCCCTAGCTAAATCACTTACCATTTGCTAGTAATTCTAATGAGCGTGCGTGAGAATCGCAAGTGTTAAAGCATTTTTGGATCACATATTATAGTACTGTCTACTCAAATCCTCTTCGGAAGCTCGAGCGTAATACGAGGATTGAGAGGAAGCGCAAAAGCTTTTGTAAGATTATATGACATTTCCTACCTAACTCACATACTCGTAAGAGTAAATTACACTAAGCCCCCTCAACTAACCCATATTTTCACTTAACCCCCTCAAACTACAAAACCAGCCATTGTGCACTCTCTAACAATCCAGAGTTGACACTTAACACCCTTTTGTTAGGTCTCCATAGGAAAAATGCACCGAGGCCATCTCCGGCCACCGGACGGCGGATCCAAGCCGTCCAAAAATTAAAAAAAAAAAAAAACCGAGTGGGCTTACGCTGGAATCAATGGCATTCGACGTGTTTAGGTGCAAGATCCAAACACCCCATTTAAATTCTTAGGGTGTTTTGGATTGAGCACCTATGCACGTCGGATGCCATTGATTCTAGCGTTAGTCCACTCGATTTTTTTTTAAAATTTTTGGACGGCTCAGATCGGCCGTCCGGTGGCCGGAGACGGCCGTCGGTGCATTTTTCATACGGAGACCTAATAAAAGGATGTTAAGTGTCAATTCTGGATAGTTAGAGGGTGCACAATGTCGAGTTTTGTAGTCTGACGGGGTTAAGTGAAAATTCGAGTTAGTTGAGGGGGGCTTAGTGTAATTTACTCTTATAAATTGTCCCTTTGCATTCTTGCTCTTGCTATAGTATTGTCTTTCCCTTCGAGAACAAAAAAAAAAAAAAAAAAAAACACTATCAGTTGTCAGTACCTAAAATCATACGCAATAAAAATTACTAAAAACAAATTTTGCAGTGCATTATAACAAAGTGAAGTGCAAAATCATTACCCTGGATATTTTATGTTCTCATTTTTTGGTCCTTATTTTCATCGATTGTTTTAGTATAAAAAATCTCCGAAACAATACTTTCACTCTCTCACTTTTGTTTTCTTTCACAGCGCAAGCGTGATATTTGACTTACCTTCTGAAATTCAGTAACTCTTGTTGTACTTTTTAATGTACATATAATTTGTCTACGGACACTGTACACACTTTTATGTATACAAACTTGCGAACATACTCACATTTATCATGGCTCAAAGCCTCAAACACAACATGCATCATACATCACCTACTTTATCCCCACTCTCTCTACATTCATACCCATCTCAGCCATTAATAAGCAATAATGCAATATATTGATGAAATCCAGAGAATTTAGAGAGCTTTGCTGCAGTTGTGATGAAAAACTATGGAGTTAAATTATAAATCTTACATTTTGAGTAGTTATTTTACCTATCATTGGTGCACTTGCTTGGTAATTGAAAATGCATTAAACTTAAATTAATAGTTTACAAAACAGGGGTGTACTACCGCAATCAAATTCGCATAAAATAAGCTAGCAATACAATTAGGCATATAAAGGTATATATGAAATTTCTTACCGAAATCGATGCGTCATTTGTCAATGCATCCGCACAATGATTTGCTTTATGGTAAATATCCTCCTTTTGCGATTTGACACCCCCCCTCTCTCCTATGGGTAGTATTTCGTAGGAGTGTACACGGTTCGGATTGGTTTGGTTCTTTACAAAATCAGTAACCGAACCATTTCAAACGGTTCTAGAAAATTGGGAATTAGAACCTAACCAATATATACATGAAACCTAACCAGAACCAAACCGCAAGACCGGTCCGATTTTGGTACGGTTCCGGTTCTATCCAATAAGTATCCAAACACTTATTCACAAAATATAAACTCATAAAATTAAAGAAATAGGAAGATAATCTGCTGAAATAGGAAATGAATGAAGAAAATAAAAGTTTTCCTAACAAATGAGATTTCATCTCTAAATAAATTAAGTTTAGTAAGGAAAAAAATTACCTACCAAATTCATATACATATTTAATTACACACATATTTATTTCTATGTTTATCTTAGTTTTAAACGGCCCGTTTCGGTTCTAACCATAGCTCATTAATTGAGAACCAATAACCGAACCAAAATTAATGATTTTTATTTTTTTGGAACTATAATCTGACCGTAGAACCGGACCAAATAGGACGGTTCGGTCGGGATCAGATTGGTTTTACGGTTCAGGTGATTTTTTTGAACACATCTAGTATTTTGTATTTGTTTAAATAGAGATAAAGAAGAGATAGAGAAGTTGTTGTACATTCAACCAACTGAGGCTACCTCAGTTGACCAGGACTCTTGAATTTTATTAGGAGGTCAGGAGTCTCTCCACTTGCGTGTGTGTGTTCTTCCCTCACAGGGCTTTTTCTTTCTTTTTTTGTTTCTACCTTATAATGAGTTTATTTCTTGTACTGGGTTGAGCTGTTGGGCTCAGTTATCTCATGAACTCTCATAATTAATGTAATGTCCCAAATTTGTACTATGTACTTCATATTCGATGTAAAATGATCTCTTCTAATTGAAAAAACACACACTTTTTGAATAGTTTTTTGTGCTATCCTTGCTGTACGTGCTCTAATTAAGTGTTTATATGTGCAAGAGTGTGTCACCAGCATTTCTTATTTTTTTGTAACCATCATGTGTGAAAGGAAAACTGGTCAGAAGCAAATGAAAAGGGGTCCGTTCCCATGAAGGAATTGAGTAAAAACGGAGGCACTGCTGACCAATGAGATTAAATTCTTTCTATTGGCAATAAAAAAATCTCACTTTTGCACCACCACTTTTTTCGGTTCTACTATTGTTTATTATTGATCTGAATCGTTCATTTTGTAGACCCCACATAATAGTGTATCCATGTAAAAAAATAAACTTGATAGAATATCGATCGGAGTATCAAAAATTGAATTTTGATTTGTAAAATAGATGGTTTATCTTTATTATTATTAACAGAAATTAGATTGTCTATTTTATAAACCAAAATTCAAATTTTGATATACCTATCGACTTTTGTTCGAGCTGATTTTTTGCATGGCAATACTATATTGCGGGTCTTAAAATATGAACGGTTCAGATCATAATAATAGACACTCAACGAAGCCCATAATAGGCAATGGTAAAAAAATGAGGTTTTACATCAACGGTAGATAAATTTATTCTCTGACCAATACGTGTGTGCAAATATTTGCAGGTTAGATTATTGCACGGATTGCGCATCCCGGAAAAAACCAATAATTCACGTTTCTTGCTTTTTCATTCAAACAAAAATCCCCTCCCAATTTTTTTTTTTTTTATGAATCTTTGCTACTGGGACCAATCGGTCCCCTATTGAAATCGTACTGACTGCAGCGTCGAGCCATTTTTGGTCACTTGATGGTCGATTCGAGCTGTCCAAAAATTATACATATATACATGAAAAATAGGGTGTTTGGATCAAGCACCCTACACATATCGAATGTCATTGATTCCAGCGCGTGTCCCCCATTTTTTTATTTTAAATTTTTGAACGGCTCAGATCGGCGGTCCGATAACCGAAAATTGTCCAGCGCGGCAGTCAATCCGATTTCGGTAGGGACCAATCGGTCCCTATAGCTTTAGGGTTTATTTATGGCATTTCAGTGGTGGGGGAG